>CM060913.1:964482933-965154599 GCA_030737875.1 Allium sativum
AACCATCCGCCTTGGTAGCAAACACAACTGGTGCTCCCCATTCAGAAACACTCCTTCTGATAAATCCCTTCTTCAAGAGATCGCTGACTTGCACCTCGAGCTCTCGCTGCTCTCTTGGTGCCATACGACGAAGTGGCATCACTATAGGCCTGGCATCCTTTACCAAATCAATACGAAACTCAATCTATCGGTGTGGTGGAAGTCCGGTCACTTCTTCGAAAACATCCGGATACTGGCCAACCACGGGCAAACCTGACAACTCACTATGCGGAATGTCGAGGGAGTTTAGAAAACTAGCCAATACCCCCTCACTGGGTAGACCACCAAACACTATCCTCCGCCCATCATCCGCTCTAGCTGTCACCAAAAAGCCCTCACAATCTACCACCACCCCGTACCTTCGGAGCCATTCTACTCCCAAAATAATGCCAAACCCGGTAAAGCTGTAACAACCCGTATTTCGATAACATGTTAAGACGAGAATCAAGGCAGAATTTAATTTTAAATTCTGAATCAAGTAAAATGGGCTATGCCATTGCGTTCGTCTCGGAAAAATACGCGAAATAGAGTCTGAGTTTTCGAGAATCGGAGTCCGTATGACCAAGTTATGGTCCGACGAAGTTTTCAGAAAATTCAAGTTCAAAAACGAGTTCTAATTTCGAAAATTTGGCCTAGAAGGCTAGGCGGGAAAATTCCCGCCAGCCACCCCAAGTCGACAGGGCTGTCGACCTGGGAGTCGACATGGCATGACCCAAGTCGACAGGCCTGTCGACTTGGGTGTCGACTTATGGTGGCCGGGCAGTTTTGCCTGGTGCACCTGTTTTCTGTTTTGGCTAGGTTTTTGGGCCTGGTTCGAAATCTGATGGTTCAGGTTGATCCTATGGTTAATCTAAGGGTCCTAACTAATCCTAATCTCTATAAATAAGCCCCTAACCCTCTCCTAAAATCCTCATTATTCATTCATGCAACTAAACTATGCCAAAATTGCTCATCTCATGGCCTCCACTCAAAACCCTAGCCTCCATCCTCTTGCCCAAAGTTTCTATCTTCATTTCTATGTGAGGTTTCATGATCATGTGAGTGTTAGAGAGTCTCTATGTTAGTATGAGAGCTTCTCAAGTTGATTTCAAGGCTAAAGCTTTGATCTTTGTTCATCAAGATGGGGTTTTTATTGATTTGGAGCTTTCATCTTTGGGTTTTTGGATGATGGCATGCATAGGCTTTGTCTCAATCTTTAATTTAATCGATTTGTGCCTTCATAGCAATGTAAGCCCTTTCCCTACTCTTAGATATTAACTATGAAGTTAAATGTTCATGTTGCAAGTTTGGGTTTGATCATTAAGTATGATACATGCTATCATGTCATGCAAGTTTATGAAGTCATTATCTTGATCTTGTGGGCTAAAAGCTACAACCTTTATGTTGAAATGTTGCATTATGCAACATGAGAACCCTCATAACCTTTATGTCAACTTGCATATGAAGTCATAACCCTTATATGATGATATATGCGAGTTACTAGTCATCATTCCATGTCTTTTGTCACCATGATTCGCTTATATGCCAAGTTTGGGTTTATGCATGTTTTTGAGGCTTAAGAATGTAACATGCAAGTTAATGAACACATTTGTGCCTCATTTGCCACCATGATTAACTTGTGGCTTAATATCCATTTTTGTCATGCCTTTTCCAAGTCTCTTCTTTTAATCCATTGCGTTGTTGCGAACGTATATGCGAGTTTAAAAGCGTTGGGTTATGTTATGGGTAATTTCTAATGACATGAAAATATAACTTAAAAACATGACTTGAAATATAACATGGAAGTTGACATGTAAGTATGCTTGAAAATATGAAATTGGGAATTTACCTATTAAGTTAGGTCTACCCATACTATGGAATTGGGAATTTACCTATTGAGTTAGGTCTACCTATATTCTTAAGAAAACTTGAATATGAACATGACACTAGACTAAACATGAAAGTGACCAACTCGAGGTTGGGTTGAGTTTGCAACATAAAGCTACCCGGAACCGACCGGCCTAACTAGTAGTTGCAAACAATAGGACCCAATGTGAGAAGTTGGTCATGTTGTGCTTGAACCCGAGGTTAGACCAAATTGTGGTATAAAGCTACCCGGAACCGACCGGCTTAACTAGTAACCACAACAAAGTCTAATGTGAGAGGTTGAGGTGCATTAAGTAATTAATGCCACATGATAAGGTTAAGTAAGTTTCCTTAATGACACTTAACCGTATAATACAGTTAATGGATGGGGTTAAGTTAACTTAGACTTAACTAATCTAAACATGGAAATCGGATGGGGTTAAGTTAGCCTAGACTTAATTAATCCAACTTGGTAGTTTAAGGGGGTTAAGTTAAACACTTAACTAATCTAACACGATGATTTGATGTAGTTAAGTGACCTATACTTAACCAATCTAACTCGTTAGTTTGATGTGGTTAAGTTAACCAATACTTAACCAATATAACGTGAAAACATGATAAGGCTAAGTCACGAATCGCTTGAATACACTTGACCGATTTGACTAAGTAAATTGATAGGGTCAAGTTAATATATGCTTAACCAATCTAGAATGATAATTGGACGAGGTTAAGTCGTGAATTGCTTAATATACTTAACCAACTTGACACATGGTTTGTAGGGTTAAGTCTTGAACTTGGATACTTAGCCAATTTTGACATGATTTGTAGACGGATTAAGTCATGAACTTAAGTGACACTTAATCCATTATATAAACCCTAGTTCAGAGAATTAGGTGGATAACCGTAATTAACAAGAATAACGGGAATAAGCTAAGTGGTAAACCTTAGTTGGAGAATAGCTAAGTAATAATTCTTAGTCAAGGAATTTTGGACCAGTTCATAGATTGGATGAGTAACCCGATACGGTAGGTCATCGTTTAAGCACACGAGTAGGAGCAAGTTATCTGATTTAGATAAAGGCTCCAGCGAACTGGGTAACGAAGCAGCGGCTTCGGGGACCGTGAGGATATTCTTGGTATCCCTCTGTGAGCTGCCAGGTGATCATACTAGGCTCATGAGAGGTTAAGGTCTGCGTTAGAAGAACCAAGAGTATGCCTTGGTTGCTATACGAGCGACCTAAAGACGGGGATGGATAGGGGATAGTCGACGATACACGGTAGTGCCCTAGATAGCATTTCGTCAGGCTACCTACCATCTTTGGTCAAGCGTGTACGTACGAAAAGGCAGAGAACACCCAAAAGACCATAATTGCTATCTAATTATGGTTGCGGTAAGGCTAGGATTGTGGGTTGGCCAGTAGTGTGTTCTCATACAGGATTTATCCTGTCTTGTCTTTCACTAGTTGAGGGAGTGGTCTCGTGGGACCATAGCCACGTATAGGAAAAACAGACCTTAGCATCTGCATCGGCAGATAAATCGAAAGCTCCCGACCGAGTCCTGTATTTCTTGATCTGCCCTGTGACAGGACTCGGATGGCACGATGTGATACATGTGCATACAGTCATGGAAAAACGATTCACGATGAATGCGTGGGAAAATGGGCGCGGTTGACGGTTAGCGTAATTCCTAGTGGCCCTGGGTGGTTGAACCCAAACCGAAATACGAAAACGTGCAATAGGTAAGCATAATCACTAGTGGTCCTAGGTGGCATAAGTCCTAGTTGCACAAATGATGATTCATGTTGGGAAAGCCTAGCTAGGTCTAGGGTAACAGTCCAAACGAGCTTAAGGATCATGGAATTACATTGGAGTAGTATAGAACCTCATGGGAAAGCCCGTACGGTCTACGGCAAGGAACTGAACATTTACATGGAAAGAAACATACGAGTTGAGTAACCTATAAATGCGATATATTAGGTTGACATGAACCATTACACGACTTTTGGGTAAGGGTCATTCATGGTTAACACATGATACGGTGGGGATACTAGTATGGTAGGTGCAGAGCTAAAATACAGGATAGATACCATGGGACGTTATACGTGATAGATATCTTGGGGATATTATACTTGATAGGAACCTGACGATGGGATACCTTGTTTTATCTTGACATCGTAATTTATCATGACACCTTAGTTTATCTGAGTTCAGTAGTTCATCCTGTTATTTTGATTTAGCTTATCTATCTTGTCATCATGCTTATGTTCATCTCAGTTTCTCATGTCAGTTAACTTTACTAGTTTTTATGCTGATAGTAGATAGGGCTTACTCAGTCTTTTTGACTGACCCGTTTTGTTTCGCTTCTTGTCTTCCGTTTCCCCCCCCCCCAGGTTACAGGGAGGAAATACTGTTGTTTAATTCGGACTTCTTCTGCTTGAAGGTCATCATGGATGGCTTGGACTTTTCTTGGCTATGGCTACTTTACTGTTTTACTTGGGGAATAATTTTCGAAAATGTCTTTATGCTTCTTTACTATTGCAAGACATGTTTTGATGTACTCTGATGTAAAAGGCTTTAGACCTTATTTATTCGTGTTATGAAAGTTTGATTTTACTTCCGCTATTTTATATGTTCTGTCTTGTGATATTTCTGTGCATGTTTACCAATAATGCCCCTCTAAAGCTAGTGCATTCCTTTGCGAGTGACCCTAGCGGAGGCGGGGTGTTACAAAAGCCCAAAACAAAGCAATCACAAACAAACATGCATCCATGACTCGATAAGACCACATTATGACAAATCATGCTAAGGCTAGTCGAACCACCAATCGGGTTCGTCACTACTAAAGGTCTATCGACAATCTCGGGCTCCAATCCCAACCTATCTACTAGGTCACTAGATATGAAAGAACTGGAAGCTCCGGTATCAAACAAAACTCTAACAGGAACATCGTAAACAGAAAGCATACCTTGAATGACGACATTCTTTCCTTTCTCCGCCGCAGTTGGGGCATTCGACGAAGAAGGAATAGCATTAAGAGCGTAGGCTATCACAATTTGCTTTTCCTTAGGGGGCTGTGGACACTTGTCCTTGTGATGTCCCATTTGGCCACAGTTGAAGCACTTCCTATCCGCTGGCTTGGCCCGACAATTACTAGCATAATGGCTCTTCTTACCACAGCTGAAGCACTCCACATCTTTCTTATTCTTTTTCTTCTGGCCATCCTTAGTCTGACTCTGCTTTCTCTTATTCTGGGAACCACCCTTGCCTCCACCACTTGCTTGTGGCTTTGGCTCATCTGCGGATGCAACCTCAATCTTCGGCTTAGGGTAGAGACTTTCCAATCTTAATGCTTTCCCCACAATCGATTCAAACATCTCATCGATGTGGTTAATAAGTTTTTCCCCCAAGTACTGATCCAAACCAGTTATGAATTTCTCATTCTTTTTCTCGGCAGTATCAATAAGAGATAACCCATAATTCGACAAAGTGTCGAATTCAGCAATATAATCCGAGACAGCTCTACCATTCTGCTTGAGTTCCAAGAATTTCTTAAACAGCACTGACTTTTGAGCAGCTGGAATGAACTTCTCGCTAAAGCGAGCTTTAAACTGCTCCCAAGTAATCTGATCTTCGGGAGTAGCTGCCTTTATAGCATTCCACCAATTCATTGCCCGCCCTTGCAGCTGACGGGACGCTAGCTTTCTCTTCATCGCATCCTCGATACCCAAATCCTCGAAGATACGTTCGCAACTATCCAACCAATCTTGAACATCCATGGACGACTCCGTTCCGTGGAACGACTTTCCACCAAGGCTAGTATAATCCTTATTCAGCTTGGCGAAGTCGACTCTTGGCGCCTGCACTATTGGACCACCACCATTTCCACCATTGGGAGCTGCCCTCTGCACATCTCTAAGCATCTCTCTCATGATGTCAGTAAACATCGTCCTCATGTCAGCAGCATTCCCAATACTGGCCCCTCTACCGGTACCTCTAACATTTCGGCTCATCGTCAATCTGAAAAAGGAAACGATTAACGACTCCATAGTTGTGCTAGTGCAGTACGACTTCATCCTTATACTACTAACAGTATATATATATATAGCTTTTAAAAATCAAAATAATCACAAATACGCTCTCTCGTATACGTATATTATCTCTCCCTGATAGCTTCCCTAGGTTAACTACGCAACCTAGGGCTCTGATACCAAGTGTGACGGCCCGCTCCGTACCAATCGGCATTTCCTCCGAGAGTGCGCTGTATACGTGCCCGATTAGCACGGAACGGTCGCCAAAGAAAGGAAAGAAGTGAAGAAAAACCTGTAGAATGTCTCACAGCGCATGGAACAAAGTATAATAATAACATACTTGACATAAAACAGGTGAGACGGTGCATAAGCTGATAACTAAAATCAACATCAATCATCAGAGCAGCGGAAATCCATATACAGCTTATTACAATCTTCCAAATTTTACTGTCTCTAAACAAAAGAAAGCTAAAGAAGAAGATGCACCACCAATGCCCAAGCAGTGATCTTCAACAACACAGGGAGAATATTATATATATTACGTGGAAGCTTCCTGCTCGTCTCCGGATCATCTACCCGTGCATCACCAACTAACCTGTCTCTAGTCTGCTCGTGTGAGCACCCAGAGTAATAAGAGGAGACATAAAACTCTGGGTCAAACATAAAGCCTGGTATGAGCGATAAGCATCTAGACAAAACAATAACAGGTATACCTAACCATACCTGAACCTGGACCTGCAACCAAAGAGTTAGTACCACATACCGTACAATGCTCTAAGGTGCCATAATAAATAGTGTAAGAATACGGGGGTGGGGTGTGCATGTCACAATGATAGCAAACAAGTCATCCATAGCAACCATCCTCACATCTCTCACTCAGTGCGTAAAGCGTACGACATCTATCTCTTTGGAACACTAGACAAACTGAGGTAACGACGAATCCCGACTTGTAGAAACCCTGCTATGACCAAGCTAAACATATGGAGTCATGACCAAACATTTCAATGACCCACTTCATTGGTTGTAGCCCTTGGTTCTGCCGATGCCATAATGGCCCTGAATCCGTCTTCGTACCTCCTACCATAGTGGTCCAAAGCTATAGACGTCGATAACTCCTTAGCACGCGTCCCGCAGCAAAGCCCAACCATGAAGCGAACTCGTTGATTCCCATCTGAATCTTGAGCTTTAACTTCTCATTTGGACTTCCTTTGCATCTCGGGTTATAGTCTTCACTTCCGGATCGGTCTTCATTCAGTCTGCTCGTCGGATCATGCTCCCTTGGATGGTTCGGTTCGTGACGCGCCTCCCCAATCGGATCGGATCGAGTTCCTGCTGGCTCGTGGTGCCCCAGCTCCATCGGATCGTGTCGCACCATACGGATCGCGCCTCAACAGCTCGTGGCGCTGGCAACCCATTGGGTTCGGGTCGTGCTACCTCGTCTGGATCATCGCGCCTCATCTCGGATCGCACCTTCTGATCGGTTCATGGTCCACCAAGCTGGAGCGATTCGGATCGAGGTACTTCAGTTTGGACACGGCGCTGCATCGGTTCGTGGCCTTCGAAGTGGAACGGATCGTGGCGTGAGCTTCCATCGGATCGTGCTCATAGGGGGCGATCCGATCCGGGTAAATTCCTGCATTTCGTTCCAGCGACAGTCTTTCGCCATTCGACGGCGTTTTTGACCAAACTAACACTTCTAAACAATCACAAAACATCTTATACAGTCATAGCAACGTATAGTATCGACCACGAACACCATAACACAAATCATAGCATGTAAAGTGGATCAAACATGGTCAAAAACCCCAAATTTTCCCTTAAGCATGTTTAAGCAAATCAAGTGATATACTTGGCAAAACTTAATCAAATCGAACCAAACTTCTATCAGAGGTTTAAAATAACATTTAAGAATTTCTAAACATTTTTCCAGAATTTATTAGTGTATAAATTCGCTAATCTTCACTAATTACCTTTAATTACCGTAATTAGTGCAAAAACTATGCAAATCACTCACCTTGGCCTCAAATAAAATTCTCAGAACTGAAACTTCTCTGATTTGGGGCGAATACTGATGCCCAATAGTAGCTCTAACCTTGCTTTGGTGCTTTTTCTTCTTAATTTGATGTTGCTAAGCCTAATCTTCAATTAGAAAGTGATTTGGGGTGTTTTAGATGTAGGAGGCCATTGTTAGAGTGTCTAAGGATGAAAGTGGCGGCTGGAAAATGTCTAAAGAAATGTTTTCTAACCCTAATCAGCCCCTATATACCCCTAAACCCGAAATCCCCCTCTGGGCCTAGCTGCTAATCACCCGGTTAGGCCCAATTAAGCTGTTTTTCACCATCTGAAACTTGTTTTAGCCATATCTCCCAAACGGTGAGTCCGTTTGGCTAATGTGACCACTCTACGGAATTGTAAACCATCATCCGGAGCCAATGGAAGTGGTTTCAGATCAAAATTCTTTTATAGTCAAAAGTTATGGCCAAAACAGTGATAACTAGGGGTAAAATGGTCATTTAAAAATCGGGAAAAATCATGAACATGGTAAATGACCCCAATAGTCGTCCCCCAAAGTTACATGACCATACGACTTCGTACGTGAAAGAAATAAATATTCTATGATCCTATGATGCGTAGAATGCGGGTCGTTACACCTGTAGAATGTCTCACAGCGCATGGAACAAAATATAATAATAATATACTTGACATAAAACCGGCGAGACAGTGCACAAGCTGATAACTAAAATCAACATCAACATCATCATCAGTGTAGCGGAAATCCAAATACAGCTTATTACAACTTTCCAAATTACTATCTCTAAACAAAAGAAAGGAAGGGTACACTACTAATGCCCAAAGTAGTGACCAGCAACGACACAGGGAGAATATCTATATATATCATACGTGGAAGCCTCCTGCTCGTCTCCGATACAGCAACTCGTGCATACCACCTAACCTTTCTCTAGTCTGCTTGTGAGAGTACCCAGAGTAATAAGAAGAGACATAAAACTCTGGGTCAGACAAAAAGTCTAGTATGAGCGATAAGCAGCTAAACAGAACAATAACAGGTACACTAAACCATACCTGAACCTGGACCTGCAACTAAAGAGTTAGCACAACATACCACTCAATACTCTAAGGTGCCACTAACATATGGTGTAAAGAATATGGGGGTGGGGTGTGCATGTCATGGTGATGGCAAAACAATCAAGCATAGCAACCATCCTCACATCTCTCGCTCAGTGCGTAAAGCATACGATATCCACTACCTTGGTCACCTAATCCTTTGGGCCATGACGGAATCCAATCCCATACAACTATCACTACAAGCCCACTATCCGTCTCTCAGTGGTGAACCAAAGTTATGAATACCGACAACCCCTTTGCGCAGGTCCCGCAGCAAAGTCCAATCGTGAAGTTAACATGTTGGTTCCCAACTGGATCGTGCGTACAAACTTCCCATTTGGACTACCTCCGCATCTCGGTTTTTGGCCAGCATCTCCGGATCGGTTCGGTTCATCCCTACTCGTACTCAACATCTCGACTCATGACAAGCCCCTTCGGATCGGGTCGGAGAATACCCATTGGGTTCGGTCGTGCTCCACCTTCTCTAGGTCGGATAGGTTCGTGGAGGGTCCTCCGGTTCGGATCGTGAGTCTCTTCGGATCGGGTCGAGTCCCTCAAACCCATTCATAGTACATCGGTTCGGTCTTCCTCTTCAACTTTGGATCGTGACTTCATGGCGCACTCCAGGAGAACGGGTCGGATCGGATGAAGCAGTTTGTGAGTGGCATCGGCTCGGATCGGAGTCCCTTCTCTCCAGCAGGTCGGGTTGTGAGCTTCAAGTGCAAGCGGTTCGGATCGGGGTTCAGGGGATCCGATCCGATCTCTGCACATTTCCTGCACTTTATCCAGCGACCTGTTATACACCACACGACGGCGTTTTCAACCCTTCTAACTATTCTAAACAATTAAAAAGCATACCATACAGTCATAGCAACATGTATAATCATCCACAAACAATAAAACAACAATCATAGCATGTAAAATGGATCAAACATACCCAAAACACCATATTTTCCCCTAAGCATGTTTAAGCAAAACTAATGATATGATTAGCAAAACATAAGCAAATCAACCCAAATTTCTAACAGAGATATAAAACATTATTTATGAATTTATAAATATTTTTCCAGATTTTTAACATGACGAATTTCGTTAATCTTCACTAATTACCCTTAATCAACAGTAATTAGTGCAAAACTATGCAAATCACTCATCTTGGCCACAAATAAAACTCAGATCTGAAATAAATCTCTGTTTGGCACGAATACTGATGTCTAACAGTAGCTCTAACCTTGCTTTGGTGCTATCTCTTCTTAATTTGATGTTGCTAAGCTTAATCCTTGATTAGAAAGTGATTTGGAGATGTTTTAGAAGTTGGAGGCCATTATTAGGGTTCTTAGGAGGTAGATGGCAGCTAGAAAACTGAACTGAAATGAAACCAGACTCATTTCAGCCTCCCCATAACCCTAATCCTGAAATGGATTATGGGCCCATTTGCTAATCACCTCATTTGGCCCGGTTAAGCAGTTTTTCACTATCTGAAACTTGTTTCAGCCATATCTCCCAAACGGTGAGTCCGTTTGGCTAATATGACCACTCTACGGAATTGTAAATCATCGTCCGGATCCAGTGGAAGTTATTTTAGGTCAAAATTCCTTTCAATCAAAATTTATGGCCAAAACATTATCGGCTAGGGGCAAAACGGTCATTTAAAAATCGACAAAAATCATGAACATGGGAAATGACCCCAATAGTCTTCTTCCAAAGTTACATGACCATACGACTTCGTATGTGAAAGAAATAAATATCCTACGATCCTGCGATGCGTAGAATGTGGATCGTTACAAATAATTTATTAAAATATTTCACCATGAAAAAGCTACGTTATTGGATGTGACAGTAATTTCAGTAACATGTTCAAAATGAGAAAATTTTATTATTAGAAAAGTATAATCGGAGAGCTTGTTAATAGAGAATGCAATTTGACATACACAACCCTGGGCAAAGCCATGAATAACGGAGCGTTTAGTTGTATAGGAAATGCATCGACATAAACAGGTGATGATACATACATTTGTTATGTAACAACAGTCGGAACAAAGCCCCCTACCTTGCATGCATATGAACTGACACACAACTCCCATATAACAAAAGGAATCCTTGATGTTACGTGCCTACCAGCTCATATTTGTACACAATTCCTTCAATATATTCCGTGATGTGGGACTATTAATTATAACCTATCATTCCTCCTTAACAAAATGCAAGGCAATCCTAACTGTCTCCCCTTTGACTCGCACCCTACGAGTATCTTTTGAGAGCACTGCCTTGCCTGCATGGCCCAGTCCGTAACCTTCGGCTCTGATGCCACTGTTATGTAACGACGGTCGGAACAAAGTCCCCCCTTCCTTGCACACATATGAGCTGGCACACAACTCCCATATAACAAAAGAAATCCCTGATGTTACGTGCCTACCAGCTCATACTTGTACACAATCCCTTCAATATATTCCGTGATGTGGGACTATTAATTCTAACCCGTCATTCCTCCTTAACAACATGCGAGACAATCCTAACAACATTGACCAACCTGGGACTATAATTAAAGTAGGAATGTACTCCGCAGCAAGTACTATTTTATAGCAATGATAACCAGATTGAAATAAATTGACAAACTTTTAAAAGCATAGGGAGTACAATTAAAAGAGTAAAGAACCATGCCAAGTAAAATTATATACTACAATATAAGCACAAAAAGGATTGTGCAAGGGTTTGGAAAGTGGATCCAAATAAGTAATACATCATTACAGTATGTTGTCTTCATAACCCTTTTCCTCTTCGCTTATCCTTTTTTCTTTAGCAACCCCCAATCAGCTGAATGAGTTTGTCATATCTCTGTTTGGTACATGGCTTGGTATTGGATTGTTATCATATCTTTCATTTCCTTAAGTTTCATACTTAATTTGCTGCAAACACTTTTCCTTATCCACATGCATTTTGAATTGACCAATAATATTGTCATTAAGGCTGATACTGAAAAAATATTGCATATAGTTTATTGAAGGAAATAGTAAATTCACTGTTACCACAGGAACTGAATTGATACATATAATCAAACAGAATTAGATATTGATTGATTGATAATGATATAATGATGGTAATGAAAAATCACCATTCCTAAATCAACCCTAAGTTTACATTTCCAACAAAAGTTACATCTAAGCTTATCAGAAGCCGGGAGAGTAATTAAAACCAAGAATTAGTAGCCAAGGAATGCCAACTTATCAGATTATTATACCTCTGCACAACGTATATGTAACTGTTGTGCCATACGGTAATCATTCATCCATAACGCATTAAGATTGCACCCTCTATAATCTATCAGATTCAACATTTTTATAACATCTTAGTATTGTTGACTACATTCATAATGCATCAAACAATTTGTTCAAAGCTTCAGTTCATGATTTTTTTGGGCCTATTCTTCCTCAACCCCAAGATGGACATTTGTTTTTTGATTATTAAGCTTGGAACATCTAGTAATCTCTTTGACTTACCATCCTATAGCAATTTTGTAAGCAATAAAAATTACCCTGTTTTATTTCTATTTCCTACTACTCTCCCATTGACATTCACTACTACAATTAATCATTATCATAATGGTTACCAGTGTCATTTTGAAAATACCTTTACCAAGTTTTGCCGATAAGGAAAAATTGCGTACTGATACCATTGCATATATGTTGGTACATTAAAACTGTTATATCGATAAACTAAGTGTCGGTGAAAAAAATATCATTCGTAGAAAATAATTAAAAAAAATTGATAACCTTTTACAATTTAATGATGCTTCTTCATATAAGTCACCGTGCTAGTCAGTAGAAAAAATCAGTGAAGAAAAAAAGAAATGAAATAAGCATAATTTGAACCCAAAAGACCGAATAAGTTCGCTTGTTTGCTTAGGCGTGTGTTACAATCGATTATTAATGAATTGTTAGGATTTCAGTATACTTTAACAATATCCAATTGTGAAACCCTAGATCCAAATATATAATCCATATTGATTTAATTGAGAACAAATCAGAAATAGATTAGTGGAAGCGTACCTGAATCCGTAGTTAATCATGGCAATACCTAAATCCATATTTGGTTGCTAAGAAGAAGATATAATTTGGTTTAGTCTTCCAAATTGACACAAACCCCAAATCTGAAATCAACTCTCCGTAGAAGAGTTTAGAGAGTTGCTAAGGCTTGTGTAATTCGGGGACCATAACCCTTTATTTATAGAGTTGGCATTTTGTAATTCGGCCCTTCAACAAAATATAAAATACCACGGTATCTACACATTAGGCCCATGATAACTTAAACTTTAAGCCTATTAATTCTAATCTAAAATTAGATCACTTTAATTAGGCATTACACCAAAATAGCACAACACAATTTATTTTACATATATGACCCAATTGTCGAAATATTCCAACAATCTCCCCCTGGGCCACATATGTAATAACCTTAAAATGTGTTTAACTTTATGAGCTCCAAAATTTGCTATTTATAATATATGGTGTATCTGAAACAATCTCGTCCATTAATTGGGTTGACAAAGGATCAAAGCGGCATTCGTTACATTTATCGTAACTAAACCCATCAATGGTCACATATATCAATACAATCAAACGATATAGATCAATCGTGGATGCGTAGCATGGAAATTACATGAAATGTGATCTATACGTGTATATTTCCAACTGGTCCTTCTTTAGTGAGATCAAATGTTTAATATTTAAACAATCCGAGTGCAAAGAAAAATTCAATACTATTTCTGATTAGAAAAAGAACTTGATATGCATATATCTGTAACGGAAGTATTGAGCAATGAGTCATATGACAATACTGAATATAAACTCCTCCTGAACCAAAATATCCTTACATAAAAGTTACACCAATTGAGCTACAAGCGCATGAAAGACCTTAGGTGATAACCTTTTGGTAAGCAGATCCGCCATAATGGAGTTTGTTTTAGTGTGCTCTATGAATTACAATATATTTTGCACTCTTCCTATATTGGAAAATAATAAATAACCGTACATAAAAGTTACACCAATTGAGCTACATGCTCATGAAAGACCTTAGGTGATAACCTTTTGGTAAGCAGATCTGCCATAATGGAGTTTGCCTTAGTGTGCTCTATGAATTACAATATATTTTGCACTCTTCCCTTATTTGAAAATAATATATTCCTTACTGTCACAATATTACTTGGTCTTTCAATTCTTTATCTATAACTGGAGTCTTGTGACAAATTTCATTATTATTTTCCATATTTGGATATCTTATAACTAACCAAAGACGATATTTTCAAAATGGCGAAAAAACTATAAGTGCCTAAATGACACTTTTCCCTATATAGTTTCACCCATAAAATATATTATCATTGCTAGAAGTGGATCTTTTACAGTAATAAATCTAAAATATCCGGATTGTAATTCATGATCTCCACTCGATCCGATCTTTTATCTATGAGCATATAATCTTTTATTTTGTCTTCTAAAGAAATATCATATATAACATAACCATTTTGGTTACTAAATCATTGATCCACTTTTAATATCAGTAAAGTATCTGCCAAATAATACACGCATATCCATATGTGTATATACATTAGTATGCATTAGAATTCACACTGCAAATGCATGAGAAATCTTTTACATTTCTTTAATTTCAAGAATGGTAGCATTTATCTGTTTGGTAAATGAAAAACAACTGAATCGCAGTTTACATACCAAATCTTTTAAGCATTTATCTTCCTAATACTTTTGTAATAATCTAAATATCACCCCATGAACAATAATGGTGTATTTGAATCCCAAATACAAAAGACTAATCCAAAAATGAGTTTCTTAAGTAGTTTCACCAATGTCTCCATTGAGAAACATAATTTTAATCTCCATCAGATAATGCTCAAAAGTACAAAATGTAGTAAGCTCCAAAGCGATCGATTCTAAAGAATCATTTACTATGTCCAAAATGAAACATTCTTTAAAGAAAATAAAATTTCCTTTTAATAATAGCGATTTCAATAAAAGTGCCTTATAAAATTTAGTTTTACCCACTTGATCCCTTTTGGCTTTGAATAGTTATTCATAACCAATGATCTTATTACTTAAGTTAGAGGGAGATTTCAAACTTTATTATCCATATAGATTTATGCTATATGTTCATTTCTTAAATCCACATTTTAAATTAGTACCATACATGGATTGATGTAAGTCCATAGCATCATTGTAACATCCCATATTTTCTGTGTATTTCAAATTTTCAATTTTAAATAAATTATAGAATAATATCGGATAAAAATCAAATTCTGTTGATTATAATGATAATGATTATTTGAATGAAGTATAAATAGAGTTTAAATTTAGTTTATACTTAGAATTGGTGAAATTTGTAAATTCATATTTTATTTATTTAAATGACTTGAGTTATTTAGTTTAAAATGGAAATTCAAATTTAATTAGTAAATGGAGAATTCTAAGTTGAGAAATAATAACTGAATTACAAATTAGAGATTTAAATAATCAAAAATCAGATTAAAATGTGTGAAATTTATTTATAGAATTTATCTAAGTTATAATTTAATTAAATTTGAATTTAACGAATATTTAAATTTAATTAAAACAGTTAAATGAATAATTGAACATTTTATTTATTTAATTAACGTTGAGATTTAACTGTTTCGACGACAGTCTCGGAATTCGACGAAACTGGCGCCATCAGAACCGGAACGGTGAATTATGATAGGATTTAAATTTGCATTAAAATCCGACTTACCGTTTGATCGTAGGAGAGAAAATGTGAATGAGATCATTGTAAATGGATAATAGGGTATATCTCATGTTTGGGCCTTATAAATATATATAAATAAAACCCACTTATCTACTCCATCAGCCATTTCATTACACGTACATTTTCATCCTCCAAAATTTTCTTTAATGGCTGAAACCAATTATCAAAACCCTAGAAAACAAAATTTCAACTCCAAATTGAAATTTCTTCAAACCCCAACGTATTATATATCATTTCGAAGCTCTCGATGAGTAGAACCTAGATCTGCAATTTATTGTGACATGCAGTGCTTCGTCTGGCCAGAAATTGATGGTCAAAGTTGCTGTTTTTGAAACCCTATGTGTAAAATTGGGGCTTTTCGATTTTGGCTTCAATCAAGGATTCGAGGATTGGAGTTTGGTGGAGCTCGACGTCAGGAGGCTAACGGTGGTGGTTAGAGGACCAACGGTCAAGTGTATGGCCGGAATTTGCTCGTCAAAGGCCCGAATTTCCGTCCGTTCTTCCCCTCGTCGACGGCAGTGGAGACCACCGGAGGTGGTGGCTCCGGTACTGGGAGGAGCGGCTCGAGCTGAGCTCGCTCTTGGTGGTAGCCGCCAGTTCTAGCTCGGTCGGAGGAGGTTGCAGCGGACGGTCAAAGTTTGTTGGTGGATGGGTTTAACGCGTCGGCTACTGTTCAAGTATACGGGATGGAGCGGGAGAAAGAAAAGAGGGCTGCTGACGTGTCAAATTAGGGTTGGTGAGGAGTTATTATTTTTATTTAGTTATATATTTAAATTTCAAATACTAAAACGCCAATAACTCTCTCGTTTTAACTCGGATTTGGACGCGGTTTGTCGCGTTGGGATCGTGGCGGAATTGTGGACGTTTTGGCACTAACCTGGCTACATTAGGAGACAGTCAAATTTTGGGCTTCTTTAGGACGTCCGATCCAATTTAGACCCAAAGGTGAGTGATTCTTCGCTCACGAAATACTGAATTATTCCCATATTTATTGAATAAATTATGAAATAAGTTTGGTTGCATGGTTGTGTTGGATTGTTGATGTGTTGTGAAAAATTGACATGCAAGTACGTAACATTAAAATTTAAGTTAATAATCAGTTATTTAATTTAATTTAAATTTCTAGTTTGAAATTCGAACCCTTGCTAAATCCTGAAACAGTTTAATGCTGATCAGTTGAACGGAATGATCATGATGGATGTTGGTTGAAATTTATTACTAAATTTATATTGACATTGCTGATGCTCCTTATTTCAGTATATTGTAGTGCATGTTGATTTGTGACGATAAATCCCATTTACCCTTGATGTTACGGGCATCTAATAAACCTGGGATTTATCGATAAAATAAATTAAGAACACGGAGTGAAATGATAAATCTCTGTGACCCTGATTTGGATTGAAATGATAGATCCATCCCTGAAATATCGAGAAATTGAATTTAAAATCACTTGGCCATTGGATAGAATAATTATATACAGACATCGGTTGGTTAAATGATTTTAAATATTTGAAATTTTATTTGATAGAATTTTCCATTGAAAGAATGTGCCGATACTCAATAATTCAATTCTTTAAAGATTCTGAACTGGGGTGTTGATTAAAAAGGGTTAAATGAATTTTCCAAAACAAAGTGGAAATATTTAAATCGGGATTTGAATAGGATTTAAAATCCTTTCAAATTGAAAGTTTGGATTTGAAGGAAATAAATTCTTATGGAATCCAATTTTTTTGGGAAATTTGGAAATCGAGGGTATTTGAGTTGTTTTAACTCAGTTTGAACATATATTTGAACTCCTAAAATCAAACAGTTGTTTTGAACAGGGTTGAAACGAGATATGAAATTTGAAACAAGTCCTTTGAGCTAGGCAACTCCATTTGAAACTGGAGTCAGATTCATGTATGGAGGCTCGGAAGAAAGTATCGATTTTTAATTATAAAAATGTTTATATATATACTCCTTGTTTGTATAACTATCTTTCTCTAGAATTTATTTATTTAAAACTTTTACTTATAACTATTATTATGACCAAATTTTTCCTTATTCTTTTATTTAAAACTAGTTAGTAGATTTTTAAATTATGTATATCTATAACATTTAAACTTATATTATCCTATTTTATCTATTATATTCTTATTCTATACCTATATTATTTATATAAAAGTTTCTTAAGCATCTATTTTTCAAAACTTATTTTATAATTCTTTTAAAACTTCTTCCGAGTGAAAGGCTGGATCTAAAACCATTGACTGAATGGAGATAAGACAAATTTTTTATTCTATTTGAATCTGAATGGGTTCAAATATAAATCGAGATTGGAATGAGTTAAAATCTTTGAGATGAAATATATTCTACTTGAATATAAGTCGATTCTTGAAATATTATAGGATTATAATATAAGAAGTATGAAAATATGTTCTAAGTTAGAATATAAATGATTTGGGTATGGTTATGATATTTTGATGTGAAAGTATATTCTATTTGAATATAAATTGGTTCGAAACAAAATATTATATTTTTGATATGGAAACGAACCTTTGAAATATAAAAGAACCGACCGATGTTAAGATGTAATCGTGGGTTGTCAAAGAGACCGGAGTCGACATAAGGCATACTCTCTGTCAGTGTCGATACCACTTTGACAACCGTGAACGTATGACGTATCCGGAATAGAGTATGATGACTTGGACTTGATTATTGAATTGAATTGAATGTGATGAACGATGGCGAAATAGCCCTGACTTTCGGGTCAGAATTGAAATGACTAAAACAGGAGCTATACCGTGACTAATGGAGGTAGCACCTCCGATCGGACACACTTCTTCGATACTATTTCTATGACTATGATGATGATGATTTGGGCCCATTTGATTTGACATGGGAGTGTGTTCCGAGATGGGCGGTAGTGGCTGCTATGCGTTACCACCGGTCCGGGAGTGCAATTGGTAGATTCCTACCCTGGGCATTGCCTCGAGTGCCTTGTCATATATATCCATATCGAGCCCATACGATTTTGATTTAGCATTGCCTTCTATGGGGTGACCTCTGATAACACCAGTACGGTGAATTTACGGTACTGTATAGGCTGTTGATGCCTATAAACGGCGTAAGGGTAATATGGTAATCCCGCTTACGCTATTTTCAGTATTATACTTTACTGAATAGACATTATCATAATAGCGTATTATACTATGTATGTATTAGTTTAACGGATCCTCGAGAGATGGAAAAATCCCGTAACATCTCTTGAGTTACTGCACCCATGATACTCAATTTGTTTCGTATTATAATTTGACTAATATGATAATGATTTAGTGCTGATCTGAGTGTTTGTTGTGTTTTCTTTTATGCAATACGCTCGGATCAGCAGACATCTGCAGTTGCCGAAGATGACTGTGCCTTGGAGATCGAAAACGAAGATTGGTATATATCTATTATATATATGTATTTCCGCTGCATTTTATTTCCGCTGCCATGTGATGAAATCTTTATATGTATAACTCTGATAGTCATTGTATATATTTCAATTGTTTTAACTGTTACTTAATTATTATATGTTGTCCTTCCGCTGTGAGATTCTGAGATTTGTTTTTCTCTTTTTTTTTCCTTCTTTTCCCAATAACTACCTGTATTTGTGGTTTGTTTGGGTCGACATATGTGGATTTATTGTCGATTTAAACGGTCAAAAATGTGGGTCGTTACAGTTGGTATCAGAGCAATGGTTAGCGATAACCTTGGCTCTGCTCGGGAAGTAACTCATTAGAGATAGGGTTAGTAGTGCCCTAGAATGAGTTCGAGTTATATGAGAGAGCGTATTTGTATTTTTAAATAAAAACGGGTTTATATTGTGTTGACTTGTTCTGTTGAACATTTATGGATATTGGTCGATATATGGGACGCCATAGAATCGATAGGAATTCCTAAATAATCGAATAGAATGATCGACATAATATGGTTTTCGATTATATTTTTTTAAAATATATTAAATATATATTTTTGGTTCAAGTATATATGTGTTCGTTGGTAGGTAATAATATTAAGATATTACCTATTGTGGTTGATTCGATAATAAATTTCATAAGAAAAATTGAAATTGTCTATGAATATATTTGAAAATAAAATGATATATTTAAGAATAATTGGGTGAGAAAGGTTGCGATAAAATAGAATGGAACTTAAAAACTTGATCCTGGGGTACGTATGAAATAGTTTTGTCGAATTTTGAAAATAATATCGTATTATAAGTATGATTGAAAAGGATATAGTTTTTAAAAGATTTTTAAATGAAATAGAGTGTAATTCCTCCCTGGACTTTAGGATAGCCTTGGTAATGAGTGCACGCATTATCGATGGTTATTCTGAAGAGTCTAAGTGGGGGAGAGACCACTCAATGATGATTATAATTGGGTTTGACATAGAATTTTGGATTTAACTTTATATAGTATAAATTTTATAAAGGTATTAGTTTACGATATTCAAAGTTAAGTTTAAATTTAGATCCAGAATTTAAATTTCTTGCTCAAATTTAAAAGTTCGGATTTGAAATTTCATATAGTATGGTTTATAAAATAATATAAGTATATACTTATGTTATTCTGAACTTGATTTGGAAACCTGGAATCAAGTATTGAGTTTGTTTTAACTAATAATAAATATAAACTTATTTAAAACGAAACTTAAGTTCGAAATTTATAACATATATATATATATATATATTACAAGCCTAAAATGGCGCGGTAGTTTGAAAATTCGATCTTTAACTTTGGGAAAATATATAAAATTCAATATAAACCAGGATTGGATAAAACAAGAAATGCTAGGATCGAATTGATCATACCTTTCTAATGAATGTAAGAAATTCAGTTTTCATTTTTATAAATGGTAAGTAATTACTAAATTAAAATTTAGAAATAGCTCTATGGAATTTATATATATTTATATATAGTTTATTAATATATAAGCTCTTAAGAATAGAAATTTAAAACGACTTTCCGAGTTCGATGGATTCAAATTAAGGAAATCAACTTAAGGAATTTAACGAGCCGTTTTAGAATTCATGTGGATGGTTAGATTGAGTAAGAACAATTTGATAGTACTAGCGACAAATGTAAGTTAAGGAAGCTGAATAAACAAGTTGAAATAAAACGATTTATATAGAATCATGGCGAACCTTAATCCATTTTTTTTATGAATACGAAGTTAACCCAATCGGGCGAAAAAGTGAAATAAACTCGAGGTTTAAATATGAAATAAGGTGTATCAATTTTAAACCAAATCAAATTTATTAAATTAGGATATAGAAAGATTTGGAATTAAATGGATTTGATCGAGTCGAATGAAGTAGAATGAATAGAAATAAACTCGAGAAATTTAAGCGATCGATTTTAGAACTAAATAATGAATACAAAAGGATCGTTTTAATAATGATTTAACCTTAGGGAAAAAATGAATAAGAAATTGAAATATGAAATAAGAACTGATTTAATCGAGTTAAATGAGTCAACTCGAAAGGCTTAAACGACTACATAAAGGTTGCTTGAAAATGTTGTACGTAGTAAGAAGTGAATTACGAGATATCGGCAAATTTATTTATGGTAATCAAGTTCGTTAGAAATTTTAAAATGAACTTATGTAAGTGAAGGAACTTGAATAAGTGAAGCAAATTCGAGAAAGGTGAATTGGTCGATTTAGACCAAGTACAAAGGAGTGAAAATAAAGTAAGCATAAACTTGAATAATTAGAATGGAAGAGGAAAAAAAATCGGAATTTATTTCAATGAATGGTTGATCGAATATGATAAAACAAATAAGAATAGGTAATGAAGTTAGTAAATCGACCAAAGTTAATGAGTTAATGATTTAAGTAATTTAGATTAGTTGAAATAATAAGTGAATCCAAGTTAATTTGAATTTAATGCTTGAACAAAATGGATGAGTTGAAACGAACTTAAATAAGATTGGGTGATAATAGAACATAAATACATGGAATGAATTTACTTAACAAGAATGAAACGAATAGGAATGTATGTAAGAAATGAAAGGAAAATCATATTTTGAACATGATGGATCGATAACTATTTTAAATGGTTAAACTTGGCTTAAACTTGTGGAGTCGGAAGGTTAAAACTTGAAATGTAGTAGATCGACGATGATGTCAAATCTGAAACATAAGATAAGCTAAAGTAAAATGACCGTGACTTTTGAATTGATGATCGGAATCTGACGATTTTGGACCTTTCGGAAACCGTAGAATCTGAACTAAAATTTTCGTATATGGCACCAAATCGAAATTTTCATGTTTATTAGGTCGAAATCCATGTTTTAGACATAGTGTTAGTTGCAGGAATTTAAAGGCTGAAGCGTATATTGATATTGTTTTGACCATAACTCTCTAACCGAGCGTCGGATTTTAATGTGCAAGTACAATTCGGAAAGGCCAGGACTTAATCTAAAACTTTTTCGTAAAGTGTTAAGCCTAAATCTGATGTTTAAGGGGTTAAAAACTGGGTAAAACATTTCAGATCTGCATTTTCAATGTGCAGGCTGAAGCGTTCGGTTTTATTAAAACAGTCATAACTTTCAAACGGATTATCCGAATTCGATGAATCCGGACAATTCGGAAAGCCTAGAACGAGTGCTACAATTCTTGCCTAGTGTGCTTCATTCAAATTCCAACTTTAAAGGGGTGATAATGGATGATTTCTTTGCTGGCCTATTACAAAAATCATGGTTTTGTGGTCAAGTTGTTGTGCATATGGGTGTAAGCTATATATATTTGCTATGCATTGTTATATGTTTGATTCTTATGCATGTTTGAGTGTTTTAGTAGGTGCAAGGGATGGAAATTACGCTTGGAGCTCGCTTACGCTAAATATCAAAGTGCTAAGGTAAATAAAATTGCAAATAAACGCTTAAAGAGGTACGTATTTGGAGTTGTATAAAGCTTGGTGGTTTGGTTTTGTTTCCCCTGGTTCAGGGATGCCTCATCATTGATGAGATGTATATTTTGGATTGATACATGTATCGGGATTTTTCCCGGGGCTCTCCGTACAAAGGAGATGCTGCCGAAATTTTCCGTGATTTCGGAAGTTAGAAAATTTTATGAGATTTTACAACTATATGACTTATTTTATAAATATTATTTTATAAGTATGGGTTTGAAAGTATGAGTTGTTTAATACCTTATCTCATTCTCTTTTCGAGGACGAAAAGATTTTAAGTGGGGGAGAATGTAACATCCCATATTTTCTGTGTATTTCAAATTTTCAATTTTAAATAAATGATAGAATAATATCGGATAAAAATCAAATTCTGTTGATTATAATGATAATGATTATTTGAATGAAGTCTAAATAGAGTTTAAATTTAGTTTATACTTAGAATTGGTGAAATTTGCAAATTCATATTTTATTTATTTAAATGACTTGAGTTATTTAGTTTAAAATGTAAATTCAAATTTAATTGGTAAATGGAGAATTCTAAGTTGAGAAATAACAACTGAATTACAAATTAGAGATTTAAATAATCAAAAATCAGATTAAAATGTGTGAAATTTATTTATAGAATTTATCTAAGTTATAATTTAATTAAATTTGAATTTAACGAATATTTAAATTTAATTAAAACAGTTAAATGAATAATTGAACATTTTATTTATTTAATTAACGTTGAGATTTAACCGTTTCGGCGACTATCTCGGAATTCGACGAAACTGGCGCCATAAGAACCGGAATGGTGAATTATGATAGGATTTAAATTTGCGTTAAAATCCGACTTACCGTTTGATCGTAGGAGAGAAAATGTGAATGAGATCATTGTAAATGGATAATAGTGAGACGACCCGAACTTCCCCGGTCCCCGAAGAGAAGGGAAAGCGCGGATTGTTTTTGAGAACACGACACAACAGAACACAGACGGAAGAACATTTCATTGTATATTATAACAATACATCAGATTACAAGAATATACAGAGTATAAATGAATATTACACAGAAATATCAGAGATTTAAATTACATTTAAATAAATTGCAGCGGAAAATAATACAATACACAACTAGAAGTAAATATACAGATACAAAGCTTTCCGGATATCGTTCCAGCTGTAAACCAGGATCCTGTGAATAAAAATCTGCAAAACCAAAACTACTAGCTGTCCGTGTCAAAATAGGGGCACCCAGAGTTTAGGTTAAAAACAATAAACTCCAAGTCAGTCATGTGACTGGTGTGAGAACTAAAACAGTTATTCTTTATTTTTAAAGTTAGGTAAATCAAGGGACCACGCCGTATAACACGGAACGGGTTTCCTTCCAAGAATACCAGTGCATAAAACAAACAGCGCAATGCTAAATAAAGAAAAATGAAGCTATTATAAGACCCAGGTCCTATCACACAATGCAACGCAAGCCGGGGGATAGGGTTTTCCCTTATAACAGCCAAAGAATGCTTGATACGTTTAAAACAGATTATTTGATACTATAATAAGTGCATAGTGTATAAAACAACTTCAAATCATAAGTATCAATCATAGACGGCATGAATGACCCATACCACTATGTCACCATATATAAGTTTACAATCAAAACCGCAATGTCGTATTGGAAGTTGGGTTATCATTTATGGTATGAACCGAGGCTTGGGGCAAGATGCTCTACCGATTTGTGACTCTCTAGCCCGAGCCACAGGCAAGCGCGCAGGCAAGCCTTGGATCGTCAGGGTCGGTCCACCGATGTGGATTATTATGCCTGAACACTGCGTTTCCCCGCCCTTTGGGGCGTAAGCCTGGCCCGTCAGCCGACCAGAAGCATCGGCCGAAACCGATATCACGAGGCACCTCGCTTTTCAGCAAGTAATAATAAGCAACATCCACATGAGTCAAACTCGTCATCCAGTTCAAGCACTGACGCCACTCCTAACTAGAAAGAAACGCATGTCCTCCCTGATGTCCGTCTCCCGTTTTTAGTTCATACCGGGTGTGATACTCGCGAATCAACGTTACACAAAGCTACGCCACACAAGGCCGTGCTTTGATCATCAACCACAAGACTTTGCTTTTCAACAAAAGCCTTGATCCATGCAACTCAGCATGCCACATTGTCAGTCCATACTATACCACTGATTTCTGCCAATATATAACCTCTAGGCTCGTACGTCTCAGAGAAGGGTGTATAGCAAGAGAATAAATTCTCTGCCACCAAACAGATATATATTTAGCAGAGATCACCAATACAGTATAAAGGAATACAACGTCAGACACACTATCCATTTACAAGTCCGTTTTGGGTCTGAACGAAACCGGAGGCACTTTCCTCGCATATCCATCCATCTCCAAGTACGTCTGGACGACCACCAACTATTTCCATCCTCTTGGGTGTACAGCCCAATCAGGATCGTCAGTAATTATCCCAACGATGTGAAGGCTTCCGGTCTTCAACCACCGTCTTCATCTTCGACATATCGTCGAATTGATTATTCAGAATGGGTATAAACCCGGCCTTTCCGAACAACCCGCGTATATTAAGAATAAATGTTACACAAACACAACATACGCCTCATTCCAATTCATCAGTCACTAACCGTAAATTAATCAAGAGAATAATTCCCCAAATATTAACCCCGAAGGCCTAAACCAACATCAGATTAATATCCTGAAAACCATTCTGCTTAGCTAACCGACAGTTAGTTTCTAAATTTCACATTCAAAGGGAAAGGTTCCCATTAATTTTATCCAAGATAAATTTCTTGAATTTATTCTTTAATCTATTTTTGAATATCAATTCAAACTAGTTGGGATTAACGAACCTTACCAAAGTAATCATTTGTTTTAGTTTCCCAATCCCAACCTATTCATCCCATGAAGTAAAACTGGTCATACTTCATATCTAACACCACGGTGTTATCGGTAAATTCAATTACCATTTCACGTTTAAATCTAATTAAAGATTTAACTATCGCCTGGAGTAAAACTGGTGATACTCCATTCTCGATCTTTTCAATCTAATTAAAGATTCATTAAAACTCCACTTACTTTTAAACGCTAACCGGGTTAATGATTCAGTGTCATTTAAAACACGGTTCACGATAAACCCAAAATCACATTTCCATTAATTATCGGGTTAAAGAATGAGTGTTATTTAAAAACACCATTCACGATAAACCCAAGAATCAATATCAATTCAATTCCAATTAAATATTGTTTAATTAGTACACTTCATTAAATCTAAAATAAAAAGATTTAATCTTTTCTCAACTGGGTTCAAGAACAGTGTTAATGAAGACACCATTCACGACAAACCCAAATCACATTTGATATTAAATACAAGGCTCTGAATAGAAAATTTCCCGGCTTATATTCAATATCAAATTCTACGACCAACAAATATCGTATTGGAAATAACGATATATATATATATATATATCTATATCTTTCAAATTTCCATAACAACATCTGTATAATCACGAAATCCAACATCGAAATATTCCGAAGACAATTTCGATTCAAATCCATTCCAATGCAATCATTGGAAATTCTGGTTATTTTCAAAACCATTTCAAATTCAATTTATTTATTTAAAAATAAATAGAATTATAATTCTAGTTCAAAACTAGTTCATTTCGATAAAAATCTATTTTTATCTTCTCAAATATGGAGTTTTTCATCCTAATTCTTCCCAAATCATTTCTTATGATTTTACACAAATTATTACTAATTTTAATATTTTTATCAAGGCATGTACAGTCGATTTCCATCAACAGCCATCGAACTGCACTTACAGCGACCTTTTTCAAATTTGATTTGGACATAATTCCAAATCCAACCGTTAGATTTCTAATTTCTAATATTCGTTAAAAATCTCTTTTCGATACGAACCCAACGGTTCCGGTTTCAGGAGAATCCGACGGTCGGATCTCCCGCAATATCCGTTCGAAGTCAATGGTCGAAATTCGCGAACTGCCGCGGCGCGGCGCGTTCTATTCAGGCCATTATATTATATATATAATATATAATATATATACTTCGTCGATTTCAATTCAAAACGTGCTTTATAAATCATTTTAAATTCATTTTCAAAACGGTTTCAACTTCATATTCAATTCAATTTCAGTTCGTTTTCAATTCAATTCAATTTCAATTCGAATTCATTTCTATTCTATTTCAATTCGAATTTATTTATATTCAATTCTTTTCAAAATATCAAATTTTGAAATCACTTTCGATATTCATTATAAAATGAATAAAATCGATATAAATATCGTTCACGTCAAAATGGCGTCAATCTAATCAATACGGCTTCATATATTCCTATTTTCAAATATTCTATTTCAAATATTTCTATTTTAAAACTGGAATGAGGCCCAATCAATTACCATATAATGTTAATTATATGGATTTTCTACAACACATGTATATATCAACAACGATGAATAATCAACCATCATCCAAAGTGCATTCTACACTGTATAAGCATCAAATATAAATATTCAACGCTTATAACAGCCTGTCAATCAATCGATCGACATACAACTAAAACAATTGGGATTAGTGTACTTCAAATATCATCCCAATACCCGTGTGGGGTTTCAAACAATCAAACACAAATTTTATTTGTGCAGTTGGGCGATGTGTAAAATTTACCGTCCCAATCAATGTCCTTCAAATAGGTGTACATAAACAAACCGTTCGGTTTGTAAATGAATATTTATTTATTCACATTCACGTTAAAAATTATATTTTTAACAATCAAACTATTTTATTCAATCTATGAATATTCTATTCGGTTCATTTATTAAATAAAATGTTATCTTTATTTTTTTCTAACTTATTTTTAGAAAATTTCGGCGGTATAACGGCACGATACTAGAAACGGGACAAGGCCTAGCCTTATCCCCGGTCTAGTGAAGGCCCACGCCATTCACACATCAATCAAATCAATTTCATTTCACCAAACAATTAATTCAAGCCAAATAATCTAACCAACTACACAACCAAACAATTAAACAAACAAGCCATCCATGGTCTGTGGATGACGGGTGTCGGGTGCTACTAAACACCGTCTGCATCCTAGTATATATATATAACTAGAAAAGAAATTGAAGAGTGAGAAATTCTCACCGATAGCTATCCAACTTCACGACACTTCATTTGCAGAAACCTTCGTCGCTCTCGCCTTTTTGTCATCTTCGTTGCCCGTATTCTCTACATATGTAAAAATCGAATTTTCACTTCGCTATTCAATATATAAAAATCGAATTTTTACTTCGATGTTCAATATATAAAAATCATATTTTTACTTCGATGTTCAATATATAAAAATCATATTTTTACTTCGATGTTCAATATATAAAAATCATATTTTTACTTCGATGTTCAATATATAAAAATCATATTTTTACTTCGATGTTCAATATATAAAAATCATATTTTTACTATCTATACTTTATAAAAATATAGTCTTTCTCGTGAACGAAAATCCTGTTCATTTTCTACAAACAAAACCCAATCTTTTTATTTTTCAACAAAAATCAGATTTTTACTTGCTAAAAATCTAAACTTTGTATAATTATAAATCTAAACTACATATAACTATAAATTTAAACTGCTCTCTCTAATAAAAAATCAAGAAAACTCACCTTTTATCAATAAAAACCGGATCTTCGTTGCCGGAGCGGATCTACCTCGACTGGAGGACGAGCGGCGCCATCAGCAGGTGGAAGGCGAGGCTGCGACAGGTCGGAGGAGGGTGGCGGCTCTATTTAGGGTTAGGCTTGGGGTTGGGCTGTATTGGGTTCGGGTTTGGGTTCTTGGGGGGGGTACGGTTTGGGATTTCGTGCGTCAGAGGGAAGGGATCGTCGCGAGGTGGGAGGGCTTCAGGTGGCGCTCGGTGGTCGACGCAGTGGCTTGGATGGTGGCGGTGCGTCGCTTGGCTGCGGAGCTCGAACGGAAAGGGGAAGAGAAGGCGAGGCGAGGGGCGGTGGGGGTATCTGCGGTGCGATGTCGATTGGGGGGGGCGACTTCGTCGAAGTGGCGGCGGCATGGAGGAGGCCGCTCGCGCCCCTCCTCGATTCTTTTTTTTTCTTGATTCTGCTGAACGAAGAAATAGGGGGGGGCCAGAATGAAATAAGGGGGAGGGGAGAGAACTTTAAATTTTAAATTATTTAATTATTTATTTACTAAAAAAGTTGACTTTTACATACGTCCTCAAAACGAGGCCCACCGCCTGTCGTCCATAGCGTTTTACCCTCATTCCGAACACAATGGGTTATGTATCGCAAGCTGATTCGATAGTTACAATCAGTTTCCGTCAAAATCAACATATAACTCTATATATTGATTTTGAACGCGCATTTCAATTTACCGGGGCCACATACTAACTCTTAAAATTCCCGAAAAATATTTTCTAACTTCCTATTGACGATACGGTCCTAACAAAACTAATTTCATCAAATTTGAAGACCGTTTGAAAAATGGCCAATTTCCAGTTGATTAAAATCAACTGAAACTGGTCAAACGCGTTTTCCTTTGCCATGCTCACATATTGATTCAGAAAATTATGAAAATTGGAATCTAGCAATAACTTGACATCCCGGACCCAACAAAACTGGTTTCGTCGAAATCCGAGGTCGTTTGCAAAATGTCTATTTTTAAGGGCCTGAATTCCATAGCGACTATTCAGAATTTTCAACTGGACATATTTTTTGATTCCCGCTATGAAATTTTGATTTTTCGGATTCGTTGGAAAGATATTCTCAATTAGATTCCATTATTTTTGGTTTCACTAAAATCCGGTTTATTTTGCACCCGGTACATTCAATTGAAGTTTGTAATCGAATTATCGAACTACCGCGCCATTTTCAATTCTATTTATTTATATATATAATTATTTATATTCTAACGATGACGTATATAATATATACGTTCGAATTCCATTCAAAATATATTTCTCGCCGATATTATTTAAAATAATCCATTTTAAATAATCAAAATTCGCTAAAATTGCCAAAATAAAAAATTTTAAACTAGCCCAGATTTTCGGGTTGTTACAATCTCCCCCACTTAAAACTTTTCATCCCCGAAAAGGAACAAAGTCGAAAGTGGTTTGATTAATCAACTCTACGTTCGTTCTGGCTTTCATTCTCCAACTTTTCAGTTTCTGAGAATTTTCAAATTCTTCAAAAATTTGGCTAACACCCTAAATTTTCGAAAAATTTCGCCATAACCTCCCCTGCACCGGGAGCCACGGGAAAATCCCGAAATTGCCATATAGGCCTTCTGATCTCAAAAAGAAAAAGAAAAAGCCAAGCGGCTAGCCAATAGGCTCATAAAATCATCATCACCCAAACAAAACAGTAAATTATGATAAACATGTACCTATTTGTCGGGCAAACAAATTTTATTCTTCGGCTCTAGCCTCCTTGCTATGACCTGTTCAATGTAAGTATATGTATATGCAAGCAAATGCGACTAATTTTCAATACAATTCAATATTTGATTCAAATGAACTAAATGGTTCAAATTTTAATTAATTAACCAACAATCAACAACACAAACATCAATCAATTAGTTGGTTATCATTTCAAATGCATAACTTTGATATATAGTCAAAAATCAAATTTTTGATGCCAAATCACAACAATAGGCCCTATCTAATTTTGGTTCTCACACCAGTCTAATGGAAATATATAGATATCACACCTTCGACACTCGTATATAAATGTTGATGATGATGCACCATCATCAATATCATCTTCTGGCGACTAGAGTGTGATGCTATATCTATCCAATATATTAAAACTCTGAATATACGTTTGCAAGGCGTATATGCAAATTCTTTATATACTGGACTGTCCAAATCAATACAAATAAATAATCAAATACGAATAGTTGATTTAAATTTTCAAAACCAAACTTGTTTTCACTTTAAAAATTTACTCTTCACACTCGTTCTAGGATACTACTGATCCCATCTCTAACGAGTCATTCTCATTGGATATTACTAATCCAATATCAGATGAATTCTTTCGTATGGTTCTAATGTGTCTTGTTCTCTGAGCTTTGTAAACCAAAGCTCTGATACCACGATGAGACGACCCGAACTTCCCCGGTCCCCGAAGAGAAGGGAAAGCGCGGATTGTTTTTGAGAACACGACACAACAGAACACAGACGGAAGAACATTTCATTGTATATTACAACAATACATCAGATTACAAGAATATACAGAGTATAAATGAATATTACACAGAAATATCAGAGATTTAAATTACATTTAAATAAATTGCAGCGGAAAATAATACAATACACAACTAGAAGTAGATATACGGATACAAAGCTTTCCGGATATCGTTCCAGCTGTAAACCAGGATCCTGTGAATAAAAATCTGCAAAACCAAAACTACTAGCTGCCCGTGTCAAAATAGGGGCACCCAGAGTTTAGGTTAAAAACAATAAACTCCAGGTCAGTCATGTGACTGGTGTGAGAACTAAAACAGTTATTCTTTATTTTTAAAGTTAGGTAAATCAAGGGACCACGCCGTATAACACGGAACGGGTTTCCTCCCAAGAATACCAGTGCATAAAACAAACAGCGCAATGCTAAATAAAGAAAAATGAAGCTATTATAAGACCCGGGTCCTATCACACAATGCAACGCAAACCGGGGGATAAGGTTTTCCCTTATAACAGCCAAAGAATGCTTGATACGTTTAAAACAGATTATTTGATACTATAATAAGTGCATAGTGTATAAAACAACTTCAAATCATAAGTATCAATCATAGACGGCATGAATGACCCATACCACTATATCGCCATATATAAGTTTACAATCAAAACCGCAATGTCGTATTGGAAGTTGGGTTATCATTTATGGTATGAACCGAGGCTAGGGGCAAGATCCTCTACCGATTTGTGACTCTCTAGCCCGAGCCACAGGCAAGCGCGCAGGCAAGCCTTGGATCGTCAGGGTCGGTCCACCGATGTGGATTATTATGCCTGAACACTGTGTTTCCCCGCCCTTTGGGGCGTAAGCCTGGCCCGTCAGCCGACCAGAAGCATCGGCCGAAACCGATATCACGAGGCGCCTCGCTTTTCAGCAAGTAATAATAAGCAACATCCACATGAGTCAAACTCGTCAGCCAGTTCAAGCACTGACGCCACTCCTAACTAGAAAGAAACGCATGTCCTCCCTGATGTCCGTCTCCCGTTTTTAGTTCATACCGGGTGTGATACTCGCGAATCAACGTTACACAAAGCTACGCCACACAAGGCCGTGCTTTGATCATCAACCACAAGACTTTGCTTTTCAACAAAAGCCTTGATCCATGCAACTCAGCATGCCACATTGTCAGTCCATACTGTACCACTGATTTCTGCCAATATATAACCTCTAGGCTCGTACGTCTCAGAGAAGGGTGTATAGCAAGAGAATAAATTCTCTGCCACCAAACAGATATATATTTAGCAGAGATCACCAATAAAGTATAAAGGAATACAACGTCAGACACACTATCCATTTACAAGTCCGTTCTGGGTCTGAACGAAACCGGAGGCACTTTCCTCGCATATCCATCCATCTCCAAGTACGTCTGGACAACCACCAACTATTTCCATCCTCTTGGGTGTACAGCCCAATCAGGATCGTCAGTAATTATCCCAACGATGTGAAGGCTTCCGGTCTTCAACAACCGTCTTCATCTTCGACATATCGTCGAATTGATTATTCAGAATGGATATAAACCCGGCCTTTCCGAACAACCCGCGTATATTAAGAATAAATGTTACACAAACACAACATACGCCTCATTCCAATTCATCAGTCACTAACCGTAAATTAATCAAGAGAATAATTCCCCAAATATTAACCCCGAAGGCCGAAACCAACATCAGATTAATATCCAGAAAACCATTCTGCTTAGCTAACCGACAGTTAGTTTCTAAATTTCACATTCATAGGGAAAGGTTCCCATTAATTTTATCGAAGATAAATTTCTTGAATTTATTCTTTAATCTATTTTTGAATATCAATTCAAACTAGTCGGGATTAACGAACCTTACCGAAGTAATCAATTGTTTTAATTTCCCAATCCCAACCTATTCATCCCATGAAGTAAAACTGGTCATACTTCATATCTAACACCACGGTGTTATCGGTAAATTCAATTACCATTTCACATTTAAATATAATTAAAGATTTAACTATCGCCTGGAGTAAAACTGGTGATACTCCATTCTCGATCTTTTCAATCTAATTAAAGATTCATTAAAACTCCACTTAGTTTTAAACGCTAACCGGGTTAAAGAATCGGTGTCATTTAAAACACGGTTCACGATAAACCCAAAATCACATTTCCATTAATTATCGGGTTAAAGAACGAGTGTTATTTAAAAACACCATTCACGATAAACCCAAGAATCAATATCAATTCAATTCCAATTAAATATTGTTTAATTGGTACACTTCATTAAATCTAAAATAAAAAGATTTAATCTTTTCTCAACTGGGTTCAAGAACAGTGTTAATGAAGACACCATTCACGACAAACCCAAATCACATTTGATATTAAATACAAGGCTCTGAATAGAAAATATCCCGGCTTATATTCAATATCAAATTCTACGACCAACAAATATCGTATTGGAAATAACGATATATATATATCTATATCTTTCAAATTTCCATAACAACATCTGTATAATCACGAAATCCAACATCGAAATATTCCGAAGACAATTTCGATTCAAATCCATTCCAATGCAATCATTGGAAATTCTGGTTATTTTCAAAACCATTTCAAATTCAATTTATTTATTTAAAAATAAATAGAATTATAATTCTAGTTCGAAACTAGTTCATTTCGATAAAAATCTATTTTTATCTTCTCAAATATGGAGTTTTTCATCCTAATTCTTCCCAAATCATTTCTTATGATTTTACACAAATTATTACTATTTTTAATAATTTTATCAAGGCCTGTACAGTCGATTTCCATCAACGGCCATCGAACTGCACTTACAACGACCTTTTTCAAATTTGATTTGGACATAATTCCAAATCCAACCGTTAGATTTCTAATTTCTAATATTCGTTAGAAAGCTCTTTTCGATACGAACCCAACGGTTCCGGTTTCAGGAGAATCCGACGGTCGGATCTCCCGCAATATCCGTTCGAAGTCAATGGTCGAAATTCGCGAACTACCGCGGCGCGGCGCGTTCTATTCAGGCCATTATATTATATATATAATATATACTTCGTCGATTTCAATTCAAAACGTGCTTTATAAATCATTTTAAATTCATTTTCAAAATGGTTTCAACTTCATATTCAATTCAATTTCAGTTCGTTTTCAATTCAATTTCAATTCGAATTCATTTCTATTCTATTTCAATTCGAATTTATTTATATTCAATTCTTTTCAAAATATCAAATTTTGAAATCACTTTCGATATTCATTATAAAATGAATAAAATCGATATAAATATCGTTCACGTCAAAATGGCGTCAATCTAATCAATACGGCTTCATATATTCCTATTTTCAAATATTCTATTTCAAATATTTCTTTTTCAAATATTTCTATTTTAAAACTGGAATGAGGCCCAATCAATTACCATATAATGTTAATTATATGGATTTTCTACAACACATGTATATATCAACAACGATGAATAATCAACCATCATCCAAAGTGCATTCTACACTGTATAAGCATCAAATATAAATATTCAACGCTTATAACAGCCTGTCAATCAATCGATCGACATACAACTAAAACAATCGGGATTAGTGTACTTCAAATATCATCCCAATACCCGTGTGGGGTTTCAAACAATCAAACACAAATTTTATTTGTGCAGTTGGGCGATGTGTAAAATTTATCGTCCCAATCAATGTCCTTCAAATGGGTGTACATAAACAAACCGTCCGGTTTGTAAATGAATATTTATTTATTCACATTCACGTTAAAAATTATATTTTTAACAATCAAACTATTTTATTCAATCTATGAATATTCTATTCGGTTCATTTAATAAATAAAATGTTATCTTTATTTTTTCTAACTTATTTTTAGAAAATTTCGGCGGTATAACGGCACGATACTAGAAACGGGACAAGGCCTAGCCTTATCCCCGGTCTAGTGAAGGCCTACGCCATTCACACATCAATCAAATCAATTTCATTTCACTAAACAATTAATTCAAGCCAAATAATCTAACCAACTACACAACCAAACAATTAAACAAACAAGCCATCCATGGTCTGTGGATGACGGGTGTCGGGTGCTACTAAACACCGTCTGCATCCTAGTATATATATATATATATATATATATATATATATATAAGTAGAAAAGAAATTGACGAGTGAGAAATTCTCACCGATAGTTATCCAACTTCACGACACTTCATTTGCAGAAACCTTCGTCGCTCTCGCCTTTTTGTCATCTTCGTTGCCCGTATTCTCTACATATGTAAAAATCGAATTTTCACTTCGCTATTCAATATATAAAAATCGAATTTTTACTTCGATGTTCAATATATAAAAATCATATTTTTACTTCGATGTTCAATATATAAAAATCATATTTTTACTTCGATGTTCAATATATAAAAATCATATTTTTACTTCGATGTTCAATATATAAAAATCATATTTTTACTATCTATACTTTATAAAAATATAGTCTTTCTCGTGAACGAAAATCCTGTTCATTTTCTACAAACAAAACCCAATCTTTTTATTTTTCAACAAAAATCAGATTTTTACTTGCTAAAAATCTAAATTTTGTATAATTATAAATCTAAACTACATATAACTATAAATTTAAACTGCTCTCTCTAATAAAAAATCAAGAAAACTCACCTTTTATCAATAAAAACCGGATCTTCGTTGCCGGAGCGGATCTACCTCGACATTTATTATCCATATAGATTTATGCTATATGTTCATTTCTTAAATCCACATTTTAAATTAGTACCTTACATGGATTGATGTAAGTCCATAGCATCATTGTAACATCCCATATTTTCATTGTATTTCAAATTTTCAATTTTAAATAAATGATAGAATAATATCGGATGAAAATCAAATTCTGTTGATTATAATGATAATGATTATTTTAATGAAGTATAAATAGAGTTTAAATTTAGTTTATACTTAGAATTGGTGAAATTTGCAAATTCATATTTTATTTATTTAAATGACTTGAGTTATTTAGTTTAAAATGGAAATTCAAATTTAATTGGTAAATGGAGAATTCTAAGTTGAGAAATAATAACTGAATTACAAATTAGAGATTTAAATAATCAAAAATCAGATTAAAATGTGTGAAATTTATTTATAGAATTTATCTAAGTTATAATTTAATTAAATTTGAATTTAACGAATATTTAAATTTAATTAAAACAGTTAAATGAATAATTGAACATTTTATTTATTTAATTAACGTTGAGATTTAACTGTTTCGACGACAGTCTCGGAATTCGACGAAACTGGCGCCATCAGAACCGGAACGGTGAATTATGATAGGATTAAATTTGCGTTAAAATCCGACTTACCGTTTGATCGTAGGAGAGAAAATGTGAATGAGATCATTGTAAATGGATAATAGGGTATATCTCATGTTTGGGCCTTATAAATATATATAAATAAAACCCACTTATCTACTCCATCAGCCATTTCATTACACGTACATTTTCATCCTCCAAAATTTTCTTTAATGGCTGAAACCAATTATCAAAACCCTAGAAAACAAAATTTCAACTCCAAATTGAAATTTCTTCAAACCCCAACATATTATATATCATTTCGAAGCTCTCGATGAGTAGAACCTAGATTTGCAATTTATTGTGACATGCAGTGCTTCGTCTGGCCAGAAATTGATGGTCAAAGTTGCTGTTTTTGAAACCCTAAGTGTAAAATTGGGGCTTTTCGATTTTGGCTTCAATCAAGGATTTGGGGATTGGAGTTTGGTGGAGCTCGACGTCAGGAGGCTAACGGTGGTGGTTAGAGGACCAACGGTCAAGTGTATTGCCAGAATTTGCTCGCCAAAGGCCCGAATTTCCGTCCGTTCTTCCCCTCATCGGCGACAGTGGAGACCACCAGAGGTGGTGGCTCCGGTACTGGGAGGAGCGGCTCGAGCTGAGCTCGCTCTTGGTGGTAGCCGCTAGTTCTAGCTCGGTCGGAGGAGGTTGCAGCGGGAGGTCAAAGTTTGTTGGTGGATGGGTTTAACGCGTCGGCTACTGTTCAGGTATACGGGATGGAGCGGGAGAAAGCAAAGAGGGCTGCTGACGTGTCAACTTAGGGTTGGTGAGGAGTTATTATTTTTATTTAGTTATATATTTAAATTTCAAATACTAAAACGCCAATAACTCTCTCGTTTTAACTCGGATTTGGACGCGGTTTGTCGCGTTGGGATCGTGGCGGAATTGTGGACGTTTTGGCACTAACTTGGCTGCATTAGGAGACTGTCAAATTTTGGGCTTCTTTTGGACGTCCGATCCAATTTAGACCCAAAGGTGAGTGATTCTTCGCTCACGAAATACTGAATTATTCCCATATTTATTGAATTAAATTATGAAATAAGTTTGATTGCATGGTTGTGTTGGATTGTTGATGTGTTGTGAAAAATTGACATGCAAGTACGTAACATTAAAATTTAAGTTAATAATCAGTTATTTAATTTAATTTAAATTTCTAGTTTGAAATTCGAACCCTTGCTAAATCCTGAAACAGTTTAATGCTGATCAGTTGAACGGAATGATCGTGATGGATGTTGGTTGAAATTTATTACTAAATTTATATTGACATTACTGATGCTCCTTATTTCAGTATATTGTAGTGCATGTTGATTTGTGACGATAAATCCCATTTACCCTTGATGTTACGGGCATCTAATAAACCTGGGATTAAGAACACAGAGTGAAATGATAAATCTCTGTGACCCTGATTTGGATTGAAATGATAGATCCATCCCTGAAATATCGAGAAATTGAATTTAAAATCACTTGGCCATTGGATAGAATAATTATATACAGACATCGGTTGGTTAAATGATTTTAAATATTTGAAATTTTATTTGATAGAATTTTACATTGAAAGAATGTGTCGATACTCGATAATTCAATTCTTTAAAGATTCTGAACTGGGGTGTTGATTAAAAAGGGTTAAATGAATTTTCCAAAACAAAGTGGAAATATTTAAATTGGGATTTGAATAGGATTTAAAATCCTTTCAAATTGAGAGTTTGGATTTGAAGGAAATAAATTCTTATGGAATCCAATTTTTTTGGGAAATTTGGAAATCGAGGGTATCTGAGTTGTTTTAACTCAGTTTGAACATATATTTGAACTCCTCAAATCAAACAGTTGTTTTGAACAGGGTTGAAACGAGATATGGAATTTGAAACAAGTCCTTTGAGCTAGGCAACTCCATTTGAAACTGGAGTCAGATTCATGTATGGAGGCTCGGAAGAAAGTATCGATTTTTAATTATAAAAATGTTTATATATATACTCCTTGTTTGTATAACTATCTTTCTCTAGAATTTATTTATTTAAAACTTTTACTTATAACTATTATTATGACCAAATTTTCCCTTATTCTTTTATTTAAAACTAGTTAGTAGATTTTTAAATTATGTATATCTATAACATTTAAACTTATATTATCCTATTTTATCTATTATATTCTTATTCTATACCTATATTATTTATATAAAAGTTTCTTAAGCATCTATTTTTCAAAACTTATTTTATAATTCTTTTAAAACTTCTTCCGAGTGAAAGGCTGGATCTAAAACCATTGACTGAATGGAGATAAGACAAATTTTTTATTCTATTTGAATCTGAATGGGTTCAAATATAAATCGAGATTGGAATGAGTTAAAATCTTTGAGATGAAATATATTCTACTTGAATATAAGTCGATTCTTGAAATATTATAGGATTATAATATAAGAAGTATGAAAATATATTCTAAGTTAGAATATAAATGATTTGGGTATGGTTATGATATTTTGATGTGAAAGTATATTCTATTTGAATATAAATTGGTTCGAAACAAAATATTATATTTTTGATATGGAAACGAACCTTTGAAATGTAAAAGAACCGACCGATGTTAAGATGTAATCGTGGGTTGTCAAAGAGACCGGAGTCGACATAAGGCATACTCTCTGTCAGTGTCGATACCACTTTGACAACCGTGAACGTATGACGTATCCGGAATAGAGTATGATGACTTGGACTTGATTATTGAATTGAATTGAATGTGATGAACGATGGCGAAATAGCCCTGACTTTCGGGTCAGAATTGAAATGACTAAAACAGGAGCTATACCGTGACTAATGGAGGTAGCACCTCCGATCGGACACACTTCTTCGATACTATTTCTATGACTATGATGATGATGATTTGGGCCCATTTGATTTGACATGGGAGTGTGTTCTGAGGTGGGTGGTAGTGGCTGCTATGCGTTACCGCCGGTCCGGGAGTGCAATTGGTAGATTCCTACCCTGGGCATTGCCTCGAGTGCCTTGTCATATATATCCATATCGAGCCCATACGATTTTGATTTAGCATTGCCTTCTATGGGGTGCCCTCTGATAACTCCAGTACGTTGAATTTACGGTACTGTATAGACTGTTGATGCCTATAAACGGCGTAAGGGTAATACGGTAATCCCCCTTACGCTATTTTCAGTATTATACTTTACTGAATAGACATTATCATAATAGCGTATTATACTATGTATGTATTAGTTTAACGGATCCTCGAGTGATGGAAAAATCCCGTAACATCTCTTGAGTTACTGCACCCATGATACTCAATTTGTTTCGTATTATAATTTGACTAATATGATAATGATTTAGTGCTGATCCGAGTGTTTGTTGTGTTTTCTTTTATGCAATACGCTCGGGTCAGCAGACATCTGCAGTTGCCGAAGATGACTGTGCCTTGGAGATCGAAAACGAAGATTGGTATATATCTATTATATATATGTATTTCCGCTGCATTTTATTTCCGCTGCCATGTGATGAAATCTTTATATGTATAACTCTGATAGTCATTGTATATATTTCAATTGTTTTAACTGTTACTTAATTATTATATGTTGTCCTTCCGCTGTGAGATTCTGAGATTTGTTTTTCTCTTCTTTTTTTTTTCTTCTTTTCCCAATAACTACATGTATTTGTGGTTTGTTTGGGTCGACATATGTGGATTTATTGTCGATTTAAACGGTCAAAAATGTGGGTTGTTACAATCATCTTTATCAATCCATTATTTATCTTTATGATGAAATACTACACAATAATCTGAAATAACTTTTCTTCCCATTTAGGTGGATTTCCGTAGTGATCTTTGCATTTTGAGGTTGTTGAGTTTATTTTCTTGAAACAATAACCTTAGCTTATAGAAAAAATTATCTTCAACATCGTCTTATTATGGTTCTTAATTTACTTCTTCCTAATAAAAGAAAACAAATCTTAAACTTTAAGCGAAGAAGCAACCGCAGTTGAATCAAAGATAATGATTACTTTATTTCTCCCCCCAAACTCAACATTCTCAAAATAACTATTGCAATTCCCGCTTTAAAACTTTTCCTTAGTGTTTGTTCATAAAAAATTATAAACTTTAAATCCCATAAAATATTAATAAAGCATTTTCTTTCTTTATGATATCTCAATCTATAATTCCTCAGTAAAGTAAAACAAAAATTATATTAGTCACCAAACAAAATTTGAGATATCATTACATAAGTTATTTAGCATAAGTAGCCATTACTTATATGAGCTTCAATTAAATAAGATTTTGATTTTATTCATAAATTAACATTACTATTTCTTGAAGAACAATAATAACCTAATAAGTTCACGTTAGAAATATAAAACCGAAATATGTCTAAATGACAGCATAAAAGAATATCAAATAAATCCAAAAAATTTGACTTAAATCTCAATAGTAATTATAAAATATCAAGTATATTTTACTTTATATGTCTATATATCTCATTAAAGAAACAACTATAAAAAAATATCCATATGTTATTTCTTTTCTTTGAGATCCTTAGCGACTTCTTAATCCTTATTCATACATTTATTTACAATGTATATCAAATGAGTACTTTTCAATCATAAAAACTTCAATCTCTATTTTAATTACCAAAGCGCTAAATTAGCCCCATAAGATAACATATTATTCTTAAAATAATTTTAATCTTTAAATGAATATACTGAAGATAGCACCAAAAATAACAATAACTTGAGCGTCTTTAGCTTTTGAAGCAGTATTTTTTCCGTAGTACTCATTTATATTTCTTTTACTTTGAGTTATGTAATCAAGCACCACAAAGAGTGCTTGATTTCCTTATTGTTTTCACAAATACCATTTCCATTCTCAGTAGATAACTTATACAAAATTAGTTATCGTTACCTATAACACATCCTTGAAAACTTCTGAAGTATTTACTTAATAATCATTTAACTCTTGCCTTTGAATTATATCACCTTTCAATATTCTTCAAAACATTATAAGAATATTTAACCGTAGTAGGGTTGGCTGTAACCCTCTTAGTTACAACAGTTAAATCTATAAAGTCAAGAACAAATAACATGCTCTCATACAAATCCTTATATTTATCCCAAAACAAGATGGAAATATTCTTTAAATTGACTGATAATTCAGTTAAATTAGCTGAAAATGAACAAAAAATTAAAATGAAGATTGATCGTACATGCTCATAGCCAAATATCAACCATAGTAAATTCAAATAATTGGTAAGTCTCTTGTCAAGATACCTAGTACACATTAATATCAAGTCTTTGGACAGTAATATTAACTGTAAGTAGTACTCTTGTTGTAATGATCAAACACTGACAATAAATTCAAGTCAAATAACAACCTTCCTTTAGGTCGATTAATTATTCACTCGAAAAACCTTATAATTGTCACGTATTTATCATCACACATGTGTAAGCGATTCAGCCAAATATTAGTCTTCCTTTGGGTCGGCTAATACTCGCATGAACAACTACACACAAATATCAAAATTTTCATGAGCCACCAAAATATAGAGGTCATTTTGATGACATATTATTTCAATCAATTCACTATGTATGTAGGATATTTATGGTTATAAAGAGACGCCAAAATTATATTTGAATTTATCCTTAATATATGTACAATATATTTTGAGTGTTATAAAACACTCTCAATGCTTTAGGTCTATATGACATCTAAAAAACTCAAAATTATAATAATGACATAATGAGTTTTAGTCATAGTTGTCATAATCTGTTGCTTTAGGTATGTAGTTACATTCATGACATTTCCTTAATAAATATGATATAAGACATCATAGATAAATCACGATATCATAGATGAATGTCATGATCAATTACCACATAGAATTATAAGTAAACAACATAATAAATATCATATTGAATAACCTGAATGGATGAAGTAACCATGATGTATATCTGAAGCATAATATAACATGTGCTTTTTTATACTGTCAACCTAACCAAACAAATTTAAAAAAAAAAAAAAAAAACCGTAGAAGTTACTGTAGTTTGACCATAATAAAGTAACCTACTGGTCATCATCCTAAAACATAGGTGAAATGGTCAAAAATTCAAACATGATAGCTAATTAGATTAAGCAACACAAATGCAAAATATTATATACCAAACCCAAAAGGCATAAAATAAAAGCATCATGGCAGGCTACCGAAACATCATACACATGTCATGAAACATTATTTGCATATGACAAATAAGTTAATGTGGCATGTCCTACATCCATACAATAAGCAATAATTGTTCCAAACAGTACACATGATATATAAAAAAAACTTTTTTTTAAAGCCCGTAAGGATAGCATGTGATTCACTCAGTAGAGCTTCTGAAACTTTATGCATAAACCGGGTTCAAGACTTGGTCAAAACAAATAATATAGTATAATATATGACATCAAAAGTAACAATAGACCGGCGGCTGCAAAATGCAACTTACAACTAAACATAATAAAAATATATTTTTGATATATTTTTAAACAAAAAACCAGAACCCGTTGAATTAACATATTGGCAAACTATATTATATTAGCATTATTCATGCTGGATCCATAGAACCAATGAAAGAACGTGAAGGAGATAATTAAAAAAAAACCTTTTTTAAAGTATTAGCCGCAGTTAATAAACTCAACCTGTTGTGAAATGAAAACGTAACATATAAACCGTATGAATTGAAAACACAATTCAACCTTTGTTCTGAAATGGCAAAACAACATGTATAAAAGAAAAAATAAAATAAAATATTCCCAATAGAATCAATAATGGTTGGCTCTTATATCACTTGTTAGGATTTCATTATACTTTATCAATATCCAATTGTGAAACCATAGATCTAAATATGTAATTCATATTGATTTAATTGAGAACAAATCATAAATATATTAGTGGAAGCGTACCTGAATCCGTAGTTAATCATGGCAATACCTGAATTCATATTTGGTTGCTAAGAAGAAGATATAATTTGGTTTGGTCTTCCAAATTGACACAAACCCCAGATCTGAAATCAGCTCTCCGTAGAAGAGGTTAGAGAGTTGCTAAAGCTTGTGTAATTCGGGGACCATAACCCTTTATTTATAGAGTTGGCATTTTGTAATTCGGCCCTTCAACAAATTGTAAAATGCCCCGGCATGATAACTTAAACTTTAAGCCTATTATTCTAATCTAAAATTAGATCACTTTAATTAGGCTTTACGTCAAAATAGCACAACACATTTTATTTAACATATGTGACCCAATTTTCGAAATATTCCAACATGAATATCCATGCATCATATAAGATGGAATGGCAAATTGTAGCAGTTCCAAAAAAATATTACAACTGTTTGAATTTCCCATATTTCTGATTTGTACTTACGTTTGACTTTGTTAGAGATGTATATTTGATTTTCTCTAGTTGAAAATGTGGTTAGGGAATTGCAATAGGGTACACGATGGTTTTCCATTTTTGCACAATGGACCGCATCCGAATCATCCTAGACTGGACTGCTTGTCTAGATAGTACTCATAGTAATCTAAATTTAATGTATAATAAGCATTGCTTCATGCTAAAGAAAGATCTATCATCCGACGTTAAAATCCAAAATCTAGTTTTTCTTTCTTTCTAATATTATATTATGTTTAACACTGCTGATCTGTTATGATAGATGGACAATATTATGGTAGCGGCACTTATTTCTGACCAAGATTCTAATATTAGGCTTTGCAAATTGTTTTCAGTTAGAGCTAATAAATATAGTATATACGTTTGTGATAAAAATAATTATGGCACTATTACATATTTTCACTACTTGATAAATTTTACATTCCCATTTTATTCTTGTTTTCTTCATCGTTTACTTACGGAGAAGCTAGATAATTTTCAAGTAGATATCACTTTTATGAGAAAAGGTTCAGATTTTGATATTACTGCTGCATATTGAGGGAATTTTCTCCATTTTTATTTGTCATTGTTTTGACAGCTAAAATACAGGTATTCACATTTATTTTATCCTCCGTATAAAGAATACATGGATGTATATATATGAGTCCTGGCTTGTTATTTAAGCTACTTACTGGAACTTAGTAGTACGTATCTAGCTGAAGTTGGCATAGCTAGAAACTTTTTCTTGAGATCACAATTCGACTAAAGTATGGAGACTGTGTGTGAACACCCTTGAATTTCTTGCCTTCTTTTTCGCCTGATTTAGTAACATAATTTTTTCCAGCTTGATTTGACATCAATTACATAAAAGTTTGTTTTCTTCAGTATTTTCCGTTTATACCTAAATGTCAATCAATTGATGTTAGATTATCCGTAATCACGAACAGAAAATGATTAAATGAAAATCAACCATTGATTCTATTATCAGTTACCTATTTATTTTTCGGTTTCTGCAAGTCTCCAAGTGCAGTTTATTTGCCAATTTTTGTAAATGCTTCTTTTCATTTAACAACTTCATCCAAGCATATATTAAATTCAGTATTATTTATTAATTTCTTTATCATATCATTCAACTTGGGAACTAATGCATTATTTTGGCTTGACAGTTACAAACTTACAACTTTATCATCAGATGTTTTAAATATTATTTGTATCCAAATATGAAAAAAATACACTCTTTCTATGTTAGTAATACAAAAATGAGAATCTAATATATTGCAAGTGTCATTTGTATTTTCATTACAGAATTTCAATTACGTTATGGCAAAACAAATATGCATAACCAATGAAATTTTAGTGACAAATATATCATTCTGTATAACTATTGTACGTTTAGAAACATTTTGCTCTTTATTCAACCTGGTTTGTATCATTTTTCCAAATATTCAACGAAAAAAAAATCCAGTGAAAAATAGTGGTCATGGGCAACTTACGATTTCAATTTATACCTCATGAAGAGATGGCGGTCATGTACGATTTAGCCAACTTGAGATAAAATGATCATGTCCGAGATCTTCCTTAATTTGGCATTCTTTTAGCATAGTAAAATATGATGAAATATTATACAGCAGTAATTTGGAAGATAATTATATCTTTCTGTTTACTGATATGAACTGATTTTTCAATTTCTTAACTTGTACGAATTTCCAGATTTGTCTTTAACATTATATCCATCATGCCTTTTTAGTCAGCTATGGATTAGCTGACAATTATAAACCATTTTGATTCAAAAATAAAGTTATGACATAGGCAAAACGAATAATGAATGTTATTGTTTCTAGAGGTAAATTGTTTTTATTTCAAAATGTTAGGCTATATAACTATAAATGATTTTAAACACTATAAATAATGAGGTACTTATATGATGATAAGTCTAAGCTTTATCAAAAATGAATTCACATTCCACCATATTATATAAAAACTATCATACGTCTAAATCACAGACATCAAACTTCTTGAATTCAAAGTAATGAAAATATGTTATTACATGTTTTTTTTTTTTTTTTAGGAAGACGGGTGTGTAGCGTGAAGCTACACAGCCGGTAATATGTTATTACATGTTGATAAGGAATTATGTGACCAACAAAGAGAATGCGTTATAATGGAGATCATACAGTTATTAATGTAATAAAGGATAAAAACAACAGCTGGACCTTATTAGATATCGGTTATTTTAGTAACAACAATTTATAACACCAATGACAAACAACCTGATAAGTAAACTTATGTTTCATTCATTCAAAGATTTACAACAAATACTCCTAACATCCCTTCCTTTTTCATTCAATAGAGGAAAAAACTGTAGAATGCTTCTGATTGATATAAATCTGAAGTCATTTTAATATAAGAATGAGAAAGTTTATTCAACTTCTATAAGATAATGAGCTGTTCTAGCCACGGTCACTCCAAGGAACAGTCGCGCGAGTACTGTGGTTTGATTGGAGGAGGAATTCCCCGCCGGAGGAAGGGGGGGAGGGGGGGCTAGCTAGTATTTAGCCAATCAGATTCTACAGTCGCTCTACTCGCGACTGTTGCAAGTTTTTCTCTAAGATAATTATGAAAAGTATTCCCAAGAATTAATGTATTATTCCCAGATGCTTCATTTCTTTTTCTGTGTGTGCACATTAATTTGTGTTGGCATTGGCATACCATTATTTGTCACATCTATTGAACTGTGAGATATGCATGTAAAAGCTATACTAGGCAAGCTCCTGATACTTGGAATGTGCTCACAGTTTGTGAGCTGGGTGCACATTTATATTTAATTAGGTGGAGATACATAATTAGAATGTTGTCGATCTAAAAATTAGTATATACATAGGACATTTCAGTTGATAAACAGTCCTTGGGCAATTGAATTCTTAACTAGTGATATTTAACAATTCATCAATACTGTTTCATTTTCAGTATTATTTGATTTATTTCTATTTTCTAATACAATGTTGAATCATTCACCATGCAGCAACAAGTTAAACCGAGTTCAACTTGCACACCAACTTTATTATGCTGCGTTTATTTATTCTTAGCTTTTATAGCTGTGATGGTGTGCCAAATTTAAACAAAGAAAATGGGTATGTAATGATTATTTTACCCCTTCTCAACATGAAAAAGGCAATCATAAATGATATTGAATCATTCCACTGATTTTTCTATATGCCCTTTGCAAGTTACATGTTTTTTTTATTTTCTCCATTTTCATTGCATTTTTATTCCTCTTGGCATTCTCAGGCGTTTGTTTGTTTCCATGAACGACATAGATACACTCGGTGCTCTTGCTTTGGCAACTGAACCACCAGCCGATCATCTTACGAAGAGTGTTCCAACCGGCCGAAGATATGATTATCTAAGCATCTACACTGAGTCAGTTGTAGCATTGTTCTTTTAGCCGCCTTAACTTTCTTCATTTATGCTCACAAATTTCTCATTACTCATGACTTCATGGGCGCTTGTACAGGGAACCTATAATTACAAATATCATGTGGAGAAATATATTTATACAGGTCAGATACTCAACACTTGGATACTTTTTCTTTTCTTTACCTTTTTTGTTCTATCTACTTAGCTAGCTTTTCTTTACCATAGGCTATTTATCAAGTTACAATTCTCTTGATCTTAAACTTTGGTGGTAGAAGTATATTGCAATTGCAGCATGACACCAGACAAGAAGATGAAACAATTAAGAATTGTCATATTTTAACGCCTTTGTGTTTTATCAAGTATTTGATGAGTTCAAGTATTTAATGAGTTCAACGCAAGAAAAGGGTAAGAATTGTTTAGACTGTCAATATGTATTGGTGAAAAATCATGTGTAATATATATTGTATGAATTTGTAGTCTATCATACTCTCTACTTTGCTGCAAAGAAGCAGCTAATTGTATTTATTTTTTAATTTGATACGGCTCATCTAATTTTCAAATAGATATGGCCATGAGTCGTATCTCATTATCAATCAGATACGGCTCACTGAAAATTAGATATGACTCAAACCGTATCTATTTGAAAATTAGATACGGCTTTGAGCCGTATCAAACCATCAATTTGATACGGGTTAAGTCCGTATCTAAGTAACAAAGACGCCATTTTTTGGTAGAGCACTGCCAAATCTATTTAGACAAGGCCATAAGTACTGTCTGATTGGTATTTCTGTTGTAGTGCTTTTCCGCCACCAAGCTTTATATATTTGTAAAAATCAATATACGTGACCCTTAGGAAATACTCTGTCAGACATCCGTCCATACAAGTCATCCAGGAACAGGATGAGCCGAAGTAATCCTCCTTCTGCATCCTATATAGGAGTCACCCCAAGGATCAGTAGCGAAAAATCCTTGCGAAACCAAAGATTCCAACCACGACCGAATCACATTTTATCTTTGGGAGCTAATAAGAGATTATAAGTAATTCTTCCTTTTTATGAAATTCTATAGGTTTTCAAATGCTCCATTTCGACCATCTTCCAATATCTTCAACATGGTACATATCTGCTGGTCAGAATGGTTTTCGAATATAAATTTGATCTCGCTCTTTCCGAACCAACAATCAATAATAGGTCTGATTTTGATAGTCGATTATTTAACTATCAAATAAACTACCATTCAATCATAAATATAAAATGAGTTCACTGGCTTGACATATAGCATCACATGGCTTCTTTAGTTAACCGTTCATTAAAACTTATAAATCCTCCAATAACATAGTATTTCACTTCTTATTTTAATATAAGAAGTTTCTCGGAACATTTGGTATACTTAGTAAATATTTCAAATATCATCTTAAATATCACCTCAAATCCGATATATCCACTTAAATCTCATATATATATATATATATATATATATATATATATATATATAACCATTTGTAAATCATTTGTTGTTATTCATTTTCAAAAGCTGGAAATGAAGTACCTTTCTATAAACATATAGGTTTACTAACCAAATCAGTTCAACTTACCGTTCGTAAAACAACATAATGCATTCCATTTCCAAAATAATTACATTTCCCTTGAGCATTCATTTATATTCAGTAAATTCTCCCTTAGCTTATTCTCTTAACCCACCAACATTAATTCTTATTTATTGATCCATTTCATTATAGAAATATCCAATTTTATAACCTGTTTCAAAATAATTCAACTTACATATTCATATACTTTCCCATTTGTACTTTTGGAAAAGAATATTGTACCATCTTCAATGTCTTCTACCGCTATAAACTAATACCTCTCTTGATAATAGCGAAATCGTTCAAGTTATGGTATTCTGTTTACCTCTCAGATCTTGATCGACAACGTTCTTATCTTAAGATAGATATAAGTTTGTAATTCTAAAACCGATATTAAATCTAACATAAAAACCCATCTCATTTAACCATTTTATTTAAAATATGGTTTTTGATAACCATTCTTCGAAAATCCCTTTTAGCTTCAAATTATCCTTAAATAATAATTTGCTTCATCATTAACTACAATAAAAGTAGTTAACTATGTTATTAACTGAAAATAGAACAACTTACCTCTTTTTAAAAGGTTATTTAAATAGTAATTAATTTTATTAAAAACAACTCGATGATTTTCCTTAAGTACCGTTAATTAGAAAATTAATAAGTTTTAACGAAAACTTATTAATGTAACGACCCAGAAAATCTGAACCAATTTAAAATTTTTAAATTGGCTAAAATAATGGATTTTAAATATTTAAAATAAATATTTTAGATAATGGCAATGAAAACTGAGTTTGAATCGACATTTGAAAACGAATATAATTAATTATAATTATATATAGAATTGAAAATGGCGCGGTAGTTCGATAATTCGATTTCAAACTTCAATTGAATATACCGGGTGCAAAACAATCCGGATTTTAGTGAAACCAAAAACATTAGGATCTAATTGGTAATATCTTTCTAACGAATTCGACCAATCGAAATTTGATAGCGGGAATCAAAAGGTATGTCCAGTTGAAAATTCTGAATAGTCGCTATGGAATTCAGGCCCTCAAAAATGGACATTTTGCAAATGACCTCGGATTTCGATGAGACCACTTTTGTTAGATCTGCAGTGTCAGGTTATTGCTAGATTTCAAATTTCATAATTTTTCGAATCAATATGTGAGCATGGCAAAGGAAAACGCGTTTGGCCAGTTTCAGTTAATTTTAATCGACTGGAAATTGGCCATTTTTCAAACGGTCTCAGAATTCGACGAAACTAGTTTTGTTAGGACCGTATCGTCAATACGAAGCTAGAAAATATTTTTCTGGAATTTTTCGAGTTCGTATGTGGCCCCACTAAATTGAAATGTGCGTTTAAATTGAATATATAAAGAAGTACACTTTAAATTCAACGGAAACTGATTGTAACGATCAAATCAGCTTGCGATACATATCCCATTGTGTTCGGAATGGGGGTAAAACGCTATGAACGACAGGCGGTGGGCCTCGTTTCGAGGTCGTATGTAAAAGTCAACCTTTTTGCAAAATATAAATAATTAAATAAAATAAAAAAATAAAATAAAATATAATCTCCCCCCCTTTATCTTCGTTCTGCCCCCCCCCCCCCCGGTTCAATTCGATTCAGTTAAACAGAAATAAAAAAAAACCCTAAAACTATCGCGCCGCAGGCCCGGGAAGCGCCACCCTCCGCTTCGCCTGTTCCCCCTCCCTCGATCGAAGACCCAAAACCCTCGAAGCCGCCGACGAAGACCCCGCTCCTCCCTCCATCGCGAGCGAAACCCGAGCCGCCACCTCGAAGCCAGAAGCTGCCACCACCGTTCGAAACCCCGAGCGCCACCTCCAGCTCCGCCGCCAGAAACCCCCCCCCCCCTCTGTAAGTTTTTTTTTGTTTGTTTTGTTATTTTATTTTAATGATTTTAAAACTGTTTTATTTTAATTAGAATTATAAACTGTTTTTTTATGATTTAAAAACTGTTTTTTTTAAGAATTCAAAACTGATTTTATTAGGATTTAAAACTGTTTTTAAAAAGAATTCAAAACTGTTTTTAAAAAGAATTCAAAACTGTTTTTAAAAAAAAAAGAATAAAAACTGATTTTTTCTTTTAAAAGTAAAAACTGATTTTGTTTTAAAAATAAAAACTGATTTTGTTTTAAAAGTAAAAAACTGATTTTTGTTTAAAAGTAAAAACTTTAAATAGGAAAAAGGTTTAATCTTTAAAGAGAAAAAGGATTTGAACTTTAAGAAGTAAAAATCAGATTTTTAGATATTGAAAGTCGAAGTAAAAATCATATTTTTATATATTGAATAGCATGGAAAAAAATCATATTTTTATATATTGAATAGCGTGGAAAAAATCATATTTTTATATATTGAATAGCATCGTAAAAATTCGATTTTTACCTATGTAGAGAATACGGACAACGAAGCGACAAAAGGAGAGATTGGCGAAGATTTTATGCAAGGAAGTGTCGTGTAGTTGGATAGCTATTGGTGAGATTTCTGTTTTAAAAATATTATATATGTGTGAAGTGAAAGTGAATAGCTATATATAAATATCTATATATATATATATATATATATATATATATATATATATATATACGCCCCTCGTCCACAAACCATGGACGATATCTATTGGTTGAAATTGTTGTGAAAATTGATTGATAGCGAATGATTGTTTGTGATTGATATTGGTTGATTGTGGTTGAAAAATACCCATTTGTGGTTGTGAAATATTGGGTTGAAACCACATAGGATTAGTTTGTGGAAATGAAATAAATATATACATGCCGCCTGCGTGCGAACTAGATGCATGATCCCCATTGTCAAAAACCGCGAGGTTTTAAGGTAGATTGAGGAGCCGTACTAGGGACGGTGCCGGTTTAACTACCCTGCCGTTATGCTGCCGAAATTTTGAATAATATTCGTGTGTTTGAATTATTTTCATTTGCTTAAACTATATTTATTCATTGAATAGAAAACATTCATGTGTTGAATTGATATTCATTCGTTGTTTAGAAATTCATGTGTTGAATGGTATTCATATTTTGAAATAAATTGTTCGATAATGAAAATCACATTTTTATCTATATATAAAAACCATAGAAAACATTCATGTGTTGAATTGATATTCATTCGTTGTTTAGAAATTCATGTGTTGAATGGTATTCATATTTTGAAATAAATTGTTCGATAATAAAAATCACATTTTTATCTATATATAAAAACCATAGAAAACATTCATGTGTTGAATTGATATTCATTCGTTGTTTAGAAATTCATGTGTTGAATGGTATTTATATTTTGAAATAAATTGTTCGATAATAAAAATCACATTTTTATCTATATATAAAAACCATAGAAAACATTCATGTGTTGAATTGATATTCATTCGTTGTTTAGAAATTCATGTGTTGAATGGTATTCATATTTTGAAATAAATTGTTCGATAATAAAAATCACATTTTTATCTATATATAAAAACCATAGAAAACATTCATGTGTTGAATTGATATTCATTCGTTGTTTAGAAATTCATGTGTTGAATGGTATTCATATTTTGAAATAAATTGTTCGATAATAAAAATCACATTTTTATCTATATATAGAAACTATAGAAAACATTCATGTGTTGAACTGATATTCATTCGTTGTTTAGAAATTCATGTGTTGAATGGTATTCATATTTTGAAATAAATTGTTCGATAATAAAAATCACATTTTTATCTATATATAGAAACAATAGAAAACATTCATATGTTGAATTGATATTCATTCGTTGTTTAGAAATTCATGTGAATGGTATTCATATTTTGAAATAAATTTTTTGATAATAAAAATCGCCTTTTATCGACTATATGAACTGTGTAAAATAATCTCGTTTTAAAAAGAAATTGTTTTATGATAAAAATCCTATTTTGTCACCTATATGAACTATATAGAAAAATAGTGTTTTGAAATGAATTGTTTTACAATAAAAATCACATTTTTATTGTATGCATAAATCGTTGAAATGTGAAGTGTTAAAAATAGCCACTTGTTCAAAATAAACATATATGAGTTGAAATATTCATTAATTAGCTAATGAAATGATTTGCACCTATTTATGTAACATTAGAATGAATGGAGTTTTTAAACCAAATAGAAATCAAATATGAAGTCGAATAGAAATTGATAAATGATAAGAACTGTATATATATGTACATGCAATATTCATTGAACAGGTTATAGCAAAGGGGCTAGAGAAGAGGAATAAAATTTTGTGCCCGACAAATAGGTACACATTTACTGATTTGTTTGGGTGATGATTTTGAGCCTGTTGGCTAGCCGCTTGGCTTTTTCTTTTTCTTTTTCTTTTTGAGATTAGAAGGACCGGGAACGCTATTTGCGATTTCCCGATGCTCCCGGTGCAGGGGAGGTTATGGCGAAATTTTTCCAAAATTTAAGGCGTTAGAAAAATATTTGAAGTTAAAACGATATGGAAATCATTGAATGAACTATATTTATATAAATATATAAATATAAATAAAATTAAAACGAAACGAAGCCGTGCAGTTCGTGTTTTGAAACCGTGTTTTCAAACAACTAGTACGGGAAATCCGACCATTGGATTTTCCCGAAACCTCAACCGTCGGGTTCGCCTTGGAATAATCTTTCCAACGGCACCAACCCTGTAAAAATCCAACGGTTGGATTGTCTGGAATGTTTAATTCAAATTTGAAGAAAAACAGCGCCAGAATCGATTTTATTTATATATAAATATAAATAGAATTATATTTAATCGAATAACGATGCTGCAGTTCGTATTTTGAAATCGAAATTTCAAACGATTGTACCGGGAGATCCGACCGTCGGATTTTCCCGAAACTGGAACCGTTGGATTCGTTTTGAAAAGACCTTTTTAATGATGTAAATTTTGTGAAGATCCAACGGTTAGATTTTCAGATATGTGTAAATCAAATCTGAAGAAAAACAGCGCCACGGCCGCCTTTTGGCCCGAAGCGTCGTTTTGAATAAAATGGCTATTTTAAAATAAATAAAAATAGCGATAAATCGTTATAAAATATCATAAGCGATATGGAATAGAAATAAACTGAATTTGCTCGATTTATGTGGCTTTTGATGGTTGAATGTGTTTGGTGTGAAAATTACATTAAAGAACAATATTGGTGTTGTCGAATAATTTAACCGTTGAAATAAATCGATTTGAAATTCTAAATATACGTGAATTATTTTAAAAGGCCGAGTTAATTCTCATTTCAAATAATTGGCCGACGATTGAAAGTCGAAGATGAAGACGATGGTCGAAGACCGGAGATCTTCACCTCGTTTGGATGGTAACCGAGGTCCTGATTGGGAGGCATCCTGAAATATGGATAATAAGTGGTGATCATCCAGACGTACGTGGGGATCGATGGGTTTGCGAGGTATTTAGTGCCTTCGGTTTCGTTCAGACCCAGAACGGACTTGTAGATGGACTGTGTGTCTGACATTGGAGTTTATTCTGTGTTGATTGATTTCTGTTAAATATACATCTGTTTGGCGGCGGAGAATTTATTCTTTTGCTTAACGCCCTTCTCTGAGACGTACGAGCTCAGAGGTTGTATATCGATGGACATCAATCGCATGGCTTGAATTGCCTGTGTGGCATGCTAAGATGCAGTGATCAGGACTTCTGTTGAAAAGCAAAGTCTTGTGGTGATGATCAAAGCACCGCCTGTGTGGCATGGCTTTGTGTATAACGTGAATTCGCGAGCCTCACACCCCGGTATGAACCTAAAACGGGAGAAGGACCTCAGGGAGGGCATGCGTTTCTTTCTAGCTAGGGTGGTGTCAGTGACCTACCAGCCCTGACATTTATATACTTTTCACCTATGTGGTTGTTGCTGTTGCGAGGCGCCTCGGTTTGATCGGACGATCCGGGTCCGATGGAGTCATTCGTTGGCTCGTTTACGCCCCAAAGGGCGGGGAAACGCAGTGTTCAGGAATTTTAATCCACATCGGTGGACCGGCCCTGACGATCCAAGGGTCACTCGAGCTCTGATCCTGAGGGGCGGGCTAGAGCGTCTCGAATTCGGTAAGGACTATCTTTTGCCTTGGTTCATGACGGAAATCCAATTTCCAAATACGACATCGTGCGGTTTTGATTGTATATATATGGCGACATGATATATGGTACCCTTGCCGTCTATGATTGATAGTTATGATTTGAAATTGTTTTCAAAAACATATAAACACTAGCAATAATATCAATTGCCTTTGTTTTATTCGTATCAATCATATTTTGGCCATTATAAGGTAAAACTCTATCCTCCGGTTTGCGTTGCATTGTGTGATGGGAACTGAGTCTTATAATGGCTTCATTTTTATAAAAAGCATAGCGATGTTTAAAAGAAAGATTTGTTTTAAAGCACTGGCAATCCAATGGAGTAAACCCGTTCCACGAAAGTGGCGTGGTCCTGTGATTAGCCAATTATATATGTGTTGAGTGGATTTCTCATACCAGTCCCATGACTAACTCGTAGTTTGTTTCACTCTCAAACTCGGGTGCCCCTTTTTCCACGGGCAGCCTTGTATTCAGGTTTAGCTGGTTCTTTCTGGATAGCTGGAGCTGAAGATGGATTCTATCATTTATTTCTTTTTATGCTGTTCAGCTCCTATTGTACATATTTTGTTTATTTCCACTGTAGACATTTATGTATAGCTGAACTGTGTTTGTACTAAGTAAGATCCTGTATACTGTGTAACTCTGATGATTACTTTTATCCAGTATATTTTGTTGTTCATTCTGGTGTATTTATTTAATTCTGTTCTTCTATTATATGTTTTTGTGTTATATTCCAAAGATAACCTTGTTTCCGTGAGAACGGGAATTCGGGTCGTCTCAATTATATTTAAAAAATCATTTACCAAAAATATTTTATGAGATTAATTGGAAATCCAATCAATCAAATAACCAATTCTAGTTAAATAGTTGTCTTAGTCAACTTGAAAACACCAGTTAACTTGTTAACTGATTTTAACAAATTCTTAGCCTTCAATTAATTAATAATATAATTTATTTTAAACCCGCTCGCTTAATTGTCTCCTCAACACAACTATTCCAAACCATTTATCCTTTGGTTAACTTTCCAATTTACTTGCTTAAAAATATAAGAAATTGCTATATAAATCTTTTAATAATATTTTATAAAACCGATTATAAACATTTCTCTATAGATCCTCTGTTTTTATACAACTTATAAAATATACTTGAAACTCTTATTCTAGTTTTAAAAAATAAATTTTTATAACTTAAAGTATGTCAAATTTGCCTGACGGTAGTCAACATTTCAAGAAAAAACATTTGAAAACATTTCAGACTTGATTTAAAATCGATTGAATAATTCCTTATTTTAAAGTGCCAAACTACTGCTAAATACCAAACAGTGAGATAAGGGTTTATTTCACCAAATTTCACATTTTAACCAAATATATTCAATATGTATGATAAATATTATCAACATAAGTGAAGAATCCTATTGGATCCCTCCAACATGTCATTCCTTACGTCCAAATAAGTTACCGCAAATAAAACCATCCATTCAATATAATTATTGTTATCCACTTTGCAGAAATAATAGGTTCAACTGATAATAATCAATCAATAACAACCATTCAAGCATCCATCCTTTAATTTAACATGTTTATATTATTATAAATGTAACCAATAGGGCAAGTTACCTAAATTGGAAATAATCGCTAAAATAACGATTTGGGTTTCAATTAAATTAAATGAGAGTTTAATTTAATCAATTCAGCCATATAAGTAAATATTTAGTAATCATCCAACAATATACAACCATAGCACACAAATATTAAACCCAACTTATATAAAATATAAGTGGGATAAACTGATTGAGTTATGTTGGATCTAGATTAACCCTAGAGGGGGGTGAACAGGGTTTTTTAAATTTTTTATGAAATATTAAAATTATTGTAGCATAGATTTCAGTAGAGAAAATAAATGCATCAATAAAATAACGCAGATTTTACTTAGCTTCGACAAACTCTGCCTACTGCTGCATTCCCAAGATTTAAAGTAGGCATTAAAAAAGATCCTACTTACAAAACCCTGTAAAATCGCAAACCCTGCTCCTATTCTAATCCTACGCTCAAAACACTAGACAGATCTTTAATCCTAAGATCAGATTTTCCCAGAATTACAAACCTGTAATTCATAAACCTTAGTTATAAACCCCATAACTAGTAACCATAGTTTTACAGACACTAGAAAACTGATGGATGATTTACAAAAGAAAATAAAACAATACAATAATAAAATTAAAATAAAAACCCTCCATTCTAAAGAAAAAATAAGTCGTTCTCCTTTTATTATTTTATTTGAAATATTTTTCCTCAAAACAATGTTGGTCGATCCTGTTAAATTAGGGTTTTTTTCCTTGCTCCAAATTGGAAATTGATCGTTGATGAATTTTGATTCTCTAATGAACTTCGAGTGTAGCTATCCTTGGTCTGTTGATTTGGATTGGGCTTTCGATCAAAATCAATTGTGAGTACTCTAATTTGATTTCTCTATCTGCTCTTCGAATTATTGCTTTGATTTTCGCTAAGTGCCTGTGATGAATGGGTGTTGATTAATAGGGTATAGAAACCCGAAAATCATTCTATGATTCCGCGACGACTTGCTTTGATTGCTATGTGATTTTGTTGCCTTGATTTAAAAAGATTCTTCATGAATTTTTCTTGGTTTGGTTGAACTCTGGAAATGCTTATGTGATTTCTTGCCCAAAATGTCACTGTGATTATCACTGATTGTTCGGCTTGACTCTTGCATGATTTTCCAATTTTGTTTCCATGATTTAATCGGCATTGAATGAATTTCTGGAAACACAAGATTTGATTTTTATTGCATAAAAATTCTCTGCGAACTTCTGGAAGAATTCTAATACCTAGGATCCCCTGTTCATTCTTGGAAATATTCGAATGAATCATTTCCCTAAAAATGTGTATTTCTGGAAAAAGGTAAAATCACTTGCCAATTTTGAACAATTGATATTGGGAAAAAAAACTGAAAGGTTTTTCTAGCATTAAAACCATACTGTGATTTCTGGAAGTTTTGCATGCCATTTAATTTACATACATCTCATGCATACTTGTTAAATTCACTGATGGGAACCAATATTTCTCTTGCCAAATTTTTTTTTCTTGCCTAAAATCTGTATGTTCATTTCTGAAACATTTCAGTTATTAGATGATGTTTATGCCCAGTAATGGAATTACCAAGATTGCAAAAATATTCTTTCCATACTTATATGATCATCGGACCTGCACACAAATATATATACAATATATATATACACACACACACACACAATTGTATATGTATGTGTATTGTTTAGTTTCACTTTTGATGCGTGTGTGCCTAGCTTCCTTGTGTTCATCTGCTTTGACCACACTTGCCTGCACCGGATGTATGGGTGCACATGAGTTATCTTGGCATGTTGACATCATTTGTTTATTGTTGCTTTGAGTGGTCTTGTATACTACATCTTTCCATTTTCTTGATTTGCATGAACAAAAAAACTTCGTTTCCCATTGTTATTGCACCATTTATTTCTATATTTCTTCATGCAATCTTATGCATGCCTTTTACCCTGAAGTAGTTGCCACTTTGCCTTTTCATTCTTGAACCTGCTTCTTACAATATCATTCTGTACTTGACCTTTCTAAGATGCTTCACCCTAATTGCATGCTTTTGATTTCATCTAATCTTTTACTGATCTATTCTCATGTTGTATGTAACAATCCGCCCAGAATGGGCCTAAATTTCGATCCAGAAAGGGCCCATCAAAATTTAGAGCCATTCTAAACTGGTCATTGGTTCCAGTAAGGATTACATTTGCATAGATAATAATAACATATACTTCGAATGGAAATCTCACACAGCGGTAAGAGAAAATATAATATTCAAATAAGATGTACAATTATTTTAAAATCTCAGAAATACAACAGTCACAATTACATCTGTTCAATAGATACATCAACTAGTTCGTTCTCATAAGATTCCAAAGAAGTAAAGCAATAACTGCTAATAATAACATAACAACTTTGTTTTCTTTATCGGCTTCAATCATGACTTAATCCACAGCTTTTACCTCATCTATTGACATGTTGCATGTTAAGGAGAGGGGTCAGAACATAAAGTTCTGTGTGATTGAAATATAGTGTTACTTAATATCCATACCCTATATTTTTAGCTGGTTACACATGTCAAGGGATGTCTACGCAACACACAATATTCACATAAACATAAGCATACACCAATGGGGTGGATATCCGAGTCAATCGCCCATTAGTGTTTTTAGGGTAAAGACCCCACCGAGGTGGAATTGTCGGTCACTTATGACCCTATTAAAGGTGGATTCTTACGATCGCTTATAACCCTGAGGCGGACCCCTGCCCTTTCAGACACCGTCCTAGCACGTTAACATTCTTAAGTTTATTCTCTCATTTGTAATATGAGAAGTAGTATTGCAAACGTTACTACTTAACTGATATTACCCGGTAGGGCACCAATGTCGCTTAAGACTTCCTTTAGACAGTTGGTGAGCAGCAATGGCCACATACCCTTCAATTGCCAATTTGTCCCTAGTTGAGCCCTTATAAGCTTCTAGAGGAAGTGGACATCTTCGTGAACTATCCTACTCCGTTACCATTTTATGTGTAACTACTTTTAGAGAAGGAGGACCCAAAGACCTACTTCAAATCTAGTAAGGGTGGGTCCCATGACTTTGGTTCCTCTCCAATGAATAAACCTTCAGAGGGATCCTAGTCGTAACCACTTATGACCCAAACTAGATAAAAAAGAGCCAGCCACTTAAGACCTTCTTAAGGCTTAGTGAACCTACTTATTCTCACATGCAATAGACTTATACATACATACATACACACATATAAATATATATATATATATATATATATATATATAGTTATACACACACACACACATACATTAGACCTCTCACATTAAACCATACACCTGCAGATGCTGGATATGCCAGTCGGTTCCAGGAAAACTTCTACTACAAGTTTGTTTAACCTCATTTCTAGTGTACTAAGTTTATGAATGGCCCATGGCACCTAGACATCTCACATAAGTTGGTCCTACGTGTGGTTACTGCATTTGCCGATCGGTTTCGGGCAGGCTTCTACCACAAATGACAACTAACCTCATGTCTATGTGTCGCTATTTATATATATTTAAAGCCATTCTACATACACACACATAAGAAAACAAATATATATATATATATATATATGTTATGGGGACATTTCAAAATTCGAATTCCAACCTAATCGTATTTATTATGCTAATACACGTGAAGTACATCGATTAGTTAATATAAGTAATATAATAGTAGCGCCTAATTAACTTAAACATTCGTATAAATGGGGAAGCGTTCTAAAGAGGTGGAAATTGTCAATTTTTCCAATTCAAGGCATACAGGTTATATTTTCCATACTTTTACCGCTACAACATAGGCATGATGGCATAATCACAATATAATTGAATAGTAGTGAATGGAAAATATACATACATAACAATTTCTACTTGTATCTGCGTCTTGTTGGAATGGTTTCAATATTAGATTAAAACAGAGTACTACATACACTTACGTTTCTACTATATAATCCATATTTCACATAATTCACCACTTTTGGCTTTATGCACATAAAAATGCTTACATTTGATCTATTTCACCTTTAAATGCTTTCATTCAAATTAGGATCCAAACCCAAACATGAAATAATCAAAATTAAAACTTTTTAGGTTACATTCAATGGTAAATAAAAGGGAATTACTGAAATATGAATAATAGTCACAACACTCATTTTCTTTTTAATCCAATACAAAAACCAAAAATCCAAAAAAACCTAATTATTCATGACAATTCATACGCCATTACAGGGTAGAGGATTTGGAGGTTTTTAAGTTTACATTATCGAATATGCAAATCCCGCTAAGCATATCTATTCACATGACAAACTATTAAAAACATTAATATGCCTTAAGTAAACCATATTCCACTCACAAATCTATGCAGAACAGAGAGAAATTTATGGTAGAATTACAAGATCTGCAATAATCTTTACGTTCAAGCGAGCTCCAATAATTCTCCTAACAATATACATATAAGGGACATTCATTAGAATCTTATACATTTATGTTTATGCTAAAATCCTAAACTTATGTAAATTAGAGTAGAGGGAGATTTAGAATAGAGTTAGAGAAGTAGAAGAAAACCTTTACCCTATTCTTTTATTTTTCTATGGAATTTAGCAATAGTGGAGAAGCAACATGGAGGCAAAGATGGAGAATGATTAGGGTTTTCATAGAATGATAGGAAGGGTATATATAATTGCTCGTATGAGCATAGACCGTTGGATTAATTAAAATTAATACAAGCCATTCATTTGTATATATCCTCTTGAAAAACCCTAACCAACTAGCTTTATTGGGTTGTCCAACCGCCAAGCGGTCGACTGGGGGTCGACAACACCTAAGGGGGGAAGTCAACCCCTTCGGGACTGGAATGCCAAATATGGCTGTTTTACTGAGCTGTTTATTTTATTTAATATGTTCCTTAATCTCTTTATGTTAATCTATATATGCAATATACGTTATCCCCCCAAATCTTATCTCTAATTTAAAATTTGAATTTCCCTCTTTATTTATAATTTGGACAATTATATAATATTCATATAATTATATATATATATATATATATATATTCTGCTTTCACTGTCCAAACTCATTTGTTCATACCTTCTTCATACCTTGACCATTTTCAGCATATTATATATGAAATTGATGTAGAATTTCTCCACGAATCCAAATAAAAGAATTTTGTAGCCAAATTCCTAAAGCTGCAAAATTTCATTTTCTAGTCATATCATTTAATTGGTTATTTTTAATTATTTAATTATTATTAATACTTATGAATTTTTAAGGGTGTTACATTCTTCCTGCATTAAAAATAGTTTTCGTCCCAAAATCTGTTTATGGGGCGAAAAATATAACTCGCACGAAACATCCATGTTGTACACCCATGTTATTCATAATTCATCCATAAGCATCCACGACTCGCAGTGATTATGAACTGCAGACTCACTAAAGCGAGCTCCAGCCTAGCATGTAGGTGTAATAAGTCGTAACACACCACATCCATTAATGTCACTCACTAATGGAATGCATTAACTTTCATGGAGTATTATAAGAGTATAGAACAGAATATCACAAGACAGATATATAAAATGGTACTTAAGAAAATTCAAAATTTATTCATTGCAGCGGAAAAGCAAAACATATTTGTTTACAACATAAAACCACATACTAGAGTCAAGTACATAAATATCCATCTTGAACAAATTATTATTAGAGTACACAAAAGTAAAATCATAATCCCACTCCAAATAGACATAATGAAAAAGAGATAAAGATGAGAATTACTCTCAACACTTCCATGTACTTCAAGAAGAAAGAAATCCAAGTCTAGCTCCACTAGTCCAACCCTAAGCACCTGGTGGGGGAAAGGAAAGAAAAGAGGTGAAACAAAATAGGTCAGACACAAAGTCTGGCGAGTCCAGTGACTTTAGCTATATAATTAGTAAAGTAACAGGATAAGGACATAAACTGGATATGAGAAATGACTGTAACATAAGCAAGTATGACAAGGTGAACAAGATGAACAGGATATAGCATTGATTGCGCTTCTAATCTCTATAAGATAATTCCTACACTGCACCGTTACTTGTCCCATATTTGAAAGTTGATCCCTCTTAATAACCATAATAATAATAATGGTAGTTTCGTGTACTCCTAGCTGATGTCATAGGTGCCGCCTGCTCCTATCTCCACTAGTTGTACCCACTACCCTCCCTATTCGATCGGCTCCCTAACTCGTAGATACCCGTGCTGGTCCCACAGTAGGGTGTATCACTCCCTAAAGTGGCAACCCGATACTAATAAAAAAGAACGGCTTATACCTACATGATGCAACAACGTCTTACCGACCAGCCCGTACCTACGCACGCACATGACTCTGTTGGACTTGCGTTGCCACCGCTAACTCTTTTGACCTCTTACAATCAAACCCAGTAAGCGTGTCCCGTCCTTGACCTAGTTCGACCTTACATAGATACAGAATGGGTTACTGGTTGAAAAGGGTCCACACACTTGACACAAGCCTCCCTCCTAAGCTTGGTCCCCACTAGGAATTCCCACTTAACCCCTTCTTATTACCATGTCTTCTTACATGTTTCACCATGGTTAAGTGCTTCAAATTATATTTCACATGTCACCCATGTCACCCACTTAACCCCCATGTCTTACTACATGTCTTATCTTGGTTAAGTGTTTATTAATTCATTATAACTGTAATCTTGCAAGACCTCCCACATTAGATTGTCGTCTTGCAATTGCTGGATATACCGGGTGGTTCCGGGCAGTCTTATACCGCAATCCGAATCTAACCTCGTGTCTTTGCATTATTACATATCTAATTTCTGCCTTTGACTTCTCACATTAGATTACAAAATTGCAGTTGCTGGATGTGCCGGGTGGTTTCGGGCAGTCTTATACTATAATTCGAATCTAACCTCATGTCTTAGGCGTTCATTATCACTTTCTCAATTCATGTCCCCAATTCAAATCTTGGATTATAATATATACCCATAATTTCCAATCTAAATTATGTTCATCATTTTAATCCAAATTTATGTCCATAATCTCATGTAAACAAATTGTACCAATTCATGCCCCAAATCAATTACATGATTTTCAAGTCTTTTTATGCCCAACTGCATATTATTCAATAATTTCCCCAAACTTTTACCACTACATTCCCACGTCATTCGTACGTATAATAATATGTTAGGCTCGCCGTTAGCCTAATCTCATAAAAAGGAAAAGAAGAGAAGAGGGGAAGAGAACCATGACATCAAAACTGGCATAAAAATAAGCATAAGAAGTATGACACTACACCACAAAGCTTATTTCGCCACTCCCCTCTCCTCTAAATTTGATACGGGCTATAGCCGTATTAAATTAGCGAGGGCTCTAAGCCGTACCTACTTATTTAGAAAAGGCTTGTGGCCTAATTAAAATTTGGCTCCATATTTGACCGTATCAATTTCCTTCCATTGTCGGTGTAAAAAATTTCCCATCCAGACGTGCTCCCTCCTTTTTTTCATTTCCCTCCACGGGATCTATTTCCCCCCTTTTTTTTAATTCCCTTACCCGTGCCCTCATGCGATCGAAAACTTTGGAAATAAAAGAAAATCTGCTCTAATAAAATTTGAACGCTCAAATCTGGTAAATTTTTATTTGATTCAATGATTATTCCTTTTCATACCATGTTTTAGGGTTACGTCTCGAAGCTAAATATCCTGATTTTTGATTTGATGATTCGATGTTTTTAGGGTTAAGGTTTTCTCAATTTGACGTCAAACTGCTGGCCACATAAAGCAAAAACTTTGGTTGAAGTACAGCTTCTCAATTTAGCGATAAAGTTAAGGTTTTCTTTATTTGATTTTTATTGTGGGTTCCTTTTACGTTGAATTCAAAGATATGTTCGGAGTATTAGATTCCGAAAGGGAATTGATGATAACTTTGTGCAATAAGAATATAGATTTTGTTGAATAAGAAGGGGATCTGGGACATTTTATTTATCCGTCAACCAAAATTGAATGGGCTGCTTTCATTCGAAATCTAAGAATTGTTGAAGGATGATTAAATTATGTTCCCTACATTCTCATCGTATTACTTCTTGTATTCTCCTTGTTATTTTTAGGCTTTTGGCAACTTAAAGTACTAAAATATTGTACAATGATGAGAACTTATTTCTTAATGAGTGTTGCATCAGTGAAATGTTTAAAAGTTCAGAGATGTTTCAGAAATGAAGCAACTTTTCAATCACTGGACTTATATTATACGTTTGTATTACTTGGGATTTGTATGACCATGTCTATCACTTAAGTATCCAGTTTAAATAAAACAAAACAAAACATGCACATTAAATTCGCTAATCTTAAGGTCATATCCAACAGTAAAGGATTTCAGCTGAACATTCAGCCAATCTTAAATGGTTTGACGGGGGTTCTAGAAGCAGATGGTTAATTCATGCGTGCTTAGTTTTAAATGAAATAAAGCATGATGCAATATGAGTATTCTCTACGCCAAGTAAAATGTTAGTTTGTAGAAAAGCAGAAACTTGCTGCAATCCTAACCTAGTTTTCTTTACTTGCAACAGGTCATGAATTACTACGGACTTAGTTATAAAAGGATTTAAGGTGAAATTTCCACTTGCATTGGTTTAATGCTTGCTTATGTCATAATGGATAAAGATATTTATTATTCATAACTTTGCACCATTCATTGACAGTGATAAAAATGTTAACACTCTTTCACACATAATTCTTTTTTCTTTTATAAGTGAGGTATGTTTCATGTGACCCATTAATAAAAATTTGCACCATGTTTTTTTTTAGTCACAAGCAAAAAATATAATGTTTTACTGATTCAATAACACTAGCCAATCCAAGCAGCACGTACGAATCAACATCCAAACTATAAGACAGTAAGCCTAGTAATGTTTTTGCTACTGCAGGCATGCATGGTTTTACACTTTTTTTTCTTTCCTACCTTTGTTGTATCATGTTTCTTTTTCTACTGTTCAAATATACCATCACAAAAGATTTAGTAAACACTTTCTAGAACCTACAAGCACTTACACTTCAAAAGGAAGGCTTGTTATGGTCTCTTCCCCCTTTTTCTTCTTGTTCCACCTCTAAAAGATCCGTTTGTAAGACACATGCCTCTTCCTCTACCAGCTTATTGTGGGCCCTGGCTACTACTGTTCCTTTCGGACCATCCATTCTTGCATGAATTGCGTGTAGTGCTTTGGTTCGAGGTCCACCCTCCATGTCCGTCATTTTTGTTTTCACCAGTGTCCGGCCTCTTCTCGCTGTTTACATATTTGTCCCATGATGAAGACCCCCCACTTGCATTTCCATTTTCTTTACTTTTGTGCCATTGGATATTTGGGCAGACTCTAGCCATGTTCTCAGCCAAATTGGATGATTTATGGATAAACAGTTAAACACATGCATTGCAACATATACAATCAAGGATAATCTCTAATAACAACGCAGGTAGTTGAAGGGTGAAGTCTTTTTTGCACTTTTGATTTTCACAACCTTCGTTAAGTCAGAAGATAACGAGAATGGGGATGAGAAGTTACGATGGCGTTTAGTTTACCATTTTTAGCTTTGGGTTTTCACTCATGCGAAAATGCGAATGATACATGTTCATCGTTTTTCTAGAAAATGAAGTTACTATACAAGACATAAAACAACTTTTATTTGTTTTTTGTGATTTTTAAAGTATTGGAAGAATGAGAGAGAGTTTATCCTTCCATCTTCCCTCGACCTCCTCCGTTGTCCCCTCCATCTTCCTTCCATTCCCTCCCCCGTTCCTAAACTCTTTTTATCTATTGTAGTTAATGATGAAAACTCAAAACACAAAACACAATTTAAATCAAACACTACCTACATTTTTATAGAAATCTGTTCTTTCATTTGATTAACTAGAAGTTACATGTATGTATTCGCGCCCAACTACACTATTATGATAAATGGGAAGTTGCATTTGCTCTGTATATTTTGTTTTCTCACCCTCTTGTTGTTGTCAAAAAATAAACAGTTTAAAGCAATAAAAACGTTCTCTTTCTACGTTTTTATTGCAATTCTAATCGTTACGCCTAAGATCATGGATTTTGAAAGGAACTTCTACTGCGTCGAAATGAAGTTTCGTCATGAAGAGGAAAAAACTGAGATTCAGAAATTCATTGTATTTTTACCTTTTTTAAAACCATTTTATAATTTGAGAGTTGTTTTGTGGTTAAGATGGGAGAGAGAACTGAATAGGAAAACAACAATTAAAATTCCTTTTAAAGGTTAATTTCAACAAGTCAATTCATTTCAGTTGATACTTTTGTAACAGGAATGTTAGTGGCACCAGTAATTTTCTCATTATTATATCATTACTAATCAAGTATTCATCATATTTAAGCCAAACTATCATACCAGTGTACTATAATCTGTTATGGTAACAATCAATTTATAATTTTAACCCAAATAAATTGATAATATTCTTCAGAATCAAAAGGAACGATACTCTGGCTACTTATTTTTATTTCCTTAGTACATTTTTACAGAAAAAAAGATTAAGTAAACTTTAAAAGAACTGTTAATTGACTTTTGAATTTATTTCTTAGTGAACCTTAACCTTTAATTCTTAAGGTTTAAATCTTTCATATCAGTCGCATATTCTCATACTCTCACCTTTCACTTTCATCGTCATAACAAAATTTGGACCATGTTGTAGCTATTGTGTTTCTAAAATCAAAACTGACCTAACAAATGTTAACAGTATAAAGATTCATGCATTACCTGTGATTCTTTAGTTTATGCAACCCAAGCTTCAAATGATTTCAATTCATATGTGGTTAAAATTGTTATGAATAAGTTAGCTTGAATTATTTCATAAAATGAGGAATGGAGGATGCAATCTAGATGAGCGTTCATTAGTTGGCTTGATATCTTGCTTTTTGGACTTAAAGTTCATTTCAGTTAGTTAAAGGGGTTCATGGGTGTGTTTAGAAACATAGAGTTGAGTAAATACGCATGTTACTAATGTGCTTGTGAGCATGTACACAAGCATGATGCTATAATTTAGTGCACCACGTCTTGTTTTGTTTTTATATATACTTATACAGTTTGTATCGTTTTGAGTTCAGCTGAATAATAAATAAATAAAAATTGTTGTATTCGTGTTTTTTTTACAGATCCATCTTGTTTTTCAGTTGTTTTTTTAATACGATCTTGCCTTGCATGTAAGATTGCATGTTTTGAACCGACATTTACGATATGTTTAAGCATACACAAATTAAATGATAATGTTTTATTCTATAAACATGGCACTTACAGATGGACGAGAAACCCATTTATACGAGAAACACTTTTATTCAATCTTGGATCATGCGAAACTGAGCTTCACGGCTCAGTTGAAACTGAGCGTAAGGCTCAGCTGATTATTAATACACATTTCATGTTTCCCATTTACTGATTATTAATGCATTAACTGCTGTTCTGCTTCGAGACATTCAATATTTTGATTTGTAAACAGTATAAAGATTCATGCATTACCTGTGATCATTTGTGTACTGTAACTAAGCGCTAAAGGATATAACTTGTGGTTACATTAGTAATACACAGATTTTTACGCTGTACATATCAGAAAACTTTTTCCTATTTCACAGCTTTAGCCATTTCCACGTTCGAATGGCTGTCAATACAAAACATGTGCTTTCACGGTTTGCTTTCTGCTTATTATTTTTTAACTTTTTACTCGCACTATCACTGCTATCTCCGGCTGCATAATTAGCTTTAATTCACTACACGCGTTTGTTCTAACATACTTGAAGCTTTAAATTTCTTGTTTGATGCACACAAGTTTGTTGCCTACAACTTGCTTGACTAACTAGTAACCACTTACATTTTTGTACTTGAAGATCGGTTGAAAAAGTTTAACTTATGCATCCATGCTCCAGCATTTCGTAGTAATACGTGTTTTATTTGCTGATCACAGGTTCACCATTGCAATTGTATTAAGATTTACCATGTTCTAGACCCAACTCAATTACCAAACTCTGCCTGACAGGTATTTAATGCTCTCAATAACATTATTTACCATATTGTATATTGTATTTTAAGCACATTTTTATACCAGTTATATACAGCTAGGCTGTTACAAAACATAAGTAGTGTGAGTTAAAAAATTGGAATTATGACGATATTTTAGTACCGCATACAATTTGGTTAACACGACTGAATTCTGGTTTAATAATCTGCGGATAATTCCAACAGGTTTTCCCACATCCATATATTTGAATAAAAAGATGTAGACGATGCCTACCTGTTATGAGAAATAAATTAGGTAAAATCAAAACTGTTTTTTTTACTTCAATTCAACACTATGAGTAGTGAAAGAAATTTAGTTTGTTAGTATCTCATATTCATTTAGCTTATCTAAACATTAATTATGACAGTGTTTGTTGAACATATGTATATATGTTATGTGTAAATAGTAACATGGTCAAAATCTAAATCAGGCAAAAAACTGTATGCTAAAATTCGTCTCACTGAAAGTGTGAACTAATGGGGCTTTTTGGATGCAACAAGTATAATGCAACCTTAAAGATGTACATTAATCAAAGTGCAATACTTACATGTTTCTAATGAGACCATAGTAACAGTAGAAATCAGCAAAATTAAATTAGGCTTATTTTCTATGAATATTGAACTTTTGATTGTACTTGCATCAGATTTTGCTCATAGCCTAAATGATAACAGAGCCGGCCCTTTTGCTGGGCAAGCTGGCCAGCAGCCCAGGGCCCGACATTCAAGGGGGTTTAAAATGTATTATCCAACGTATCTTTCTTGAATGAATAGAAAAGGATACTCAATCTTTACTTCTATTAATTATCAACTGCAACTTCTAATTTCTAAAACACCTCATCGTTTGCTGTACATATTTATTATTTTTTTCATCTTATTTCTTATTTTCTTGTTTCTTCTTTTATTCAATTTTGGGTAATGTGAGTTATCATGACATATTACCAGTTCATTGCTTTCATGTTATAATTCTTTTTATTAAGTATCAATTAGCATACTTTCTCTATCCATACAAGTAAAGGGTCCTTGCAAGTTCAACCATGTCTGGCAATAGTATTTATTCTCTGTCCATCTTTTCTTTTCAAATTCTTATACATATAATTTTTCAATAAATCAAATTTCATGTTGCATACTTTACAACTATTCAAGAATTCGAGGTATATCAGTCCATGAACATTAGCGGTAAGTTACAGTTAATTACTAATGCATATATGTGGTTTTGTATGACAATGATATTTTTCTAAGTTAACATATTACATATATCAATTCTATATTGTTTTAATTTTTAAGTTAGCGCAATGAAAAATAATTGATGAATTTGTTACCTATTTTGTAGAATATAGAGTATGAAATACTATATGTTCATATGTTTTGAAAAATTGTTATTGTTTTCAAGCGATATGAACAAAAAAAATACTATAGCATTAATAAACTATTTCATATTTTTGTCATTGTAGAAAATTACTTGCTATATTTTTTTAGTATTGATTTAGTCAGAAACTCAATAGTAATGTTAGTAACATTGTGATGGGCATGTATTAGTCAGAAACTTTATATGGACTAACACATTAAATTCGAAGCATTAAAAGCATTTAGATGTTGAATTTAAACATTATCATTTAATGCCTTGATTCTTTTAAGCCTTAGGTTAAAACATATTTAGAGCCTACAATCCATTCAAGTCTTCAAATATGCAGCAAGAATTTCAAACGTTCAGAAGAATTAGTTCAGCTTTCGTTTAAGTTTCATAAATTGTATCATTTAGACAGAATTTAAATATTATAATTTCAAGATGGTTTTAACAACTTTTTATTCAAGCTCACAGACTTAATTCAACACCAATTCATTGCTATCCATTTCAAGATTGTTTGATAGGTGGTGTCTGGCGTAACGGTAAGGTTACCTGGATGGTAATCTGGAGCTAAAGTGTAGGGTTTTAGTTTATTATTTAGGAACTAAATGCATGCAATTTGTTTGATAACTGAAAAGGAGCAATCAAAGGAGCAATCAAAGGATAACTGAAAAAAGCATATTGTCTGGGGGGGTGGGCCCATTTGTTTGATGAGATTATATAGATAATAATTTTAGAAGTATGTACAACTTTAGCTCATAAACGTTATTTCACAATAAACTTCTTTAAGTTGATTACATAGCAAATATATTATATTTACGTCTTATGCTATATAATATATGATATAGGAGGGCAACATGTCCCATAGTATAGACAAAAAGTGGATATATGAATCTGATCAAAGAACTACATACTATAGAGAGGGGGTGGAGAAGTTTATTAGTTTTGTTGAAGCAAACGGTGGTCAGAAAGGAGTGTATTTATGCCCTTGCATTAAGTGCCAAAATCTGAAGACGATAAGATTAGAGGTCATTCATTTTCATTTGCTTAGATGGGGTTTTATCCAATCATATAGCGTGTGGTATTTACATGGGGAAAAACAACCAGTTAGTTATGCCACAAATACCGATGAAGTTGAACATATTAGGATGGAAGATCTACTCAATGAAGCAGATAGATTTCATGATTTTCAACCTGAAAATCCATTGTATGATCATGCTAATGTTGGACAGTAGTCTACAGATGATGGCAATTGGCAGGCCAATGAAAGTAAGAAGTATAAACCACTTTTTGAGAGTGCAAAAGAGCCATTGTATCCTTCATGTTCAAAAGGGTTAACGAAGCTGTCTGCCATTGTGAAACTGAATAGCTTGAAGACCCAATACGGCTTTTCAGATAATGGGGTGACTGCACTTCTCGAACTAATAAAGGAGTTACTCCCCGAAGGTAACACACTGCCGACAAAATACTCCGACGTGAAGAAGTTAATTAAGCAAGTTGGAATGGATTACAAAACTTATGATGCATGCATCAATGATTGCATATTGTACTGGAAAGATGATGCGAACAGAGTTTCTTGTAGAAATTGCAGTGAACCAAGATCTACGACATCATTTGACGAAGAGAGGAAAGGCACCAAAGTAGCTCGAAAGACATTAAGAATTTTCCTTTAATTTCTAGATTGAAGAGATTATATACTATACCGTGGATAGCAGATGCAATGACCTGGCATGGTCGTGCCAAGTCTAATCCACAAGTAATGCGTCATCCATGTGACACTTCTCAATGGAAATCCGCGGATTCTTTTGATAAAACATTTCCCGTCGAGTCACGAAATGTCACACTTGGAATATCAACAGACGGTTTCTGTCCACATGTTTCTCTATCTAACCCTTACAGCTATTGGCCAGTAATTGTAGTACCATATAATCTTCCTCCGTCTATGTGCATGAAACGGGAGTTTTCAATGTTAACACTATTGATTTCTAGGCCAAAGCAACCGGGAAAGGATATTGATATTTATTTACAGCCGTTGATAGACGAGTTAAAACAGTTATGGGAAGGAGTCGTTACATATGATTCATTAGATAAATCCGAGTTTACAATGAGAGCTAGAGTGCTGTGGGCAATCCATGATCACCCTGCTCTTAGTACTTTATCGGGATGTATAACTCACAGTTACTTTGCATGTCCCGTTTGTGGGGAAAACACTTGTTCATATCATCTCCCTGAAAGTAAAAAGATGTGTTTTATGGGACATCAAATGTTTCTTCCTAGCGGACACAAGTTTCGATACGACAAGACAAATTTCAATAATGAACAAGAACTTCGTCGTCCTAAACGACCATTGACCGGTTTTGAAGTTGAGAAGAAAGTAGCGAATATCAAAACGAAAGTCAGTAAACAGAAAGAAGAAATTGGTCGAAAACGAAAAAAGCCAGCCATTGAAGAAGTTGACGATGTTTTTGGATGGTATAGGAGGTCTATCTTTTTTGATTTACCATACTGGAAAGCAAATATGATTCGACATAATATTGATGTTATGCATACGGAGAAGAATGTAACAGAACATCTCATAAGCACCATTATAAACCATAAAGATAAGTCAAAAGATGGCATCAATGCACGCAAGGATTTGAAAATCATGGCTATAAAATAAAAGTTGTGGGTGATGGAAGATCCTGAAACAAATAAAATAATCATACCGAAGGCAACTTTTACTTTGAGCAAAGAGGAAAAGATGCAGTTTTTCACTGTATTGAAAAATCTGAAAGTACCTAATAAATTCTATTCTAACTTCCGCAATAATGTGACCATCAATCCTCCCAAACTAAGAAATATGAAGTCACATGATTATCACGTCATAATGCAGCATTTGCTTCCGGTATTGCTTCAACATTCTTATGCACAACACAAGGATCTGCAAAATGTTGTTCATCGTATTAGTTTATTCTTTAACATTTTGTGCTCAAAGGTGATCAATAGGGAACACCTTATAAAAGCAAAGGCTGGTTTGATAGAAGCAATGTGTGTTTTTGAAAAACATTTTCCACCTGCATTTTTTGATATTAGTATCCATCTTATGGTTCATTTAGCCGATCAGACATTGATTGGTGGCCCTGTCAGATATAGATGGATGTATCCTTTTGAATGGTATATAACTAATTTCAGTTATGTACATTATTATTCGGTGTAAATAACTATCATGTATAATATATAATTGATCACATTCACAGATTAATGAAAACATATAAAGGATATGTACGCAATAAAAGATACATTGAAGGGTGTATTGCAGAAGGATATATCGTACAAGAAGCTAGCCTTTACTGCATGGAATATATGCCAAATGGAGGTTATGGCAATCATAAACATACTCGCGAATCATTTTTAGATGAGGATGATGAGTTTGCTGGTGAGATACCTTTAGATAATGGTAAAAATATAACATTAACCCAAGTGCAGTTTGAACAAGGGCGTAGATGGGTCCTTAATAAGTATGATGGATTGGATGAATGGAAGAAGTAAGTTCATGAATTTGTTTTAAATTTTCATTTTTTTAATCCAATTTATATATTAATTTCGATGTGTTTTCCATAGAAGGTACAACGTCTATGCGCAAAGCACTAGACTTCAACCACGACGAAAAGGTACAACCGTCGAAGTCATTAAAGATTTTACCCTATGGTTACGTAATGAGGTATTACATCATCATAAGCATTTCATGTGTTTATAAGTTGACAATACAAACCATGCTTTTATTTATTTTGTTTTATGTAGTTGGTGAATTGCAGCGATGCTGATCCAACTCTTTGGCGGCTAGCACACGGGCCGAGGTTCATGGCAGTTAGTTATACGAAGTACCAAGTGAATGGATTTTTATTTTCCACGAAAATGCACGAAGACCGTATGGTCACACAGGATAGCGGTGTATGCATGAAAGCAATTACAAAATTTAGAGCGAGTGGTAAAGAAAAAAATTATAAGGAAGCAGAAACAACGTATTACGGAGTCATTCAGCAGATACTTGAGTTGGATTACACTGACTTCAATCAAACGGTTTTTAATTGTGATTGGGTAAAGGTCGAGGATAAGATCAATGGTTGCAAAATAGATCCCGTTTCAAACTTAATCATGGTCAATTTAGGAAAAATAAAGAACAAAGACAACATGAATGATGAACCATTTATTCTTGCATCAGAAGCGAGTCAAGTGTTCTACTCAAAAGATTTAAAAAATAACGGATGGTCTGTGGTTTTGCATACACCAAAACGGTTGACTACAAATGTGGATGACATTGAGTTTCCTACCATCTACCAGTCAGCTTTTGAAGACAATGAAAAATTAGAAAATGTATTCGGAAAGTCATGAATTGTTGACTGCTTTTTTTTATCACATGTATTTTGAATGTAATGAATTGTTGAATGCTTTTTTTCCTCAAGGGAATCACATGTATTTGGAATGTCATGAATTGTTGAATGTTTTTTTTTACCATAACCATATGTTAAATTGTGAATTGTGGATAACCTACTGAGCATGGTGGTGATGATCACATGTATTAGTTATATTATATTTTGCAGGAAATTATGTCACAAAATCCAGTATCATCACATGCATCATGTTCAAAAGAGCAGAAAGTTGATCAAAACGTACTTGGTATCCCAATCTCAGAAAATGCTTCAAAAGTCGCTACTATGCTTGGTAAACTAGTAAGAGCTCATGTGCCGATATCGTATGTAAGTTGGAATAAAATACCCAAAACATATAAGGACGACGTTTGGAACAAGTTGGTGGTAAGTTTTTACTTGAGCAATTTGGTAATATAGCACTTAAATGTTTACAGTCTGACTCTTAATTTTTGCAGAAAATGTATGCGCTTGAGCCGCTTTCAAAGGAAATATTTATAAAAAGAATGGCCGAGGCTTTTAGAAGACACAAGAAAAACTAGACAACAAGTTTTTATGATATTTTCGACAATGACGAAGAACGGTTGAAAAATTGCCCACCTACAGTTGCTCAAGAAGATTGGAATGAGTTCGTAAAAAATGAAGCAACGCCTGAAGCGAGCGGAAGAAGGAAGTCAGGAAAAAGAAATAGATTATTGCTCAATTATGGTCACCATGCAGGACGTAAAAGTCATGCAAGAATAGAAAACGAATTGGTAATTTATATTCATTTTATTTCGAAAATAGTAAACCCCCCCAATTATGATAGAAAATATACATAAACTGGAATATACTGCAAACCGTTGCAGATCCATCTGCAAATATCAACCGTCGTCAAGTATGGAAGAAGATACACATGAAAAAAGATGGTAGCATATCAGATGCCGCTTCTGTGTACTTCGTAAGTTAAACAAATATTAACTTGCGTATTATTTGAAATTTCATTATTCATTTAAGAATTATCACGTCTTAGGATAAAATTGCGAAAATGAAGGAAAAGATCACCGATAGTGATGAAGAAAAATTGACAGTGGATGATGATATTTTATCACAAATGTTTGGTAAGGATACGAAGGGTAGGAGCCGCGGTGTTGGGACCGTCATACCAATGACTAATGTTAAGGCTTGTGCTATTGCACATAAACGATTCAAATATGTTAGTCAAGACAATGATGACTTGAGAATGAGGGTGGGAAGTTTGGAGGGTACAATGGGAAATATGGCTGGGCGAATGGAGCTTTTGATTCAAATGGTGGGAGATCGCTGCTTCTAAAGGAACGCCCACACCGTTAGATCCCCCTGATGGAGCACGCAACATACAACTAGGTTCTTCTAAAGTCGTTGCTTCTCAAGAAACAACCAATGTTTCGAACAATCAAAAATGTGAAATTCTCAACTCTGATCTAGACATAGTAGCAATAGGTATTTATTACTAACTTTTTATTATTAGTTGATTTCGATGCAGTTATTTTGTTGGATAGATGTAGACAACTTTATTGTAATAGGTACTGTATGTCGAGATTCTACATCGTCCAGAATTCATGGGAAATATGTACCATCTACACATGAAAAATTGGTTTTGGACGATATACTGTTGCCGAATGAGAAAACCACCAAAATAAATCATCAATTTGCAGAGACCTTTGATGAAGTCGGAGTAGGTGGGTATATGTGTCATCCGAAGAACCTAATTCGATATCTTTAGACATTGGAGTAGGTATATATAATTTTACACTATTTTATCTTGTCATGTCAAAAGAGTTATATATAATTTTAGTACAACATTCCCTTTGACTTTAACTATTTTATCCTGCATGACCAACTATAATTCAAGAATCGTCCAACATAGTCTTCTTTCGGTTTATCTTGATTCACTTATACATTGCTTGCATTGCTTATTTCAGGTATTGCATGTCTTATTCCAGTGGCGTTACCGAAGCAATTCTTCTTTTAGAGCTATTTCAGGTATGGTTTCGCTCTTATAAAATTAAGTTGCTTAAATTTTGTTTTCTCGACATTTTTCTTTATCCTTTTTTGGCCTCGAGGTATATTTTGTAAGTTATATGAGCTGTAGTATCTAGTAGTAGGAATTCAACATTGTATCCCAATCAGGTCAAGAAACACACAATTATAAATATATGTAACAATCAACAATTGGGCAGCCAGCTATTTTCCGACAGACTGTGCTTGAATGGCGAGCAAAAAAGTTCTTAACTTCACAAATAGCGCGGTTATAGCACTGCTATAGCGTATAGCGGATTTTCGACGCTATGGTTTTTCAAAATAGCAGTTAGAAATAGCGGATCCGCTTAAAGCGGGTGAATAGAGGATTTATTCCGCTAAATCGTCAATTTCATAGCGCCGCTTAAACAAAATTGACATATTTTCTACACATTTTTTTTTTACTAAACCAATAATAAGATGTATTATAATCCAATAAATTTGGCTCATAAAAGTACTGTTAATTTGGTTAAATTGATAATCAAATAAAATTAACGTACAAACTGAATTTCGTAAGCAAACCGACTGAAATGATCTAGTTCGATTGGTTAGTTTGGTTCTAACTGAATATTGTTTACCCTCTACTTTTTACTATTTTCATTTCAGAAACTCTAACAGATATGTCATTAAATAAAATCTACCCCAATGTCGATTCCTATCAAAATAAATATGTGACATAAAGTAATAAATATAGTTGCAAAATTAGTTTAAACCTCGTCATATTTGAAGCATCGCGGATATAAGAAGGCATAAATTAGCTGCATAGCACATATCGCTTAAATTTTAATATGCATAAACTGAAGCAAATAACATATCATAATACACTTTTCAAACTACGAAAGAGTCAACCTGAGAATTATTTCGAATATCGTAATCAGAAATCGGAGCATCGTCATTGATGAGTTTATCGCTACCATGAGCCAAACATAAAGTTTGCATTACTTATACAATCTGTATGAGTAGGGAAATTCAATATTTATTTGCTATTTGAAGTTATTGTTCTCCATGCTTCTGTTTAGGACCATTCACTAATGATTGTGTTTTGATTCCTTTTTCACTTTGTAAGTTCTTATTTATAACAGTTAGTGATCATATAGCGTCAAAATACTAGTAATAAGTTTGAACGTAGAGTTTACTGCCAAGTGAAATGCTAAACTTGCCATGTTGGTTGGAAATTTGATATTGTTATTATGCAGTAGTGATCATATAAAATACAATTAACACATACATATCATTCATGACGTGCACATTTTAAATCTTAATGAAAGGAACATATAAAACATAAAGTTTGGATAACATATACAATCTGTATGAGTAGGGAAATTAAATATTTATTTGCTATTGGAAGTTATTGTTCTCCATGCTTCTGTTTAGGACCACTCATCACTAGAGATTGTCTTTTGATTCCATTTTCACCTTGTAAGTTCTTATTTATAACAGTTAGTGGATTATCAAGTAACAAGCATACGATTAATATGTTACATACTGTAGACAAAATCATAAATAGTCATATAGATCGTTAATATTCATCCATATTCGTATCATGACATTCTTGCATTCTTGCATCAGGTCCTTTTGTATCATGACATTCTTGCATCAGCATATGAATGTCATTTTCTTGCATCAGGTCCTTTAATTGTATGTTGACATTCTTTAATCATTTTGTAGGCATTGTTGCTATGCATGACATTCTTTAATCAAGAGACCTGTTGCCATTTTTTTTTTGTTTACTGCACCTACTGAGAAATTTACTCAATGCCTACTAAACCGATGTTTGTTATTTTAATTTCTTTTCAGGCTTTGGAACAAGCATGAGTTGTATGAGCTCGACAACTACAGTTTTGTTGTCTTTTTTTTTTCTAGAGGAAGAACTGTGAACATTATGCTTTGTATATATTGTGTTATGTATTAACTGAAGTTATGAATTATGTATTAATCGAATTATTCTTAGCGTATCTCTTCTTTATATACTGTTATATGAGTGTTAGTGTACCTTCTTTATTGTGCATATATATATATATATATATATATATATATATCAATGGGTGCAGTGATTTTGTATATTGCATATATAATATACCGATTTTGATACGGTTAAAAGCCGTATCTAATTCATTGTTATCATTGTAAGAGTGAGGCATTAAGCACGGTTTTGAGCCGTATCAGTATACTAGTTTAATACGGTTCTAAACCATATCAAATTTCTCAACTGATACGGCTTAAAACCGTATCCATCTACGAAATTGACAGTGCCAACATACCAATTTGAGACGGTTTTAAGCCGTATCAATTGAGAAATTTGATACGGTTTTGAACCTTATCAAATTAGCAATTTGATACGGCTTAAAACCGTATCAAATATTTCCTTTGATACGGTTTTAAGCCATGTCAAATTGCTAATTTGATAAGGTTCAAAACCTTATCAAATTTCTCAATTGATACGGCTTAAAACCGTATCAAATAAACAGAGACGCCATTTTTTGATATGGCTTAAAACCGTATCAAATCGATTTTGATAAGGCCATTAGCACTGCCAAATTGGCATTTTTGGTGTAGTGTGAACTGGCATAGAACAACAAAATAGATCTAATTAGGCATATGAACTGGCATAGAGCAACAAAACATATCTAATTAGCATATGGAACATAAACTGACATAGGACAATAAGATAAATCCAATTAGCATTTGGAACATAAATTGGAATAGAATAACAAAATAAGGCATATGGAACATGAACTTTAGGTATGAATGTAAAAGATAAGAATTCACCAAACATGGTATGATTCATCTTACAGGCATGTTCATATAGTCCAATTCACAAACTTATCATAATTACTTTTAATTAATTATAAATGAAAGTAACGTGGACACACAGTGGTAGAAGAGAAAATAGATCTGAATTCTGTATTCTGAATTTGATTAGCTAAACCATTGTTTTAGAATTTGATTCCTATCTTGTAATATGAATACTCTATTCCGATTTTCTTTTGTGTAGAAGAAAGACTAGTTTAGGTTGTGGCAGCATAGAGGGGTATGAATTAGTGTAATGAAATAAGGTTTAGGTCTAGGTGTGTTTATATAGGTGTATTAGGTGAATTAAGGCCTTTAGATTAGGTTAGGTTTCATCTAAACCATCCAAACCAGAAAAATACATCACCCAGCCAATCAGAGAATGCCACATAAGCCCTAATTCTCCAAAATTTGCCACTGCCCAGATCTGGCCGATGGGGTCGACTCCTACGGGGGAGGGGGGTCGACACCTATGTCGACACCCCTATAGGAGGGTCGACACCTATGTCGACTCCCCTAGGGGGTCGACACCCTAGAGCGGGATAATTCCCGCCCATCCCGCTTCTTGTTGATTTGATTTTCGAATTTGATTTTAATTATTATTTTAATTCTGGCTTAAACTGAAATCTTCTAAGCTCCATAACTTCTTCATACTGTATCTGTTTTACGCAAACTCGGACTCTAACTCAAGCAGAATTCCGAGATGAATGCAATGGCATAACCCGTTTCCCTTAATTCTTTTTAAAAAATTAAGTATTCTTTAATTTGTCAATTTTAATATTATAAAATTACGGGGTGTTACTTTCTCTCCTCCTTAAAGGATTTCATCCCCGAAATCTTCAAGTTAAGAGGAATGTATCCTACCATCCAAACATCAATCTACTCATCCATCATCCATAAGCCTCCATCGTCCTTAAAAGATTTCTAATGCTATATGAGCATATGCAAAAGTATGTGTATATGTTCCTTATCTAATGCAAAGATCAGGCGGTCTGTTGATTCAGTTGACCATCTTAATGCAAAATATGATAGCGCCATGCGTCCATTATGTATGCAATTATCCCTAATGCACTTTATAACTTCTATATGAGTTCACAATCATTCGCTCAAATGCAACATCCACATGATAACACATAAAATTTCAATCAATAAACACATATATGTAGTATGAAATATGAAAGTGACCGAGCCGATCTTAATGCCTAAACTGTGTGTAAATGCATCCATGAGCAACAGCTAGCAACCACTTGCATCCACTAAACATAACATGTTTCAAACACTTGTTTGCAACCATAAGATTTTCTACCTAAAGATCGAAGATATAATCGAGAGGATACACTAAATGATAAAACAAGTATAAACAAAGCAGTAGAAAAAGGAGAAATTAAGAACATACCCTCAAAAAGGAAACGGTATGATGCACATATCTTATCTTCTGTTTCCCAAGTCGCGTCTCCTTGATCATCTCCCTATTGGACTTTAACCAACTTGACCTCTCGGTTGCGTAACTTCTTGACCTCCATTCCAAGTATGCAAGTAAGGGCTCGTCTAATCGTGGCATCTCGCTCGACTTCCACTTCTTTAAGCATGCCCGACTCTACTCCTTCCGTAGTATCATGTAAATACTTTCTCAAATGTGACACATGAAACACGTCATGCACACCATTAAGCTTCTCGGGCAACTTTACTCTATAGGCCATCTGTCCAATTTGCTCTGTAATGGGGAATGGCCCTACGAACCTTGGTGCCAATTTCCCTACTGCTCCCAAGCGAACTACATTCCTCAACGGTGATACTTTAATAAAGACCATGTCTCTAACATCAAACTCAAGATCGGTCCTTCTCTTATCAGCATATGACTTATGTCGGTCCCATGCCATCTTCATGCCACTTCGAATCAAGTCTATCTTCTCTGAAGTTTCCCTAATAATCTCGGGCCCAAGCAAAATCTTATCCGTAAATTCCCACCAACAAGTAGGTGATCGGCAAGGTTGTCCATATAGAGCTTCAAAAGGTTCCATGCCAATACTAGTCTCATAGCTGTTGTTGTAGGCGAACTCTAGTAATGGAGGATGTTCCTCCCATGTCCCTCCAAAGTCCAAGATGCATAATCTCAAAAGTTCTTCTAGAATCTGATTCACTCTTTCTGTTTGTCCGTCCGTCTATGGGTGATAAGCGGTGCTCAAACACAATTGCATTCCTACCGCCTCTTGCAAGCTCTTCCAAAACTCACTAGTGAAAACGAGATCTCAATCGCTCACAATACTAGAAGGTATGCCGTGTAGACGAACTATCTCTCGGAGATAAACAGATGCTAACCATGCTGTTGTTCTTTTACTTTTAACAAGAATGAAATGGGCGCTCTTGGTAAGTCTATCCATTACTACCCAAATCCCTGTATTACCATTCCTTGACCTCGGCAACCCATCGACGAAATCCATGGAAACACTTTCCCATTTCCATTGTGGAACCTCTAAAGGGTGAAGAAAACCACCAGGCTTCATTTGCTCAGCTTTGACTTGCTAGCACACTAAGCATCTAGGAATGAACTCAGCCACATCCTTCTTCATTCCGACCCAAAAGAAAACTCGCTTCATGTCCCTATACATCTTGTCTCCACTTGGATGTATGGTCAGCTTAGGACGATGTGCTTCTTCAAGGATTGTCTTTCTCAAACTCTCATCTCGAGATACGCAAAGTCTCCCATCCCTATGCAACCAACCTTTGTCATCGATAAAATACCTACTAAGATGACTCGAAGACTCCCCTCTGATGAGCTGGTCTACAGTCTCTATCAATTGTGGGTCATCCTGCAGTGCCGCACCTATCTGTCCCAAAAGCATAGGTCATACCTCAAACGAAGCCAACAAACCAGTTACATAATCAATAGAGGGTCTAAAGTAAAAGGTAGGGATATACTCTAAACACTGCCGCTCGACAAACAAAGGACTCAAAGTCAACTTCTTTCTACTCAATGCATCAGCTACAACGTTACCCTTGCCAGGGGTATATGAAATCTCAAAATCGTAGGATGCTAAGAACTCCATCCACCTTTGTTGCCTTAAGTTTAAATCTATTTGGGAGAACAGGTATTTTAGTGACTTATGGTCTGTATACAACTCAAACCACTCAGTAAGAAAATAGTGACGCCAAAAATTAAGCGCAAAAACTATGACAGCTAACTCTACGTCATGGGTAGGGTAATTCTTCTCATGGGCCATCAACTGCCTTCCACCATAGCATATCACCCTTCCCTCTTGCATCAAAACTGTGCCAAGCCCCGTCCCGCAAGCATCAGTATACACTGTGAACGGTTTGCTCCCATCCGGTAAAACTAAATCTGGAGCTGTCGTCAATGCCCTCTTAAAATGTTGGAAAGCATCGTCACAGTAAAGATCCCAAGAAAATGTCAAATTCTTTTTCGTCAACCATGTAAGTGGGGATGATATCTTAGCAAAGTCCTTGATGAACTTTCTGTACTAGCCCGCTAAACCAAGAAAACTTCTTACTTCTGCTGCATTCTTAGGAATCTTCCAATCTTGGATTGCCACTACCTTCGCGGGATCCACACCTATCCTTTCTTTAGAGACCATGTGCTCTAAGAACCTCACTTCCTTCCCCCAAAAACGACTTTTGGAGAACTTAGCTTTGAGTTGATGTGCTCGAAGGGTCTCTAATACTTCCCTAAGATGTAGGGCATGCTCTTCCTCGGTTCTAGAAAATATCAAAATATCATCCACAAAGACCACCACAAACTTGTTTAGAAACTCCCTAAACACCCTACTCATCAAGTCTATGAAATATGTGGGTGTATTCGTCAAACCAAAAGGCATGATGAGCCACTCGAAGAAACCATCGGGAGTCCTAAAAGCAGTCTTATCTATACTATCCTCAGCTACTCTCAACTGATGAAATCCTGTAGCTAAGTCCAACTACGAGAAAACTGAAGCACCAATCAACTGATCGAACAGAACATCTATCCTCGGCATTGGGTGTCTATTTTTTTGTGTGAGCTTATTCAACTCCCTATACTCCACGCACAATCTAAGTGCACCATCAGCCTTCGTAGAAAAAAAAAACTGGAGCACCCCACTCCAAGATACTTCTTCTTATGAGCCCTTTCTCAAGCAACTCTTTCATTTACTTACCCAGCTCCCTCCTTTCTCTTGGAGCCATGTGCCGCACCGGCAATGCAACTGGCTTTGCATTGTCCACCAAGTATATAGGGAAATCTATCTCGTGTTTCGGAGGTGAACCCCTAACCTCCTCAAAGACATCTGCATACTCACGGACTACTCGAATAGATTGCAAATCATCAATAGATGTGTCAAGAGATTCTAGGTAGCTAAGCATAACAGAACCCTTAGGGTCGCATGAGATATCGAGAGTATTACCCAAACTAGTCAACAGTCTAACTGCCCTCTTTTCACAATCAAGAATGACATCATACCTGGTTAGCCAATCCATTCCTAGAATCAACCCATAGCCCGTGAAGCCAAGCACATAAGTGTTGCATTCGAACTTAATGCCATACACATATATTCTCAAATCACGACATAACATAGAAAGATGAGCAGTACCCCCAATAGGATTTGAGACTACAAAGATATTCATAACTAGACTAGCATTTAAGTGCAGTGTTTCAACTAACGAAGAAGATATAAACAATGTGAAGCGCCAAAATCAAACAAAGTTCGAATAGGATGATAAAAAGGGAAAATCAAACTTTCAAAAAAAATGTTTATACGTCTCTCTTGCATAAGTGCCATGAGAGCATGAACCTGCCCTCCAGAAGTACATCCAGTCCTCTGTCCTTGCCCTTGTCCTTGCCTCCTTGGGCAGTCTTTAATCATATGTCATGCCTCACCATGCTAGAAGCAACCTGTCTTCTTCTTCTTCCTACAGTCCTTGCTCAAGTTGCCCGGTGTTCCACAATTAAAACACCTTTTCTTCCCTTTGCCCTTGTTACCCTTACCGCCTTTCTTTTGTTGTTGTTGAGCCTTCTTTGGATCCCCTTTCTTATCCTGTGCCTTATCTACATTAGCACCTTTCTCATCTTCATGCATCAACGCCATGTCAATAAGTTTCTCGAAAGTAGCCCCCATAGGAAGTTGGGATATAGTTAACCCGTGCAATGGTTTATTTAGACCCATAGCAAATCTCAAAGCCTTCTTATGTGGTGTGTTAGCTAATTCCATACCAAATCTTTCTAACTGGTTAAACTTGTTAACGTACTCCTTCACAGACGAACTCCCTTGTCTCAAAGCCAAGAACTTCTCCATGTACAATCTCTTCTCTGCCTGTGAAAGAAATTTCAACTCAAACATTTGCCTAAAGTCTATCCACGTCTCCACTGGACGCGCTCCATTAGTTACTTCCCACCAAAAGGAAGCTTCGTCTTTCATCAAACAAGTAGCTAGCTGAACCTTCCTTCCATCGTCTATCTCAATGATACCAAACAAGTCCTCCACTTCCTTGAGCCAATTTCGAGCCTCAACAAATGTCTCAGTCCCATAAAACGGTTTTCCGCCCATCGCACGGAAGTCTTTGCATATCTTAGAAAAAGCGTCTACACGGGGAGGAGGAGGAGGAGCTGCAGGTGGGGGAGGAGGAATGTTGGCTGGGCCTGCGACAGTAGCCCTGGAATCCAGATACATTCTGAACCAGCCTAGTATCTGTACGCTCTCGGGTATTTCAGGTTCTCCAGTCATACTGAAAGGAAAAAGGGGGAGATTCGAAACAGAGAATCGAAAGATAGATATATGGCTCTTGGGGGATTATGTTTTTCATAATAAACCTTTCTCTTAAAACGACTCTCTTTAAAACATGTTTTTGAAAATACTTCTTTCTGAAAATGCTTTTGAAAATAGTTTTCCAAAATCTTTTATCTGTTCTGGTAACCTTCAACTCTGATACCACGTGTAACACCCCACGCTCATTAATGTCACTCACTAAGGGAATGCATTAACTTTCATGGAGTATTATAAGAGTATAGAACAGAATATCACAAGACAGATATATAAAATGATACTTAAGAAAATTCAAAATTTATTCATTGCAGCGGAAAGGCAAAACATGTTTGGTTACAACATCAAAACCACATACTAGAGTCAAGTACATGAATATCCATATTGAACGAACTTATTATCAGAGTACATAAAAGTAAAATCATAATCACACTCCAAATAGCCATAATGGAAAAGAGATAAAGCTGAGCATTACTCTCAACAATTCCAAGTACTTCAACAAGAAAGAAATCTAAGTCAAGCTCCACTAGTCCCACCCTGAGCACCTGGGGGAGGGGGGAAATGGAAAGAAAAGAGGCGAAACAAAACAGGTTAGACACAAAGTCTAGAGAGTCCAGTGACTTTAACTATATAATTAGTAAAGTAACAGGATAAGGACATAAACTGGATATAAGAAATGACTGTAACATAAGCAAGTATGCCAAGGTGAACAAGATGAACAGGATATAGCATTGATTGCGCTTCTAATCACTATAAGATAATTCCTACACCGCACTAATGCTAATTACACTGCACCATTACTAGTCCTATACTGAAAGTAGTTCCCTCTTATTAATCATGATAATAATAATGGTAGTTTCGTATACTCCTAGCTGCTGTCATAGGTGCTGTCTGCACCTATCTCCACTAGTTGCACTCACTACCCTCCCCATTTGATCGGCTCCCTAACTCGTAGATACCCGTGCTGGTCCCATAGTAGGGTGTATCACTCCCTAAAGTGGCAACCCGATACTACTAAAAAGAAACAGCTTATACCTACATGATGCAACAACGTCTCACCTACCAGCCCGGACCCACACACGCAAATGACTCCGTTGGACTTGCGTTGCCACCGCTAACTCTTTTGACCTCTTACAATCAAACCCAGTAAGCGTGTCCCGTCCTTTTCCTAGTTCAACCACACATAGATACAAAATGGGTTACTGGTTGAAAAGGGTCCACATGCTTGACATAAGCCTCCCTCCTAAGCTTAGTCCCCACTAGGAATTCCCACTTAACCCCTTCTTATTCCCATGTCTTCTTACATGTTTCACCATGGTTAAGTGCTTCAAATTAAATTTCACATGTCACCCATGTCACCCACTTAACCCCTATATCTTACTACATGTCTTATCTTGGTTAATTGTTTATTAATTCATTATAACCGTAATCTTGCAAGACCTCCCACATTAGATTACCGTCTTGCGGTTGCTGGATATGCCGGGAGGTTCCTTGTAGTCTTATACCGCAATTCGAATCTAACCTCGTGTCTTTGCATTATTACGTATCTAATTTCTGTCTTTGACCTCTCACATTAGATTGCAAAATTGCAGTTGCTGGGTGTGCCTGGCGGTTCTGGGCAGTCTTATACCGCAATTTGAATCTAACCTCGTGTCTTATGCGTTCATTATCACTTTCTCAATTCATTCCCCAATTTCAAATCTTGGATTATAATATATACCTATAATTTCCAATCTAAATTATGCTCATCATTTTAATCTAAATTTATGTCCATAATCTCATGTAAACAAATTGTACCAATTCATGCTCCAAATCAATTACATGATTTTTAAGTCTTTTTATGCCCAACTACATATTATTCAATAATTTCCCCAAACTTTTCCTACATCGTTCCCACGTCATTTGTACGTATAATAATATGTTAGGCTCGCAATTAGCCTAATCTCATAAAAAGGGAAAGAAGAGAAGAGGAGAAAAGAACCATGACATCAAAACTGGCACAAAAATAAGCATAAGAAGTATGAACTGACATAAAACAACAAAATAGATCTAATTAAGCATATGAACTGGCATAGAGCAACAAAATAGATCTAATTAGCATATGGACCATAAAATGACATAGGACAATAAGATAGATCCAATTAGCATTTGGAACATAAACTGGAATAGAACATCAAAATAAGGCATATGGAACATGAACTTTAGGTATGAATCTAAAAGGTAAGAATTCACCAAACATGATATGATTTATCTTACAGGCATGTTCATATAGTCCAATTCACAAACTTATCATAATTACTTTTAATTAATTATAAGTGAAAGTAACGTGGACTCACAGTGGTAGAAGAGAAAATAGATCTGAATTCTGTATTCTGAATTTGATTAGCTAAACCGTTGTCGTAGAATTTGATTCTTATCTTCCAATATGAATACTCTATTCCGATTTGATTTAGTGTAGAAGAAAGACTGGTTTAGGTTGTGGCAGCATGGAGGCATATGAATTAGTGCAATGAAATTAGGGTTTGGTCAAGGTGTGTTTATATAGGTGTATTAGGTGAATTAGGGCCTTTAGATTAGGTTAGATTCCATCTAAACCATCCAAACAAGAAAAACACATCACCCAGCCAATTAGAGAAAGTCCTAATTCTCCAAAATTCGTCACTACCCAGATCTAGCCGATGGGGTCGACCCCTACCGGGGGGTGGTGTCGATACCTATGTCGACACTTCTATAGGAGGGTCGACACCTATGCTGACTCCCCTAGGAGTCGACACCTTAGAGTGCGATAATTGCCGCCAATTCCGTTTCTTGCTGATTTGAATTTCAAATTTGATTTTAATTGTTATTTTAGTTCTGGCTTAAACTAAAATCTTATAAGCTTCATAAATTCTTCATGCTGTATCCGTTTTATGCAAACTCAGACTCTATCTCAAGAAGAATTCTGAGACGAACGCAATGGCGTAACCCGTTTCCCTTAATTCTTCTTATAAAAATTAAGTGTTCTTTAATTTGTCAATTTTAATATTACAAAATTACGAGGCGTTACATAGGTGATGTAACATGTATGCAAACAACCTATGTATGAATATATTTCTATATGAGTGCTCACTGCGATGGTATTGCATCCATTTCCTGACATCCAATCTAGCACTCACGATGCATCCATAAATGATATTTTAAGGAAAAGTTACGAGTGAAAAGTTCTTTGTGAGTTTGTCTCATCTTATTATCGGTCTCCCATGTGCTTTCTGCAGGGTCATTTCGCCATTGTACTCGGACGAGGCGAATGGTATTGTTGCGGACTCTCTTGATTTCGTGCTCCATAATCCTTGCAGTTGCACAGGGCACCCTGAACTCCAACTCGTATTTTTCTATGTCCCCAATTTCATCAAGCTCGAGTCTGAAAGCTGAATCATGAAGGCATTTCCTTAGATGAGATACATGAAAAACATTATGGATTCCCGATGGACCCTCTGGGAGATCCACCCGATAGGCCAAAGATCTTATCTTCTGGATAATACTAAAAGGCCCAATAAATCTTGGAGCCAACTTCCAAGTCTTCCCAAACCGAACAGTTTTCTTAAGAGGGGTTACTTTTACGAATACCAAGTCTTCAACATTAAACTCAGGTTGCCTCCTTCGTTTATTGACTTACGATTTCTGATGGTCTCGGGCTACGTTCATCCTCTGCCTAATCAAAGATATCTTCTCCATGGATTCACGGACGAAGTCTGGTCCGAGTATAACCATGTTGGTAGTATCCACCAACAAGTTGGGGATTTGCATGGCCTCCCGTATAACGCTTCGAAAGGGGCCATACCAATCGTCGCTTAAAAACTATTATTATACGAGAACTCCACAAGCGGTAGGTGCTGCTTACAAACTCCTCGAAAGTCGAGGATGCAAGCTCTAAGCAAGTCTTCCAATATTCTGTTCACTCTGTCTGTCCGTCGGTCTACAGATGATAAACTATGCTTAAGTTGAAGGTCATCCCCAATGCTGCTTGTAGGCTTCTACAAAATTCGCTTGTAAATAAGGGATCCCTATCACTTACAATACTTGATGGAATACGTCTAACTTTCTCTTTTACATATAATTGGGCTAACGTGGCTGCAGTCTTTGTCTTCTTGACTGGTATAAAATGGGCGGTTTTGGTTAAATGATCCACCAAAACTCAAATGGCATCATTACCATTTTGGCTTCTAGGAAGTCCATCTACAAAGTCTATGGAAATATGTTCCCACTTCCACGTGGGGATCTCTAAAGGTAGTAACAGTCCTTCGGGCTTCCTTTGCTCCGCTTTGACTTTTTGGCACGTCAAGCATTCGGCCATGAACTCGGCTACATCTCTCTTCATTCCTTCCCAATGAAGATTCCTCTTCGTATCCTTGTACATTTTATCCCCACCAGGGTGTATGGTCAATTTTGACCTATAGCACTCCTCTAAAATTTCTTTCCTTGGTCCTTCATCCTTAGGGACATAAATTCGTCCGTCCAATGTAAACTCCCATCATCGCTGATCGAATACTTAACCGTTGTTGAAAGGTTTCTTTCCTTCCCACTTTCTCCATTATGCCTCTTAATTCCTCGTCTAAGTCTTCTGCGCTTTGGATCCTCTCTCTTAGGGTAGGTTTGATTATCATAACCCCAAAAAAACCATTAGAAGTGGTTGGTAAGGATTGCAAATTAAAATTAGCGAGGAACTCTAATTGTTTACATTCTAGGATTGCATTTAAAGTTGCATGTTTCCTACTTAAAGCATCCACCACAACATTCCCCTTGCCTGGGGTATCCTGAATCGTAAAGTCAAATGAGTTAATATGTTCCATCCATCTTTGTTGTCTCAAGTTTAAGTCAAGTTGAGAAAATAAATACTTAAGGGATCTATGGTCAGTAAAGAGTTCAAATTTCTCCCCTAAAAGGTAATGCATCTACATCTTTAGGGCGAACACTACTGCGGCTAACTCAAGGTCATGCACTGGATATCTTTTCTCCGGATCCTTGAGTTTTCTACTAGCATAGGCAACTACTCTTCCTTCTTGCATAAGGACTGCTCCTAAACCAGTCCTACATGCATCAGTGTAAACGATGAAATTTTTGAACCATTGGGTATAATTAGGACCGGTGTGCTAGTTAATGCTTCCTTTAATTTCTTAAAGGCTATTTCACATTTATTACACCAAGAAAACACCAATTTTTTTCTCTTTAATTGGGTTAATGGAATAGCAATCTTTGTGAAGTCTTTAATGAATTTCCTTTAATACCTGGCCTATCCAAGGAAACTTCTTGCCTTTGTAGCATTTCGAGATGTTCCTCATTCCATGATTTTCTCGATCTTCGTGGGGTCTACGGCCAAGCCTTCGCTCGACACAATATGTCATAAAAACTTATTCTTCCCTCTAGAAATGGCACTTCGATAATTTAGCTTTCAATTGGTTCTTTCTTAATATCCCTAACACTTGTTACGTGTTTTTCATGCTCTTAACGATCTTTGGAAAATATAAGGATGTCATCTATGAAGACTACCACAATTTTATTTAGAATGCCCCTAAACACTCTACTCATGAGGTCCAGAAAGAAGGCGGGTGTATTCGTTAGCCCGCAGGGCATAACTTCCCATTGGAACAATCCTTCTGGCATCCTAAACGCAGTTTTGTCATTGTTGTCCTCCGCAATTCTTAACTGGTGAAATCCAATAGTAAGCTTTAGTTGAGAAAATACTCGGGCACCTCCAAGTGGTCAAAATGGTCATCGATTCTTGATAAAGGGTACCTATTCTTCTTGGTTAATTTATTAAGTTCCCTATAGTCCACACGATGTCTCAAATAACTATTTGCTTTGGTGGAAAATACAACAGGTGCCCCATTCTGAGGTACTTTGACAAATAAAACCTTTTTGTAATAGCTTTGAAATCTATTTATCTAACTCCCTTCTTTCCTTGGATGTCATATGCCTCAAGGGAGGTGCTACAGGTCTAGAGTCCTTCTCTAAGTAAATACGAAAGGAGATTTCTCTGTAGGGCGGAAGTCCCGTGACTTCCTAAAAAACGTCCAACAACTCACAAACTATATGGACCGAAGATGGTCCTCCAGAACTAGGAGATAAGGAATATAATAAGGCTTTATCCTTGTTTCTAAGTATATAGGTTATGTCCTCCTCGGCTCCTAAGACGAACGAGTCTTTTGTCGCAATCTAGGATGGCCCGATAAAATGATAGCTAGTCCATACGTAGGATAAGGTCATACCCCATAAAATCCAACACATACGCTTTGCAATGGAACTCGACATTGTCGACCTCCAATACTAGGTTTTTGCACAATAAATCAAGATACTTAGATCCTCCGATAGGGTTGGCCACCTCAATCAAACTATCCGAGATAGATATGGGAAGGTTCAATAGATTTACTAATTTCTTGGAGATAAAAGAATGGGTTGCTCCGGAATCAAGCAAGGTATATACTGAACTTCCTAAAACAATGGTTTTACCTTCGAGTGCGGGCTGCCCTTGGACTCTTGAGGGTCGGCTTTGAACTGATGTTGCTTCTATTGCATAGTTCTAGCTACTCTTAACAGCTTTTGGCTTTAGACAGTCTTTGGACATATGTCCTTATACATGGAAGTTGTAATATTTTCCTTTGAACTCCTTTTTCGCTAACGAGGTCCTACAATCCTTGGCCTTATGGCACTTGCAGTTGCACCTTGTAAAAGAATTTGCGTTCTTTTTGAATTTGTACTTCTTCTTGTTTTCCCACCATTCCTTTTTAATTTTGTTGGATCGTTCTCCTATCTCTCCTTCTTTCTCCTCCTTGAAGCTTTTAGCCACGCAAAGCGTAGCTGTCTCAACTAGAGTCTCAAAAGTTGCCCTAAACGTTACTTGGGCTAACAGGGTCTTCTTCAACGGGGAGTTCGGTCCTTTAAAAAACCTAAGGGGCTTTATTCGTGGAGGTGTCTACCAACCCTCTCCCAAACTTACATAACTCAGTGAATTTGGATACATACTCTTGCAGGCTCAAGCTTCCTTTCTTGAGGTGGATGAATTTCTCTAGCTGGATGGTCATTTCTGGTCATGGCAAAAATTTCGCTTCAGAACGGATCTTAAATTCGTCCCGTTTGAAGATTTGGCCCTCGTTCCCCATTGATATTAAGTTCCACCATTTAAGGGCCTCATCCTTCAAATGCCAGGCTGTTATCCTTCTTTTTACTTCATTGGGCCAGCAAGTAGCCTCAAAGATTCTTTCACAGTCCCTAACCTAAGATTAGGCACTAACAAAGCCTTACTTTCTAGAAAAGGATTTCCCTCTCAAATTCGTAAAGTTCTTACACAAGTGAGAAAATTTAAAGGCCGCTTCAGTGGTAAGAGTTGCAGGAGCCGCTGGACAGGATTAGCGACAAGGGCATGTTCCACAATACGGGGAACTGCTGGAACTATTCTAGCAAGTTGCGGGGTCTTGCCTGGTTGCCCTGCTCATTAGGATTTTCAGCCATTCTACTATTTGAAGAGAAAAGAAATAATCTCTTAGTGGATACTCCTGAAATAATATTTAAAATGAAAAAGAAAGAAACGATAAAGGTGCCTAGTATAAATGTGTATGCTTATCAGGGTTTGTGTGTGTATATATATATATATATGTATTATATATATAGTTTGAAAAACCTTTTCCAATATGCAAATACGCCTCTCATATGTGTATTTCCCTTATAATCGGATAACCTATGCTCTGATACCATATGTAGCAACCTACCTAGAATGTGCCTAATTTCGACCCAGAAAAAGCCCATTGAAATTTAGAGCCATTCTAAATGGGTCGTTTGTTCCTGTAAGGATTTCATTTGCACAGATAATAATAACATATACTGCGAATGGAAAACTCACACAGTGGTAAGAGAAAATATAATATTCAAATAAGAAGTACCAATATTTCAAAATCTCAGAAATAGAGTAGTCACAGTTACATCTATTCAATAGGTACATAAAATAGTTTGTTCTCATAAGTTTCTAAAAGATGTAAAACAATAACTGCTAATAATAACATAACAACTTCCTCTTCCTCATCGGATTCAATCATGACTTCATCCATGGCTTTTACCCCTTCTACTAACCTGTTAGATGTTAAGGAGAGGGGTCAGAACATAAAGTTCTATGTGACTGACATATAGTTTAACTTAATGTCCATACCCTATATTTTTTGCAGGTTACACACGTCAAGGTATGTCTATGCAGCACACAAGAATCACACAAACATAAGCATCTAACCAATGGGGTGGATATCCCAGTCAATCGCCCATTAGTGTTTTTAGGGTAAAGACCCAACGAGGAGGCATTCTCGGTCACTTGTGGCCCTATTAAAGGTGGATTTTTACGATCTCTTATAATCCTGAGGCAGACCCCTAACCCGTTCAGACCCCATCATAGTACATTAACGTTCTTAAGTCTATTCTCTCATTTGTAATTTGAGAATTAGTATTTCGAACGTTACTACTTAACTGATATTACCCGGTAGGACACTTATGTCGCTTAAGACTTCCCTTAGATAGTTGGTGAGCATGCAATGGCCATACGTCCTTTAATTACCAATCTATCTGTAGTTGAGCTGTTACAAGCTTTTAGATGAAGTGGACATCTCTGTGAACTGCCCTACTCTGTTACCATTTTATGTGTAACCACTTTTAGAGAAGGCGGACCCAAGAGGACCCAAAGACCTACTTCAAATCAAGTAAGGATGGGTCCCATGACTTTGGTTCCTCTCCAAGGAATAAACCTTCGAAGAGATCATAGTCCTAATCACTTAAGACCCAAACTAAATAAAAAGAGAGTCAGCCACTTAAGACCTTCTCAAGGCATATTAAACCTACTTATTTTCACACGCAATAGACTTATATATATACACACACACTAGACCTGTCACATTAAACCATACACATGTAGATGTTGGATATGCCTGTCGGTTCCGAGCAGACTTCAACTACCATTTAGTTTAACCTCGTGTCTAGTGTACTAAGTATATGAATGCCCCATGATACCTTGTAACACCCCGTAATTTTAAAATATTAAAACTAAAAAATTTAAGAATACTTAATTTTTAGAAGAAGAATTAAGTGAAAGGGGTTACGCCATTGCGTTCGTCTCGGAATTCTGCTTGAGATAGAGTCCGAGTTTGTGTAAAACGGACATCCTATGAAGAAGTTATGAAGCTCGGAAGATTTAAACTTTAAAGTTGTAAAACAAGTCAACCGCCCATTTTTCACCATTTGACCGTTTATAAGTCGACCGCCCATTTATCACCAGTCGACCATTTTTAAGCAGAAGTGAAAATTGTCGACTGGTTGAAATCGGCTAGTCGACTGGTTGATTCTGGACAATTTCCTAATGACGTGTTTTTCTAATTTGAGTTGTTCGGACGTTTCCTAATCAAATCTGAAGGTCCTAATTCACCTAATACACCCAAACCTAACCCTAATCTCTTCAACCCTAATCCATGGCGCCTCCATGCTGCTGCTCCAACTCAAATTAATTTTAGTTTTTCTTCTTCAACAATCAAAGAAGGGGTTATTCAAGATCAGATTTTCTACAACAACAACTAATTCTCTTTTCTAAGAATCCCATCGCTGTGAGTTTATGTTACTTTCACATATAATTAAATTAAAAAGTAATTGTGATAGGATTGTAAATTGGATCTAATGTATATGTCTGTAAATAAGATGAATCATATCAAGTTTTGTAATTTGTTATCCTTGAGATTCATACCCAATTGCTATTATCATATGCATGTCTTATCTATCTTATCGTTATTCACTTCACCTGCCTATTTATATGTTTATGCCAATTTTGAAGTTTGATTCTCTTCCCTTCTTCTTTCCCTTTTTCCTTTTGAGATTAGGCTAACTTCGAGCCTAAGCATATTACATTGAGATTTACGTACGAATAATGTTGGGATGATTGGGAAAAGTTTGGGAAATATGTAATAAAATGAGATTTGGCATAATTTGTTGATAACTACGAAATTGATTTGTGGATAATTTGGTACAACTTGTATACATGGAATTATAGGCATAATTTGAATTAGCATTATAAGCATAATTGGAAATTATGAGCAATTGGAATACATTAATTGAAGATTTGAAATTGGGCACGAATAAAAAGGAAAAGGTTATGAATGCCTATGACACGAGGTTAGATTGGGTTACAGTAGAAATCTGCCCGGAACCGCCCAACATATCCAGCAACCACAAACGGCAATCTAATGTGAGAGGTCAAAGGCAGAAATTAGATGCGTAATAGTGCTAAGGCACGAGGTTAGATTCGGACTGCGGTAGAAGTCTGCCCGGAACCGCCCGGCACAATTAGCAACCGCAAACGACAATCTAATGTGGGAGGTCTTACACGATTACGGGTATAATGATTTAATTAAAAACACTTAACCGAGATAAGACATGTGGTAAGACATGGGAATAGAAAAGGGGTTTAGTGGGTGACATGGGTAGCATGTGAAACATAATTAAGAGCACTTAACCGTAATGAGACATGTTGTAAGACATAGGAGTAATAAAAGGGGTTAAGTGGGAAATCTTAGTGGGGCCAAGACTAGGAGGGGAGCTTGTGTCAAGTATAGGGACCCTTTTCAACCAGTAACCCATTTTTAGTATCTATATGAGCTCGAACCAGGTCGAGGACGGGACACACTTACTGGGGTTGATTGTAAGAGGTCAAAAGAGTAAAGAGCGATGGCTACACAAGTCCAACGGATTCATGTGCGTGCGTGGGTCCAGGATGGTAGGTAAGACGTTGTTGCATCGTGTAGGTATAAGCCGTGCTTTTTAGTAGTATTGGATTGCCACTTTAGGGAGTGATACACCTTACTGTGGGGCCAGCACAGGTGTCTACGAGTTAGGGAGCCAATCAAATAGGGAGGGTAGTGGGTACAACTAGTGGGGGTAGGAGCAAGTGGGCACCTACGAGAGCAGCTAGGAGTACACGAAGCTACCATTATTATGATTAGTACGAAGGGATCACCTTTTAGTATGAGACTAGTGTTGGTGCGGTGCAGGATATATTTTATAGTGGTTAGAAGCGCAGTCGATGTTATACCTTGTTCATCTTGTTTACCTTGTCATACCTGCTTATGTTACAGTCATCTCTTATATCCAGTTTATGTTCTTATCTTGTTAATTTTCCAATTATATTGTTAAAGTCACTGGACTTGCCAGACTTGTCTGACCCTTTTTGTTTCGCCTCTTTTCTTTCCTTTTCCCCCCGAGGTTCTCTGGGTGGGACAAGCGAGGCTTGATTCGGATTTCTCTCTCTCCATCTCTCTATTGGAAGTGCTTGGAAGTGCTGAAAGTAATGCTCAGCCTTGTTTCTCTTTCATATGGCATTTTGGAATGGGATTATGCTTTTGCTTTTATGTAATCTGATAATAATTTTGTTTAAGATGGATATTTGTGTACTTGCCTTTAGTATATGTTTTTGATGTTGTAACTAGACATGTTTTGCTTTTCCACTGCAATGAAGAAATTTTGAATTTTTAAGTACCATTTTATATATCTGTCTTGTGATGTTATATTCTATACTCTTATAACGCTCCATGAAAGTTAATGCATTCTCTTAGTGAGTGACATTAATGGACGTGGGGTGTCACATGTGGTATCAGAGCTGAAGGTTACCAGAACAGATAAAAGATTTTGAAAACTGTTTTCAAAAGCATTTTTTTTTAAAAAGAAGTATTTTCAAAACATGTATTAACAGGAGTATTTTCAAGAGAAAGGTTTATTATGAAAAACATAATCCCCAAAAGCCATATATCTTTCTTTCGATTCTCTATTTTGAATCTCTTCCTTTTTCTTTTCAGCATGTCTGGGGAACCCGATATACCCGAGGGCGTATAGATACCAGGCTGGTTCAGAAGGTATCTGGAGGCTAGGGCTACTGTTGCAGGTCCAGCAAACTTCCTCCTTCCGCAACTGCAGTTGTTTCTAAGATATGTAAGTACTTTCGTGCGATGGGCGGAAAACCGTTTCATGGGACTAAGACATTTGTCGAGCCTAGAAATTGGCTCAAGGAAGTGGAGGACTTGTTTGGTATTTTTAACGTAGATGATGGAAAGAACGTTCAACTAGCAGCTTGGCTATTGAAGGATGAAGCCTCTTTTTGGTGGGAGGTAACGAATGAAGAACGTGTAGTGAGACTTGGATGGATTTCAGAAAGAGGTTCAAGTTGAAATTTTTTTCACAAGCAGAAGAGAGTATGCACATGGAGAGGTTCTTGGCTTTGAAACAAGGAAACTTGTCCGTTAAGGAGTATGTTAACAAGTTTAATCAGTTGGCGAGATTTGGTTTAGAGCTGGTGAACACACCGCATAAGAAAGCCTTGAGATTTGCTAAGGGCTTGAACAAACCACTCCACCGGTTAGCCATGTCCCACATTCCTATAGGGGCTACTTTCGAGAAACTTGTTTATATGGCGTTGATGAATGAGGAGGAGAAAGGTGCTAAAATGGATAGGACACAGGATAAGAAAGTGGATCCAAAGAAGGCACAACAACAACAAAAGAAAGGAGGTAAGGATAACAAGAGCCAAGAGAAAAAGAAGTGTCACAATTGTGGAATACTTGGCCACTTAAAGAAAGACTGCAGAAAGAAGAAGAAGCCTGGTTGTTACCATTGCGGTGAGACAGGACATACGATTAAAGATTGCCCGAGCTGGCAAGGACAAGGGCAAGGGCAGAGGACAAGATCTACTTCTGGAGGGCAGATTCATGCTTTCATGGCACCGAGGCAAGAAGGAGGTAGAAACATTTCTGTCGAAAGTTTGCTTTTCCTTTTTGGTCATCCTGTTCGAACTTTTCTGGCGCTTCACATTCGTTTATACTAGTTTAGTTATGGATCCCATTGTAGTCTCAAATCCTATTGGTGGTTCGGCTCATTTATCCATGATTTGTCTGGATTTGAGAGTGTCTATCTTAGGCGTTAATTTTGAATGCAACGCCTACGTTCTTGGTTTCATGGGTTATGGTTTGATTCTAGGGATGGATTGGCTAGCCAGGTATGGTGTCATCCTAGACTGTGAAAGGCGGGTAGTTAGATTATTGACTCGTTGTGGAAGGGCCCTTGATATTTCTTGTGACCCAAGGGGTTCAGTGATGCTTAACTACCTAGAATCACTTGACGCATCCATCGATGATTTGCAATCTATTTGAGTAGTCCACGAGTATGATGACGTCTTTGATGAGGTTCGGGGTTTACCCCCAAGGCGCGATATAGACTTCCATATATACTTAGTAGATAATGCAAAGCCAGTTGCATTGCTAGTGCGCCACTTGGCTCTGAGACAGAGGAAGGAACTCAGTAAACAATTCTGGAAGCTGCTTGAGAAAGGGTTCATAAGAAGAAGTAATTTAGAATGGGGTGCTTCAGTTGTTTTTGCTATGAAGGCGGACGGTTCGCTTAGATTGTGCGTGGATTATAGGGAGCTAAATAAACTCACGAGAAAAAATTGACACCCATGGCCGAGGGTAGATGATTTGTTCGATGAGTTGTTTGGTGCTTCAGTTTTCTTGCAGTTGGACTTAGCTACAGGATTTCATAAGTTGAGGGTAGCTGAGGATAGTATATATAAGACTGCATTTAGGACTCCCGACGGTTTCTTCGAGTGGCTCGTCATGCCTTTTGGTTTGACGAACGCACCCGCATATTTTGTAGACTTGATGAATCAGGTATTTAGGGAGTTTCTAAGCAAGTTTGTGGTAGTCTTTGTGGATGATATCTTGATATTCTCTAGAAGCGAGGAAGAATATGCCCTACATCTTAGGGAAGTTTTAGAGATCCTTCGAGCACATCAACTCAAAGCTAAGTTATCCAAATGTCATTTTTGGAGGAAGGAAGTGAGGTTCTTAGGACACGTGGTCCCTAAGGAGGGGAAAGCAGTAGATCCCACGAAGGTGGTAGCAATCCAAGATTGGAAGGTTCCTAGAAATGCAATGGAAGTAAGAAGATTTCTAGGGTTGGCGGGCTATTATAGGAAGTACATTATGGACTTTGCAAAGATATCAGCCCCACTTACATGGTTGACGAAAAAGAATTTGACCTTTTCTTGGGATGTTGATTGTGACGTTGCTTTCCAACGTTTAAAGAGGGCTTTGACGATTGCTCTAGTTTTAGTTTTGCCGGATGGAAGTAAATCGTTCACAGTGTATACCGATGCTTACGGGATAGGGCTTGGCGCAGTTTTGATGCAAGAGGGAAGGGTGATATGCTATGGTGGAAGGCAGTTAAAGGTCCATGAAAAGTATTACCCTACCCATGACTTAGAGTTAGCTGCCATGGTTTTTGCGCTTAAGTCTTGGCGTCACTATTTTCTTGGAGAGAGGTTTGAGTGGTATATAGAGCATAAGTCAATAAAATACTTGTTCTCTCAAAAAGATCTAAACTTAAGGCAACAGAGGTGGATGGAGTTCTTAGCATCCTACGATTTTAAGATTGCATATACCCCTGGCAAGGGTAACATCGTAGCTGACGCCTTGAGTAGAAAGAGGTTGACTTTGAGTACTTTGTTTGTCGAGTGGTAGAGTTTATAGTACATATCTACCTTTGACTTTAGACCCTCTATCAATTATGTACCCGGTTTGTTGGCATCGTTAGAGGTGCGACCTACGCTTTTGGGATAGATAGGAGCGGCATAGCGAGATGACCCACAACTGATAGAGATAGTGTACAAGCTCATAAGAGGAGAGTCTTCGAGCCATCTTAGTAGGTATACTATAGATGAAAAAGGTTGGTTGCGAAGGGATGGGAGACTTTGCGTATCACGAGACAAAAGCTTGAGGAGGACGATCCTTGAAGAAGCACATCGTTCTATGATGACCATAAATCCTGGTGGTGACAAGATGTATAGGGACATGAAGCGAGTTTTCTTTTAGGCCGGAATGAAGAAGGACGTGGCTGAGTTAGTTTCTAGATGCTTAGTGTGCCAGCAAGTCAAGGCCGAGCAAAAGAAGCTTGGTGGTTTGCTTCACCCTTTAGAGGTTCCATAGTGGAAATGGGAAAGCGTTTCCATGGATTTTGTTGACGGGTTGCCGAGGTCAAGAAGGGTAATACGGGGACTTGAGTAGTAGTAGATGGACTTACCAAGAACACCCATTTCATTCCCGTTAAGAGTAAAAGAACAGCAACATGGTTAGCATTTGTTTATCTCCGAGAGATAATTCGTCTACATGACATACCTTCTGGTATCGTAAGCGATCGAGATCCCATATTCACTAGTGAGTTTTGGAAGAGCTTACAAGAGGCGGTAGGAACACAATTGTGTTTGATCACCGCTTATCACCCTCAGATGGACGGCCAAATAGAAAGAGTGAATCAGATTCTAGAAGATCTTTTGAGTTTATGCATCTTGGACTTTGGAGGAACATGAGAAGAACACCTTCCATTAGTAGAGTTCGCCTACAACAACAGCTATCAGACTAGTATTGGCATGGAAACTTTTGAAGCTCTATGTGGACAACCTTACCGATCACCGACATGTTGGTGGGAATCTCCGAATAAGATTTTGTTTGGACCCGAGATGGTTAGGGAAACCTTGGAGAAGACAGACTTGATTCAAAGACGCATGAAGACGGCACAAGACCGTCAAAAGTCATACACTGATAAGAGACGAACTGATCTTGAGTTCGATGTTGGAGACACGGTTTTTATTAATGTGTCACAATTGAGGAACGTAGTTTGCTTTGGATCTGTAGGGAAATTGTCACCAAGGTTCATAGGGTCGTTCCCCATTACAGAAAGAATTAAACAGATGGCCTACAGAGTAAAGTTGCCTGAGAAGCTTAGTAGTTTTCATGACATATTTCACGTGTCGCATTTGCGGAAGTGTTTACATGATGCCGCCGAAGTAGTGGAGCCAAGCATGCTAGGGAAGTGAAAGTAGAGCGAGATGCCACGATTAGACGAGTTCCTACATGCATCCTTAGATCGGAGGTCAAGAAGTTACGCAATCGAGAGGTCAAGTTGGTTAAAGTCCAATGGGGAGATGATCAAGGAGATGCAACTTGGGAAACGGAAGACAAGATACGTGCGTCGTACCCTTTCCTTTTTTAGGGTATGTTCTTAACTTCTCCTTTTTCTACCGCTTTTTTTATACTTGTTATATTGTTTAGTGTATCCTCTTGATTGTATCCTCAATCTTTAGGTAGAAAATCCTATAGTTGTAAACATGTGTTTGAGACATGTTATGTTTGATGGATGCAAGTGGTTGTTAGTGGATGATTTTACACACAAATTAGGCACTAGATCGACTCAATCACTTTCATATTGTATATGGATTAGTGTGCATATTTAAATTAATGGATGTATATTGAATGTATTATCATATGGATGTTGCATTTGGATGGATGGTTGTGCACTCATATAGAAATGATATGTATCATTGGGATTCTTTTGCATACATAATGGACGCATGGCACTATCATGTTTTGCATTAAGGAGCTCAGCTGAATCAGTAAACCGCCTAATTTTGCATTAGGATAGGTACATATACACACACTTTGTAGATGTTCATGAAAGCATTAGAAATCTTTTAAGGACAATGGAAGCCCGTGATTGATGGATGAGTAGATGGATGATGGATGGTAGGACATACATTCTTCTTAACTTGGAGATTTCGGGGACGAAATCCTTTAAGTAGGGGAGAATGTAACACCGCGTAATTTTAAATATTAAAACTGAAAAATTTAAGAATACTTAATTTTTAAAAGAATAATTAAGTGAAACAGGTTACGCCATTGCGTTCATCTTGGAATTCTACTTGAGATATAGTCCGAGTTTGCGTAAAACGGACATCGTATGAAGAAGTTATGAAGCTCGGAAGATTTAAAGTTTAAAGCTGTAAAATAAGTCGACCGCCCATTTCTTACCATTCGACCGTTTACAAGTCGACCGCCCATTTATCACCAGTCGACCGTTTTTAAGCAGAAGTGAAAACTGTCATCCGGTTGAAATTGGCCAGTCGACTGATTGATTCTGGACACTTTCGTAATGAAGTGTCTTTCTAATTTTAGTGGTTCGAATGGTTCCTAATCAAATCTGAAGGTCCTAATTCACCTAATACACCTATAAATAAACACCTAAACCTAACCCTAATCTCTTCAACCCTAATCCATGGTGTCTCCACATTGCTGCTCCAACTCAAATTAATTTAGTTTTTCTTCTTCAACAATCAAAGAAGAGGTTATTCAAGATCAGATTTGCTACAACAATGACTAATTCTCTTTTCTAAGAATCCTATCGCTGTGAGTTTATGTTACTTTCACATATAATTAAATTAAAAAGTAATTGTGATAGGATTGTAAATTGGATCTATAGTATACACCTGTAAATAAGATGAATCATATCAAGTTTTGTAGTTTGTTACCATTTAGATTCATACCCAATTGCTATTATCATATGCCTGTCTGATCTATCTTATCGTTATTCATTTCAAATGCCTATTTATATGTTTACGCGAATTTTGATGTTTTATTCTCTTCCCTTCTTCTTTCCCTTTTTCCTTTTGAGATTAGGCTAAATTCGAGCCTAAGCATAATACGTTGAGATTTCCGTACGAATAACGTTGGGATGATTGGGAAAAGTTTGGGAAATATGTAATAAAATGAGATTTGGCATAAATTGTTGATAACTATGAAATTGATTTGGGCATAATTTGGTACAACTTGTATACATGGAATTATAGGCATAACTTGAATTAGCATTATAAGAATAATTGGAACTTATGGGCAATTGGAATACATTAATTGAGGATTTGAAATTGGGCATGAACAAAAAGGAAAAGATAATGAACAGCTAAGACACGAGGTTAGATTGGGTTGCGGCAGAAGTCTGCCCGGAACCGCCCAGCATATCCAGCAACCGCAAACGGTAATCTAATGTGAGAGGTAAAGGCAGAAATTAGATGTGTAATAGTGCTAAGGCACGAGATTAAACTTGGATTGCGCTAGAAGTCTGCCCGGAACCGCCCGGCACATCCAGCAACAGCAAACGGTAATCTAATGTGGGAGGTCTTACACGATTACAGGTATAATGAATTAATTAAAAACACTTAACCAAGATAAGACATGTGGTAAGACATGGGAGTAGTAAAGGGGTTAAGTGGGTGACATGGGTAGCATGTGAAGCATAATTAAGAGCACTTAACCATAATGAGACATGTGGTAAGACATGGGAGTAATAAAAGGGGTTAAGTGGGAAATCCTAGTGGGGACCAAGCCTAGGAGGGAAGCTTGTGTCAAGTATGGGGACCCTTTTCAACCAATAACCCATTTTTGGTATCTATATGAGCTCGAACTAGGTCGAGGACGGGAGAAACTTAGTGGGGTTGATTGTAAGAGGTCAAAAGAGTAAAGAGCGATGGCAACGCAAGCCCAACGGAGTCATATGCGTGCGTGGGTCCTGGCTGGTAGGTAAAACGTTGTTGCATCATGTAGGTATAAGCCGTGCATTTTAGTTTTATCGGGTTGCCACTTTAGGGAGTGATACACCTTACTGTTGGGCCAGCACGGGTATCTATGAGTTAGGGAGCCGATCAAATGGGGAGGGTAGTGGGTACAACTAGTGGGGGTAGGAGCAAGTGGGCACCAACGAAAGCAGCTAGTTATACACGAAGCTACCATTATTATGATTATTAGGGAGGGATCACCTTTTAGTATGAGACAAGTATTGGTGCGGTGTAAGAAATATCTTATAATGGTTAGAAGCGCAATCGATGTTATACCTTGTTCATCTTGTTTACCTTGTCATACCTGCTTATGTTACAGTCATCTCTTATATCCAGTTTATGTTCGTATCCTGTTACTTTACTAATTATATTGTTAAAGTCACTGGACTCGCCAGAGTTTATGTCTGACCTTTTTTGTTTCGCCTCTTTCCTTTTCCCCCCAAGGTTCTCAGGGTAGGACTAGTGAGGCTTGATTTGGATTTCTCTCTCTTTCTCTCTCTACTGGAAGTGCTTGGAAGTGCTGAAAGTAATGCTCAGCATTGTTTCTCTTTCATACGGCATTTTGGAACGGGATTATGGTTTTGCTTTTATGTAGTCTGATAATAATTTTTTTCAAGATGGATATTTGTTTACTTGGCTTTAGTATGTGGTTTTGATGTTGTAACCAAACATGTTTTGGTTTTCCGCTGCAATGAGTAAATTTTGAATTTTTAAGTACCATTTTATATATCTGTCTTGTAATGTTCTCTTCTATACTCTTATAACGCTCCGTGAAAGTTAATGAATTCCCTTAGTGAGTGACATTAATTGTAACACCCCACATCCGTTAAGGTCACTCACAAAGGGAATGCCTTAACTTCAATGGAGCATTATGGGTACTGGAACAGAAATATTACAAGACAGACATATATAAAACAGCGGAAGGTAAAGTAGAAGTACTTCAAATCATTTATTAAATATAATTGTTTACAATAAAAGCCCGTCAATTTTCAAATAACCAATTACATAACTAAAATATCTATCTTGCTCAAAAACAAAGAAGCATGAAAATAAATTGTAGTATTCCCCAATAAAGCAAAGCAAGCCATAGCCAAGAGAGATCCAAGCAGCACATGAAAGAGCCTTGGAGCTTGGTAAGATCCGAACTAAGCTGTATTTCCACCCTTCGAACCTGGGGGGGGGGGGGAATGGAAGAAAAAGAGGCGAAACAAACCGGGTCAGTCATAAAGACTGAGTAAGTCCTAGTGGCTTTCAGCATAAAAACAGGTGAAGATAATATGGCATGAATAAACTGAAAGTAAACATAAGCATGATTACAAGGTAAGCTACAGGCACGATAAATCAAGTATAACATCCCATGCTTCCTATAAAGAGTATCATCACAAGGTTCCTACCAAGTATTACATTGCAAGGTTTCTATTAAGTATAACATCGCAAGATTTCTAAGCTTCACCATTTCACTATTTTCCTTGATTTCCTATATTCTCTACACCACCTAACTAGCGTTTCAATTAGTTTACTAGGTTTTAATTACAAGATAAGTGATCCCCCATAACCCACATGATAGTTTTATAGGTACATATCCCACGATGAGGGTCCCACCTCATATTGACAGTTTCATGTCCCCACCGCACCTATCTTAATTGATTGGCCCTAACTTACAATGTTTCATATGTGCTATATACTAAGGTTATTCCAACCCCGTAGTTGTGGTTCAGGACTACATCTAATATGAGGATTTTCACCTCAACCAGCCCAATTTCCATAAATGTGTTAGATGTATCCTTACTACCCTAATCGATCGGCTCCTACTCGACCTAGTTCTTGCGGCCCCCTACTCGTAGATACCTGTGCTGGTCCCACCCTAGGGTGTATCAATCCCTAGGATGGTAACCCCGACACCCTTTTTGATGCACAACTTTATATCTACTGATGCCCAGTGGCTAAATTTTCCACTCCTGAATACGTGCACGCCCGTAATCCGTCGGAACCTGCACTGCTGCATCCCCTGCCTCCGTTTTGACCGCTTACAATCAGCCCAGTAATCGTGCCCTACCCTGCCTAGTTCAGGGTACCGTTGATACCTAATGTGGGTTACTACTGAAACGGGTCCCGCTACTAGGGTTTTCCTAGGGTCTATTCGTATACCCCACAGGTTGGTTAAGTGTTATCTATTTAACTTAACCCTACCCCCCATCGTGATACCGTGGTTAAGTGTTCTCTCTTGTGTTACTTAACCCTACCGCATGTCTTGTTAGATTGGTTAAGCATTTTCCCCTGTGTTAACTTAACCCTTACCACACCTCACGTTAGATTGGTTAAGTGTATGTTAACTCAACCTCATCCACTAGCCATTTGATAATGGTTAAGTGTTACCCTCGTGTATTTACTTAACCCTACCACACATCAGGTTATATTAGTTGGGTGTTATCAACCCATTCAAGTTAAACCAACCCATTTAACTTAATCCTCCCATTTGTCAGATTGCATTGGTTAAGTATTTCAAGTAATTCATGGCTTAACCCGCCCACGTATCATGCTAAGTTGGTTAAGTATTATCTAAATGTTCAAGTTGACTTAACCCTCTCATGTGTCATGTTATATTGGTTAAGTGTCATTAGTCTAGTCATATTACTTAACCCACCCATTCATGTCATATCGGTTAAGTGTCACTAGTTTAGTCATATTACTTAACCCACCCATTGGTCTGATTAACAGTTATGTTGGTTAAGCCCATATTTATAAGTTTTACATGTTCTTAACTCATACCGGTTAGGTCCACATTTACATGTCAAATTTCCATGTCATCCCACCTAACCCTCTAACCATACCCACGTCTTTTTATGGTTAATATTCCTTAATTCATTCATTATGACGAACGAATCATGACCTCTCACATTAGACCGTGCACTTTGTGGCCACTGGATTTGTCGGGCGGTTATAGGCAGATTTACACCACAAACCGAGTCTAATCTTGTGCCATAAATCGTTACGCCTACAATTCGACCTTTGACCTCTCATATTAGACTGACACTTTGTGGCTACTGGATTTGCCGAGCGGTTCCGGGTAGATTTACACCACAAACTGAGTCTAACCTCGTGTCAAAGGTTCATTAACGGACGTATTCCCTCCAAAACCCCAATATCAGTTCATGTGTTTAACATATAGAAATGTTCATGTTCGTGTTCAAGTCAATTATCCAATACACAGTCATTTTCATGTTTCAAATTCCCAACTTTACATATTAATAAACATATGCCCAAGTTCCAAAATTACATGCCAATATATATATATATATACACACACACACACACACCGAATTCTAGTCAGTTTACATACGTCCAATTCTTGCCTATTTACATGTATGCCAGGTTTATGCCATTTTACCCATATCAAGTTCTAGCCAAGATTACATGTATCGAGTTTCATGTCCAAATAAACCCAAATCAAGATTCATGATGTAGTTATCCCAAACTATAATCCTTTTTATTTCAATACATGCCAGTTACCCAAATTCATATTTATGCCAATTATCAAGTTTACAGTTGCTTTTACGTTCAAAGTCCCAATTCTACTTATGCCCAATCATTAACTTAATCTTTTGATTTAATTTACATAGGCCCGAACTCGTGATTTGATTTGCATGCTAATTCATTATGCCCACTTCATGCCAATTTAATTATGCCAATGGCCAAACTTGCAATTTCAATTATATTGCCAATACTCCAAATTTCCAATTTCATGTTATGCCATCAATTTTACCTAACATATATATCCAATATAGACAACATTCCCATATTTCCCCGCATTCAATCGTACGCAAATCGCGGTTTAGGCCTAGGTCCGAAATTGACCTAGATTCATTGAAAGAAAATAAATAGGGGAGGGTAGAATTTGTATAACAATCAGCATAGAGAGAAAACTGACATAAAAACATCATCTCTGGCATAAAAGATAGATCTTGATAATAATATCAATATGAATCAAGAAAAACTGATTTACAACAGGCTGAATAGATCATAAGCTTTACATGAGAACGAACATAGAAAAGTCTCAAAACTCAAGATTCAAGAAGCAACAGAAATAGATCTGAATCAATAAACATACTTAAATCCAATTCCACTTTATTCCATGGCCATATTGTAATTTAAATGTTCAAATCTAAAAACAACTAGAACTTACAGAGCATGGCAAACGAATTAAGAACTGAATTTTTTGTAAAAATGTCGCGGCGTTGTTGATTTATTGTCTTGAATCATTATAGAAGCCTTGTTCTTTGAATTGATTTGAGTTTGAATGTTTGTACTTTGATTTGGAGACGGCGGCCATGGTTCAAGAGGTATTTTAGTAGCATAATGGTGTAAGAGTGATTTGTTATGAATTAGGTTAGGTCTAAGGGTGTATTTATAGGGGTAGCAGCTTGTTTAGGCCCTTAGATTAACCCTAGAATCAATCCGGGCCATCAAAACACATCTCAGGCTTCAAAAATGAGTTCTGGGTTAAAACAAGCCCTCGTCCTAGGCGCACCTGCCAAGTGCGCCAACGCAAAATTGCATGGGCACACTTCCCAAGTGCGCCAGTGCTATTTTGTTCTGGCGCACTTCCCAAGTGCGCCAGTGCATTCTGGCTGATTTCTGGTTTTTCTGCCTAACTTCGTTCGTCCATATCTTCTTCGTATGGTATCCATTTTACGCAAACTCGGACTCTATTTCAAGAAGAATTCCGATACAAACACAATGGCGTAACCCGTTTCCCTTGATTCTTATTTTAAAATTTAATTATACCCTGATTTCTAGTCTCAACATGTTATTAAAATTCGGGTTGTTACATTAATGGACGTGGGGTGTCACATACCTTGACATCTCACATTAGTTGGGCCTACTTGTGGTTGTTGGATTTGCCGGTCGGTTCGGGGAAGGCTTCAACCACAACTGGCAACTAACCTCGTGTCTATGTGTCACTATTTATATTTATTTAAAGCCATTCTACATATGCACACATAAGAATATATATATATATATATATTTGTTAAGGGGACATTTCAAAATTCGAATTCCAACTTAATCGTATTTATTAGGCTAATATATGTTATGTACGTCGATTACGTTCATATAAGTAATATAATAATAGCGCCTAATTAACGTAAACATTCGTATAAACAGGGAAGCATTCTAAAGTGGTGGCAATTGTCGGTTTTTTCAATTCAAGGCATACAAGTAAGATTTCCCATACTTTTACCTCTACAACATAGGCATGATGGCGTAATGACAATATAATAAAATAGTAGTGAATGGAAAATATACATATTTCAACTTGTATCCTAGGCTTGTTGAAATGATTTCAATATTAGATTAAAATAGAGTATTACATACACTTATGCTTGTATGTTTATAATCCATTTTTCAACTAATTCACAACTTTTGGCTTTATGCACATAAAAATTGCTTACATTTGATCCAGTTCACCTTTGATGCGTTTGGATTCAAATTAGGATCCAAACCCAAACGAAATCATGAAATAATCAAGTCCAAACCTTTTTAGGTTACACTCAATGGTAAATGAAAGAGAACTACATTAAATAGGAATAATAGTGGCAACACTCATATTCATTTTAATCCAATACAAAAACCAAAAATCCACAAAACCCAGTTATTCATGACAATTCATACGCAATTACAAGATAGAGGATTTGGGGATTTCCATGTTTACATTATCGAATATCCAAATCACTCCTAGGTATATCTATCCACATGACAAACTATTAAAAACATTAATATGCCTTAAGTAAACCATATTCCACTCACAAATTTAATGCAGAATAGAGAGAAATCTATTGTAGAATTACAAGATCTGCAATAATTTTTACGTTCAAGTGAGATCCAATAATCCTCCTAACAATATACATATAAGACATACATTAGAATCATATACATATATGTTTATGCTAAAATCCTAAACTTATATAAATTAGAGTAGAGAGAGATTTGGAATACAGATAGAGAAGTAGAAGAAAATTTTTACCCTATTCTTTTATTTTTCTATGGAATTTAGCAATGGTGGAGAAGCAACAAGGAAGCAGAGATGGAGAATGATCATGGTTTTCATAGAAAGATAGAAGGGGTATATATAGTTTCTCGTATGAGCATGGACCGTTGGATTAATTAAAATTAATCCAAGCCTTTGATTTATATATATATCCTCGTAGAAAAACCCTAACCAGCTAGCTTTATTGGGATGTCCAGCTGCCGAGCGGTTGACCCCTAGCGGTCGACCTATAGTCGACACACCTTAGGGGCGGCGGTCGACCCCTTCGGGGCTGGAAAGCCCAATATGGCTGCATTACTGAGCTGTTTATTTTATTTAATACTTTCCTTAATCTCTTTATGTTATTCCATATATGCAATATACGTTGTACCCTAGATATTATCTCTAATTCAAATTTTGAATTCCCTCTTTATTTTTAATTTATAATTTGGAAAATATATATAATATTCATTTAATTATATACATATATTCTACATTCACTATCCAAATTTATTTGTTCATAACTTCTTCATACATTGATCGTTTTCAGCATATTATATATGAAAACAATGTAGAATTTCGCTACGAATTCAAAAAAAAAAAAGAATTTCATTGCCAAATTCCTGAAGCTGCAAAATTTCATTTTCCAACCATATCATTTAATTGATTATTTTTAATTATATTGATACTTATGAATTTTTACGGGGTGTTACATTATAATACTTGATCTTGTGTTGGGCTGAAATACTATTGCATGATCAAACTGCTGCCATGGCGTATGTGTACATTTGCTTGCACATGTGTGCACTGCCTTGCTATATATAAACTTGGGCTGATTTGTTGCTTGCCTTAACCTTGACTTCTTCTTCATATTATTATGTATTACTGGTTTTGTTGCACACTTTCTTTTGGCTGTGTGGACTTGAATTTCACCATTGACTTGAGTTAAATGTGTCCGAGCATGCTGACTCCCCTATGTGCTTGTGCATGTTGACCATTGGTTTTTTGTATATGAATTTGTCCATCACTGCGCATTGCTCATACATGTGCTTGAGAACCTGTGAGTCACTTGAATCTGCATTAATTTTTATACATGCTGCCATTTTGAAACGGTTTTGTAGTTGTATATCCATGCAGACAGATTTTTCATGCACACACACATATATATATATACACACACACACACACATGTATTAGTGTGTGTAAATATATATGTGTGTGCATTGTTTTATCTTTGTTGTTTACAAATGAAACTTTCCTTGATCCTTATAAGCTGAAATCTGTCATTTTGAACCATTTTGTTGAGCCATTTCAGAACCTATCATATGCATGTTAACTGTTGCACATGTCTTTGCACACTGTCATGCCTTATACATGTTGTGTCACTTGAATAATTTGAGATTGCTATTTTTTCACACTCTGTAGCCATTTTGATTTCGCTGAGCCATTGTTGCTTTTATGTACATACATACTTACATATATACATACATACATACATACATACATACATACATATATATATATATATATATGCACAGACGTGTGTGTGTCTATATATATATATATACATATATATATATTTGTGTCTGCATTGAATTTGATGGTTTATGCGCACTCACTGATATTTGATTGTATTTCCTCTGCATAAAAATATATGTGTATATACACATACACATGTATGTGCAGAATATATATATACGCACTATAGATACTGTCTACTTTGTGGTATTTACAGTGAATCGCCATGAGTATCACAAGTAGTCAAGACATAGTTGGAAATATTTACATATCAGATCAAGTCATGAAATTTGATGAGAAACATACCAAAATTGTAGGAAAATAAATTTTAAAATAAAATTATATCTGCTAGAATTTAAAATATTTTGTTCCATTTTACTATGTGTGTTTCCGTGACAGGTAAGCAGATGACTAGGTTCACATTGAAGACTGAATGAAGATAATGTGAAGATATAGTGTGAGTCAGTGAGTGTAAGAAAATCTATAATTGAGTGACTGAGAGAAATGTAGTGAGGCAACAATGTAAATGAATGAGTGACTATATAACTAAGTAAATGTAACTGAGTGTTGTAGTGAGGAGTAATGTAAGAAATGAAATTGAAATTGAATGTACTCTATTATAGTGAGATGTACAAATAGTTAGAGTTAGAAGTTTCTACTATTCAAACGTTGAAATGATACATTATATTTTAATAGAATATTGTTTGAATATATAAATTCTTGTGTAGTAGTATTTTATGTAAATATAAATATTTAATTTTGTCGGTGATGTACTAGAATAGTACAATTGCAATCATATATAATATATATATATATGTTTGTTATCATCAAACAAAAATCAAAGGATTGATATATGCAACATTCTCCCCCTTTTGATGATGATAAACATATAATAAGATTTTGAATATAATAAATGAGTTTGACAGTGAATTGTTAAACTCCCCTTATATGTATGCTCCCCCTACAACATAACTCCTCCTAAATCTGATAACATGAGTGAAAAAGAAAAATAATAATTAAAACATCAATATTAAAATATTCAAGGAATATTCACTCATCAAACAAAATATTAACCATTCTCCTCTTTTTGCTATTATCAAAAGGATACAGAAATTAAAATAGTGATGATAAAATTGATTAGAAATATAAATTCAGCTCAAGAGAGAGAATGTTCACCATAAATCTCATTCAATCAAATAAAAATCATAATATTCTTAGAAATAGAATCAAATTTCACATTCTAGAATGATGGATTTATGATGAATTTTATATAAATAGAGAGAGTTTTTAAAAACAATGAATTTAATTATTTTCAATTAATGTTTTTTTTAAATTAAGCCCAACCAGTGATGGATTTGGACTATGATTATAAGTTCTAATCAAGTGACAAAATCAATTAATTTTAAATCCCAATGACTATCAATCAACAAGTCATAATATATCATAAAATATTAACACATTTCACAGATAGAAAAAATGGACTGATAGGATGATTTTACACACAAAGGAGAATTTCATATAAATTTTTATTTATTTTCATTTTTCTTTACTTTTTATTTTAATAGCACACTAACCACGAATAACCAGGTCTTGGATTTTTAAATAAGGTCAGTTGCAGCATAAATTATAAGTAATCTCATAACCATGCATGACCAGGTCTTGGACATTTAAATGAGGTTAGAGAAATACTTATGTATATTATATATTTATCATTTTCTTTTTCAAAATGTACTCAATATATAAAACCAATATGTATGATAGAGACATAATAGGTAAAGAAATGATTGTGATTTTTTTTCTAAATTAAGCATATTATGAAATATGGTCAACTGTATCGGGATTCTTGAAAATTTTCAATTATCACTTTTTCTAAAAAATAGTATAATCACATTACCATCACAAATGTTGTATATTTAAGATGATTTTTTAAAAAATAAACTCTCCACATTAATATAAAATCATGATGGATGAAAAAGGATGATAGTAACAGAAGATGTTCGTGAAATAAGTCCTAAATCAAAGATATTACAGAAAACTGTTCAAAAAATCATGAGAATTTAAATAAAATTTCCTCTTATTGTGAAATATACTGTAGTCACAACTCATTACAATTTCAATAATCTGATAATAAATTTGATGAGTTCTAAGTACAATTCATTTTGGTTATTGATTTCAACTTCTGAATAAATAATCAATAAATGATTTTAAAGCTGAAAATCAATTACAAGTGGGATTCTGAAAGATCTATACAAGATGAGAATCAGTTTAAAGCAAATCAATCACTTGAATAACAAAAAAAATTCAAAAACTTCTAGAACAAATACCACTTAGAGCTCTTAATTATTCATAGTGGTCAATGAAAACAAAGCACATAATTTTTTAGTATAAAATCACCGAGTCAAAGAAAAACAAATCAAGTAGTTCAGTTTCTTTTATTAGAGCAGTAGAAATAATTTCTGATCAGAGATGCACAAGAGAATTTTTCAGAATTTAAGCACAAGAGATGATTTATGATCCAAGATTCAAGCATTTTATTTGAAATCACCTGAAGAGATGTGTTAATTTCAAGATTCAATGAATCAATCACATCGTATAATAAATTTCAAATCCAATTTGTGTGCGATATTCAAGAATAATTTCAAATGATTTCAAAATCAATTATCCAAGCCAAAAGGATCATGATTAAAAATGAATTTCAAGATGCAACATAAAGTTTCAAGTCAAATGTATTTCAATTCAGAAATATCCAAGCCAGTCAAAAAACATTGAAATTATCGTAGCTGGAAAGTAGTAGTGTGCTGTAATGAGTTTAATTTTTCAAGTCTTTTCAAAATGAGTTAGAAGAAAACACAAAACAGCAGAGATGTGTGAAACTTCATTTGTTTTTTAAATCTTCAAAAATTTGGAATTCAAATTAACATTATTCAAGATATGATAAGAATGCTTCAGCACTATTAGGAATTAAAAAAAACAATGAAACAATTGCAGAAATTTACAATTTTGAATTTAAGTTCTGGAAATCATTAAAAACACAAGAGTTTTATACAAGTGAAGCAAATTTCCAGAAAACCAAGAATTATGCAATTTGAAGATATGAAGAATAAGAAGAAGAAAAACGTGGTAGTGACAATGCAAATTAGAACTAAAAAAAATGAAGGAGGACTAGAGAGGAAGAATACAAACAAAGAATATACACTAAAACGAGTTTAGAGATTGTACCTGTAATCAATGTGAACCAATGAATCTCTAACTCGACAAACTTGGCTAAGGAACTCTGAATGATACCATGATATGGAACAACCTGGATTTAATTTATCTTTTTTCAATGTAGTTCCTCAGCCTCCTTCGTACCTAAGAATTTAGAGGATAGAGTTGTATAATAAAATTTGTAAAACCACTCTTAACAATGTTCATGGATTTAGGTACCCAAACCTTTTTATATAATAATCCATTTGAATCTATCTTTGCACCCTTAGGAACCCAAATTTGTTTGAATTTAGACGAATTCATTTAATTTATTTTTGGGGTCTAAAAAGGATTGTTCCTAAACAAGTTTTCATTTTGTTTATGATTTTAAAATCCTTTGAAAATATTTGAATTCAAATTCTCAAAACGAACATTTCCATAGCGATTTGAAGGATTTTTCAAATCAATTGAGTTCAGCTCATCAAACCCATTGATTTTCCCAAAGCCATGACCATATTTATTTCAAACAGAAACTTGGTTTTGCAACAACATATTCAATGATTTTTTCCCCATTAGAAAATTTATCCAAAGTTGACTCTAGTTATTGAATTTTGAATTTACATCACTATTCTCTTTCATCAAATTCGAACAATGATTAATATTGATCTTTCACTTTTCATCATCATTTTGTTTCAAAAACCAAGCTTTCATTTTCAAGCAATTTGATTTTGGTTTTGGACTCAAAAATCTCATATTCAAATTGAGTTTGTTTTTCAATTTGATGTTTTTCAAATCTCTTGAATTTTTCAATCTCGTTTTCAAACTCATTCAGAATAGATTTAGTTTTCAACAAATTTTCCTTTTAAAAAATTTCAAGTTTGGAATTTTCAGATGTCTAAAATCCAATTCCATTTGCAGATTGTTGTTTGAACTTATTAACTCAATCTTGTTCTCTTTTAAGATTAGAATTTCATTTTCAAGTCTTTGAATATTTTTATTGAGATGAACAAGATTATTTCCTAAAGTCAAGCAATTTTTGCAATTAGAGTTTTCGGATTTCTTAACATTTTCAAGTTTTTAACTCCAAAACATTATTTTTTCTGGTCAACTCAAGATTTTTAGATTTTTGAAATTTGTTTTTCTGTTGGAGTTTATCAACAGATTTAGTTAAATCGGTGCATATATAAACTATATCTTCATCAGCGAAATTTCCTGTCTCATCATCTCTTGAGTCTCCATCCAAATCAATATTTGTTTCTCCTTTTAAGCATGGTCTGAATCTAAATTGGCCTTATGAGGTTTTGAGCAGCCATCAATTCTTCTAAACATCTCACTGAGAGTTTCCCAGATTTCATGTGCAATCAAACAGTGGAAGACAAGGTTATATTAATCATCATTAGTATGTGAATATAAAATATGAATAGCACGAGAATTAAATACAATGTCATTCCTATCTACCATATCAAACCCATTAAAAACATTATCCCAGCATTTAATATTAATAGATTTTAAATAGGATTCCATTTCTTATTTCCAATTTAAAAAATCAAAACCATTAAAAATAGTTGGAATATGACTGGACTGACTCACTATGGATTGACAACTAGGGGAAAGCACGACCTAAAGTTAATGAAATACCTTCTATGATACTGTGACGGCAAGGAATTTCGCTCGGTCCGAACCAGTCGCTAAACCGACCCAGACCGTTCGAAACGCCCTATCGTTTGAGAACATGACAAAATAGAACGCATATAGAAGAACATTTCATTGTATATTACAACAATGCATCAGATTACAAGAATATACAGAGTATAAATGAATATTACACAGAAATATCATAGATTCAAATTACATTTGAATACATCGCAGCGGAAAATAATACAATACACAACTAGAAGGAGACATACGGATACAAAGCTTTCCGGATATCGTTCCAGCTGTAAACCAGGATCCTGTGAATATAAATCTGCAAAACCAAAACTACTAGCTGCCCGTGTCAAAATAAGGGAACCCAGAGTTTAGGTTAAAACAATAAACTCTAGGTCAGTCATGGGACTGGTGTGAGAACTAAAACAGTTAATCTTTATTTTTAAAGTTAGGTAAATCAAGGGACCACGCCGTATAACACGGAACGGGTTTCCTCCCAAGAATACCAGTGCATAAAACAAACAGCGCAATGCTAAATAAAGAAAAATGAAGCTGTTATAAGACCCAGGTCCTATCACACAATGCAACGCAAGCCGGGGGATAGGGTTTTCCCTTATAACAGCCAAAGAATGCTTGATACGTTTAAAACAAATCATTTGATACTATTATAAGTGCATAGTGTATAAAACAACTTCAAATCATAAGTATCAATCATAGGCGGCATGAGCGTCCCATGCCACTATGTCGCCATGTATAGGTTTACAAATAAAACCGCAAATGTCACGTATTTGGAAATTGGATTTCCATCTATGAACCGAGGCAAAAGATAGTCCTCAACCGATTCGAGACGCTCTAGCCCGCCCCTCAGGAACAGCCGCAACTGCCCCTTGGATCCTCAGGGCCGGTCCACCGATGTGGATTATTATGCCTGAACACTACGTCTCCCCACCCTATGGGGTGTAAGTCTGGTCCGTCAGCCGACCAGAATGCATCGGCCGAAACCGATATAACCGAGGCGCCTCGCAACAGCAACAACCACATAAGTCAAACTCGTCAGGGCGTGTAAAACCACTGACGCCACTTCTAGCTAGAAAGAAACGCATGCCCTCCCTGACGTCCGTCTCCCGTTTTTGGTTCATACCGGGTGTGAAACTCGCGAAGCAAACGTTACACAAAGCTACGCCACAAAGGCCGCGCTTTGATCATCACCACAAGACTCTGCTTTTCAACAGAAGCCTCGATCAGTTGCCACTTAGGCATGCCACACAGGCAATTCACTCCATGCGTTTGATATCCATCAATATATAACCCCTGAGCTCGTACGTCTCAGAGAAGGGCATTAAGCAAGAAAATAAATTCTCCGCCGCCAAGCAGATATATATTTAATAGAGATCAATCATACGGACTAAAATCCAATGTCAGACACACAGTCCATTTACAAGTCCGTTCTGGGTCTGAACGAAACCGGAGGCACCTAGTACCCCGCATATCCATCGATCTCCAAGTACGTCTGGACGATCACCAACTGTTTCCATCTTCTTGGGTGTATAGCCCAATTAAGATCATTAGTAATTATCCAAACGACGTGAAGACCTCCGGTCTTCGACCATCGTCTTCATCTTCGACTTATTGTCGTATCAGTTATTCAGAATGGGATAAACCCGGTCTTCCCGAATAACTCGCGTATATTTTAAATAAGTGTTGCACAAACACAGCATACGCCTCATTCCAATTCATCAGACACTAACCGTAAATTAATCAAGAGAATAATTTCCCAAATATTAACCCCGAAGGCCGAAACCAACATCAGATCAATATCCAGAAAACCGTTCTGCTTGGCTAACCGACAGTCAGTTTCTAAATTTCACGTTCATAGGGAAAGGTTCCCATTAATTTTATCAAAGATAAATTCCTTGAATTTATTCTTTAATCTATTTTTGAATATCAATTCAAACTAGTCGGGATTAGCGAACCTTACTGAAGTAATCATTTGTTTTAATTTCCCAGTCCCAACCTATTCATCCCATGAAGTAAAACTGGTAATACTTCATATCTAACACCACGGTGTTATTGGTAAATTCAATTACTATTTCACGTTCAAATCTAATTAAAGATTTAACTATCGCCTGGAGCAAAACTGGTGATACTCCATTTCGATTATTTCAATCTAATTAAAGATTCATTAAAACTCCACTTAGTTTTAATCGTTAACTGGGTTAAAGAATCCGTGTCATTTAAAACACGGTTCACGATAAACCCAAAGTCACATTCATTAATTATCGGGTTAAAGAACAAGTGTTATTTAAAACACGGTTCACGATAAACCCAAAAATCAATATCAATTCAATTTCAATTAAATATTATTTAATTGGTACACTTCATTAAATCTAAATAAAAAGATTTAATCTTTTCTCAACTGGGTTCAAGAACAGTGTTAGTGAAGACACCATTCACGACAAACCCAAATCACATTTGATATTCAATACAAGGCACTGAATAGAAAATATATCGACTTATATTCAATATCAAATTCTACGATTAACAAATGTCGTATTGGAAATAACGATATAAATATATATATCTTTCAAATTTCCATAACAACATCCGTATAATCACGAATTCCAACACCGAAATATTCCGAAGACAATTTCGATTCAAATCCACTCCAATGCAATCATTGGAAATTTTGGTTATTTTTAAAACCCTTTTCGAATTCAATTTATTTATTTAAAAATAAATAGAATTATATTTCTAGTTCAAAACTAGTTCATTTCGATAAAAATCTATTTTTATCTGTTCAAATATGGAGTTTTTCATCCCACATCTTTCTAAATCATTTCTTATGATTTTACACAAATTATTACTATTTTTAATAATTTTATCAAGGCCTGTACAGTCGATTTCCATCAACGGCCATCGAACTGCACTTACAGCGACCTTTTTCAAATTTGATTTGGACGTAACTCCAAATCCAACCGTTAGATTTCTAATTTCTAATATTCGTTAGAAAGCTCTTTTCGATACGAACCCAACGGTTCCGGTTTTAGGAGAATCCGACGGTTGGATCTCCCGTAATGTCCGTTTGAAATAAATGGTCGAAATTCACGAACTGCCGCGGCGCGTTCTATTCAGGCCATTATATTATATATATAATATATATAATATATATTTCGTCGATTTCTATTTAAAACGAATTATATAAATAGTTTTAAATTCGTTTCAAAATTCCTTTCTATTCAATTCAAATTTCAATTCAATTTGAATTCATTTCAATTCGCTTTCAGTTCAATTTGAATTCGTTTTCAATTCAATTCATTTCGAAATCGTTTTCTATTCAATTCATTTCGAAATCGTTTTCAATTCAATTCATTTCGAAATCGTTTTCAATTCAATTCATTTCGAAATCGTTTTCAGTTCAATTCATTTCGAAATCGTTTTCAATTCAATTCATTTCGAAATCGTTTTCAATTAAATTCATTTCGAAATCGTTTTCAATTCAATTCATTTCGAAATCGTTTTCAATTAAATTCATTTCGAAATCGTTTTCAATTCAATTCATTTCGAAATCGTTTTCAATTAAATTCATTTCGAAATCGTTTTCTATTAAATTCATTTCGAAATCGTTTTCAATTAAATTCATTTCGAAATCGTTTTCTATTCAATTCATTTCGAAATCGTTTTCAATTCAATTCATTTCGAAATCGTTTTCAATTCAATTCATTTCGAAATCGTTTTCAATTCAATTCATTTCGAAATCGTTTTCAATTCAATTCATTTCGAAATCGTTTTCAATTAAATTCATTTCGAAATCGTTTTCAATTCAATTCATTTCGAAATCGTTTTCAATTAAATTCATTTCGAAATCGTTTTCAATTCAATTCATTTCGAAATCGTTTTCAATTCAATTCATTTCGAAATCGTTTTCAATTAAATTCATTTCGAAATCGTTTTCTATTCAATTCATTTCGAAATCGTTTTCAATTCAATTCATTTCGAAATCGTTTTCAATCGATATGAATATCGTTCACGTCAAAATGGCGTCAATCTAGTCAACACGGCTTCATAAATTTCTATCATCGAATATTCTATTTCAAATATTTCTTTTTCAAAATAGTTGTTATTATCAAAATATTTCGTTCAACACATGACCAATCTCAATGGATGAGTACTGTCAACACATGAACTTTTATTTTATATTGATAAAGATGTAAATTTTATTACTAAAATATTTCGTTCAACACATGACCAATCTCAATGGATGAGTACTGTCAACACATGAACCTTTATTTTATGTTGTTCTTTATTTTTCAAATTGGAATGAGGCCCAATCAATTACCATATAAAGTTAATTATATGGATTTTCATACATTACACACATATAATAGCATTGAAAAATAATCAACCATCAACCAAAGTGCACTACACTGTATAAGCATCAAATATAGATATCTAACGCTTATAACAGTCTGTCAATCAATCGATCGACATATTTAATCAATCAGGATGAGTGAACTTCAAATTTCATCCCAACACCCGTGTGGGGTTTCAAACAATAAAACACATATTTTATTTGTGCTGTTGGGCGATGTGTAAAATTTATCGACCCAATCAATGTCCTTCAAATAGGTGTACATAAACAAACCGTCTGGTTTGTAAATGAATATTTATTTATTCACATTCACTATATTCATTCTCACGTTAAAAATTATATTTTTAACGATAAAACATTTTATTCCAACATATGAATTTCTATTATTCATTTACACCTTAAAATGATATTTTTATTTTCTAACTTATTTTAGAAAATTTCGGCGGCATAACGACACGATACTAGAAACGGGACGAGGCCTAACCTTATCCCCGGTCTAGTGAAGGCCCACGCCATTCACACATCAATCAAAATCACCAAACAACCAATTCAAATCACATCATATAACTAATCTATGCAACCAAACAAACAAGTCCATGGTCTGTGGACGATTGTGTCGGGTGCTACTAAGCACCGTCTGCATCCTAGTATATATATATAACTAGAAAAATTAAATTGAAAGGTGAGGAGTTCTCACTGATAGCTATCCAATCATCTTGACTCCTCTTTGATATAAAGCTTCTTCGTTCTCGCCTTTTTGTCACCTTCGTTATCCGCTTTCACTACATATGTAAGAATCGAATTTTTACTTCGCTTTTCAATATATAAAAATCACATTTTTAATTCGAAGTTCAATATATAAAAATCATATTTTTAATTCGAAGTTCAATATATAAAAATCATATTTTTAATATTCCATTGCTATTCAAACAAAGAAAATCATATTTTTCTTTGTTAATATATATATATATATATATATATATATATTTCTATGCATAAAGATCCTACCTTTCTATGAAATAAAATCAAACCCTTTTATTTATAAAAATCTTTTCTTCTCTTCTTATAAAAATATATTCTCTACATATTTCAAAATCCAATATTTTCTACAATAAAAATCTAAACTTCAAATCGTTATTTCAAAAAAAATAAAAACCAGGTTTTTATGTAAATAAAAATCTAAAAATCAAAGTTTTTATCCTTAAATCTAAGCTTTTTATTTTCTTAAATCTATTACATAATAAAAATGAAAAAGAAATTCAAATAAAATGAAATAAAAAGACACACCGTTGCTTTTCAAAGGGGGGGGGGGCGTTCGCTGGCGCTGGAGGCTGATGGCAGGGCGGCGCCAGGCGCGATGGGAGGTGGCAGCGTTGGAGGAGGGTGCGGCGCGTTGTTTTCACGAGGGGGGGTGGGTTTCGAACAGCAATCGCGAGCGCGGGGGTGTGCGTGGGGTTCGTCTGAGGCGGGCGGATCATCGGAGGTGGGGCGGAGCTCCTGGAGCTGGCGGCGGCGGCTCTCGAATGCGATGGCCCTCGTTTTTTTTCTTTTATTTTGTTTTTTCTGAATTGAAAAATATCGGGGGGGGGGGGGGGGGGGGCAGAGTAAAAAGGGGGGGGGAAGAGATTTTTTATTTATTTATTTTATTTTATTTCAAAAAGTTGACTTTCACATATGACCTCTAAACGAGGCCCACCGCCTGTCGCCCATAGCGTTTCACCTCTATTCCGAACACTATGGGATATGTTTCGTATGTTGATTCGATCGATTGAATCAGTTTCCGTTGAATTAACATTTAAATCACCATATTGAATTTTAAACGTACATTTCAAATTATCGGGGTTACATACTAACTAGAAAAATTCCCGAAAAATATTTTCTAGCTTCGTATTGACGATACGGTCCTAACAAAACTAGTTTCGTCGAATTCTGAGACCGTTGGAAAAATGGCCATTTTCCAGTCGATTAAAATCAACTGAAACTGGTCAAACACATTTTCCTTTGCCACGCTCACACATTGATTCGAAAAATTATGAAATTTGAAACCTAGCAATAACTTCACATCCCGGACCCAACAAAACTGGTTTCGTCGAAATCCGAGGTCGTTTGCAAAATGTCCATTTTTAAGGGCCTGAATTCCATAGCGACTATTCAGAATTTTTAACTGGACATCTCTTTTGATTCCCGCTATGAAATTTTGATTATTCGGATTCGTTGGAAAGATATTATCAATTAGATCCCATTATTTTTGGTTTCACTAAAATCCGGATTGTTTTGCACCCGGTACATTCAATTGAAGTTTGAAATCGAATTATCGAACTACCGCGCCATTTTCAATTCTATTTATAATTATATATAAATATTTATATTCTAACAACGACGTATATAATATATACGTCGAATTCAATTCAAAATAAATTTCTCGTCGATATTATTTAAAATAATCTATTTTAAATATTCAAAATTCGCTAAAATTGCCAAAATAAAAATTTTAAACTGGCCCAGATTTTCGGGTTGTTACAATCTCCCCCACTTAAAACTTTTCGTCCCCGAAAAGGAACAAAGTCGAAAGTGGTTTGATTATTCAGCTCTACGCTCGATCTGGCTTCCATTCTCCAACTTTTTAGTTTCTGAGAATTTTCAAAATTTCAAAAATTTGGCTAACACCCTAAATTTTCGAAAAATTTCGCCATAACCTCCCCTGCACCGGGAGCATCGGGGAATTTCAAATAGCTTCCCCGGTCCTTCAGATCTCAAAAAGAAAAAGAAAAAGCCAAGTGGCTAGCCAATAGGCTCATAAAATCATCATCACCCAAACAAAACAGTAAATTATGTAGTAAACATGTACCTATTTGTCGGGCAACCAAATTTTATTCTCTGCTCTAGCCTCCTTGCTATGACCTGTTCAATGTAAGTACATGTATATGCAAGCAAATGCGACCAATTTTCAATACAGTTCAGTATTTGATTCAATTACGCTAAATGGTTCAAAATTATCAACCAAATAAACAAACAACACAAACATCAATCAATTAGTGAATTAGAGTCTCAAATTCATAATTTTGATACATATACAAAAATCATGTTTTTGATGCCAAATCACAACAATAAGCCCTATCTAATTTTGGTTCTCACACCAGTCAATAGGAAATATATAGAAAGCCCACATTCGTCACTCGAACATAAATTCTAATGATGGAGCTCCATCATCAAAATCATCTCCGGGCGATTAGAGTGTAATTCTATATCTATCCAGTATATTAAAGTTTCTAATACATGCGGATCAGACGTATACGCAAAATCTATATATACTGGATTATCCACATCAATATAAATATATAATCAAATACGAATAATTGATTTAGATTTTCAAAACAAAATTTGTTTTCATTTGAAAAATATACTCTTCACACTCGTTCTAGAATACTACTGATCCCATCTCTAACGAGTCATTCTCATTGGATATTACTAATCCAATATCTGATGAATTCTTTCGTATGGTTCTAATGTGTCTTGTTCTCTGAGCTTTGTAAACCAAAGCTCTGATACCAACTGTGACGGCAAGGAATTTCGCTCGGTCCGAAACAGTCGCTAAACCGACCCAGACCGTTCGAAACGCCCTATCGTTTGAGAACATGACAAAATAGAACGCATATAGAAGAACATTTCATTGTATATTACAACAATGCATCAGATTACAAGAATATACAGAGTATAAATGAATATTACATAGAAATATCAGAGATTCAAATTACATTTGAATACATCGCAGCGGAAAATAATACAATACACAACTAGAAGGAGACATACGGATACAAAGCTTTCTGGATATCGTTCCAGCTGTAAACCAGGATCCTATGAATATAAATCTGCAAAACCAAAACTACTAGCTGCCCGTGTCAAAATAAGGGCACCCAGAGTTTAGGTTAAAACAATAAACTCTAGGTCAGTCATGGGACTGGTGTGAGAACTAAAACAGTTAATCTTTATTTTTAAAGTTAGGTAAATCAAGGGACCACGCCGTATAACACGGAGCGGGTTTCCTCCCAAGAATACCAGTGCATAAAACAAATAGCGCAATGCTAAATAAAGAAAAATGAAGCTGTTATAAGACCCAGGTCCTATCACACAATGCAACGCAAGCCGGGGGATAGGGTTTTCCCTTATAACAGCCAAAGAATGCTTGATACGTTTAAAACAAATCATTTGATACTATTATAAGTGCATAGTGTATAAAACAACTTCAAATCATAAGTATCAATCATAGGCGGCATGAGCGTCCCATGCCACTATGTCGCCATGTATAGGTTTACAAATAAAACCACAAATGTCACGTATTTGGAAATTGGATTTCCATCTATGAACCGAGGCAAAAGATAGTCCTCAACCGATTCGGGACGCTCTAGCCCGCCCCTCAGGAACAGCCGCAACTGCCCCTTGGATCCTCAGGGCCGGTCCACCGATGTGGATTATTATGCCTGAACACTACGTCTCCCCACCTTATGGGGTGTAAGTCTGGTCCGTCAGCCGACCAGAATGCATCGGCCGAAACCGATATAACCGAGGCGCCTCACAACAGCAACAACCACATAAGTCAAACTCGTCAGGGCGTGTAAAACCACTGACGCCACTTCTAGCTAGAAAGAAACGCATGCCCTCCCTGACGTCCGTCTCCCGTTTTTGGTTCATACCGGGTGTGAAACTCGCGAAGCAAACGTTACACAAAGCTATGCCACAAAGGCCGCGCTTTGATCATCACCACAAGACTCTGCTTTTCAACAGAAGCCTTGATCAGTTGCCACTTAGGCATGCCACACAGGCAATTCACTCCATGCGTTTGATATCCATCAATATATAACCCCTGAGCTCGTACGTCTCAGAGAAGGGCGTTAAGCAAGAAAATAAATTCTCCGCCGCCAAGCAGATATATATTTAATAGAGATCAATCATACGGACTAAAATCCAATGTCAGACACACAGTCCATTTACAAGTCCGTTCTGGGTCTGAACGAAACCGGAGGCACCTAGTACCCCGCATATCCATCGATCTCCAAGTACGTCTGGACGATCACCAACTGTTTCCATCTTCTTGGGTGTACAGCCCAATCAAGATCATCAGTAATTATCCAAACGACGTGAAGACCTCCGGTCTTCGACCATCGTCTTCATCTTCGACTTATCGTCGTATCAGTTATTCAGAATGGGATAAACCCGGTCTTCCCGAATAACTCGCGTATATTTTAAATAAGATTTTCACAAACACAACATACGCCTCATTCCAATTCATCAGACACTAACCGTAAATTAATCAAGAGAATAATTTCCCAAATATTAACCCCGAAGGCCGAAACCAACATCAGATCAATATCCAGAAAACCGTTCTGCTTGGCTAACCGACAGTCAGTTTCTAAATTTCACGTTCATAGGGAAAGGTTCCCATTAATTTTATCAAAGATAAATTCCTTGAATTTATTCTTTAATCTATTTTTGAATATCAATTCAAACTAGTCGGGATTAGCGAACCTTACCGAAGTAATCATTTGTTTTAATTTCCCAATCCCAACCTATTCATCCCATGAAGTAAAACTGGTAATACTTCATATCTAACACCACGGTGTTATTGGTAAATTCAATTACTATTTCACGTTCAAATCTAATTAAAGATTTAACTGTCGCCTGGAGCAAAACTGGTGATACTCCATTTCGATTATTTCAATCTAATTAAAGATTCATTAAAACTCCACTTAGTTTTAATCGTTAACTGGGTTAAAGAATCCGTGTCATTTAAAACACGGTTCACGATAAACCCAAAGTCACATTCATTAATTATCGGGTTAAAGAACAAGTGTTATTTAAAACACGGTTCACGATAAACCCAAAAATCAATATCAATTCAATTTCAATTAAATATTATTTAATTGGTACACTTCATTAAATCTAAATAAAAAGATTTAATCTTTTCTCAACTGGGTTCAAGAACAGTGTTAGTGAAGACACCATTCACGACAAACCCAAATCACATTTGATATTCAATACAAGGCACTGAATAGAAAATATATCGGCTTATATTCAATATCAAATTCTACGATTAACAAATGTCGTATTGGAAATAACGATATAAATATATATATCTTTCAAATTTCCATAACAACATCCGTATAATCACGAATTCCAACACCGAAATATTCCGAAGACAATTTCGATTCAAATCCACTCCAATGCAATCATTGGAAATTTTGGTTATTTTTAAAACCCTTTTCGAATTCAATTTATTTATTTAAAAATAAATAGAATTATATTTCTAGTTCAAAACTAGTTCATTTCGATAAAAATCTATTTTTATCTGTTCAAATATGGAGTTTTTCATCCCACATCTTTCTAAATCATTTCTTATGATTTTACACAAATTATTACTATTTTTAATAATTTTATCAAGGCCTGTACAGTCGATTTCCATCAACGGCCATCGAGCTGCACTTACAGCGACCTTTTTCAAATTTGATTTGGACGTAACTCCAAATCCAACCGTTAGATTTCTAATTTCTAATATTCGTTAGAAAGCTCTTTTCGATACGAACCCAACGGTTCCGGTTTTAGGAGAATCCGACGGTTGGATCTCCCGTAATGTCCGTTTGAAATAAATGGTCGAAATTCAAGAACTGCCGCGGCGCGGCGCGTTCTATTCAGGCCATTATATTATATATATAATATATATTTCGTCGATTTCTATTTAAAACGAATTATATAAATAGTTTTAAATTCGTTTCAAAATTCCTTTCTATTCAATTCAAATTTCAATTCAATTTGAATTCATTTCAATTCGCTTTCAGTTCAATTTGAATTCGTTTTCAATTCAATTCATTTCGAAATCGTTTTCTATTCAATTCATTTCGAAATCGTTTTCAATTCAATTCATTTCGAAATCGTTTTCAATTCAATACATTTCGAAATCGTTTTCAATTCAATTCATTTCGAAATCGTTTTCAATTAAATTCATTTCGAAATCGTTTTCAATTCAATTCATTTCGAAATCGTTTTCAATTCAATTCATTTCGAAATCGTTTTCATTTCAATTCATTTCGAAATCGTTTTCAATTCAATTCATTTCGAAATCGTTTTCAATTAAATTCATTTCGAAATCGTTTTCAATTAAATTCATTTCGAAATCGTTTTCTATTCAATTCATTTCGAAATCGTTTTCAATTCAATTCATTTCGAAATCGTTTTCAATTAAATTCATTTCGAAATCGTTTTCAATTCAATTCATTTCGAAATCGTTTTCAATTCAATTCATTTCGAAATCGTTTTCAATTCAATTCATTTCGAAATCGTTTTCAATTCAATTCATTTCGAAATCGTTTTCAATTCAATTCATTTCGAAATCGTTTTCAATTCAATTCATTTCGAAATCGTTTTCAATTCAATTCATTTCGAAATCGTTTTCAATTCAATTCATTTCGAAATCGTTTTCAATTAAATTCATTTCGAAATCGTTTTCTATTCAATTCATTTCGAAATCGTTTTCAATTCAATTCATTTCGAAATCGTTTTCAATCGATATGAATATCGTTCACGTCAAAATGGCGTCAATCTAGTCAACACGGCTTCATAAATTTCTATCATCGAATATTCTATTTCAAATATTTCTTTTTCAAAATAGTTGTTATTATCAAAATATTTCGTTCAACACATGACCAATCTCAATGGATGAGTACTGTCAACACATGAACTTTTATTTTATATTGATAAAGATGTAAATTTTATTACTAAAATATTTCGTTCAACACATGACCAATCTCAATGGATGAGTACTGTCAACACGTGAACCTTTATTTTATGTTGTTCTTTATTTTTCAAATTGGAATGAGGCCCAATCAATTACCATATAAAGTTAATTATATGGATTTTCATACATTACACACATATAATAGCATTGAAAAATAATCAACCATCAACCAAAGTGCACTACACTGTATAAGCATCAAATATAGATATCTAACGCTTATAACAGCCTGTCAATCAATCGATCGACATATTTAATCAATCAGGATGAGTGAACTTCAAATTTCATCCCAACACCCGTGTGGGGTTTCAAACAATCAAACACATATTTTATTTGTGCTGTTGGGCGATGTGTAAAATTTATCGACCCAATCAATGTCCTTCAAATAGGTGTACATAAACAAACCGTCTGGTTTGTAAATGAATATTTATTTATTCACATTCACTATATTCATTCTCACGTTAAAAATTATATTTTTAACGATAAAACATTTTATTCCAACATATGAATTTCTATTATTCATTTACACCATAAAATGATATTTTTATTTTCTAACTTATTTTAGAAAATTTCGGCGGCATAACGGCACGATACTAGAAACGGGACGGGGCCTAGCCTTATCCCCAGTCTAGTGAAGGCCCACGCCATTCACACATCAATCAAAATCACCAAACAACCAATTCAAATCACATCATATAACTAATCTATGCAACCAAACAAACAAGTCCATGGTCTGTGGACGATTGTGTCGGGTGCTACTAAGCACCGTCTGCATCCTAGTATATATATATAACTAGAAAAATTAAATTGAAAGGTGAGGAGTTCTCACCGATAGCTATCCAATCATCTTGACTCCTCTTTGATATAAAGCTTCTTCGTTCTCGCCTTTTTTTCACCTTCGTTATCCGCTTTCACTACATATGTAAGAATCGAATTTTTACTTCGCTTTTCAATATATAAAAATCACATTTTTAATTCGAAGTTCAATATATAAAAATCATATTTTTAATTCGAAGTTCAATATATAAAAATCATATTTTTAATATTCCATTGCTATTCAAACAAAGAAAATCATATTTTTCTTTGTTAATATATATATATATATATATATATATATATATATATATATATATATATATATATTTCTATGCATAAAGATCCTACCTTTCTATGAAATAAAATCAAACCCTTTTATTTATAAAAATCTTTTCTTCTCTTCTTATAAAAATATATTCTCTACATATTTCAAAATCCAATATTTTCTACAATAAAAATCTAAACTTCAAATCGTTATTTCAAAAAAAATAAAAACCAGGTTTTTATGTAAATAAAAATCTAAAAATCAAAGTTTTTATCCTTAAATCTAAGCTTTTTATTTTCTTAAATCTATTACATAATAAAAATGAAAAAGAAATTCAAATAAAATGAAATAAAAAGACACACCGTTGCTTTTCAAAGGGGGGGGGGGCGTTCGCTGGCGTTGGAGGCTGATGGCAGGGCGGCGCCAGGCGCGATGGGAGGTGGCAATGTTGGAGGAGGGTGCGGCGCGTTGTTTTCACGGAGGGGGGTGGGTTTCGAACAGCAATCGCGAGCGCGGGGGTGTGCGTGGGGTTCGTCTGAGGCGGGCGGATCATCGGAGGTGGGGCAGAGCTCCTGGAGCTGGCCGCGGCGGCTCTCGAATGCGATGGCCCTCGTTTTTTTTTTCTTTTATTTTGTTTTTTCTGAATTGAAAAATATCGGGGGGGGGGGGGGGGGGCAGAGTAAGAAGGGGGGGGGAAAGAGATTTTTTTTATTTATTTTATTTCAAAAAGTTGACTTTCACATATGACCTCTAAACGAGGCCCACCGCCTGTCGCCCATAGCGTTTCACCCCTATTCCGAACACTATGGGATATGTTTCATATGTTGATTCGATCGATTGAATCAGTTTCCGTTGAATTAACATTTAAATCACCATATTGAATTTTAAACGTACATTTCAAATTACCGGTGTCACATACTAACTAGAAAAATTCCCGAAAAATATTTTCTAGCTTCGTATTGACGATACGGTCCTAACAAAACTAGTTTCGTCGAATTCTGAGACCGTTGGAAAAATGGCCATTTTCCAGTCGATTAAAATCAACTAAAACTGGTCAAACGCATTTTCCTTTGCCACGCTCACACATTAATTCGAAAAATTATGAAATTTGAAACCTAGCAATAACTTCACATCCCGGACCCAACAAAACTGGTTTCGTCGAAATCCGAGGTCGTTTGCAAAATGTCCATTTTTAAGGGCCTGAATTCCATAGCGACTATTCAGAATTTTTAACTGGACATCTCTTTTGATTCCCGCTATGAAATTTTGATTAGTCGGATTCGTTGGAAAGATATTATCAATTAGATCCCATTATTTTTGGTTTCACTAAAATCCGGATTGTTTTGCACCCGGTACATTCAATTGAAGTTTGAAATCGAATTATCGAACTACCGCGCCATTTTCAATTCTATTTATAATTATATATAAATATTTATATTCTAACGACGACGTATATAATATATACGTCGAATTCAATTCAAAATAAATTTCTCGTCGATATTATTTAAAATAATCTATTTTAAATATTCAAAATTCGCTAAAATTGCCAAAATAAAAATTTTAAACTGGCCCAGATTTTCGGGTTGTTACAGATACTTCTTGTTGGATCTAGATTAATCCAGATGGGGATGAATAGAGTTTATTGGATTTTTTGTGAGATATTAAACTTATTACAGCACAGATTTTAGTAGAGAAAATAAATGCAGAAATAAAATAACACAGATTTTACCCATCTCGGCAAACCCTGCTACTACTACATTCCCAAGATTTCTACTAGGTATTAAAATAGATCCTGTTTACAAAACCCTGTAAACTCGCAAACTCTGCTCCAGTTCTAATCCTACGCTAAAACCCCTAGACAGATCTTTAGCCCTAAGATCAGATTTTCCCCGAATTACAAACCCGTAATTCGTAAACCCTAGCTATAAACCTTATACCTAGTAACCCTAGTTTTATAGACACTGGAAAATTGATAAACAGTTTACAAAAAAAAAAAAAAAATACAATAATAAAATAAAAATAAATACACTCCCTTCAAAATAAAAAAATCCCAGCCTCCATCCTTTATTTCATTTGAAATATTTTTCCTTAAAACAATGTCGACCGACCCTATCAAAATTAGGGTTTTTTCCTTGCTCCAAATCGCGACTTGATTGTTGATGAATTTTGATTGTCTGATGAACTTTGAGTCTAGTAGTCCTTGGTCGGTTGATTTGGCTTGGCCTTCCACTTGAAATTAATTTTGAGCACTCTAATTTGATTTCTTTGTTTGCTCTTTGAATTGTTGCTTTGATAATCGATAAGTGGCTGTTATGAACCGGTGTTGATTAAATAGGGTATAGAAACCCGAAATCATTCTCTGATTTCACAATGACTTGCTTTGATTACTGCATGATTTTGTTGCCTTGATTTTAAAGGATTTTCCATAAACTTATCTTGCTTTTATTGAATTTAGGAAATGCTTCTCTGGTTTATTGCCCCAAATGTCAGCGTGATTATCAGTGATTGTTCTGCTTGACACTTGCATGATTTTCCAATTTTGTTTCCATGATTTAGTCATCCTTGAATGAAATTCTAGAAACACAAGATTTGATTTTTACTGAATAAAAATTCTCTGTAAATGTCAGGAAGAATTCTAGTGCCCAGGATCCCCGTATATTCCTGGAAATATTCGAATGTATTATTTCCCTAAAAAATGTGTATTTCTGGAAATAGATAAAACCACTTGCCGAATTTGAACGATGAATATTAGGAATCAAGCTAAAAGGTTTTTCTTGCATTAAAACCATACTGTGATTTCTGGAAGTCTTGCATGCCATTTAGTTTACGCACATCTCATGCGTACTTATTGGATTCACTGATGGGAACCTATATTGCTCTTGCCAAAAATGTTTTTCTTGCCTAAAATCTTCATGTTGATTTCTGGAAACAATTGAGTTATTGGATGATGTTTATACCCAGAAATGAAATTGCGAAGATTGCAAAAATATTCTTTCTATACTCATATGATCATCAGACCTACACACAAATATATATATGTGTATATATATATATGTACATATATATACATACATACATGTAGTTGTATGTATATATGTGTATTGTCTCAGTTTCACTCTTGATGCATGTGTGCCTGAGCTTCCTTGTGTACATCTGCCTTTACCACCCTTGCCCGCACCTGATGTATGGGTACACATGAGTTATCTTGGCTTGTTGACATCATTTGTTTGTTTTTGCTTTTAGTGGTCTTGTATACTGCATCTTGCCATTTGCTTGATTTGCATGAACAAAAAAAATGTTTCCCATTGTTAATGCACCATGTATTTGTGTATTATTCATGTAATCTTGTGCATGCCTTTTACCCTAGAGTAGTTGCCAGTTTGCCTTTTCATTCTTGAGCCTTCCTCTTACAATATCATTCTGCACTTGACCTTTCTAAGATGCTTCACCCTTGTTGCATGCTTTTGATTTCATCTGATCATTTACTGATTTATTCTCATGTTATAATACTTGTCTTGTGTTGGGCTGAAATACTATTGCATGATCAAACTGCTGCTGTGGCAATGTGTACATTTGCTTGCACATTTGTGCACTAACTTGTTGTATATAAACTTGGGCTGATTTGTTGTTTGTCTTGACCTCAGCTTCTTTTTCATAGCTCTTGTGTATTACTGGTTTTGTTGCACACTTTCTTTTCGCTATGTGGACTTGAATTTCACCGTTAACTTGAGTTTGAATATGTTCGAGCATGCAAACTCCCCCACGTTCTTGTGCATGTCGACCATTGGTTGTTTGTATATGAATTTGTCTAGGCATCATCACTGCACATTGCTCAGCCATGTGCTTGAGAACATTGAGTCATTTGAATTTACATGCTAATTTTTGTACGTGCTTCCATTCTGAAACAGTTTTATAGTTGTGTATCCATGCAGACAGATTTTTCAGGAACATATATATATACACATGTATTGATGTCTATGAATATATATGCATGTGAATTGTTTTGTCTTTGCTGTTTACAAATGAAACTTGCCTTGGCCCATGTAAGCCGATATCTATCATCTTGAACATTTTGTTGAGCAATTTCAAAACCTGTCATGTGCATGTTAACTGGCATGTCTTTGCACACTGTCTTGCCTTGTACATGTTGTGTCACTTGAATATTTTGAGCTTGCTGTTTTGTTGCACTTTATAGCCATTTTGATTTCTCTGAACCATTATTGGTTCTATGTATATTGTTAACGATATCTTTCTCAACACCGGAGATAGGTCTACGAAAACCAAACTATGGGGGAAATGGGGTTATTTAGCTCTCACGAGTTTGAGTTAGTTCACCGTTTCCTAGATATCAAGTTTAAGAGCTCAAAAGATTAGTTACTCTTCTCTCAATAGGGTGAGCATCACGCTTAAGCAACTCCGAAACCAACAACTATCTTGGGACAAGGGCTCCTTAAACACAACCCTCTACAAAATGACTAAATGGCTTGTAAGAAGGGGGTTCCATAAGAACTCTGAAGAAGGGTATATGCTTTGGTAGGCACCTGTAGCCATGTAAGAAGCTTATAATGAGTTGTGTAGGGAATATCTAAGAAACCATACAAGAATCTCATGAAAAAATATGCTAAGTTTTGATTCGCTCTTTATTAATCTTTGAGCTAGATACTAGAGTACATGATCAATTACAATCGAAGTCCCCAGATTGATTTAGAAATTAGGTTAACCCTAGAGAAAAAGAGTACAAGAATGAGAAATGAGAAATCGTTCTTCAAAATGAGACCCTTGGACTTTTCAAAAAAATGAGGCCCTTGGGGTCTTATTTATAAACAAATCGGGGGCCCTTTTGCTATTGGGATCACAGAAGCCCCTATCGTCCGCTTTTTCCCTTTGGTCCTGGTAGTTTTGACTCTCGGCTACTCTTTTGGGTCTTGCTTGTTGCTTTCGAGGTGCTGATCTTTGACTCTCGGAGGAATGGTCTCGGTTATCGAAACCCTTCTTTGGAGCTTCTTTTGTCTTCTTTATATATATGCCAAGCCTGTCGGTATGGATAGCTTTTAGTGAGGCTTCAGGACAAAGACTTCAAGACGTAGGCTTCTGGAATGGGCATTTGGTCTTATCACCAGCATTTGGTGGAGCTTGCTTTCGTGATTCAAGTGGCCAGTTGTCAGATCTGCCCTCCCCGTCAGTATCGACGCTAAGTAGATTAGTGTGTATAGCTTGTCTCTCTTCAATGGTTCCAGCATGCCTTTCAGTAGATGTCTGAAGTATGTCTCGGCTTTCGGGAGGATACTTCCAGTGCTTTATTAAGTGGTTATTAGAGCGGCTTTTCGGTAATCATCTACTGGGGGCCTCGGTAAACGGTTCCCGGATGATTCCGGTACTGGTATTAAGCAAGTTAGTACGATAGCCCTTCGGTCCTTCTAGGTCTCTGTGTGTAAGGTTCCTTCTTTTTCTCCTTGTTGGCTTCCGGTTCCGAGAGTCCTTCTATTATCTTCCTTTCGTGCTAGAAATAACATACCGGTATACTTTCTTTGTATGGATTCTATGCTCTTTTCTTCAGTGATGGTGTCAGTTACATGGCTTTCAGTATGCTCCATTATGCTTTCTGCTTTGCCTTGTGCTCGTCCTTTGCTTGCAGTAGATTCCTTTGTGCTTGCGGCACTTCGCCACCCCTTCATCGCCAACTTTCCGATGTTTTGTTTTAGTAGTAACATTTGCCCCCTCCCCCCTCGGCCCCCAATGAAGGGGTATTTTGTACTTTTCAAGTCAAACTTCGATGTTCTTTCAGTGTACAAGCCCGTGTCTCTTGGCATTCTTCGATCAGGTCCAATGGTGGGTACCATCTATATGGCCCAGATTTTGCAAGGAATTTCATTATAAGTACCTTTACTTCATCATCTCCACCTTTTACCTACAAGTCAAATTCTCGAGCCAGATTATCACTTCTTTCAAGGGTAATTCAAGCTTATCTCCCAAGATTTCAAATTCGACTCTTGGTGAGTATATTTATCTCAATCACAAGTTATGATCTAACTTATGTATTCAAATCAATTAAAAGATCGACCATGATTTCGATGTATATTGATGCGAGCCTAGTCAATAGCAACACCCTTAATAACAATTAATGGCTAAAAAGATAGGGTACTTATTTGCAAATGCACTATTTCAAAGTTTTTAGAATGCAAATCCTGTTATGCAAAGGGGCTAATTAATCACAAAGTAAAATGTTACGATCCCGGTACAAGTTAGTGCAATCACCCTTACCGCTACTTTACTTTTCTTCCGACCTTACCGACACCGTTATTTGTATTTATTTAACTTCCCTATCGAGGTGCTAGGTTGGTTCGGGAGTGTCGGTAAGACTTTGCAAACTTAATTTATCAGGATGTTCCAATCTTAATTAACTCGCATTGGATTTGGGAACCAAATAGGCTTTCGGTGGTGACACCGAATTATTTAGTCTTAGTTGTACCATCATTGTGTACCATTATAAATATGATTTTCCTTGGCATATGCCTTTCATCTTTTAAAAATTTGATGTCAAGATAGCCGGTTGCATCATCACCAAAGGCCTATTTTTTTCCAAATAGGGTTAACCGTGTGCCAACCTTTTTAAGATCAATTCAGTATACAACAAAATTAAGCTTTTAATGCCAACAAGATGAATTGCCATTAGATCCACTCATGGATGCTATATGCATTTTCATGTAAAAAGAATGAAGTGTTCATCATATGTGTTATGAAATGATATCACCTGGCAGCGTTATGTCTAGCAAAAAGAGCCCCATCAAACCAAAGACTAAGGGTTCCAACACTCCACGAGCCAAGAAGGAGTTCGCTTCAAATCCTTCTTTAATCACTTCCCAAGATAAGGTGAAGACCAACCTTGATAGTTTTGTAATAGTTAGCATAGATGACATTTGTAACAACCCAAATTCCGACGAACCGATTTTTTTTCAAAAAATCCAATCCACCGAAACCCGAGTTGATTGCTCTGGTATCCTGCAGAAAAAGACAGAGAAATGAGATATGTCAGAGTTCGGAAAAGACCTCACAACAGAAGGAGTAAAATATAATATATTTAAAACATAGCTTACCTTAATCACAATACTGCTAAATCAGTATTCCTAAAACTATAAGTCTTCGTCTAACCTGCGAATGTTATGAGGAGGGGGTCAGAACATAATTTCAGTGTGAATGAATATAAACTACACTTCTTGAACAATCCTACATATACCGTTTGATTAGATTTTCTTATTTATTAGGTTATACTTGTTATTAGCACTTAAAGCTTACACACACGTCGCACCCATCTACTCCCTAATAGATTAACCTAATATAATGTATATGTAGCTACCTCGCACATGGAGGTACACCCCATGATACCCTACTTGCATCGTCTCCACCGTATCATTGCAGTGATATACGCAGTCCCCCTTCCTATGTCACAGTAACATACATTCCTCTTGTGTATAATACAAGACTGCACCCACATAGGATAATTATAAATATATTATGTAAACATAACGACTGCCATTATCGAATAATGCCCTCTATTCTATGATACACCACCCAGAGCAGAGATAGTTATACCTAGACTTTTCCACATACGTATTGTCAAGCGTATTTGATGCCTAACACACGCACCCCATTATGTGTGCATGCCCGAGTTCCATGGCAGGGCTGCACAAGAAAAACGGAACTCGGTCGGGAGCTTTCCTCATATATGTGTAAGGCTCGCCTTTAAGAGCCTCCAGCACAAATATCCCTAGGGTCTGTTTTCCATGGTGGCTATGGCCCCACCTCGGCCCCTCCCTTAACTAGTGAAGACTACGAGAGCTAAGAGACAAGCCCCTAAGCAAACAATATAAACATCCATGCGGCGTTTCCCCTCAACCATTGTCTCACGATATTGAATGGTTAATGGTATCTTGGGTCTAGCTCTAGTCTTCTCACATCCTACTGGCCGTGGTGACAGGCACTCGACGACCTACTATCCTTGTTGGTCCCGATCCTCCACCTCCATTGAGGCAGCCGCCGAATCACCTTTTCCGTCACCTCGTACAGCATTCTGACTATCAAGTTATTCTTGCAGTCAAGGCCCACCCACCTAGTAGTTACGCGCAGACCCAACCTCTGTGGGCACAGCCTGAAACATCTGCCACGACATAGAGGACTACTAGGAGCACCTTTAACGTCTCAGGAATCCGCATGCTTCCCCTTCCAGTCCGTTGGAGCTGCCAAAATAATGAACGTGCCTTATAATGCAGTGATGATCTACCTCGTTGGGTTATTCATCCTACAACGTATGGACTGCTTCAAGCGTGTTAGTTTTTTTATGTCATTAGGCCCTAAGTCTAACCATTTATTTCGCGCTTGTGCCACCTCTTCAAATTTCTCATTAAACTTGGTAATTAGCTTCCTTTTTCTTGTATTTACCAAGTTACCTTTACTTATTATTTCAATTTATACTTAGACTTAAGTCCATTGATAAGCCCACAACATGTTATTTTCCAATTTCATAAATTATTCCATTTTAGGGTTACAACAACATGTTATACTTAATTCATAGTTAAGTATGCCTTATCCTACATATATACTGATTAGGAGAATAATCCCATAAACACCAGCCCTGAAGTCCAAAATCAACATCAGACTGGCACCTAGAAAATTACTCAACCCAACTAACATATATGATTCTAATTTACTTCTTTTCCATTCATATAACTTATATCATTTTAAATTTCACATTTCTCCTTCCCAAACCACTTAATTTAAGTATATCTTTACATATAAGTTATCTCATCAGCCTTATTGTTTCCTATAACTTATCTTGTCCCATAAGTTATAGAATTTCCACCTATTATTCTTTCTTGCCTTATTCAAGTTTATTCGTAATAGGTTATTTATCATTCCCCATTTCTTGTCATTAATTTTATATTTGACTTAACCCTTTTGCTTACTTAACCCGTTACTTAAACTTCACCCAATTCATTTAATTTATAATACTGTTGTGGGTCCCATTTGGTTAAGCATATCTAAATTTTGTTTCTCAAGTCACATGTGTCCCACTTAACCCCCTTTATTTTAGTCTCCATGTCTTAAACATGTCTTACTACAGTTAAGTCAATCTTAGTCATGTTTTTCACCACATGTCTTACAATGGTTAAGTCCACATTAGTCATGCTTTACATGTCATTTATATAATCCACTTAACCCTCTAACCATGCCCATGTCACCCACATGTCTTATTATGGTTAGTGTTTCTTAATTTATTTATTACGCTGTAACGATTTATGACCTCTCACATTAGATGTCTGCTTATGGTTGCTAGATTTGTCTGGCGGTTCCGGGCAGTCTTACACCATAAACGCGCATAACCTCATGTCATAAACCATTACGCCTCTAGTTCTTGCTGTTGACTTCTCACATTAGGCGTCCGCTTATGGTTGCTGGATTTGTCGGGCGGTTCCGGGAAGTCTTACACCACAAACGCGCCTAACCTCGAGTCAATAGGCGTTCATTAACTATCGTCTTTCTCCCAAACCCCAAATTCATGTCATGCGTTCCAAATTTAACTTAATTACAATTCATTTTTCTATGCCTATTTCCAATTTATCCTTAACTACACCAATCACATAATAGTTATCCAAATTTCATATTCCCAAATTATCAATTATTGCCAAATTTACCAATTCCATGTTATTCATACCCAAACATGCCAATTTCCAATATACAATCATACCTAAATTCATATAATCGGTGTTTTCCCCATATATATATATCAACACTCCCACGTTCATACATGTAATCTAATTCACCCTCTAGACTCATTTTTCAAGTCACAAATAAGTTTTACCAATCCATGCTATCCAATTACATGTTGTTAATATTAAGTTTATATCAATTCCATTTCCAATTTCGATTATGATAATTTACATAAATCCGACATCATAGTGTAATTATGCCCATAATTCTATACAAAACCTTCAATTCACAATATTTCCCTCAAACCAACCCCTTTTCCCCTTTCCTTTAATTTTTTGTTCCTCTTTTTAACGCATAAATCCATGATAGACGTAGGCTCGAGATAGCCTCGTTATAAAAATAAAGAGGGAAAAGATAAAAAGAGAGAATTCAAACGTAGGCATAAATAAAATAACTGATCTTGTTAGATTATCATCGTATTCATTACGGGGAATGGTAAACGATAGAGGCAATATTATACAACAAATATAGTTCAAATCCACTCACATTGACTGGATTGGAGAAATAAATGGATTGTTGTTTATGTAGAATGCTATTTAAATCTTCTTTTCTGATTATTGGTGAAGTGCTTGAATTGTTGATGAAGAATTCCTAATTTGATTTAGATTTTAGAGGTGGCGGCTAAGAGAATTGAAAGTTCGGCAGCATTGAGGAATTGTTATGAATTAGGGTTAGGTCTTGTTATGTATTTATAGGTGTAGAGAGTGTTTTTGGAGCCATTAGATTAACCTGAAAGCCACCAGATTCGTACAGCACATCAAAACATGTCACAGGAGCAGAACAGCTCAGATCCGTGGGGGGTAGGTCGACCCCAAGGTCGAACTCCCTAGGGGTAGGTCAACCCCCAGGTCGACCTCCTGGTCGACCTGACCCCCTGGTCGACCTTAGGGTCGACCTGCCTAGTTGCTGGGCGGGAAATTTCCCGCCCAGCTGCCTGGGTCGAATTTCGAACTATTTTGAATTTTTAGTTGAGCCTTCTAAAGGCTATAACTCATCCATATGGAGTCTGATTTATGCAAACTTGGACTCTATTCCTAGCAGAATTCCGAGATAAACGCAATGGTGATGTCCGTTTTACTTAATTCCCAAAATCTATATTAAGTATCCTTATTTTATCATTTCTATTACATACACTATTATTTAATTAATTTTTCCTTCTCCTCTATGTAGTAATTAATTCTCATTGTACATCACCATTATTTTCCTATTTATGCATATATATACATACACATATTTTTAATTATATTAAAAATTGGGGATGATACTTTCTCCCACCCTTAAAGAATTTCGTCCCCGAAATTCGATAAGAGTAAAATAGAAAATCCCTCGCAATATTCATTCATTAAGTGTGCATTCACTTGTTGCGAACAATGTGGCCATGTGCAAAGTGAAACACATCATAGTAAAGCATGTATGCCTAATTGGTACAACCTATATGTATGCAAACTTTTAAAAACGCTTTCTCAAATCATGATGCTCACATCCTAAATATACTTGTAGTTCTATATGAAGAAATTGCTTTTGAAAAATTCTAAAATATTTTTCATCCAAATTTTCCCACACCCTTATAAAATAAGAGTGTGGTTCATCCAATTGCCACACCCAAAATCCTATCAATCACTTTCAAATTTCAAAATTCAGAAAATACTCATTTTCCAAATTTTTAATCCTTATGCATTTAACGGAAAAACCTATATTTCCCGTTTTCTTTTAGCATTCTAGTTTAATTAATTTAAATTTCTCTTTTTTCTCTGCTTCATATTTATATGTTTTTATTTTACATGCCCAACAAATTATAACAGAAAATTTTCTAATTAAACATTCTTAGATTACATCAAAGCAAGTTCTAGTACATTATTACAACCAGATAAAAGAGAGACAGTCATACACTGCATAATAAGATACTACCCTACTGATACAGCAGTAGAGGTCAGGTCCCTATTGAAAGAAACTACTAATGAGATCCTCTATACCACGAATCTTACTATCCAGATGCTCCGTAAGCTGTCTAGTCCCCTCCTTGATCTCTAACTGCAAGTCTTGTAGCCCAGGCCCTAACTGATCGTAGGAGGTGCCCATCTCCTGTAGCATCTGCTGTTGAGTCTGTCCTAACTCAACCTATGTCTGGAGCATCTCCTGCTGTGTCCTCAGGATGACCTGGTGATCTCTAACTAACTGAGTTTGTTGCTCAGAAACTATTCTCAATTCCGCCCTCCAGTCCGACTCTCTGGAAATCCAAGGGTCCCACCCAGATGTACCGGAAGTACCCTATCCTGGAGCCTGGGAAGTCCAAGCACCTCCCCAAGCCTGTTATGCCTGATATGGGTCTGATCCTGTCAGCGGTACATACTGGCGCTCTTCATCATGTCTGGGCTGATAGTCACCACCCTGTGGTTCCTGCACATGCTCTGCCTGTACATGTTCCTCCTCCTCCTCATCTCCTCCATCATGCTCCATGGGATGAGGCTCTAATAAATCATGTAGGTGTATATGCATCTTCGTCAGTGCGGCCAAATCTATAGTACTGGAGGGATGAGAAGGAGGTGATATATAACCTTCCTTTCGCAGAGGAACATTGCTTCATGTAAAACTACGGTCCATAAATTTCCAAAAGAAATGTTTGACTGCCTCGCCTCTCTAGTAGAGTCATAATGCTGTAGGATAGTGCGAGCCCAATTTATCTAAATACCCCTAAAAATAGCATACGTGGCTCGTTTAAGGATTTGTGTTGTCCTATCAAATCCACTAGTCTGTCCAATAATATTATACTGTAAAATACGAATAACAATTCTAGCTAACGGACGTAGATGGGTATAATCCCAAATTCTCTCGTACTCATCGTAGAAAATCCGACGCCATACCGCCAAATCAGTCATCTCAAGATCCCCTAACTTGTAGCCCGTACTACGGATCTTCAACATTTCCCCAAACTGTATTTCATTGAAACAAATGATGGTTCCCTTTACATCCGAATTATATGTAATCAAACCTTCATTGTCTACCCCAACTTCTAAATTAGCATCAAAAAGTCTTACTAACCTCTTGTAGCCCTTTCGCTCGACGGTATGAACATCCAAAATTGCAATTAAACCCGTTTTCGCAAATAAATCCTCCAAAGGTGTTCCAACAAAATCACCAAACTTAACCGGACGGCATAACAACAGCTTCAAACCTACGATGTTGACGTACGCCTCGATGATGTCTCTCCGAGTGTTGCACCAAGCGATTTCTTGAGGCGTAGGTTAGGGAAAAGAGGCAAGAAGGGAAGGTTGGTCCGCCATGGTGAATTAAGCTCGAATTGAGAGGGTAAAGGTATAAATCTGGGTAGAGGAGACTTCTAGCTTTGATTTGGGGGTAATTTTGCGCGAAATAGTGGAGATTGAAGTGGTGGAAGGTGAAAAACGTGGTTGTGAGGGTGGGTTTCGTGCTCCCTGTAATGGAGCACCTGGAATGATGGAATGAGCTGAAGGCCTTTGGCCTTCGGCCTTATATTTTTTTCTTCCTGCACAAGGCAGGTCGACCTCCCTATAGGCAGGTCGACACTAGTGTCGACCTATTTTTTTTCCACTTCGCTTGTATTTCATTCTGCTTTTCTCTGTCTTCCTTCTTGATGGTTACTGGCGATTGTCTATTTTTCTTGCACATGTTATAATTCCATGAAATAGAAACTTAAGCGGAACATGAAGTCTTAAATATCCATTTTGATGTACACCTTTTTGTTTTTGCTTAAAAGCTCAAATTTTTTCCTGATCTCCATATTTAGTGTACGGGGGTAAAATCTCATTTTCTTTTCCCAAATCTATTTATTAAGCGGGCTCCTATACTAACCTAGGCTTACATAGATATATATATATATAATATTTATATTTTTCTCAAAAATACAAATACTCTCACTCTTATTTTTCCCCTAGGAAAACTAAACCTAGGCTTTGATACCAAATGTTACAACCCAGATTCCGACGGACTGATTTTTTTTCAAAAAATCCAGTCCACCGAGACCCGAGTTGGTTGCTCTGGTATCCTGCAGAAAAAAAAAGAGAAAAGAGATATGTCAGAGTTCAGAATAGACCTCACAACGGAAGGAGTAAAATATAATATATTTAAAACATAGCTTACCTTAATCACAATACTGCTAAATCAGTATTCCCAAAGCTATAAGTCTCTGTCTAACCTGCGAATGTTATGAGGAGGGGACATAAGTTATGTGTGAATTAATTTAAACTACACTTCTTGAATAATCCTACATATACCGTTCGATTACATTTTCTTATTTATTAGGTTATACATGTTATTACCACTCAAAGCTTACACACAGGTCGCACCCATCTACTCCATAGTAGATTTACCTAACATAATATATATGTAGCTACCCCCCACGTGGAGGTACCCCCCATGATACCCCACTTGCACGGTCTCCACCGTATCTTCGCAGTGATATACGCAATCCCCCATCCTATGTCATAGTAACATACATTCCTCTTGTGTATAATACAAGACTACACCCACATAGGATTATTATAAATATATTATGTAAACATAATGAGTGTCATTATCGAATAATGCTCTCTAGTCTATGATACACCACCCAGAGCAGACATAGTTGTACCTAGACTTTTCCACGTACATATCGTCAAGCGTATTCGATGCCTAACTTGCACACCCATTGTATGTGCGTGCTCGAGTTCCATGGCAGGGCTGCACAAGAAACACGAAACTCGGTCGGGAGTTTCCTCATATTTGTGGAAGGCTCGCCTTTAAAAGCCTCCAGCACAAATATCCCTAGGGTCCGTTTTCCATGGTGGCTATGGCCCCACCTTGGCCCCTCCCTTAACTAGTGGAGACTACGAGAGCTAAGCGACAAGCCCCTAAGCAAACAATCTAAACATCCATGCGGCGTTTCCCCTCAACCACCGTCCCACGATAGTGAATGGTTAATGGTATCTTGGGTCTAGCTCTAGTCCTCTCGCATCCTACTGGCTATGGTGACATGCACTCGACGGCCTACTATCCTTGTTGGTCTGGCCCTCAACCTCCGTTGAGGCAGTTGTCGAATCACCTTTTCCATCACCTCTTACAGCATTCTGACTGTCAAGTTATTCTTGCAGTCAAGGCCCACCCACCTAGTAGTTACGCGCAGACCCAACCTCTGCGGGCAAAGCCTGTAACATCTGCCAACACACAGAGGACTACTAGGAGCACCATTAACATCTCAGGAAGCTATATGCTTCCCCTTCCAGTCCGTTGGAGCCGCCAAAATAACGAACGTGCCTTATGACACCTTAATGATCTACCTCGTTGGGTTATTCATCCTACCACGTACGGACTACTTCAAGTGTCTTAGTTTTTATATGTCATTAGGCCCTAAGTCTAACCATTTATTTGCGCTTGCACCACCTCGTCAACTTTCTCATTTAATTTGGTTACTCACATTAGCTTCCTTTTTCTCATATTTACCAAGTTACCCTTACTTATTAATTCAATTTATACTTAGCCCACTTAAGTCCATTGATAAACCCACAACATGTTATTTTCCAATTTCATAAATTATTCCATTTTAGGGTTACAACAACATGTTATACTTAATTATTAGTTAAGTATGCCTTATCCCGCATATATACCGATTTGGAGAATAATCCCCTAAACACCAGCCCCGAAGACCGAAATCAACATCAGACTAGCACCCACAGAATTACTCAACCCAACCAACATATACGATTCTAATTTACTTCTTTTCCATTCATATAACTTATATCATTTTAAATTTCACATTTCTCCTTCCCAAACCACTTAATTTTAGTTTATCTTTACATATAAGTTATCTCATCTTCCTTACCGCTTCCTATAACTTATCTTGTCCCATAAGTTATATAATTTCCACCTATTATTCTTTCTTGCCTTATTCAAGTTTATTCATAATAGGTTATTTATCATTCCCCATTTCTTGTCATTAATTTTAGATTTGACTTAACCCTTTTGCTTACTTAACCCGTCACCTAAACTTTACCCAATTCATTTAATTTATAATACTGTTGTGGGTTCCATTTGGTTAAGCATATCTAAATTTTGTTTCTCAAGTCACCCGTGTCCCACATAACCCCTTTATTTTAGTCTCCATGTCTTAAACATGTCTTACTACAGTTAAGTCTATCTTAGTCATATTTTTCACCACAAGTCTTACAACGGTTAAGTCCACATTAGTCATGCTTTACATGTCGTTTATACCATCCACTTAACCCTCTAACCATACCCATGTCACCAACATGTCTTATTATGGTTAGTGTTTCTTAATTTATTTATTACGCTGTAACGATGTATGACCTCTCATATTAGACGTCCGCTTATGGTTGCTGGATTTGTCGGGCGGTTCTGGGCAGTCTTACACCATAAACGCGCCTTACCTCTTGTCATAAACCGTTACGCCTCTAGTTATTGCCGTTGACTTCTCACATTAGGCGTCCGCTTGTGGTTGCTGGATTTGCCGAGCGGTTCCGGGCAGTCTTACACCACAAACGCGCCTAGCCTCGAGTCAATAAGCGTTCATTAACTATCGTCTTTCACCCAAACCCCCAAATTCATGTCATGCGTTCCAAATTTAACTTAATTACAATTTATTTTTCTATTCCTATTTCCAATTTATCCTTAACTACACCAATCACATAATAGTTAGCCAAATTTCATATTCCCAAATTATCCAATTATAGCCAAATTTACCAATTCCATGTTATTCATACCCAAACATGCCAATATCCACTCATACCCAATTTCATATAATCAGTATTTTCCCCATATATATATCTCAACACTCCCACGTTCATACATATGATCTAATTCACCCTCTAGACTCATTTTTCAAGTCACTAATAAGTTTTACCAATCCATGCTATCCAATTACATGTTGTTAATATTAAGTTTATACCAATTCCATTTTCAATTACAATTTTGACAATTTACATAAATCCGACATCACAGTGTAATTATGCCCATAATTCTATACAAAATCTTCCATTCATAATATTTCCCTCAAACCAACCCCTTTTCCCCTTTTCTTTAATTTCTCGTTCCTCTTTTAAACGCATAAATCCATGATAGACATAGGCTCGAGATAGCCTCGTTATAAAAATAAAGAGGGAAAGGATAAAAAGAGAGAATTCAAACATAGGTATAAATAAAATAACTGATCTTATTGAATTGTCATCATATTCATTACAGGGAATGGTAAACGATAGAGGCAATATTATACAACAAATATAGTTCAAATTCACTCACATTGACTGGATTGAAGAAATAAACGGATTGTTTTTTATGTAGAATGCTGATTAGATCTTCTTTTATGATTATTGGTGAAGAGCTTGTATTGTTGATGAAGAATTCCTAATTTGATTTAGGTTTTAGAGGCGGCGACTAAGAGAATTGAAAGTTCAGCAGCACAGAGGCGTCTTGAGGTATTGTTATGAATTATTGTTAGGTCTTGCTATGTATTTATAGGTGTAGAGAGTGTTTTTGGAGCCCTTAGATTGACCTGAAAGCCACCAGATTCGTACAGCACATGAAAACACATCACAAGAGCAGAACATCTCGGATCGGGGGAGGGGGGTAGGTCGACCTGACCCCCAGGTCGTCCTTAGGGTCGACCTGCCTAGTTGTTAGGCGGGAAATTTCCCGCCCAGCTGCATGGGTCGAATTTCGAACTGTTTTGAATTTTTAGTTGAGCCTTCTAAAGGCTATAACTCATCCGTACGGAGTTCGATTTACGCAAACTTGGACTCTATTCCAAGCAGAATTCCGAGATGAACGCAATGGTGATGTCCATTTTACTTAATTCCTAAAATCTAAATTAAGTACCCTTATTTTATCATTTCTATTACATTCACTATTATTTAATTAATTTTTCCTTCTCCACCATGTACTAATTAATTCTCATTGTACATCACCATTATTTTCCTATTTATGCACATATATACACACATTTTTAATTATATTAAAAATGAGGGGTGTTACACCATTGCTGCCACTTCTTAAGATTCCCTTCAAAAACCCGCAAAAGGGTACTTTGTATACTCGCCAATCCATATTTGGCATGGTGGCTTTTTTCCTTTTCCTCCCTTTTTGCTCAGGCATTTGTGTGACATGAGGGTTCCTCCTATCCAACTCTCACCCAACACCTACACCTTGCTCTTATGCTTAGAGGTTTTGGTACTCACATCTAATCAGCCTTCTCTGAGCCCCAAGCTCATCGTCATATGTTACGATACTCCTCAAGCGTAGAGTCACCCATTTGGCGTGTGAATCCTGTAAAGAGGCTGATATGCGATAAAATTATGAAGACTAAACATTGGGAGGATCAATTCTTTCTTGTTAAGTGCCCGCCTGGTGTATTTGGCAAATTCATTCAACTCGGAAAGTTTCCTGTCTTTTGAAAGCAATCATGTTAGGCTTGTATTTCTTATTCAATGCGTGATTTTACATAGAGCCTCCTTCCAAAAATGCAACTTTGTCGATAAGGAAACTCAAGTTGTTTAGGCTATCTTTAATGCACAGGAGGATCTTAGATGTCGGTAATCTTAGCTTACTATTGATATGCTTCGTCAACATGGTCTTCTTCCTCCGGGACAAAAGATTCTAGGTCGACCACCCATTCAGATTTCTAATGCTAAGGGTTTGTCGATGAACTTTATTATTTAATGTAGCATCCCCTATATTCCTAGGTGATTCGATCAGAATTGCACTTCTGTTTAGACAGGATGTTTCACTTTTACCAATTGATTCTCTTGTTCTTTAGCTTTCTGATATAGCTTTCTCTGTTCTGGATCCATGTATTCAGAAAGCGCTTCCACTCTTGATGTTTTTGCACAGTCTAACATTAGAGGTTTAAAGAGGCTTGCTTTTAGGGATTACAGAAAGGATCGGTAAGGCGAAACAAACACTAGAGGGGAGTGAATAGTGTTTATGAGAATTTAAACAAAATCTAGAACTTATATGATAAACTATATGAATCAAACACCATAGAAACAATCACAGACACAGAATCAAACACAAATGAAAAGATAAACAAAAGTAAAGTGCAGAAAGGGAAAGAACACACCAGATTTCATACTAGTTTAGAATTTCTCCTACATCCAGTCCCACGCAACGCTTAATTGCACAGAGTTTTATTACTATACCAAAATACAATTACAACCCTCCTTGATTTCATGGCTACAAGGGATACCACCGTTTTCACCATTAAACTTGATCGAGTATACCTTCCTCGATTTTACGGCTGCAAGGGATACCACTGATTACCTATCCTTGATTTCACAGCTACAAGAAATACCACTGATTCCTTTATTCAACCCAAACAATTACAAACAGCCCTATAACTCTTCAATAGCACTTGATTAAGAGAGTAATGAGTAGAGAGTGAGAAGAGAAGAAGTATGATCAAAATGGAATTGAATTCGGTAGAGTATAAGTGTATAAATCATAAAAATGATTAAGAATAATGGTGTAATAGAAGAGAGAGTGAAGTCAGAGAAGAAGAGATGAATAAAAATTCGAATTCAAGGCCTTTTTTATAGTGTGTGAAAGGTTGCAATGCTTCAGAACTGTCACAAATAGTTAAAAGACACTTCCTTTCAAAACTGAAAAAAATACAGTTATATGTCGACATATAATTTTCTTTATGTCGACATATATATAGTAGAAATTTGATTGTTGATCTTTTTCAAAGTGTTTTGATATAAATATAATTCTAGATATTCTTGAATTAAAATATAGGTTTATAAAATAATTTCATAAAGTAGGAAATTATGTGAAAACATAAATATAAAGTATATAAATATATTTATAAGATTATATAGTTTAAAACTATATAAATGTAAAAATATAAATATATAAAGCTTTGAGTTTGAAAACAAAATTAAAATACGAAAGGAAAATAGAAAGGATAGAGAATAAAATAGAAAGGATAGAGAATAAAATAAAAAGAACATAGAATAGAGAGGATTGAAGGTAGAATTTGAAAACAGAATTTGAAAAACAGAATTTGGATTTTAACCTAGAGTGTTATTTGGAGTCTTACATAATCTAGACTCTATAACTATATAAGTCCTAAACTCTTGAACACTTGAAATGTTGAATACTCATGATTCTTGAAGTTTCTCTGAACTCTGAATCTCTAATATCTTTAAACTGTACAGTCTTCAGTAATATTTCCTGCATATAAATCCTGCATATGTGTGTGTGTATATTTCTATACAAAAGCGTTAGTATATATTTTATAATCAATTAATATTGAAATAAGATTGTTGTCATCAAAACTCATTTCTCCAACAATCTCCCCCTTTTTGATGATGACAACCTTAGTTTATAAAATATCATACCTGTATATACATGTTAATGATGTCGTTCTAATACTCCCCCTGTCTATATGTATCCTATAAACTATGTCTACACTTTATAATGACCCTTCAAATACTCCCTATGCCTATATGAATCCTATAAACTATGTCCGTATTTTTATAATTTCTCTCCCGTTGGCATTATCAAAAAGAAATTCTAAAAGTACTCCCCCTAAATTTTATAACAGTATAAATAAAACTCAAGTAACTAACCTAATTATGATATTCCCCTTAATCTATAACTAATTCGACGTGATAATACTCCCCCTTAATCTATACAAACCTATAATGGTAATTCCTAACAATATGATGACTAAATACAAACCAATCGAAGTATTATAATTACATATATTTGTTCGTTATATATACAAACCGAATCAAATCAAACCAAATCACACCACATCATATGTCTTAGTATATATATATACACACACACACACAAGTTTCAAATTCATAGAATCCAATATCAACCAAATCAATCAAATTGTACCGAATAATTAAACGTTTCTTGGGACTTCAACCCAAGTGTCTTCTCCAAAGATAGGATCCTTCTTAATGACTTCCCAGTCCTCATCTTCTCTGGTTGGCAGAGTCTTTGCAAGGTTATTATCTTCATCTCTGAAAAGAGAGGAGATTAGTCATCGCACTACATCAAATTGCTTTTCTTGCGGTTCAAACATCTTTATTTGAGTTAGTTCTAGATGACGCTGGTTTCATAGAATGATAGAGAGAATGTTTTTGAAAGAATTCAAGGTTTCTTTTAAATTTTCACTAAGATTATGAATTGGATTTGTCAGGGATTTGATAAGAAATGAATAAGGAAGAAGGAGGAAAAGAATTATGAACTGTTCTGGAGAAATAGACTTAAATAGGGTTTGGAATTCATTGGACTTTGAATGGACATGACTAGTTATTTTAATTTTATAATTTGAAACAATTTGAAAATCTAGCAGTTATATATCGATATATATTTATTTTTATGTCGACATAACATAATGACAAATTTTCAAATTTTGAATTCATTTGAACTTTATTACATTATAATTATTTCTAAAGTTTTTACAGAGACATAAAGATGATTTTATAATAAATAAAACTCCATTCATTACTTAATAGAAAGCAAATACATCTAACTAATCAAGACACACTTAAATACAAGATTCGAAAGGAAATATAAGCGAATACATAAAGATAGATTAAACTAGATAGACTAGTTTTATGATGATGATGAGGGAGGTGAAACTCCAAGCTTTCTTCCTATCTTGACCATGAATTTGTCACTTTGGAAAGTTTCTTGTTAAACTTTTTTGATTTTTTTACGATTTTCACTTGATTTTGAATAATCATCTCTTTGTAGATGCGTTTAGTATCGACTGGATACTCAACACTTTCTATATATGCCTCTTCTTCTTCCTCGAATTTCATTGACTCTTGTTCTTGTTGCATTCGAGCTTGCTTGGCTTTGAATGTCTCATATAGTTTGAAAGTGAGAGGAATCTGCATGAGATGAATGTTTGATGAATCAAACACTTTTGTAGGTGCAAATTCTTCTTCATGAATATCAACATCAAAGTACTTGAACATATGAATAAGATAAACACCATAGTAGAGAGTATTTTCTCTTACAGTAATTCTATGGGTTTAATTTCATTTAAGATCATTTCGGCCCAATTGATAGTATAGCCATCCATAATAGCGAAGAGAGCCTTTTGGACTTTGAGAGTTGGATTATTGAAATTTACGGAGTGGAGAGTGATTGTATGTTGGAGGAGAAGGTTGACAATTCTTGTTTTTAGACGAAAGTAGCGATTTTTGAATTCCATTGGAGCACCATCTTCAAATATGTCATAATAGGTTTCCAAATCAATTTGTTCAATAACAATATCTGAAAAATCCGATCCCGTGCTTCTACAATTTAGAATAGTGCCTAAGAGTTCGGAGAACAATTTGAGTGCCTTTAACACTACTCCAAATTTGGTCTTCGTTGCCTTCGTAAAATCCGCGATTAAGATTCACTTAGAATATCTTGACGAGTTTGGGATAACATACTTCGTCATTGTCACGGGAGTCAAATAGACTCAAGACTTCGCTGTTTTGAAAGAGAGAGGTAAGATCATAAAAGGAAAAATCGCTATAGATGGCTAAAGCACCCGTGTTAACTTTAGCACTTGCTAAATAGTTACCATAGGTTATGATGGCCTCTCTATCATTATGAAGATAGCCTTTGATGGTTTTGGTTATGTTCAATTTTTGAGATGAACTAGAGGAAGCCTATGAATTGATAATTTTGAAGAGAATAAATATGAAGAATATTGTTTTGAGTTGTGAATGAAAGGTAAAAGAATAGATGTGTACATAGAAATTGAATGGATATGAATTGAATAGGCACAACTTTTCAGATTGAAATGACACCTTTTCAGACCTTGAGAGTTGGTGAAAAGTTAGAGGGAAGTTTGAAAGTTTAAACTTTTGAAATTCAAATTTCAAGTTTCTGTCTGATATGTCGACATATAGTAAAATGCATGTCGACATATAGGCTAATTTTCAAAGAGAATTTGGTTCTTATTTTTAATTAACGATATATATTTCAAGTTGCTTGAAATAATTCTAATGCTAATAAAAACACAAACAATTTATTTTATTAATTTGTTTGTTATTTATTATTATTATTATTAATTTAAAAATTCAAAATTCAAAATTCAAATTTAAGTTTTAAAGTTTTTAAATTCAAATCAAGTCAAACAAACAAGCAACCATTTAACCAAATAAAATTATAAATTAAGTAATGCGTACCGGTTTTTAGATCCTTTTCTTCGAAATTTTGTGATTCTGAATTGCCATAAAGCATATATTCGTATTTTAGATCTCTGGTTTTTCATCACTTGACGATGAATCTGAATCATCTAATGTTGCTACATATGCTTTCTTTCTCTTTCTTGATGGGTTGTTGTTGTCTATTTGTTGAGTTGATTTATCTGGACATGGACACATTTTCTTCATATGACCTGGTTTGTTGTAGTTATACATCGACCATCATTACTTCTTGAACTTCCTTCATTATAATTTTTCCTTCTATAGCTCAGAAATTTTCTAAAATGACTTATAACGAGAGCTGTTTCTTCATCATCTTCACTACTCGAGTCAGAATTGTTGCTTTTGATGCAATAGATTTCTTCTCAGTTGGCCTGTTTTCTTTTCTCTTCTGTAATTGGACTTCGTAAGATATCAGATTTCCAACTAACTCTTCAATCTTCATTTCATTCACATCATTGGCTTCTTCAATTGCCAAAGTTTTCTGATCCCATTTTGGAGTTAACAAACTTAGTATTTTTCTGACTTGATCAGTTTCAGAATATGTTTTTCCAAATGTTGTTAATGAATGCACTATCTCTTGAAATCTATAATACATATCTGAAATAGACTCATTCTCGTTCATTTTGAATAACTCAAACTTATTTACTAGCATTGCTATTTTAGTTTGTTTAACTTTAATAGTTCCTTCATGAGTAACTTGTAAAGTTCTCCAAATTTCATAAGCAGTTTTACATACTGACACTCTATTAAACTCATTCCTATCTAGTGAACAAAATAACATATTCATGGCTTTAGAATTACTTTGTGCAGCAGCCTTTTGTTCATTTGTCCATTGTGCAAATGCAGTTGTGGGTTCAACATATTCATTTTGTGTACTATTCCATATGCCTAAACCTACTGATTGCAAATAAATTTTCATTCTACATACCCAATATGAATAATTACTACCATTAAAAAATTGTGGTCTAACAGTGGACTGACCCTCTATAAAAGAACTAGTATTGCTACCAGTGTTGGTTGCTGTTATCACTATTTTCAAAAATCAGATTATGAACCTTTTGAAAGACCTTTCTCTAACACCAATTGTTAGGGATTGCAGAAAGGATCGTTAAGGCAAAACAAACACTAGAGGGGGGGTGAATAGTGTTTTTGAGAATTTAAACAAAATCTAGAACTTATGTAATAAAATATATGAATAAAACACCACAAAAACAATCATAGACACAGAATCAATCACAAATGCAAAGACAAACAAAAGTAAAGTGTAGAAAAGGAAAGAACACACCGAATTTTATACTGGTTCGAAATTGCTCCAACGTCCAGTCTCATGCAACGTTGTATTGCATAGACTTTATTACTATTTCAAAATCCAATTACAACCCTCCTTGATTTCATGACTACAAGGGATACCACCGTTTCCACCCACACACTTGATTAACTATACTTTCCTTGATTTCACGGCTACAAGAGATACCACCGATTACCTGTTCTTGATTTCACGGCTACAAGGGATACCACTGATTCCTTTACTCAACCCAAACAATTACAAACAACCCTATAACTCTTCAATAGCACTTGATTCAGAGAGTATTGAGTAGAGAGTGAGAAGATAAGAAGTTTGATCAAAACGGAATTGAATTCGGTAGAGTATAAGTGTAGAAATCATAAAAATGACTAAGAATAATGGTGTAGTAGAAGAGAGTGAAGCTAGAGAAGAAGAGATGATTAAAAATTCGAATCCAAGCCCTTTTTATAGTGTGTGAAAGGTTGCAATGCTTCAGAACCGTTGCAATTAGTGAAAAGATACTTCCTTTCAAAATTGAAAAAAAGACAGTTATATGTCGACTTATATATAGTAGAAATTTGATTTTTGATCTTTTTCAAAGTGTTTTGATATAAATATAATTCTGGAAATTCTTGAATTATAATATAGTGTTGTAAAATAATATTATAAAGTAGGAAATCATGTGAAAACATAAATATAAACTATGTAAATATATTTATAAAATTATAAAGTTTAAAACTATATAAATGTAAAAAATATAAATATATTAAACTTATAAAACTTTGAGTTTGAAAATAAAATTAAAATAAGAAAGGAAAGTAGAAAGGATAGAGAATAAAATAGAAAGAACATAAAATAGATAGGATTGAAGGTAGAATTTGAAAACAGAATTTGGATTTGAACCTGGAGTGTTATTTAGAGTCTTACATAACCTAGACTAATAACTATATTAGTCTTGAACTCTTGGACTTTTGAAACCTTGAATACTCATGAGTCTCGAAGTTTCTCTGAACTTTGAATCTTTAATATTTTTAAATTGTACAGTCTTTAGTAATATTTCTTATATTTAAATCCTACATATATTTGTGTATATATTCTATACAAAAGTGTTAGTATATAATTTATAATCAATTAATATTGAAATAAGGTTGTTGCCATCAAAACTCCATTCTCCACCACTTGCTAGTTTCAATATTGAGCCATCTCCCAAAAAACTGAAGCATGATAATTTAGTCCATTTTTCCAAGGATGTGGTTACCATGACGAGTACACGCACAATTTCTGACCCTACTGCTTCTGATGTTGATAAGTTTATCGATGTTGATACTTCCCCCGATGCTTTTCCAAGAAACAAAACTACAAGTAGTTCAACATTACCCATCTCTCCTGGTGAACTAGGTGTCAAAGAGCATAGTTCATTTACAACTTCTTCTTCTCAACATGTTACTTTTCCTACATTTCCCTTGTTGACTTTGGATTTTGATAGGCTGGTGAACCTCACGCTTTCGTCTCCCGAAGTTGCCAATATTTCATAGTATTTTTCATCCTTTAATTCATAGGATTTTTATCAGCGATTAATTAAAGACCAACTTTTGTATTAGTTTGCTCTCTTTAGCTTCTTTTTTATCATGCTACTTTTATTCGGTGCTTCTGCTTTTTTTTTCTCATCTTATGGGTGATGAAAAGTTGGTTCTTGTCCAGAGGAGTAGCTCTTTCATCTTCTACTGAGATTACTACTCTTAGAGAAGAAAATAAGGCTTTAAAAGATAAGGGTTGACATCGAATCGCAGGAGAAGGCAAGGAGCGATAGTGAGTGCAAGAGATTGGAAGCCTTATTGGAGGAGGAAAAAGGGGCCAAGGATGTGTTATATATGCAAGTCGAGAATTTCAAAAATGAGAGGACAGGAATTGAAATCGATCATGCCATCAAAATGGGTAGGATTAACAACAAACTCTCTTCTTCCAATCGGATAATTTATGAAACCAGCGATAGGATATCTGATTTTCTAAAAGTCCACCTTCAAGCCATTATTATAGAATACTGCGAAGATGCTCTCCCCTTGCTTTCTCTGATAATTACAAGAAATTTCCAGGGATTGATTTCACTTCAGTACATCCTTCTGTCAAGACTAGGGTTTCGAAAAGAAATGGCAGGTAAAGCGAGAAGGTAAAGTTCTTCAACAAGATAAGATAAAACCCAAGTCTTTTCTGTATATTGAGGATTTTTCCAAGGATTATGATGGGGAGGAAGAAGAAGACACGATTATTGATGAAGGGACAGGAGGAGATGAGGACCAACGAGACAAGTCTAGGAGGAAAACGGAGATTCCTCTTCTATTGTTGTGGGGTCAGCTAATATCAAGGGATCACTACTGATTCCTTAAGCATTTCACCTGCACGAAGTCCAATTGCAACCCCGTCCAAAGAAGGTGGCTCTTTGGAGCCAAAGGTTAAGGAAACCTCTGTTCGACCCGACATTTATGCTACATAGGTATGGTTCTCACTCTCGAAATGTTTTTTTCCCCTTGACGTTGTATCAATAATTAGCTTTCTCATGTTGTGACAGCCCCTTCCTTCTTCGAAGATGTAAGATATAGTTATGCTTTATATCCATCGTTTTTGGCTACCAAAGAATTTCAAAGGGCTTGTTTTGTGAACCTGTAGGAAACCATGTAATAAAAGGGCTTTAGATGTTTTTATGTGAGATACTTTTTGTAACACCCCACCTCCGCTAGGGTCACTCACAAAGGGAATGCACCAGGTTTGGAGGAGTATTATTGGTAAACATGCACAGAAATATTACAAGACAGAACATATATAAAATAGCGGAAGTAAAATCAAACTTTCATAACATGAATAAATAAGGTCTAAAGCCTTTTACATCAGAGTACATCAAAACCGGTCTTGCAATAATAAAGAAGCATAAAGACTTTTTCATAAATTATTCCCCAAGAAGAAGCAGTAAAGTAGCCATAGCCAAGAAAAATCCAAGCCATCCATGATGACCTTCAAGCAGAAGAAGTCCGAACTAAACAACAGTATTTCCTCCCTGTAACCTGGGGGGAAACGGAAGAAAAGAGGCGAAACAAAACGGGTCAGTCAAAAAGACTGAGTAAGCCCTATCTACTATTAGTATAAAAACTAGTAAAGTTAACTGACATGAGAAACTGAGATGAACATAAGCATGATAACAAGATAGATAAGCTAAATCAAAATAACAGGATGAACTACTGAACTCAGATAAACTAGGGTGTCGTGATAAACTACGATGTCAAGATAAAACAAGGTATCACATTGTCAGGTTTCTATCAAGTATAATATCCCAAGATATCTATCGCGTATAACGTCCCATGGCATCTATCCTGTATATCCGCTCTGCACCTACCGTACTAGTACCCCAACTGTATTACGTGTTATCCGTGAATGACCCTTACTCAAAAGTCGTGTAATGGTCCATGTCAACCTAATATGCCGCATATATAGGTTACTCAACTCATATGTTTCTTTCCATGTATAAGTTCAGTCCTTTGCCGTAGGCTGTACGGGCTTTCCCATGTAAACAGTTTATCCTTGAAGTTGTTTTGGACTGCAACCCTTGATCTAGTTGTGTTTCCTTACCATGAACTATCGCGCGTCCACTTAGGATTTATGCCACCTAGGACCGCCAGGGATTATGCTACCTAATGAACGTTTTCCGTGTCTCGGTTTGGGTTTTGGCCACCTAGGACCACTAGGGATTACGCCACCCGTCAACCGCGCCCTTGATCCCACGTATGTATCGTGAATCGTTTTCCATGTCTAGATGCACATGTTCCCCAATGTGCCATCCGAGTTCCGTGCCAGGGCAAATCAAGAAATACGGAACTCGGTCGGGAGCTTTAAATCGTCTGCCGATGCAGATATCAAGGTCTGTTTTTGTACCCGTGGCTATGGTCCCACGTGACCCCTCCCTCAACTACTGAAAGGCAATCCAAGAAAAATCATGTATAAGAACCACTCCACGGCCCCACTATAGCCCACTTTCCTACGGGCCAACCTCACCCATGACTCGATAGCAAGCACATGGTCTGTTGGGGGTTCCCTGCCTTTCCGAACATACACGATTGACTAAAGATGGTAGGTAGTCGACGATGCGCTATCCCGGGCAAAAACAAGAATCGTCGACTCCACGCTAATCCATCCTAGTCTTTAGGTTGCTCGCATAGCAACCAAGGCATACTCTTGGTCCTTCTAACGCAGACCATAACCTCTCATGGGCCTAGTATAATTACCTGGCAGCCCACAGAGGGATCCCAAGAATATCCTCACGTCCCCCGAAGCTTCCACTTCGGCACCCAGTGCGCTGGAGCTTTTATCCAAGTCAGATAACTTGCTCCCCCTCATATACTAAGCGATGACCTACCGTATCAGGTTACTCATCGTTTTGAGAATTAGTCCTATGTCCTTAGCTAAGAATTATTACTTAGTTACCCTTAACTAAGGTTTACCACTTAGCTTCCTTTCCCGTTATCCTTGAGTAACCACGGTTTTCTACCTAGTTCTTCTAGCTAGGGTTTGTCTATTGGGTTAAGTGTTATCATTCAAGTCCATGACTTAACCCGCCCACGAATCACGTCAAAGATTGGCTAAGTATTTAAGTTCAAGACTTAGTCCCACAAGTTGGTTAAGTGTACCCAGAGGCTCATGACTTAACCCTATCAAGTCAAATTGGTCAAGTACTAGCTTACCTTAATCCTATCGGATTATCTTGCTAGATCGATTAAGCATATATTATCTTAATCCCATCAAATTATCGAGTCGGATTGGTTAAGTATAGGTTGGCTTAACCCCATCCTCTAATCGTACTACAATGGTTAAGTATATTCTAAAAGGGTCTTGTGACTTAACCTTATCAGGTCCGCGTATTAGATTGGTTAAGTGTAAGTTACTTAACCCCATCAAATCATCATGTATAATTGGTTAAGTATAAGTTGCTTAACCCCATTAAATTATCACGTTAAGTTGGTTAAGTATTGGTTACTTAACCTCATTGAATTACCGAGTTTAAATTGGTTAAGTGTTTAACTTAACCCCATCGAATTACCGTGTTTAGATTAGTTAAGTGTGGATTACTTAACCCCATCTAATTACCGTGTCGGATTAGTTAAGCGTAAATTACTTAACCCCATCCCCTAATCATCTTGTATGGTTAAGTGTCATTAAAAAAACTTACTTAACCTTGCCAAATTATCATGTTTGATTGATTAAGTGTTGGTTAACTTAATCCCCGTCCACTAGTCGTATAAAAATGGTTAAGCGTCATTAGGCAAATCAAATCACTTAACCTACCCAACCTTGTCATGTTTTGTTAAGTATCATTAGCCTAACCAATTTACTTAACCCATTTACCCATGTCATATTCGGTTAAGAGTCATTAATCAAATTAACTTAACCCTATCATGTGGCATTAATTACTTAATGCACCCCAACCTCTCACATTAGACTTTGTTGTGGTTACTAGTTAAGCCGGTCGGTTCCGGGTAGCTTTACACCACAACTTGGTCTAACCTCGGTTTCAAGCACAACATGACCAACTTCTCACATTGGGTCCTATTGTTTGCAACTACTAGTTAGGCCGGTCGGTTCCGGGTAGTTTTACGTTGCAAACTCAACCCAACCTCGAGTTGGCCACTTTCATGTTTAGTCTAGTGTCATGTTAATAGTCAAGTTTTCAAGCAATTGGGTAGACCTAACTTAATAGGTAAATTCCCAATGGGTAGACCTAACTTAATAGGTAAATTCCCAAGCTTATGTTTTTATGCATACTTACATGTCAACTTCCATGTTATATTTCAAGTTATGTTTTCAAGTATAAACACATGTCATATTTAACGTTACATGTTGTCATGTTTATACCCATTTACCCAAGTCATATTCATGTCATTATGTTTCCCCATAATGTGACCCCAACGCTTTTTAAACTAGCATATACGTTCGCAACAACGTGATGGATTAAAAGAAGAGACTTGGCAAAGGAATGACAAAAATGGGTATTAAGCCACAAGTTAATCATGGTGGCAAATGAGGCACAAATGTGTTCATTAGCTTGCATGTTACATTCTTAAGCCTCAAAAACATGCATCAACCCAAACTTGGTACATAAGCGAATCATGGTGACAAAAGACATGGAATAATGGCTAGAAACTCGCATATATCATCATATAAGGATTATGACTTCATATGCAAGTTGACATAATGATTATGAAGGTTCTCATGTTGCATAATGCAACATTTCAACATAAAGGTTGTGGCTTTTTGCTCATAAGATCAAGCTAATGACTTCATAGACTTGCATGACATGATAGCATATATCATTCTAAATGATCAAACCCAAACTTGCAACATGAACATTTAACTTCATAGTTAATATCTAAGAGTAGGGAAGGGCTTACATTGCTATGAAGGCCTAAATCGATTAAACTAAAGCTTGTAATGAAGCCTATGCATGCCATCACCCAAAAACCCGAAGATGGATGCTCCAAATCAACAAATACACCATCTTTATGAACAAAGACCAAAACTTTTGCCTTGAAATCAACTTGAGGAGCTTTCCTACTAACATAGGGACTCTCTAATACTCTCATGATCATGAAACCTCTCATAGAAATGAAGTGGAGGCTAGGATAGTTGAGTGGAGGCCATGAGAGTAGAAATTTGGCCATAGTTTAGTTACATGAGTGAATAATGAGGGTTTAGGGGGGGTTAGGGGCTTATTTATAGAAGATTAGGCTAGTTAGGACCCTTAGATTAACTCTAGGACCAACCTGAACCGTCAGATTTCAAACCAGGCCCAAAAACCTAGCCAAGATAGAAAATAGGTGCACCAGGCCAGAATCAGACGACAGGGCAAGTCGACAGCCCTGTCGACTTGCCTGTCGACATGCCTGTCGACTTGCAAGTCGACAGCCCTGTCGACAGCCAAGTCGACTTGTCTGGGCGGGAATTTTCCCGCCTGGCCCCATCTCTGCATGTTTCGAAATTCAAATTTCCCGAAAACTTCTTTGGGCCTTAACCGGGTCATACGGACTCCGATTTACAAAATTTCGGACTCTATTTCGCGTATTTTTCCGAGAAGAACGCAATGGCATAGCCCGTTTTACTTGATTCAGAATTTAAAATTAAATTCTGCCTTGATTCTCTTTTTAACATGTTATCGAAATACGAGTTGTTACATTCTCCCCACCTTTTAGGATTTCGTCCCCGAAATCTCCAAGTTAGGAAGAACATATCCTACCATCCATCATCCATCTACTCAAAACATCATCCACAAGCAATCATTGTCCTTAGATGATTTCTAATGCTATATGAATATATGCAAAACATGTGTGTACATGTTCCTTAGCTAATGCAAATGATCAGGCCTGAATAATCTTTCTAATGCAAAAATATGTATAGTGCCATGAATCCAACATGTATGCAAATAGTCCTAGCCATATAGATACTATATGCGTGCACAATCATTCATTCATATGCAACAACCGCATGATAACACATTCGATTTCATCCATAAACAAGTATAAATACTCATGCATATGCAATATGAAATGTGACCGAGTCGAGCTAGTATCTAATGTGTATTCGCGCATCCACGAGCAACCACTTGCAACCATATCAATCATAACATGCTTCAAATACATGTTTACATCCATAGGGTTCTACCTAGGATTCCCTGAAATAGGGTCGAGAAGATAAACAAGACAAACTCCTTATGGGGTTTGTAACAGAAAATAGGACCAAGAGGATGTCCACAAAAGATAGCCTACAAGTAAGCTCTACAGAAAACAGGGATCAAGGATATACTCCCAAAAAGAGATATCATGCGCGTATCTAGTCTTTGACCATCAAAGTCATATTTCCTTGAGCTCAATTCCATCATGCCTTGACAGTCCTTTAACTTCGCGATCTCGTAGCTTCTTATTTCCTGTTTCCATAACATGAGCTGGAACTCATTTCTTCGTCGCCTCTCGTTCCACTCGCACACTTAGCGCAAACATGACTGCGTACTCATGATCTCATGCAAGCTTTCCAAAATTCACTAGTGAATCTCGGACCTCGTACCATAAGGTATTCCACGTAGTAGAACTTTCTCTTGAAAGTAAACAGATGCCAACCGGGTTATCAAGTGCACTTACTAGGGTGATTTCCATAACCCATGCATAAGTGAAATAAATCATCCGTCTTATCGGCGAACACCACTCGATCGGGCTTCAAATTTCCAATAAAGGTATCAAGGGATTCTAGGTAACCAATCATGACCGAACCCAAAAGGTTCCACGAGACTTCGAGGGTATTACCAAGGCTAGTCAAGAGTCTAACTACCCTCCTATCAAAACCGAGAGTGGCACCCCTTACTAGATAACCACTTCATCCCTAGAATCCATCCATAACCGAGGCATGTCATTCTCAAATCCAAAACAAGTCATGAATAAATGGACCGATTCTCCACAGGACTTGAGACAAAAATGGGATTCTCTATTACGCTAGTACTTAAGGTGCAGAGACTCAACTATCGAAGCAGACTTAAATGATACGATGATCAAACCAAAGTCCTAACGAGATGGTAGAGAAGAAAAGCTAAACCTTTAACAAGATCGTTACCCTCCTTCCGAGGTACCCTAGAAATGGGAGCATACTACTGCCTTCCCGATGATCTTGTCCTTGTCCCATGATACTTAACTATCCGCCCCGTTTCACCATGCCAAAGGTACTCCCTCGTCATGGGTTTCATTTTTCATCTTTCCCTTTCATTCTGGGTTGAGCCATACCAACAAGTTGCTCATCCTTAAACTCGTATCCTTTACCCTTGCTCTTTATTATCCTTTCTTGTAACACGGCAATGGGTCTCTCGAGAACCACCTCCATCGTACGGGAAACACCTACGTGGCTAGACAAAGATTAGTCACAGTGAGAACTACTGTAACCACAGATGGAGGAAAGAAAGGAAACGAGATTTAATCAAGGAATCAAAGGATGGTGCTAATGGCTTTTGGGGAATAGCCTTTTTAAAACAAACTTTTCTTGAAAAATGCTTCTTTATAAACGATTTTCAAATAGTTTTCAGAAGGTCTTTAAAAACTTTTACCCAGTCTGGTAACCTTCTGCTCTGATACCAAATGTAACACCCCACCTCCGCTAGGGTCACTCACAAAGGGAATGCACCAGGTTTGGAGGAGTATTATTGGTAAACCTGCACAGAAATATTACAAGACAGAACATATATAAAATAGTGGAAGTAAAATCAAACTTTCATAACATGAATAAATAAGGTCTAAAGCCTTTTACATCAGAGTACATCAAAACCGGTCTTGCAATAATAAAGAAGCATAAAGACTTTTTCATAAATTATTCCCCAAGAAGAAGCAGTAAAGTAGCCATAGCCAAGAAAAATCAAAGCCATCCATGATGACCTTCAAGCAGAAGAAGTCCGAACTAAACAACAGTATTTCCTCCCTGTAACCTGGGGGGAAACGGAAGAAAAGAGGCGAAACAAAACGGGTCAGTCAAAAAGACTGAGTAAGCCCTATCTACTATTAGTATAAAAACTAGTAAAGTTAACTGACATGAGAAACTGAGATGAACATAAGCATGATAACAAGATAGATAAGCTAAATCAAAATAACAGGATGAACTACTGAACTTAGATAAACTAGGGTGTCGTGATAAACTACGATGTCAAGATAAAACAAGGTATCACATTGTCAGGTTTCTATCAAGTATAATATCCCAAGATATCTATCGCGTATAACGTCCCATGGCATCTATCCTGTATATCCGCTCTGCACCTACCGTACTAGTACCCCAACTGTATTACGTGTTATCCGTGAATGACCCTTACTCAAAAGTCGTGTAATGGTCCATGTCAACCTAATATGCCGCATATATAGGTTACTCAACTCATATGTTTCTTTCCATGTATAAGTTCAGTCCTTTGCCGTAGGCTGTACGGGCTTTCCCATGTAAACGGTTTATCCTTGAAGTTGTTTTGGACTGCAACCCTTGATCTAGTTGTGTTTCCTTACCATGAACTATCGCGCGTCCACTTAGGATTTATGCCACCTAGGACCGCCAGGGATTATGCTACCTAATGAACGTTTTCCGTGTCTCGGTTTGGGTTTTGGCCACCTAGGACCACTAGGGATTACGCCACCCGTCAACCGCGCCCTTGATCCCACGTATGTATCGTGAATCGTTTTCCATGTCTAGATGCACATGTTCCCCAATGTGCCATCCGAGTTCCGTGCCAGGGCAAATCAAGAAATACGGAACTCGGTCGGGAGCTTTAAATCGTCTGTCGATGCAGATATCAAGGTCTGTTTTTGTACTCGTGGCTATGGTCCCACGTGACCCCTCCCTCAACTACTGAAAGGCAATCCAAGAAAAATCATGTATAAGAACCACTCCACTGCCCCACTATAGCCCACTTTCCTACGGGCCAACCTCACCCATGACTCGATAGCAAGCACATGGTCTGTTGGGGGTTCCCTGCCTTTCCGCACGTACACAATTGACTAAAGATGGTAGGTAGTCGACAATGCGCTATCCAGGGCAAAAACAAGAATCGTCGACTCCACGCTAATCCATCCCAGTCTTTAGGTTGCTCGCATAACAACCAAGGCATACTCTTGGTCCTTCTAACGCAGACCTTAACCTCTTATGGGCCTAGTATAATTACCTGGCAGCCCACAGAGGGATCCCAAGAATATCCTCACGTCCCCCGAAGCTTCCACTTCGGCACCCAGTGCGCTGGAGCTTTTATCCAAGTCAGATAACTTGCTCCCCCTCGTATACTAAGCGATGACCTACCGTATCAGGTTACTCATCGTTTTGAGAATTAGTCCTATGTCCTTAGCTAAGAATTATTACTTAGTTACCCTTAACTAAGGTTTACCACTTAGCTTCCTTCCCCGTTATCCTTGAGTAACCACGGTTTTCTACCTAGTTCTTCGAGCTAGGGTTTGTCTATTGGGTTAAGTGTTATCATTCAAGTCCATGACTTAACCCGCCCACGAATCACGTCAAAGATTGGCTAAGTATTTAAGTTCAAGACTTAGTCCCACAAGTTGGTTAAGTGTACCCAGAGGCTCATGACTTAACCCTATCAAGTCAAATTGGTCAAGTACTAGCTTACCTTAATCCTATCGGATTATCTTGCTAGATCGCTTAAGCATAGATTATATTAATCCCATCAAATTATCGAGTCGTATTGGTTAAGTATAGGTTGTCTTAACCCCATCCTCTAATCGTACTACAATGGTTAAGTATATTCTAAAAAGGTCTTGTGACTTAACCTTATCAGGTCCGCGTATTAGATTGGTTAAGTGTAAGTTACTTAACCCCATCAAATCATCATGTATAATTGGTTAAGTATAAGTTGCTTAACCCCATTAAATTATCACGTTAAGTTGGTTAGGTATTGGTTACTTAACCTCATTGAATTACCGAGTTTAAATTGGTTAAGTGTTTAACTTAACCCCATCGAATTACCGTGTTTAGATTAGTTAAGTGTGGATTACTTAACCCCATCTAATTACCGTGTCGGATTAGTTAAGCGTAAATTACTTAACCCCATCACCTAATCATCTTGTATGGTTAAGTGTCATTAAGAAAACTTACTTAACCTTGCCAAATTATCATGTTGGATTGATTAAGTGTTGGTTAACTTAATCCCCGTCCACTAGTCGTATAAAAATGGTTAAGCGTCATTAGGCAAATCAAATCACTTAACCTACCCAACCTTGTCATGTTTTGTTAAGTATCATTAGCCTAACCAATTTACTTAACCCATTTACCCATGTCATATTTGGTTAAGAGTCATTAATCAAATTAACTTAACCCTATCATGTGGCATTAATTACTTAATGCACCCCAACCTCTCACATTAGACTTTGTTGTGGTTACTAGTTAAGCCGGTCGGTTCCGGGTAGCTTTACACCACAACTTGGTCTAACCTCGGGTTCAAGCACAACATGACCAACTTCTCACATTGGGTCCTATTGTTTGCAACTACTAGTTAGGCCGGTCGGTTCCGGGTAGTTTTACGTTGCAAACTCAACCCAACCTCGAGTTGGCCACTTTCATGTTTAGTCTAGTGTCATGTTCATAGTCAAGTTTTCAAGCAATTGGGTAGACCTAACTTAATAGGTAAATTCCCAATGGGTAGACCTAACTTAATAGGTAAATTCCCAAGCTTATGTTTTTATGCATACTTACATGTCAACTTCCATGTTATATTTCAAGTCATGTTTTCAAGTATAAACACATGTCATATTTAACGTTACATGTTGTCATGTTTATACCCATTTACCCAAGTCATATTCATGTCATTATGTTTCCCCATAATGTGACCCCAACGCTTTTTAAACTAGCATATACGTTCGCAACAACGTGATGGATTAAAAGAAGAGACTTGGCAAAGGAATGACAAAAATGGGTATTAAGCCACAAGTTAATCATGGTGGCAAATGAGGCACAAATGTGTTCATTAGCTTGCATGTTACATTCTTAAGCCTCAAAAACATGCATCAACCCAAACTTGGTACATAAGCGAATCATGGTGACAAAAGACATGGAATGATGGCTAGAAACTCGCATATATCATCATATAAGGATTATGACTTCATATGCAAGTTGACATAATGATTATGAAGGTTCTCATGTTGCATAATGCAACATTTCAACATAAAGGTTGTGGCTTTTTGCTCATAAGATCAAGCTAATGACTTCATAGACTTGCATGACATGATATCATATATCATTCTCAATGATCAAACCCAAACTTGCAACATGAACATTTAACTTCATAGTTAATATCTAAGAGTAGGGAAGGGCTTACATTGCTATGAAGGCTTAAATCGATTAAACTAAAGCTTGTAATGAAGCCTATGCATGCCATCACCCAAAAACCCAAAGATGGATGCTCCAAATCAACAAATACACCATCTTTATGAACAAAGACCAAAACTTTTTCCTTGAAATCAACTTGAGGAGCTCTCCTACTAACATAGGGACTCTCTAATACTCTCATGATCATGAAACCTCTCATAGAAATGAAGTGGAGGCTAGGATAGTTGAGTGGAGGCCATGAGAGTAGAAATTTGGCCATAGTTTAGTTACATGAGTGAATAATGAGGGTTTGGGGGGGGGGGTTAGGGGCTTATTTATAGAAGATTAGGCTAGTTAGGACCCTTTGATTAACTCTAGGACCAACCTGAACCGTCAGATTTCAAACCAGGCCCAAAAACCTAGCCAAGATAGAAAATAGGTGCACCAGGCCAGAATCAGCCGACAGGGCAAGTCGACAGCCCTGTCGACTTGCCTGTCGACATGCCTGTCGACTTGCAAGTCGACAGCCCTGTCGACAGCCAAGTCGACTTGTCTGGGCGGGAATTTTCCCGCCTGGCCCCATCTCTGCATGTTTCGAAATTCAAATTTCCCGAAAACTTCTTTGGGCCTTAACCGTGTCATACGGACTCCGATTTACAAAATTTCGGACTCTATTTCGCGTATTTTTCCGAGACGAACGCAATGGCAAAGCCCGTTTTACTTGATTCAGAATTTAAAATTGAATTCTGCCTTGGTTCTCGTTTTAACATGTTATCGAAATACGAGTTGTTACACTTTTAACTCCTTCAAAACTTCTTGTTTAATTCTTATGACGTTTATGGTCAATCGTATTGTTTTAATGTGTATAATGTAGGTGGGATGTGTACTAACTAGTAGAGTTGTATTGTTTTGGTTTTGTAGATGTGTATGTCTGTCGAAATAACTTGAGATTTGTATAATGGAAGTTTATGTGGTCGTTTCTTTCTCTCTAATAAGTACAACTTTACTAGTGCTATTGTTTAGTAGAATGTTTTTTTGCATCATTATACTTCGTCTTATATGTGACTAGTAGGATCAATTCACCTTCCTCACATTTCAAGGAAGAATCTTTGGCCATCACCGATTGTCGAGATATTTTTGAGGATGCCTCCCTTCGGGAATGGAAAAAGATGTATTACTTACAAAAGGTAACCATCAAAAACCTTAAGGATCAGGTAACCTATTAACAGGACCAACTTAAAGAGAAAAATGAGCTTATTTACAAGCTACAATGTCAGCTACAAGTTAGTCCCTCTACCAGCTTAGATGTTAGGGAAATTATACCATCGAATTGACGAGTCGGAGGCCGAATTGAAGAAAACAAAGGCAGATTAAAATTCTATGGAATTTTCTTTACAAAATCCTGACTCAGACTGACGAACTTGGTTGCCATGAATCTCCTATGTATGAAAATGTGACACTGCTTTCAAGTGGTTTTAATGTAGATTCTTTCGAAAGTAGTGATTACGTGTATGCGGCGACCTATGACATAACTTTATGTAAATATGTTTGTGTTTTATGTTGGCGTCACCTGGTATGTGATATTTTTCCTTTACAAGGTACTCTTTTTTTTTTAGAATTTATTATACCATTCTACATGAATTTAATGCAATCTCTTGGTCATTAGTTCACAAAGTAGACATGTTGTATCACCTATTCCTGTTGAAGTTAATAGTGCGATGATATTAAAGGTATGAATGATTAACGAGCCTACTCTTACTTTATGCTCTAATGAAAGTTACCTAGTGTAATAGGTACTTCTAGAAAATTTCAATCTATGGGATTTTTAAGAAAAGTGAAAATCTTATCCTAAGGTTTTATTAAAGGGAATCTAGGGTACACATTTGAGCTTTCACCATAATTTGTGTTCTAGTGTCATGCGGTAATATGTATTGCATACGTATTTGACATAGTGAGTAATGAATTGAATTATGTATGGGTTAAAGAAACTTCCCTGAGTAATACAGAAGGTTCTTATCCTTTCTTAAAGGCCCCTTAGGTAATAGGCTGCAGCTATTAGATTGACTGGTACATCCCTTCCTTAAGGATTAGAGCTTTGCGACCCAGACTAGGGTATTAGGATAGACTTCCATAAATGCATTTCGATAGTGACAGGAGTCTGGTTACCCATCGGGTTCATATTATTAAAGGGGTTCAATATCTCCTTTCGATGATAGCTGAGCTTCCAAATCAGCCCAAATTCGGGTATTTATAATAAGACTGGAGATTTACTTCTGGTAATAGTTGAGATCCGAGCCAATCCAGATTCGGGTATTTAATAGAAATCCCGAACTAACCTAAATTCAGGTATTAAGAATTAAAGACCAAAACTCATCTTCTGGAAATAATAGAAATCCCAAACTAACCCATATTCGGGTATTAGGAATTAAAGACCAGAAATCGTCTTCTAGTAATAATAGAAGTCCTAAACAAACCCTTGTTCGGGTAATAAGAAATGAGAGACCAGAATCTCTATTTTGGTTATTAGTTTTATTACCCCTTTCGAGTTTGATTTATGAAGTAGAGGATGTATGTGCTTCTTGAGCCACTCTCTGGGCTTTTATCGTCAAAGTAGAGGATGTACGTGCTTTGTTGGCCACTCTCTGGGCCTGTGCGTCTGGTGCGATTGGCTGGCTTATCCACAAGAAGGGACCTAGGACATACCCGACCTCCCTCTAGTAGGCGCTATACCCTGTCCATTGTATGCGATGGTAAGGTCTTAGATGCTTAAACCGGGCCATCGTAGACACGGAATTATGGCTTACTCTTTTGATGCTCTGCCTTGCCATCATTTGCGGTGATAGAGGCTTACACTCCACCCCCTCTAAGGGGTGCCCTATCCTAACCATCATAGGCGATGATAGAGGTTAGCGTTCCCTTCTACGGGTAATGTGAAACATAAGCAGAGGTAAGATGTTCTCTTCTACGAGCAGAGGTTGGACGATCTCAGTTCATAGTAAAGGCAGAAAGTACTCTTCTGCGAGAAGAGGTAGGGCGTGCTAATTAGATGCTCCGTCATGACCATTTCTAGTGTGGGTCGAAGGCTTACGCTTTTAATGCTTTAACCTGGCCCATTCTGATTCGGGAGCGGAGAAAGGCTAACATATCACCCCCCCCCCTCCGGGGGGTGCCTTGCCCGGGCCAGCTCGACAGTGGCAAGGGTTTTTATCCACTTCTTGATTAACCCATTTTCGTTATTTTGACTTTTGAGAGGGTTTCCATGCCCTTATACATGTAGACAATCGTTTTCCTAAGTACTTTCATTTGGCTTGGTTTGATCTTTCTACAAAGTCTTGTATTTAGCCTTGACTGAGGAATTTGATGATCGTTCCTTTGAGTGCTTTGCAATGGTTGGCTTCATGTTCGTTTTTCATATGGTAATGACAATGAGGCCCTCCCAAATTCCTTTTGTACTTGGGCGGCTTCTTTGCGGATGTCCAATAATTATGCTCTTGTCGGGTTAGGACGTAAATTTTCCATTGAGGTGGTAAGGTGGCATTCATTAAACATCCTGGATATAAAAATATTTCCATGTTGTTGGAATTTATCCCTTCTGCTATTGGACCCTATGTTTTCATCTATATCATTGCTCCTTCTTGTCAAGGTGCCTCGAGATTGAAACATTATCCGTTTAGTCCATTTGTAGGTAAAGTGCTTAAAATCCTTCATCGTTTTTTGTTCGAATACCATTCCTCTGGTCATCCCATAGATAGCTTCTTCTGTATGAGAGAAGGGGTTATAATCCTTTGGTGTAGAATCATTTGAAGTGAACATTGATGTTTGTCCCACGTAGAAAGGGTTATCATTCCAATAGTCATAATTGCATCGTTCTACTTCCTTTTTTCACTTGATTATTTGCAAAGCTTCCATTCTTAACTTTTGTTCTTGTATCACTCTTAGGTTAGTAGTACCTGACATAGCCATTTGAGATCCAAAATACTCTCGTTGGGACCTTTTTCCTATAGTCTTAATTCTTCAAAGCCTTGCCCAACCTTGGATGGAACAACATAGTTAGATATGAGATAAGGTCAACTGCAAGGTAAGAGGTTAAGTACCTCCTTCTAGTGCCAAACGACTTTTTTCGTCAATACCGGAGATAGGTCTACGGAGATGGACCTAAGGGGAAAATGAGGTTATTTAGCTTTCGCGAGTTTGAGTTAGTTCATCGATTCCTAGATATCAAGGTTTAGAGCTCAAAAGATTAGTAACTCTTCCCTCATTGGGGTGAGCATCACGCTTAAGCAACTCTGAAACCAACAGTTATCTTAGGAAAAGGGCTCCTTAAACACAACCCTCAACAAAAGGACTAAATGGCTTGTAGGAAGGGGTTCTGCAAGAACTCTGCGGAAGGGTCTAAGCTTGGGTAGGTACCTGTAGCCGTGTAAGAACCTTACAATGAGTTGTGTAGGGAATAGCTAAGAAACCATACAAGAATCTCATGAGAAAATACGCTAAGTGTTGATTCGCTCTTTATTGATCTTTGATCTTGTGTACATGAGCAATTACAATAGAAATCCTGAAATTGATTTAGAAATTAGGGTTCACTCTAGAGAAAAAGAGAACAAGAATGAGAAACGAGAAATCAGTCCTCAAAATGCAACCCTTCGTGTCTTATTTATAAACAAATCGGGGATCAATTTGCTACTGGCCTAGCAGAAGCCCCTGTCGGTCGCTTTTTCCCTTTGGTCCTGGTTGATTTGACTCTCGGTTACTCCTTTGGGTCTTGCTTGTTGCTTTCGAGGTGTCGGTCTTCGACTCTCGGAGGAATGGTCTTGGTTACCGGAACCCTTCTTTGGAGCTTCTTCTGTCTTCTTTGTATATATACCATGCCTGTCGGTATGGATAGCTTTTAGTGAGCCTTCAGGACAAAGGCTTTTGGATGTAGGCTTCCGGATATAGGCTTTCGGTCTTGTCACCAACACTTGGTGGAGCTTGCTTTCGTGATTCATGTGGGTAGTTGTCGGATCCGCCATCCCTGTCAGTATCGACACTAAGTATGTTAGTGTGGATAGCTTGTCTCTCTTCAATGGTTCTGACATGCCCTTCAGCAGATGTCTGAAGTATGTATCGGCTTTCCAGAGGATTTCTTCTGGTTCTTTATTAATTGGTTATTAGAGCGGCCTTCCAGTAATCATCTACTGGGGGTCTCGGTAAACGGCTCCTGGATGATTCCCTTGTACTTTTGATGCCTTTGTTTCTCTATGCACTGGCATTAAGCAAGTTAGTATCAATAGCCCTTCTGTTCTTCTTGGTCTCGATGTGTAAGGTTCCAGGTTTTTTTCCTTGTTGGCTCGGTTCCGGGAGTCCTTCTGTTATCTTCCTTTCATGCCAGAACTACCCTGCTGGTATACTTTCTTTGTACGGATTTTGAGCTCTTTTCCTCAGTGATGGTGTCAGTTGAATGGCTTTCGTATTGCTCGTTTATGATTTTGGCTTTGCCTTGTGATCGTCCTTCGCTTATGGAAGTTTCCTTTGTGCTTGCAGGAGTTCGCTATCCATTAACGCTAGCTTGTTTCGGTGCTTTATTTGGGTAGTAACATATATATACATATATATATATAAACATATATATATATATATACACGTGTGTGTGTGCATAGATGGGCTGGGGTGTGTATATATATATATATGTGTGTGTGTTTGTGTTTATGTCTACATTGAATTTCTTGGTTCATGACCACTCACTGATATTGGATTGTATTTCCCCTACACAAAAATATATGTGCATATACATATACAAGTATGAATATATACATAGTGTAACGGCCCGCCCCGAACCAGTCGACATTTCCCCGAAATGCGCTGTGCCAATGTCGGACTAGCACGAAACGGTCGTCAAAGAAAAGGGTTTAGAACTATGAATCAACAAAGAACCTGTAGTATATCTCATAGCACATGGAACAAAATATAATAGAAACATGACTTGACATAAAACAGGCGAGACAGTGCATAAGCTGTGAACTAAATCATCATAGCAGCGGAATCCAAAATACAGCTTATGATCCGAACCATTGTTATAACTTCAAAATACTGTTTCTAAATCAAAATAGGAAAGGTACACTACTAGTGCCCAAAGCAGTGACCAGCAACAACACATGGAGAATATATGTAAATAGTACGTGGAAGCCTCATGCTCGTCTCCGGACAGCTACTCGTGCATACCACCTAACTCGTCTCTAGACTGCTCGTTTAGGAGAACCAAGAGTAATAAGAAGAGAACAAAACTCTGGGTCAGACAAAAGCCTGGTATAAGCGATAACAGCAAAACAGAAAAATAACAGGTATAAATAATCATACCTGGACCTGGACCTACAACCAACGAGTTAGCACAACAAGATGTACAATACTCTAAGGTAAGACTAACATAAAGTGTAAAATGGGAGTGTGTATGTCATGGTGATAACAAACATCAAACATAGCAATCAACCTCACATCTCTTAGTCAGTGCGTAAAGTATACGATACCCACCACTTTGATCACCCAAATCCTTTGCTACGATCACTTTGCCCTTGGGGTCATAATGACCACATGTCACTGATCCATAGCTACTAATCCTTTGCTATGACCACTTTGCCCCATGGAGTCATGATGACTCCATTGCACTGTCTCATAGCCATGCTACGATCTCTTTCCCTTGGGAGTCTTAATGGTCACATTGCGCTGATCCATAGCCGCTAATCCGTCTCTCAGTGGTAAACTAAAGCTATAGATATCGATAACCCCTTTGCACATGTAACACCTCGAATTTTTAACGACATTAAAGAGAATAAATTAAATAATAATTAGTTTAATATTAATAATTAGAGGAAACGTACTGCACCATTTTGTCCGTCTTGAAATTTATGTCAAGATAGACGTGTGGTTTGCGTAAAATGGACACTGTATGAAGAAGTTATGAAGGTTTTAAGTTTGTATATGCACAGATTTTCTTTATACATATGCATGATTCAGAGGTGAGTCAGAGATGAGTCAAAATTCTATCTAGAGGATTCAAATTCGAAAAATTCCTCTGAGCGGCAGAATTCCCGCTCTAGGGGGCCGGCCCCCCTAGAGGAGTGTCGACCTAAGGGTCGACCCACCCACAGGGTTGTCGACACCCCCTAGGGCTGACGTGGCATTCGATTTCAGGGGGTCTGGCCGTTATATATATGTGTCCTATATTTCATATTTTCTTCATTGGAAGTCATCGAGGCCATACGCTGCTGGAGTGCGAACTGAACCGTTTTCTACAACAACATATTTTGTAAATCCAATTCTGAAATTCCAAATCCGTTCCTTCTCAATTATCTAAACCAAACACTGTGAGTTTCTAGATTACTTTTAGGTTTAGATAAATAAAAGTATACTCTGAAAGACTATGAATTGGATATGTTGTAAAGTATGATTCTGTGTTAATGTGGAATTCTATACTATGTCATGACAGATCTATTTTCCTATATCTAATAAAATTATGGTTATTCGATTATGTTTCTTATGTGGATATTGACTTCTAACTATGTTATGGTGGATGTACATCTATTAATTTGGATAGTTGTAACATTACTTAGATCTAGATCTTTATGTTAATCACCTTTCACCTATCATATTGTGATCCGTTGAGACATGTTGTGAACATGACATGTGAATCCACCTTTAGATCTAAACATGTTACTATCTCACTATAACTATGCTAGATCCAAATAATTGGGCACCTTATGGTTAATTTAGATCTCATTATGTTGCTTTGACATTGTCGTTATTACAAGTTCATCACTTTTATGCGTACCTTGCCATGATGATTACACGACCATTTACCTTGTTATCATACCAGTTTATGTTTATGTTTATGCTAAGATATGTTGAAACTATCACCTTCGTCATATTCCCTTTTCTTTGTTGTAGCTAGGCTACTTTATGGCCTAGATGACGCCAAAATACGTAAGAATACGTTAGAGAGGAAAGGGGGGAAAAGGGATTATAATTGGCATAATTTATGTAATATTTATATGAAATGGGACATGTAATTCAAATGGGGAAAACATAGAAGTAGTTACCTATAATGACATAGGTAGATATGGATTAATTTGGAATGTTTAGCAATTTACAGTTAGTAATTGTAAATTGTACTTATGACACGAGGTTAGGTTACATTAGTAGTGGAAGTCTACACGGACCCGACCGGCATATTCAGCAGCTACTAATATTGAACCTAATGTGGTAGGTCCAAGTACGCAAATACGAATCGGGCTAAGACACGAGGTTAGGCCTAACTGTGGAATAAGGTTGCCCAGACCTGACCGGCATATCCAACATCCACACGTTGTAGGCCTAATGTGGGAGGTCTAGCCCATTATAACCATAATTGGACATGGTAATGAAATGGACTACTTAACCTAATTTAATATGACTATGAACTTAAGTTAGGGTTAAGTAAAATTGGATGGGTAGCGGGTGGGTTAAGTAAATTAGAAGGAGTGGGTAATATTTACATATAGGCCCACGAACCTAACCCAATAAAGTTATGTAATTAAAGAAACCTAGTGGTATACATAACCGATAGATAATCTAATGAAGTTATGTAGTTAAAGACACCCTTTAGGGTAAGCATAATTGGTATACGGCTATGTAATTAAAGACACCTAAGGATATACATAGTCAGTGGAAAAACTAGTGGGGATAAAAGACAAGGGTAGAGCTTGTATCATATTGTGTGGGACACATTTCAGTCAGTAACCCGTAGTTGGTATCAAGTAAAGAACTCCGTACGAGACAGAGAAGGGGCACGCTTACTGATAGATTGTAAGAAATCCAAACGAGACAATTGGTGTGGGCAGTGCAAACCAACCAGGGACATGTGCGTGCATGGGCCGGGAATAGGGGGATAAAACGACCGTGACACTAGTAGATACGGTTGTGCACACCATGGGTTGCCACTTTAATTAGGAAGTGATACCTCCTACTGTGGGGCCAGCACAGGATATCTATAGGGTAGGAAGCCGATCGATTATGGTAGTGGTTAGGGTATACTTGGACGTATGACCTAAGCCTACCAACTCATAGTGGAAGGGATCATCTCATTTCAGTTATACTAGTGATAATGCAGAGTAATCATTAGTGAGGCACATACACCGTAACTTGCTTACCTTGTCACACCTGCCATTTATGTAGTGATTTCTCTAATCCCCTTTATATGCCTATCATGTTGCTTTTATTTATCTACTGGCTAAAAGTAACTAGACTCGCCAGACTTTATGTCTGACCCTATTGTTTCTCCTTCTTTCTTCCATTCCCCCCCCCCCCCCAAGGTTCTCAGGGAGGGAGCACTCAGACTTAATCAGGGATTAGATATCATCTTGCTAGGAGCTACTTTTGAAGTATGGCTCAAGGTCTTGTTTCTACTATGGCTTAACTCTTTTAATCGGAGGAATGATGCTTTTTATTTACTTATGTACTCTGATGGTGCAAGACAGAAGTTATTTTATTGTAATGGTTTTTGTGACTTATGAAATTGTGGACTACGGTATTATGACTTATGTTTGAAATAAAAGCTTAAATTTTCCATTGCTGCCTTATTAATATCTGTCTTGTAATTATTCTGTGTCTACTTACCTATAGTGCTTCACGAAACTTAATGCATTACCTTAGTGAGTGACATTAACGGACGTGGGGTGTCACAACATATGTCCCGCAGGAAAGCCCAACTTTAGAAGTTAACTCGTCGGTTCCTATCTAGGTCCTGAGTTATAACTTCCCACTTGAAATTCCATTGCATCTCGGGTTTTTGTCGAATTAGAGTTGGTCTTCAGAATAGCCATCACGTATAAGTAGAAGTACACATCCGGTTCGGTTCAGCTTGTCACCCTGGTTCGGTTCGGTACTCCATATCTAGTTCAGTTCGTTGCTCATAGCCTACGCTTTGGTTTGATTCGAATATGCATAGTGCTCCAGTCATCATTGATTCGGTTTGGGTCTCTTATTTGGTTCGGTTTAGTTCCCCTTTGTGCTTCCTTCTCATCTCCGAATTCCGATCCGATTCTCCCTTCATCTCCGATCTGATCCCCTGCCCCAATTCGATCCGGCTGGCCTTCCTTGTTGCCCTTGCCTTTGTGCGCTACTGATGATGCCACCACTCCGGTTCGGTTCGGTTAGATTCGATCCCCCTTTAATCGATCCGATCCGGATCTCTGCAGTATCTCCAATAAGCTTGTTTCGTCCATTCTCGCCATACGACGGCATTTCCAACCATTCTTACTAAACAATCACAAAACATCACAAACAACAGTAACAACATATGGGTTCAAACAAAAAGATCAAAACATCAAGCATATAGGTCATTTTAGATCAAACATACCCAAAAAGTACGATTTTCCCCTAAATCCCCTTAAGCATGTTTAACCATCGATTAGCAAACTTAATCCAAATTAACCCAAATTTTTATTAGAGGCGTAAAATAATATTTAAGAATTTCTACATATTTTTCCATAATTTTATCATGCATAATTTCGCTAATTATCACTAATCACCCCTAATTAGTCGTAATTAGTGAATAAACTTGCTAATTACTCACCTTAGCCACAAATAAAATTTTAGATCTAAAACTCACCTGCTTTGGGTCGAATTCCTGTGCAACACAGTAGCCCTAACTCTGATTTGATGCTAACCCACCTTCGTTTGATGTAGATTTTCTTAATATTGGATTAGAAAGTGATTAGGAGGTAGTTTAGAAGGTGGAGGCCATTGCTAGGCTTAGAAGGAGGTAAATGGCGGCTAGAAAACTGAAATGAGATGGTTTCTTAACTAATTTTAGCCTCCCCATAACCCTAATTCTGAAATTGATTATGGGCCTTTCCACTAATTATCCTATTAAGCCCAATTAAGCTGTTTTTCACCTTACAAACCTTATTTTAACCATATCTCCCAAATGGTAAGTCCGTTTGATTAATGTGACTACTCTACAAAAAGGTAAACCATTATCCAAATCTAATGGATGTGGTTTCAGGTCAAAACTCCTTACCAATCAAAAGTTATATGTGTAACCGGATTCGCCAGAGGCAAAACGGTCATTTAAGATTCGACAAAAATCGTGAACATGGAAATGATCCCAATAGTTGTTCCCCAAAGTTACACGAGCATATGACTTCGTATGAAAATGAAATAAAAATTCTACGATGTCTCATTGTGTAGAATGCGAGTTGTTACGCTCTCCCTTCCCCCCTCCCCAAAGAAATTTCACCCCCCAAATTCCTTAACCAAAACATATAAATGTGCCCCCACATGCCTGTCAGCCATTTACAAACAATCAAACATACATAACAACACAACAAGTCTATCCGAGCATGCGGTTTACTAACAAAGGAATAACTATACCATGGTTAAAAATCTTACCAGGCAAAGAGTTATGGATGCTTCTTCCTTATGTTCTCCTCCGTTTCCCAAATACAGTCGTTTTCATTATCACCCCACTGTACCTTGACTAGTTCCACCGTCTTCCTCCGAAGTTGCTTCGTATCGTACCCGACAATATGAATCGGTCTGCGGTACCCAACCACCTCGGATTCTACTTCAGTATCATCTAACTAATCTGGTGAAATAGTCATATTAGAATCGTGCGCAAACTCCCTTAACTGGAAATCATGAAATACGTTGTGAACTCTCGCCATCTTATCAAAAAATCTAACTTTATATGCCAAATTTCCAACTTGTTCGAGGACTGGAAACGACCAACAAACCTTTGTGCCAACTTACCTCTCCTACCAAATCTAATGACATTCTTCAATGGAGAAATCTTGATGAATACCAAGTCGCCAACGAAGAATTTCAATTCTCTTCATCTTTTATCAGCATAACTCTTCTGCCTATATTGGGAAGCTTTCATTCATTGTTGAATAACCTTGATCTTGTCTAATGTTTCTCTTATTACATCTGGTCCGAGCATAAATTTCTCACCCGTTTCCAACCAACATGATAGTGAGTTGCACGGTCTTCCATACAAAGGTTCAAATGGAGCCATACTAGATTGATAACTATTATAATATGCGAACTCAACTAAATGCAAATGGTCATCCCATGACCCTCCGAAATCCAATATACAAGCTCTCAAGAGATCCTCCAATACACGATTTACCCTCTCTGTCTGACCTTCGGTTTGAGGATGGTATGCGGTACTGAGATGTAATTCTGACCCTAAAGCCTCCTGTAAGCTCTTCCAAAACTCACTAGTAAATAATGGATCTGGGTCATTCACAATACCTTTGGGTACCCCATGAAATCTCACTACCCACTTCATATACAGTTCTGCTAACATAGTCGCTCTGTTCGACTTGACCGGTATAAACGTTGCACTTTGGTCAATCGATCTACAATCGCCCAAATACTATCATGACCCTATTTAGTCCTTGGTAAACCATCAATGAAATCCATTGATACTTGTTCCCATTTCCATTCGGGAATTTCCAATGGTTGTAACAACCCACTAGGCTTCTTTTGCTCGGCTTTAACTAATTGGCAGTTCATGCACTTGGATATGAACTTCACAACGTCTCTCTTTATCCCTTCCCAGTAGTAGATCTGCTTCATGTCTTGATATATTTTGTTACCACCGGGGTGTATAGTCAGCTTCGAGTGATGACATTCTCTAAGCACTTCATCTCTTAATCCATTAACATTGGGAATAACTAGCCTCCCATTCTTCCAAAGTCATCCTTCTCTGTCAAGTTCAAACTTGTTCATCTCCTCACCATTGATACCCGTCTCTATCTTGGAGATGATTTCTAATAGGTTAGTATCGTCCCTTTGACTGGAACCAATCGCTCAATCAAAGTTGGTCTGATCATCAAATTTGCTAACATCTCTGGATCCAGTTCACTCTTAGGACTGAAATCATATCCCGCGATATGTTCCAGATGCTTCCATTCCAGAAACATAGCCCCCAAACTGGGATGTCTACTACTCAATGCATCAGCTACCGCATTGCCCTTTCCAGGTGTGAATGCGATATTGAAATCATATCAAGCCAAGAATCTAACCATCTCTGTTGACGAAGATTTAAATCCTTCTGAGAGAAAAGATACTCCAACCGCTTATGATCGGTAAACAACTCAAATCTTTCTCCCAAGAGATAGTTGCACCACATCTTCAACGCGAACACGATCACTGCCAATTCCAAATCATGGGTAGGATACCTTTTCTCAAGCGGTTTCAGTTGTCGACTAGTATAAGCTACAACCCTACCTCCTTGCATCAGTACAGTACCTAGTCCGGTACCACAGGCATCCGTGTATACTGTCATCTCTTCGTTCCCTTTAGGAATAACTAACACTGAGCACATGTCAACTTTTCCTTAAGACTCTTAAAGGCATTTTCACACCTTTAGTCCCAGATGACAGCTTGGTTCTTTCAGTTCAACCGAGTTAACGGTATTGCTATCTTAGAAAAGTCTTGGATAAACTTACAATAATATCAAGCCAACCCCAAGAAACTTCTTACGTCTGTTGCATTCTTGGGCATAGACCAATCTTGCGCTGTAGCCACCTTCGTAGGATCCACGGCAATACCATCCATTGAAACAACCTGGCCTAAGAATCTTACTTCCCTCCTCCAGAAGTGATATTTAGAAAAGTTTGCTTTCAATCGGTGTTTCCTTAACACCACTATCACTGTCCTCAAATGTTCCGTGTGTTCTTCCTCTGTCCTTGAGTAAAGTAAGATATCATCCATGAACACAAGAACAAACTTATTCAGTTGATCCCTGAATACTCTATTTATAAGACCCACAAAATATGCTGGTGCATTGGTCAATCTGAATGGCATGACCAACCACTCATAAAATCCAGATGGCGTCCGAAATGTCGTTTTAGGAATACTCTCAGCTGCTACCCGAGCTGATGAAAACCTGTCGCGAGATCTACCGGGGGAATGCTCTCGCTCCATTCAACTGATCAAACAAATCATCAATCTGCAGAAGAGGATACTTATTCTTCCTCGTCACCTTATTCAACTCGCGGTAGTCCACACACAATCGAAGGGAACCATCAGCCTTAGTGGTGAATACAACTGGTGCTCCCCACTTGGAAACACTTCTTCGGATAAATCCCTTCTTCAAAAGATCGCTTACTTCCACCTCGAGCTCTCGCTGCTCCCTTGGCACCATACGATGAAGTGGCATCACTATAGGCCTGGCATCTTTCACTAAATCAATTCGGAGCTCGATCTCTCGGTGTGTTGGAAGTCCGATCACTTCCCCGAAGATGTCCGGATACTCGCCAGCAATAGGCACATCTGACAACTCAGGCTTTTCACATTTACATTTACTCTTCTCAGTATGCACATAGTTGATCTAGTCATTGTTGCCAAGTTCATCTCAGGCTTTCAAGTTTTGTTTCAGATTTATCAATCCATTTGTGAGGATACACTAGAGTATTTGGACTATATATATATATATATATATATATATATAGCTTTTGATAGGGTGGATATCGGCCAGTTTTAGGCAGTCTACATATGATGGAAGGGATGTATTGTTGGGTTAACTCATTTGATTTGATCAGAGAGGTTCCTAGGTGGTAGGTCTTCATACCTGCTTCAATAATATACATGGCAAGCATGTTCGAGGTATAAGAGCACGTGGATTTGAAGAGGAAAAATAACACTGAAGTATGGAATAGCCTACAAACTTTTTCTAGTGTATGATTTAGGCTGTTTTTGCTTGATTTGAAAAAAGTGAATGTGTAGTCGTTTCATTATATATTTCTTCAGATGGAAGACATGGCTAGCATATAGATCTGCATGTCTATTTACAACTCATGTTCTCAATATATATAGAAAATTATAGCTTAGGCATTAAGGCAAGTCTAGTCTATTTATAGCCATACTCTACATTGATTTTTAATAGCAAATCAATGTATAAAATATTATCATTTCTTTATTTTGATTTTATCTTATTCTTATCCGTTGAATGCAATATCTTCTTATAAACAGAGACGACCCCAAATCCTGTACTGACGGAGACAAGGGTAATCCTTGGAATATAACACAGAAAACAGATAACAGCAGGACAGAAATAAATAAATACACCAGATAATGAACAATAGAATATACTGGATAAAAGTAATCATTAGAGTTACACAGTATACAGGATCATACTTAGTACAAATACAGTTCAACTATACATAAATGTCTACAGCGGAAAACAAACAAAATATGTACAATAGTAGCTGAACAGCATAAAAAGAGATAAATGATAGAATCCATCTTCAGCTCCAGCTATCTGGATAAAGCCTGCTAAACCTGAATACAAGGTTGCCCGTGTGGAAAAAGGGGCACCCGAGTTTGGAAGTAAAACAAACTACGAGTCAGTCATGGGACTGGTATGAGAAATCTACTCAACACATTTTAAATATGGCTAATCACAGGACCACGCCACTTTGGTGGAACGGGTTTACTCCATTGGATTGCCAGTGCTTTAAAACAAATCATTCTTTTAAACATCGCTATGCTTTTTATAAAAATGAAGCCATTATAAGACTCAGTTCTCATCACACAATGCAACGCAAACCGAAGGATAGAGTTTTTATCTTATAACGGTCCAAATATGCTTGATACGAATAAAACAAAGGCATTTGATATTATTGCTAATGTTTATATGTTTTGAAAACAATTTCAAATCATAACTATCAATCATAGACGACATGGGTACCATATATCACGTCGCCATATATATATACAATCAAAACCGCACGATGTCGTATTTGGAAATTGGATTTCCGTCATGAACCAAGGCAAAAGATAGTCCTTACCGACTTCGAGACTCTCTAGCCCGAGCCTCAGGGTCAGAGCGCATCGACCCTTGGATCGTCAGGGCCGGTCCACCGATGTGGATTAAAATGCCTGAACAATGCGTTTCCTCGCCCTATGAGGCGTAAATGAGCCAACGAATGACTCCATCGGACCCAGATCGTCCGATCTAACCGAGGCGCCTCACAACAGCAACAACCACATAAGTCAAACTCGTCAGGGCGTGTAAAACCACTGACGCCACTTCTAACTAGAAAGAAACGCATGTCCTCCCTGAGGTCCTTCCTCCCATTTCTGGTTCATACCGGGTGTGAGGCTCGCGATTTCACGTTATACACAAAGCTACGCCACACAGGCGATGCTTTGATCATCACCACATACCTTGCAAACCGTTCTGGGTCTGAACGAAACCGGAGGCACTATATACCTTGCAAACCCATCGATCACCACGTACGTCTGGACGATCACCACTCATTATCCATATTTCGGGATGCCTCCCAATCAGGACCTCGGTTATCATCCAAACGAGGTGAAGATCTCCGGTCTTCGACCACCGTCTTCCTCTTCGATTTCTTATCGTCGATTCAGTTATTCAGAATGGGATAAACCCGGTCTTTCTGAGCAACTTGCGTATATAATAAACCAGTGTAACACTAACGTACACACGCATCATTTCAATTCATTAGTCACTAACCGTCAATCAGTAAGAGAACGATTTCCCAAATATTAACCCCGAAGGCCGAAACCAACATCAGATCGATACCCAAGAAACCATTCGACTTAGCCAACCTTCAGTTAATTTCTAAATTTCACATCCATATCGTTTATAATATTTTATAACGATTTACCGCTATTTTTATTTATTTTAAAATAGCCAATTTATTCAAAACGACGCTTCGGGCCATAACGCGACCGTGGCGCTGTTTTTCTTCAGATTTGATTTACACATATCTGAAAATCTAACCGTTGGATCTTCACAAATTTTACATCATTAGAAAGATCTTTTCAAAACGAATCCAACGGTTCCAGTTTCGGGAAATTCCGACGGTCGGATCTCCCGGTATAATCGTTTGAAGTTTCGATTTCAAAATATGAACAGCAGCGTCGTTATTCGATTAAATATAATTATATTTTTATATATATATAAATATAATCGATTCTGGCGCTGTTCAGATTTGAATTAAACATTCTAGACAATCCAACCGTTGGATTTTTGCAAAGTTGGTGCCGTTGGAAAGATTTTTCCAAAGCGAACCCAACAGTTGCGATTTCAGGAAAATCCGATGGTCGGATCTCCCGGTATAATCGTTTGAAATCACGGTTTGAAAATACGAACTGCAGCATCATTATTCGATATATTTTAATTCTATTTATATATATATATATATATATATATATCGATTCTTCGATTTCAAAGCTATATTCTTTTCATACATTTGATAAAAATGATATTTTTGTCTAACTGTCTTCTATTTCAACACTTCACTATGTTTAGCAATTCATGTATATAATAAAAATGTGATTTTTATTGTAAAACAATTCATTTCAAAACAATATTATTTTATATAGTTTTTATAGGTAATAAAAATAGGATTTTTATTATCAAACAATTTCTTTCAAAACAAGATTATTTTATATAGTTCATATAAATGATAAAAATGTGATTTTTATTATAAAACAATTTATTTCAAAATATGAATACCATTCAACACATGATTTTCGATTCAACGAATGAATTTCGATTCAACACATGAAGGTTTTCTATAGTTTGTATATATAGATAAAAATGTGATTTTTATATTCAAAACACGAATACCATTCAATACATGAATTTCTATCCAACGAATGAATATCGATTCAACACATGAAGGTTTTCTATTCAACGAATAAATATAGTTTCAGCAAATGAAAATAATTCAAACACATGAATATTATTCAAAATTTCGGCAACATAACGGCAGGGTAATTAAAACCGGGACCGTCCCTAGTACGACTCCTCGCTCTACCTTAAAACCTCGCGGTTTTGGACAATGGGGATCATGCATCTAGTTCGCACGCAGGCAGCATGTAAATATATTTATTTCATTTCCACAAACTAATCCTATGTGGTTTCAACCAAATATTTCTCAATCACAAATGGGTATTTTTCAACCACAATCAATTCCAATCAATCATTCGCTATCAATCAATTTTCACACCAATCACAACCAATAAATATCGTCTATGGTTTGTGGACGAGGGGCGTGTATATATATATATGTATATATATATATATGTATATATATATATAAATTCAATTCTATTTCAACACATATATAATTTTTACAACGCATATATAACTTATACATCGAACCTGCAACTTATACATGAGGTGTACAACGCTTATATAACCCATACATCGACTATATAATTTATACATCGTCATTTTCCATATCGTTTATAAATTAGAAATCTCACATTGAGTTCCACTCCACCAAAAATAGCAGAAGGCTTAGAAAAATATGCGGTCTCTTCTAGAAGGTAGAAGACGTCCACACGAGTCCACTGTCTCTTGTTTCACTGAATTTCTTCAACACACGAAAAAGATATGATTTTTCAAAGTTTGCAACAGTTTAAAGGTGTTAAAATAGTTGAAAATAAAACAAGCTGTACCTTCAACTAAACGTTCAAAACTAGGTTTGCAATTTTTGATCAAACCGTGAATCGATAGGAGGATCGGCCCGTGCAGCGACGAAGAGGGGGGAGGCGCGCGCCTGCGCGTAGTGGTGGGATCCAGTTCGACGTTGGTAGGAGGTGGCGGCGGCGAGTTGAAGTCGCCAACTTCCAGGTGTCGATCCAGGCGCTACAGGTCACGAAAAAATCCAATCTTTATATGGATGTGAAGATCATGAGGAGCCCTACAAAATTCTCCAAAGAGGCATGGGTTTTTATTGAGCGGATTAGAAGACATCGAGGAGAGAAGGAAAGAAAGGCTTTCCGTCGTCGCGCCTGAAGCAATCGGGGAGAGAGAAGATATTATTGGCCAATCAAATTTTTTTGTTTATTTATATATTTTTAAAAATCCGAAAATACCCCTTGTCACACACGAACACCAATCCAAACCCAACGACTGTTGTCCCTAGCGTTTTACCCCCATTCCGAACATATGGGATATGTTTCGTAGGCCCATTCGACTGTTTCAGTCAGTTTCCGTTCAATTTAAAATATATAACATTCAATATTCGATTTGAACGTTCATTTCAATTTGTCAGGGCCACAAACTGATTCGAAAAATTCCAGAAAAATAAATCTGGCTATGTTTTGACGATACGGTCCCAACAAAACCCGTTTCGTCGAATTCTGAGACCGTTTGCAAAAAGGCCCATTTCTGGTCGATCCAATTTAACTATAATTGACCAAAACACGTTTTCCTTTGCCACGCTCACATACTAGCTTCAAAAATTATGAAATTTGAAACCTAGCAATAACTTCACATCCTGGATCCAACAAAAGTGGTTTCGTCGAATTCTGAGGTCATATGCAAAATGGCCAATTTCACGGGCTATATAAATTCCATAGCGACCTTTCTGAAAATTCATTCGGCCATAACTTTTGCTTTCCGCTATGAAAATTCGATTTTTCAGATTCATTAGAAGGGTATTCACTAACAGATTTAAATATTTTTGGTTTCGCTCAAATCCGTTTTGTTTTGCACCCGGTATAGTCCGACAAAGTTTGAATTCAGGTTTTGAAACTGCAGCGCCATTTCAGGCCTTGTTTATAATTAGAATTAATTATATTCGTTTTCAAACATCAATTCAAACTCACTTTTCATTGCTATTATTTAAAATGTTTATTTTAAATATTTAAAATCCATTGTTTTAGCCAATTTAAAATTTTTAAATTGGTTCAGATTTTCCGGGTCGTTACAGTCTCCCCCACTTAAAACTTTTCGTCCCCGAAAAGGAACAAAGTCGAAAGTGGTTTGATTAATCAACTCTATGTTCGATCTGGGTTCCATTCTCCAACTTTTCAGTTTCCGAGAATTTTCAAATTCTTCAAAAATTTGGCTAACACCCGGAATTTTCGATAAATTTCACCATAACCTCCTTTGTACGGGGAGAGGTTTGGAAATTTATTGGGCCGTATTAGGTACCCAATAAATCCTAATAAGCATACACATATTTATAGTGATATATTCTAGTGTTTACAGGGGAGTGTGTATTGATAATAACTCCAGAGAATAAATTCTCGTCACCTTGTAAAAGCCTGGGGGAGTGTGTATTTTAAATGCTCCATAGGATAAATCCTCGTCACCTCGTCTCATGTGGGAAATAAATAGTCTATGTGTCGTATCTAATAACTAGAGAGACGTGATTATTGTCAACTCTAGACCCGTGTGGGGTTTTTATTAATCTAGCAATTTAATCGTTACAATTTAAATAGTCCATATCAGTCATCAGTTCAACCTGTAAAATATAGTCATCGCCATACAAGCCTCTCGCTCGTATGGTAAATCTTCCACCTCGTCACACAAGCTGCAAATGCTTATGTGGTATATGATGAAGTATGCCTATCTTTAGAAATATGCCATGTAATGTAGTTCAAAATTAATTGTTACTATCCTATGGCGACATTTATTTTTACACACAGAATAACCAGCACTCCGCATCCAATGGCATTCACAGGAGTTGATATAATAATATTTCGCATCCAACTCATTAAGGTTTACCTATTTGTCGGGCACGCAAATAAAATCTTTACTCAATAGCTAATCCATTTACCTGTTCAAACATATATAATGCACATGTATATATTCCTATCTATTTTCTAATCAGTTCAATGTGTGATTTAAATGAATAGATTCTACCATTATTCTAATTATTGATTAATTAACTATCGTTTCAATAATTCAATTAATCAAATTTTCAATCACACAACACAAACATCAATCAATTTGTTTTTAACTTTTCAAATATATATCTTTTATATATTCAAAAATTATATTTCTAAAACAGACTATATATATAATCACAAATACGTTATTTAAAAACCTATTACCCTCGACTCGTTCTGAGGCACTTCTGACCCCATCTCTAACGAGTTATTCTGATTCTGTTGTACTCATACTAGGATATTGCTGATCCTATCTGTACTGAGTTACTCGCCCTAGAACAATATTGGTTCTATCACTGACGAGTTCGTTAATATGTTATATTCCAGAACTAAGCTTAACCTAAGCTCTGATACCACGTTGTGACGACCCCAAACCCCGTACTGACGGAGACAAGGGTAATCCTTGGGATATAACACAGAAAACATATAATAGAAGGACAGAAATAAATAAATACACCAGATAATGAACAATAGAATATACTAGATAAAAGTAATCATCAGAGTTACACAGTATACAGGATCATACTTAGTACAAATACAGTTCAGCTATACATAAATGTCTACCGCGGAAAACAAACAAAATATGTACAGTAGGAGCTGAACAACATAAAAAGAGATAAATGATAGAATCCATCTTCAGCTCCAGTTATCCGGATAAAGCCTGCTAAACCTGAATACAAGGCTGCTCAGGTAGAAAAAGGGGCACCCGAGTTTGAAAGTGAAACAAACTACGAGTCAGTCATGGGAGTGGTATGAGAAATCTACTCAACACATTTTAAATATGGCTAATCACAGGACCACGCCACTTTCGTGGAACGAATTTACTCCATTGGATTGCCAGTGCTTTAAAACAAATCATTCTTTTAAACATCGCTATGCTTTTTATAAAAATGAAGCCATTATAAGACTCAGTTCCCATCACACAATGCAACGCAAACCGGAGGATAGAGTTTTTACCTTATAACGGCCAAAATATGCTTGATACGAATAAAACAAAGGCATTTGATATTATTGCTAGTGTTTATATCTTTTGAAAACAATTTCAATTCATAACTATCAATCATAGACGGCATGGGTACCATATATCATGTCGCCATATATATATACAATCAAAACCGCACGATGTCGTATTTGGAAATTGGATTTCCGTCATGAACCAAGGCAAAAGACAGTCCTTACCGACTTCGAGACTCTCTAGCCCGAGCCTCAGGGTCAGAGCGCATCGACCATTGGATCGTCAGGGCCAGTCCACCGATGTAGATTAAAATGCCTGAACAATGCGTTTCCCCGCTCTATGGGGCGTAAATGAGCCAACGAATGACTCCATCGGACCCGGTTCGTCCGATCTAACCGAGGCGCATCGCAACAGCAACAACCACGTAAGTCAAACTCGTCAGGACGTGTAAAACCACTGACGCCACTTCTAACTAGAAAGAAACGCATGTCCTCCCTGAGGTCCTTCCTCCCGTTTCTGGTTCATACCGGGTGTGAGGCTCGCGATTTCACGTTATACACAAAGCTACGCCACACAGGCGGTGCTTTGATCATCACCACAAGACTTTGCTTTTCAACAGAAGCCCTGATCATTTGCCACTTAGGCATGCCAAACTAGCAATTCATGCCATGCGACTGATGTCCATCGATATACAAGCTCTGAGCTCGTGCGTTTCAGAGAAGGGCGTTAAGCAAAATAATAAATTCTCCGTCGCCAAACAGATGTATATTTAACAGAGATCAATCAACACAGAATAAAATCCAATGTCAGACACACAGTCCATTTACAAGTCCTTTCTGGGTCTGAATGAAACCGGAGGCACTATATACCTCGCAAACCCATCGATCACCACGTACGTCTGGATGATCACCACTCATTATCCATATTTCGGGATGCCTCCCAATCAGGACCTCGGTTACCATCCAAACGAGGTGAAGATCTCCGGTCTTTGACCACCATCTTCCTCTTTGATTTCTTATCGTCGATTCAGTTATTCATAATGGGATAAACCCGGTCTTTCTGAGCAACTCGTGTATATAATAAACCAGTGCAACACTAACATACACACACATCATTTCAATTCATTAGTTACTAACCGTCAATCAGTAAGAGAACGATTTCCCAAATATTAACCCCGAAGGCCGAAACCAACATCAGATCAATACCCAAGAAACCATTCGACTTAGCCAACCTTCAATTAATTTCTAAATTTCACATCCATATCGTTTATAATATTTTATAACGATTTATCGCTATTTTTATTTATTTTAAAATAGCCAATTTATTCAAAACGACGCTTCGGGCCATAACGCGACCGTAGTGCTATTTTTCTTCAGATTTGATTTACACATACCTGAAAATCTAACCGTTGGATCTTCACAAAATTTACATCATTAGAAAGATATTTTCAAAACGAATCCAACGGTTCCAGTTTCGGGAAATTCCGACGGTCGGATCTCCCGGTATAATCGTTTGAAATTTCGATTTCAAAATACGAACTGCAGCGTCGTTATTCGATTAAATATATATATATATATATATATATTCGATTCTGGCGCTGTTTTTCTTCAGATTTGAATTAAACATTCCAAACAATTCCAACCGTTGGATTTTTACAAAGTTGATGCCGTTGGAAAGATTTTTCCAAAGCGAACCCAACGGTTGCGATTTCAGGAAAATCCGATGGTCGGATCTCCCGGTACAATCATTTGAAATCACGGTTTCAAAATACGAACTGCAGCATCGTTATTCGATATATTTTAATTCTACTTATATATATATATATATATATATCGATTCTTCGATTTCAAAGCTATATTCTTTTCATACATTTGATAAAAATGATATTTTTATCTAACTGTCTTCTATTTCAACACTTCACTATATTTAGCAATTCATGTATATAATAAAAATGTGATTTTTATTGTAAAACAATTCATTTCAAAACACTATTATTTTATATAGATTATATAGGTTATAAAAATAGGATTTTTATTATAAAACAATTTCTTTCAAAACAAGATTATTTTATATAGTTCATATAGATGATAAAAATGTGATTTTTATTATAAAACAATTTATTTCAAAATATGAATACCATTCAACACATGAATTTCAATTCAACGAATGAATTTCGATTCAACACATGAAGGTTTTCTATAGTTTGTATATATAGATAAAAATGTGATTTTTATATTCAAAACACGAATACCATTCAACACATGAATTTCTATCCAACGAATGAATATCGATTCAACACATGAAGGTTTTCTATTCAACGAATAAATATAGTTTCAGCAAATGAAAATAATTCAAACACATGAATATTATTCAAAATTTCGGCAGCATAACGGCAGGGTAGTTAAAACCGGGACCGTCCCTTGTATGGCTCCTCGCTCTACCTTAAAACCTCGCGGTTTTTGACAATGGGGATCATGCATCTAGTTCGCACGCGGGCGGCATGTATATATATTTATTTCATTTCCACAAAATAATCCTATGTGGTTTCAACCAAATATTTCTCAACCACAAATGGGTATTTTTCAACCACAATCAATCAATATCAACCACAATCAACTCCAATCAACCATTCGCTATCAATCAATTTCCACACCAATCACAACCAATAAATATCATCCATGGTTTGTGGAAGAGGGGCGTATATATATATATATAGCAATTCACTTCTATTTCAACACATATATAATTTTTACAACGCATATATAACTTATACATCGAACGTACAACTTATACAATGCTTATACATGAGGTGTACAATGCTTATACAACCCATACATCGACTATGTAATTTATACATCGTCGTTTTCCATATCGTTTATAAATTAGAAATCTCACATTGGGTTCCACTCCACCAAAAATAGCAGAAGGCTCAGAAAAATATGCGGTCTCTTCAAGAAGGTAGAAGACGTCCACACGAGTCCACTGTCTCTTGTTTCACTGAATTTCGTCAACACATGAAAAAGATATGATTTTTCAAAGTTTGCAACGGTTTAAAGGTGTTAAAATAGTTGAAAATAAAACAAGCCGTACCTTCAACTAAACGTTCAAAACTAGGTTTGCAATTTTCGATCAAACCGTGAATCGATAGGAGGATCGGCGCATGCAGCGACGAAGAGGGAGAGGCGCGCGCCTGCGCGTGGTGGTGGGGTCTAGTTCGACGTTGGCAGGAGGTGGCGGCGGTGAGTTGAAGTCGCCAACTTCCAGGCGTCGATCCAGGTGTACAGGTCATGAAAAAATCCAATCTTTATATGGATGTGAAGATCGTGAGGAGCCCTACAAAATTCTCCAAAGAGGCATGGGTTTTTATTGAGCGGATTAGAAGAAATCAAGGAGAGAAGGAAAGAAAGGCTTTCCGTCATCGCGCCTGAAGCAATCGGGGAGAGAGAAGATATTATTGGCCAATCAGATTTTTTTTGTTTATTTATATATTTTTAAAAATCCGAAAATACCCCTTGTCACACACGAACACCAATCCAAACCCGACGACTGTCGTCCCTAGTGCTTTACCCCTATTCCGAGCACAATGGGATATGTTTCGTAGGCCCATTCGACTGTTCTGTCAGTTTCCATTCAATTTAAAATATATAACATTCAATATTCGATTTGAACATTCATTTCAATTTGCCAGGGCCACAAACTGATTCGAAAAATTACAGAAAAATAAATCTGGCTATGTTTTGACGATACGGTCCCAACAAAACCCGTTTCGTCGAATTCTGAGACCGTTTGCAAAAAGGCCCATTTCTGGTCGATCCAATTTAACTATAATTGACCAAAACACGTTTTCCTTTGCCACGCTCACATACTAGCTTTGAAAATTATGAAATTTGAAACCTAGCAATAACTTCACATCTCGGATCCAACAAAAGTGGTTTCTTCGAATTCCGAGGTCGTATGCAAACTGGCCAATTTCACGGGCTATATAAATTCCATAGCGACCTTTCTGAAAATTCATTTGGCCATAACTTTTGCTTTCCGCTATGAAAATTCGATTTTTCAGATTCGTTAGAAAGGTATTCACTAACAGATTTAAATATTTTTGGCTTCGCTTAAATCCGTTTTGTTTTACACCCGGTACAGTCCGACAAAGTTTGAATTCAGTTTTTGAAACTGCATCGCCATTTCAGGCCTTGTTTATAATTAGAATTAATTATATTCGTTTTCAAACGTCGATTCAAACTCAATTATCATTGCTATTATTTAAAATATTTATTTTAAGTATTTAAAATCCATTATTTTAGCCAATTTAAAATTTTTAAATTGGTTCAGATTTTCCGGGTCGTTACATAAACATATTTGTGAAGTAATTGAATATTTGCCTAAGTATTTTATAATTTTAACAAGAGTTGAAAGCAATTATAAAAACATAAACCAAAGTGATACCAATACTTGCTTGATTTAATATACAAATGGTGGAACGAATTTAAAACAATCTTTCAAGATAAATGAACATGTTAAAGCACCATTCACTTGTGTGTGTGTGTGTGCATGTGTGTATACATATATAAACGCCAAGGAATATAACAAGTTAAACTTATATACATAAGATGTTAAAAACTTTGATTATTCTAATTTTATTTATAATATCTAAACCCAATATTATTTAAAGAAGTTACATTACAATATAAATCTATAAATTATAGTTTAACAATCAGTCAAAAACCGTGACATTACAAAAGAACAACCCCACCCATGATCTAGAGCTAGTTGCCATAGTATTCACGCTAAAGATGTGGCGATATTACTTAATTGGAGAGAAGTTTGAGTTATACTCCGATCATAAATCTCTCAAGTATCTGTTCTCACAGAAGGATCTTAATTTAAGGCAACGAAGGTGGATGGAGTTCTTAGCTTCTTATGATTTTGAGATTGATTATACCCCTAGCAAGGGTAATGTGGTGGCTGACGCACTAAGTAGGCAGAGGATGGCCTTAAGTCCTCTGTTTGTCAAGAGGAAGAGTTTGGAGTTTATCTCAACTTTTAATTTTAGAACCTCCATCGTGATTTTTCCTGATTTGTTTGCTTTGCTAGAAATACAACCAACTCTTATGGATCAAATAGGAGCTTTGCAACAAGGTGACCCACAGATTTTATACAACATGGATAAGCTCCGAAAAGGGGAGACTTCTAGTCACCTCAGTCGATATACCATAGATGAAAAGGGGTGGTTGCAACGGGATGGAAGGCATTGTGTACCTCAAACTTCAAGCTTGATAAAAGTGGTCCTAGAAGAAGCCCACCATTCTAAGATGACTATTCATCCAGGCGGTGATAAGATGTATAGGGACATGAAGAGGGTTTTCTTTTGGGCCGGGATGAAGAAAGATGTTGCCCAATTTGTTTCTACTTGTTTAGTCTGCCAGCAAATCAAAGTTGAGCAAAAAAAACCCGGTAGTTTACTTCATCCTTTGGAGGCTCCATAGTGGAAATAGGAGAGCGTCTCTATGGATTTCATAGATGGTTTTCCTAGATCGAAGAAAGGAAACACCAATATCTAGGTTGTGGTAGATAAACTCACTAAGAGTGCTCACTTTATTCCAGTTAAGAGTAAGAGGATGGCAGCAATCTATGTCCGAGAGATAGTTCGTCTTCATGGGGTACATTCTAGCATCGTGAGCGATCGTGACCCCATCATTACTGGTGAATTTTGGAAGAGCATGCAAGGAGCATTAGAATACGTTTGTGTTTGAGCACCACTTATCATCCTCAGACCGATGGGCAGACGCAGAGTTTGAACAGAATTCTTGAAGATCTTTTAAGGCTGTATATCCTAGACTTCGGAGGGACTTGGGAAGAGCACCTTCCTTTAGTAGAATTTGCCTATAACATCAACTATCAAGCCAGCATTGGCATGGAACCCTCCGAAGCAATGTACGTACGACCCTGTAGATCACCAAATTATTGGTGGGAATCTACAGAAAGATTATTACTTGGACCAGATATAGTTAGGGAAACGTTCGAAGATTGACCTTATTCGACGACAGATGAAGATAGCCCGGGATAGCCGAAAATCCTATGTAGACAAGAGAAGGACTGATATCGAAATCGAAGTGGGAGATTTAGTTTTTATCAAAGTGTCACCTCTGAGGAATGTGGTACGCTTCGGATCGGTAGGGAAGTTGTCGCCTAGGTTTGTGGGACCATTTCCCACAACCGAGAGGATTGGCCAAATAGCCTATAGAGAAAAGCTTCCAGAAAATTTATCCGTTGTTCATGATGTTTTCCACGTTTCTCGTCTACGGAAGTGTTTGCATGGCACCGTGGAAGTTGTTGAGCCAATCATATTAGAAGAAGTGGAAGTAGACTGGGAGGCGATAGTCAGACGAGTCCCAACCCGTATTCTTGGATCAGAGGTTAAGAAGCTACGCAATAAAGAGATCAATCTGGTAAAGATTCAATGGGGAGATAATCCAGAGGATGCGATTTGGGAGACCAAAGACAAGATTCAGGCTTAGTACCCTTTTCTTTTCGAGGGTATGTTCTTAACTCCTTTTTCAAAATTTTATCTGTTCTTGTTTCTATCATTTGAAAATATCCTATCCATAGTATTTTCGACCTTTAGATAGGAATCCTATGGATGCAAACATGTGTTTGAGACATGTTATGTTTGATGGATGCAAGTGATGCAAGTGGATGCATGTGTTTGCTAGTGGCTGCTTGTGGATGCATATACACACACATTAGGCACTAGATCGGCTCAATCACTCTCATAGTGCATATGGATGTGTGTGCATCTTCTTTTCTTTTATGGATGGAAATGGATGTATTAGCATATGGATGTTGTATTTTGACGAATGAGTGTGCATACGTTATAATAGGATTATTCGCATACATATTGGATACATGGCACTAACATACATTGCATTAAGGAGGTCAACTGAATCAGCAGACCGCCTGATCTTCATATTACTATTGGGACATATACACACACCTTTGCATATTATTCATACAAGCATTAGAAATCTTTAAGGACAGCGGATGCCAGTGACTGATGGATGAGTAGATGGATGATGGATGGTAGGATATGCATTCTTCTCAACTTAGAGATTTCGAGGACGAAATCCTTTGAGTAGGGGGGAATGTAACACCCCGTATTTTTAACAACACTGAAAGTGGATAAATTAAATAATAATTAGTTTAATATTCAGAATTAAGGGAAACGGACTGCGCCATTGTTTCTATCTCGAAATTCTGGTGAAGACAGAGATTTGATTTGCATAAAACAGACACCGTATGAAGAAGTTATGAGGATTTTAAGTTTGTATACACGTAGAAGAATTATATATATACATATGAGTCAGAACCTTGTCTAAAATCGTTCAAATATCAAAATGGCAGAAGTCGACAAATTTCCCGCTCTAGGGGGTCGACCCCCCTAGGGGGTGTCAACACCGGGGTCGAGCCCCTAGGGGGTTGTCGACACCGGGGTCGACCCCCCCTACAGGGTGTTGATACCCCTAGGGCTGACGTGACAGTCGGTTTCAGAGGTGCTGTCAGCTATAAATATGTGTCCATTTCTCCTGTTTTCTTCATTGGAAATCATGGAGGCCAAATGCTACCAGTGTTGACGGATCCTTTATTCAACAACGATCAACTTTGCAAATCAGACTTAGAGATTCAAGAGTAGATCCAACCTCAGCTATTTTCTACCTTTTCTTTTAATCCAAACACTGTTAGTTCTAGGTTACTTTTAGATTTAAATGATTAAAAGTAAGACGTGACAGTACTGCGATTTGAATTTGTCTGGAATCATGAATCTATGTTATTCTTAGATCTCAAACTTGCTAGATCTATTTTTATAGATCTAATTCACCTGTGATTAGTTTATCATGTCACCTTCGTGGATGTAAACCTTTGTCAAGTTTGTGATTAATTTTGGATTATCATTATATGGACAATTGAACTTTTGTTTAGATCTAGATCATCATATTGTGATTAATTGAGATCTGTCATTATTGGACATATGAATTCTTATTTGGATCTGTTCATCCTAAGTATATTGGATCTAGTTTTATCATTACCTTTGTTACAAGATCTGTTTTTATTTCCACCTTATTAGTCTATTACTTATCTACGCCAGTATATATGTTTATGTCACTTTTAGAACGATCGCTATTGTCATTTTTCCCATCACCTTTCCCTTTTATTGTTTATGACTAGGCTACTTTCTATCCTAGACGCTGCTAAATATATGCGAATGCGTTAGTTAGGGAACGAGGGAAAAAGGTTAGAATTGGCATAATTAAATAATGTTTTATGAATTGGACATATAATTCAAAGTGGGGAAAAGGGGGCATAATCACCTATAAAGACATAGGTAAGAATTGGATAAGAATGAAATGTCTAATAATTACAATTATCAAATTGTAATCGTACTCATGACACGAGGTTAGGTTGCACTAGTGGTGGAAGTCTGCCCAGACCTGACCAACATATCCAGCAACCACTAATGTTGAACCTATTGTGAGAGGTCTAAGTGCACAAATACAAGACGGGCAATGACAACTTGTGGAAGAAGTCTGCCTGGACGTGACTGGCATATCCAGCATCCACAAGATGTAGGCCTTATGTGGGAGGTCTAGCCCATTATAAACCATAAATGGACATGGTAATAAATTGGACTACTTAACCGAATATAATCCATAAGGATTGTATGATTATAAACTAAAGTTAGGGTTAAGTAAAAATTGGTTGGACAGTGTATGGGTTAAGCAAATCTGGAGGGGGTAGGTAATATTTACATATAGGCCCACAAACTTAACCTGATAAGGTTATGTAATTAAAGACACCTAGTGGTATACATAACCAATGGAAATAATAAAGATATGTAATTAAAGACACCTAGTGGTATACATAATCAAATGGAAAACCTAGTGGGGGATACAAGGCAAAGGGGAGAGATTGTATCATATTGTGTGGGACCTGTTTCATCCAGTAACCCGGAGTAGGTATCAAAACATGTACTCTGTACTAGGTCGAAGAAGGGCCACGCTTACTGGACTGATTGTAAGAGATCCAAACGTGGAGAACGGTGTGGACGGCGCAAACCAACCGGTCCATGTGCATGCGTGAAACGGGCAGAGGGGGATAAGATGACCGTGACACCTGTAGATATGGGGCTGTGCATATCAGCAATGGGTTCTCACTTTAGGACGTGATACATCCGACCGTGGGACCGACACAGAGTATCTACGCGGATTAGGGAGCCGATCGATTAGGGTAGTAGTTTAGGTACACTTGGGCGTATGCCTATGTCTACCACCTTATAGTGGAAGGGATCATCTCATTCTGGATATACTAGTAATAGTGTAGAGTAATCATTAGAAGCGTATACACCTTATCCTGTCTACCTTGTCACACCTGTCTTTTATGTAGTTATCTTTCTCTTATCCACTTTATATGTCTGTCATGCTACTTTTATTTATTTACTTGCCAAAAGTAACTGGACTCGGCAGACTTTATGTTTGACCCTTTTTGTTTCTTCTTCTTTCTTCCGTCCCCCCTCCCCCCCCCCCCCTCAGGGCGGAAACACTAAGGCTTGACCATGGTTCTGTTCACTTTTGCTGGAGCTGCTGATATGTATGGCTCAAGCTCCTATCCTTTGTTGCTACGACTATATTTTGTTTTTGGGGAATTTTATTTCTTTTATGTACTCTGATATTTTTCAAGTACAAGACAACAACTTTTGTGTTGTAATGAGCTTTTGTATTTCATACATGTGATATTTTTTACCACGGTATCTTATGATAAATAAAGTTTTTATTCTGCTGTTATTATATATGTCTGTCTTGTAATATTTCCATTCTGTTTACTGTAACGCTTCACGAAACTTAATGCATTCCCTTTGTGAGTGACATTAACAGACGTGGGGTGTCACAATAAATATTCGTCTTCTTCTGTACAACTAAACATAACTAACTACATAAAAATGTCAACCACCAATTTTTCTTCTACGGAGTTACTTATTGTCGTGAAAGCATATATTGTAGTTAATCTCATAGATGAGTTAATGCTGCAATGAGGAGGGGACTAAGACATGAAGGGTTTTGGTCGATGATGACAGAAATTCATAACAACAAATCTAGATTCCCTGCTAGACGATCGTCAGTTGAAATCAAAAAATGTACATCATTATTTTGCCGAACCTTGTGATTAGTATTGTGAGATAATCGAGATTGTTGAAGATGAAGACATATTTCAAGCAAATAAATCAACTTTTGATTCTCATTAACTATTAGAATACATAATGGAATTTGCTAGTCACGAAGCATGTAAACTAAGCTATAAATGGCTTATGTGATATGGCTCTGCTTAGACTTATGGTAGTTTTCTATGTTATTTAGTTATTGTGAAAGTTTATATTTTATTTTTAAGATTATGCAGTCTGTTTTACAAGTTTATGCAGTATATTTTCGTAATATAATATGATTGTTATGAAAGTATTATCGAGTTAACTATAATGTTATAACACAAAAGGGTCGACCTAGTGGGTTGCAAACCAACTAACCGCGATTTATTAGGAATATGTAGTTGAATAAGTGGTGAAGTGCTTTTGTTTGGGTCAACGCTACACACAAATCAATAAAGTTACACACTAATCAATAAAGATACATGTGTAACGTTAAAGCCACATACGTAATGATAAAGCGGCACACGTAACTATTAAGTGGCACACTAATCAATAAAGCTACACACTTAACAATATAGCTACACATTTATCGACAAAGCTGCGCACTAATCAATAAAGCAACACAGAGAATGATATACCTTATATAAGGCACTAACATTGCAAACCATATCTCATATTCAAAAATATTTAGACACAAAAATGAGTTCTCGTATTTTCGACAATGCATGCTAGCTTTAGACGATGATTCTGAGGAAGATGATGTCCTTGAAGAGAAAGCCAAAGAAATACAAGAAATTGTCGACATATACCGTAAAACCTATGGTTCATCATCAACAAAGCAACACGGATTGGTTCCTGGAAGAAAGTGTACAAATCGTAACCAAGCTGCTTGCCATGAATCTCTTATGCAAGATTACTTTAATAACAACTGCACTTACATATCTGATATGCTTCGAAGAAGATACAGGATGAGGAGGGATCTATTTCTTCGAATCTTGAAAGGTATTCAAGGCAACAACAAATACTTTAAGTACAAACCAAATGCATCAAAAAACAAGAACTCACAGGTAAGTAGAAAATGGCGCTTGCTATGAAAATGTTAGCTTATGGCACTCCTGCAATTGCATTGGACAATGCATACCGAATTGCGGAGAGCACGACACTTGAACCCTTGAAAAAATCTATCAAGCTATGGTGGATGTCTACAAGGAGGAGTACTTACGATCTCCGAACGAAGCCGATATACTGCGCATCAGAAAAATGCATGAAAGCAGGGGATGGTCGGGCATGTTGGAAAGTATGGATTATATGCACTGAGAATGGAAGGATTGCCCTAAGTCATTACAAGATTCATACAACAACAAGGAAAGGCGACCAACCATCATTTTTGAAGTAGTAACTTCATACGATTTGTGGATATGGCATGCTTTCTTCGGAATGCCTGGTTCAAATAATGACTTAAATGTTATACAAAGATCTCATTTGTTTAATGATCTAGCTCAAGGTCGGATACCTGCAGTAAAATTTACCATTGGGAAAAATACTTACTATCATGGCTATTACCTAGGTGATGGCATTTACTCGAAATGGAGCACCATTGTTAAAACATGTCGAAATCCATTAACACCTCAACAAGGGAAATTCGCATTGATGCACCAGAGACAAAGAAAAGATGTAGAACGAGCTAATGGCATTTTACAGTCTAGATTTGCAATGATTAGTAATCCATGTTGTTTTTGGTTTAGGAAAAAAAATGTCGACAATCATGTTTGCCTGCATTATTCTACACAACATGATCATTGAAGATGAAAGAGACATGGATGACGGACAACAACACTACACATACGAAGGTGCCTTGCAACCACCCGATGTATACCGACACAACACACAAATAACAGAAGAGAAATTCAACATTAATTTAGGCCACCAACTTTCGTTTAGAGATGCAAAACTCCATAATAGGTCGTAGAAGAAAGATCTTATGAATCAACTATGAGGATAATTAGTTATTATAATGGCTTTTTGTTGATGTATGCTTGTCTGAACTTGTGTTTTATTTAATGATTGTATGAAATTATGCAGTAATTATGATTTAGTGTTTTATTTAAACATAAGAAATCTATTGCACTTTTAAGTGATAAGCAGCTAGTGTTAAAACATCTAAAGCTATTAGATAATGGGAAAAGCAACAAAATAAATAAAACAAGCATTGCATTAATAAGTAAATAGTTACTATAATGGGAATTATAAAGTTACTATATTGAGAGCTATAAGCACCTAGTAGCAAGGAAATTGATGAACGAATGATCTACAATTGAGGAAATTTTGACACAAGAATCCACTGTTTGAGTCCCATCCACCATTCCTTCTCGTAGTCATCCATTCCAATCAAATCTTTGGTCATAATTGATATCCCTTCTCTTTGTTGTCTATAGCTAACTCTTGCAATTGAAATAACAACTTATTCTCCTCAAGATAAGTAAACCTGCTCATTATCTCTATTTTTTCTTTGCATTTTTATTTCTATTTAGATCTCTGCTCTCGTGTACTTCATAGCGGGCATTGACTTTTCCTTCAACGACAACATCAACTTTGCCTTTTCTTTTTTCAGTTTTGGCTCCCTGAGGTATAAAATCTTCATCAATTATTTGATTGAACTCATCAAGGAGGTGCTCACATTCACATGGAAAATGTTTAAAGCTTTGTTCTTTCCCTTTGTAGAAGTTTGAATATCGTGTAGGCTCTTAGCAAGCTCATAGTTCCATTTTGGTTGGCTGGTAATCAGATCATAATAATTCAAAAAATGATAATAATATGGTATTTTCTCTAGCGAAAAGCTTCTTAAAATTTTTGTTTTCCATTCGATTCTAGCAAAAAAAAAAAGAATATGATTCATAAATAATAATTATTTAAACACTAACCTAAGTAGTAAAGAAAACTTACCACATGTTCCTCGCCTCCTAAGCAACTAGGATTGACTTTCTTTATTTTATAAACTTTTGATTCATAAAACGACGTTTGAAAAATTATTTTGCCGAGTCGACCCTAAATCGCCGACATCATTCGTATGCTTTCGGTATGCTTGTCAGTGAATGTGTCTTTATATTTTTCTAGAACTTTATGGTTGATAGGTCGTTCCCTATAACCGAATCCTGTGAGAAATGGCAGAAGATGTTGCATAGATCGTAGTCATTCTCTCCTGTCCACAGAAGATTTGACTGTTTGCTTGGAGGAGTAGCTAGGTCGTACTCGGTGTTATATTGAGAAAATTGGCATCCAACCATGTCGGGTGTGAAAATTCTTCAAAAGGTGAAGACCTTATTAAATTTAAGTTACTTCGAGATTTATTAGATAGAGAGGAAGAGAAATTGTGTTGTGATGTAGAATGTATGGAAGTTGATAACCAATAATTGAAAATATAGCCATTGTAGCTGTATTATGACCGTTTTATAGCTGTTGGAGGCACAAACAAGCGGATTTTAGCTGTTAGGGGAGAAGGAAGTAGATCGCCGAAATTATCGGTGCATTATAGCAGAGCACCGATTTTTTCGGTGCACTACTACAGAGTACCAATAATTTCGGCATCCGGGACCAATTCAGAATTGGTCCCTGAATATTATGCTTAATATTCTTATTTGTAACTGCTGTTGGGATGCAAATTGAACTAGTTTTCGGAATTCAGAAGCGCAATTCATCACTGTTGGAGACAAACCTAACATTTCTTTAATGTTGTTGCATGCACTATTAAATCATCAAAAGAAATTATTGGAAGTTTGCAATAAAAGTCAAAATTTATATTGATAGAAGTACACAACATTGTGTAATCAACAACTTTTGTGATGTATAGGCTATGAGGGGGATTGATTAGAGCATTCTTAGCAGCTGAGGTTATTTTGAGCATGGATTCCTTATTTGGAGCATGCATTCGCCCCACAGTTCCAGCAGTGGGTGGGGCAACGCTCGGTTGTTTTTTTTCAAACTAAATAGTTTTCTAAAAACCGTTTAAGGGTTAAACAGTTTTCAAAAAACCGTTTAAAGCAAAAAGGGTTTTCAGAAAACCGTTTAGTTTCCCCTTTATTCCCCTTATTTTATTTATAAAACGTCGATAAAGTTATTTAACTTGTAAAAATTAAATTAAAATTAAATTATTTTCGAGACGTTGCAATGAAAATTAAATTAAAATTAATTTATTTTCAGTGTTAACAGGTATAAATATATTGTACAACAATATGCTCGTTATCGGATACAAAATTATATGTTATATATATATATATAGAGTCGTTTTGGAATATTAAATTATAATATATATAAATAAAGTCGTTGCCAAATATTAAAATTTACTTTAAACTAATAACCGTGGCTGAATAATAAAATACAGTTCAAATTTATGGCTGTCGCAGAATATCAAAATTTTCTTTGAACTTATAGTCATTGACAAATATATTTTTATACAATATTCTTATAGTAGTTGCAAATGTGAATTGAAGAAGCTATAAAACCACTTTCGGTGTGCACATTTCGATTCACAACACAAAAATGTCTCATAATGTCTGCAACAACAATGTTGTTTACGAATCAGATGTGCAAACCAAAGATTCAAATTACTATAGCCAAAATGGTCCGGATGATACTGACTCTGTTTCCAACGAAGGCGATGATTTGTTGGGGCATACCAAATTTCTTCAGTTTTCTTCAGATAGCACGACCAATAATGATGAGTTAGAGATTATGATGCAAGCTGTTGTCGTTCAACAATTAAAGATTAACCAACATTTTCTAACGGAAGGATCATCTAGTGGTACTCAAGGAGGCAGTGTGTACGGTCGTGCAAACATACGGAAGATGCGGGATCATAAAGAAGGTACTGCAAGATTACTCAAAGATTATTTCAACACCCCCTGTACGTATGGTCCTGACGATTTTCAACGCCGTTTTCGTATGAGTAAGAATATGTTTATGTGCATTTTCAATGGAGTTGTTGAACACGATAATTATTTTGTTCAAAAACGTAATAGTGCCGGTACCTTAGGATGTGCACCATACCAAAATATTATAGGCGCATTACATGTAATAGCTTATGGAATAGCTCCAGTTGCGTTTGATGAGGTTGTCCGAATGGGTGAGAGTACTATTATCTTAAGTTTTGAAAGGTTTTGTGTAGCCATAATTGAATTGTATGGTGAGGAGTATCTACGTGCTCAATTCAAAGCGATGTCAACAAGTTGAAAAGGTTAGGAGCCAAAAGAGGATTTCCTGTCATGTTAGGAAGCCTAGACTGTATGCATTGGGAATGAAAAAACTGTCAAACAGCATGGCACGGTCAATTTATTGGACATTACACTAAAGCGACAATGATACTTTAAGCTGTTGCTTCACATGATCTATGGTTTTGGCATGCATTTTTCGAATGTGTTGCTTCAATGAACGATATTAATGTACTTTAACAGTCACATTTGTTTAAGAGCCTTACACATGGAAAAGCACCTGCATGTGATTTTAGTATTGCAGACATGGGGTATTATTTAGCAGATGGCATTTATCCTTCTTGGGGGACGCTTGTCAAAAAAATTTCAGTTCTTGAAACAAAAAAAATAAAAATATTATGCTAAAAGGCAAGAAGCAGCGAGAAAAGACATAGAACGTGCATTCTGGGTTCCCCAAGCAAGGTTTTCCATTGTTAAAAACCCTCCTAAATTGTTTAAGTCACAGGTTTTGAGAAACATTATGCGTGCTTGTATTATAATGCATAACATGATCACTGAAGAAGAAAGAGGAACATTTCCATCTTTTTTGGGATATGATCCAGATAACACCGCAATTTTTGTTGCTGATAGAAACCCTGCGACTCTTCAGGTATTTCTTAGCCGTCTGCGTAAAATTAGATCTAGGGAGGTACATAGTAAACTGCAGGGCGACCTGGTTAAACATTTATAGCATCTGAAAGGGAATGCTTAGACATAGTCTATGCATTTGTTGAGCTATTGTAACGTTGTAGTACTCGATCATTGTACTATTTTATGTACTTTAAATATATCGCATTTCTATTTTTTATTGTAGCTAATATTCAAAATGCACAAGAGGACGACCCAAACTATATAACTCCTTACTTGACTTGTTGTAACGTTGTAGTACCCCATGATTGTATTATGTTTTGTCATTTAAATATATTCCTTTTCTATTTTATGTTGTAGCCAATATTCACAATTCATAAGAGAACGACCCACAATTTTTATCTCCTTAACTCTTTCCTTCAAGCAGGATGCAGACAATAGAGCACGGACTTTAATGTGAGTGGAGCATGACTTTTAATGTCCCTAGAGCACGACTTTCAATGTTCATAGAACGGTCATTTCAGTTGAATAACACACGTAATATAGCCATGAATTGAAATTAAACTCTACGGATACATCCAAACTTTCCAAATACATAAACCAAACGATACATAATGAATATGACGCATAATATAACGATATACTACACAAACTATATAATATGATTGTACCATAACCCGTACGCTTTGTGACCGACGGAGTTTGAACGGTACTTGAAAATATAGAGTGAGTCGTACGTCGACCATTTCTCTTGAAAAACATCATCCTTTTTTACCTCATCAATTACTTTGTCGTAATTCATATAATCAGTAGTAAATAAGAAGAATGCACTTCTGGTTGCTAAGTTGGACCTTTGTATTCTACAACTAGTATGATTGTTGTATTTTTCATTGAGGGTTGCCTAAAAATCTTGGTCTATCTCTTCTTTCATATGTAGTATGTCTGCTTCAATGTACGCCTTTATCAAAACAACGTAATCTAAAGCAGTCCAGTTTTTGTTTTCCATTTTGAAGTGTGTAATCAAACTAAAATTCCAATGTTTAATATAGGCATAATAAAGTAAAGTAAAGTAAAGCATCTTCCTATTCAGGCAAAACAACCAAGAGGTATAAAAAGTAAGAGCACTTATACAATAAAGTCTGTCGCACCATTCAAGGGAATCATTAAAGTTGATTTGATTAAACAACTTTACAAGGTCAGGGCAATTAAACTTACCCTATTTTATACAGTTGATTGGAAAACACATTGCAGAACATTGAATGGCTTATTGTAATTATCAAGTCTACTTGCATTCTTTGTCTTCATAAATACGGGGGCATGGTACTTTTCTTCATACTCACCAACAATTATAAACAAACAATAATGGCTGATTCCAACAACAACAATTTCTTTGGCTATACCGATGATAACATTTGTAATTTTACTAGTTTATTGTCTCAAGCTGAAGGCCCGTCACTGATTCCACCCCCTTTCCAAACTCCTTAACAAAGTCAATATCTCCACCAATTAAACCTTGCTCCGCAGTACGGTAACATGTATGGCCAACTTCCTCAAACCAACAACTACTTTGGGTCACAATCCAGTGATCCTAATCAAAACGTACACCAAGAGGTGGCTTCTTTAACCCCTGTACCTGACAAAGAAAAACCAAGGCCAAACGGTCTTACACTAAGCGAAAAACAAACGAAACTCACGTTTAAAGTGGCATGGAAAAAACTGTAGCTACTGGTAAAATATGGAAAGCAGCTGACTATAAAGTGTTAGCTAATGCATAGGAAACGCGTATGTCGTTGCTGAAGGCCGTTCTGGTGGTAATTTTTTCTACCAAAAGGTTAATGATTTGTACAATGGAGATCCTGAATGCGTAACACGAAGATCATTTGAGAGCACAAAGACTGCATGGTATAATTTTAATACTATGTGTACCAAGTACAAAGGGATAAAAGCACTAAAGGGGATTCGCTTAGAAGCGGTCAAACATTCAGAGATTTAAAGGAGGATTATGATAGCATCGATCGTGACACTTGTAAAACTGAATTCATTGCTCATGAAGCATTGGAAATTCTTTCCTTCTATCCACGTTGGGTCAATCTATGCGAAACAAATGTTGTAGATCTTGGAGACACCGAAGGTTCTAACTTAAGAAATGTAGCTTCTAGATTTTCGTTGGAATCATACCCGGGAAATTCAGTTGAATGTCCTATGGCTACAGATGAGGATGGGAATAACAGTAGTCCTGTGACTTCTAATTCAGGAATCCTGTATGGTGGGGTTGAAACAAGGCCAGAAAGAATAAAATCAAGCAAGAGAGCACTATTGATAAATAAGTAAACAAAAGATTTGGCAGCGTCTAGTGATAATCTAACTTCATTGTTAAGTCATATATCGATTGCATCTGTCTCCAACAAAGAAGACCGTGAATATCGTAAAGATAAGAAACTACGGATCATGGAGATGCAACTACATCAAGATGCCGCTAGAACTACAGCTCTCATCCAAAGAATTGTTTATAAAGAAAAACATGAAAGACATTTGAAGGAAGAAAAAAAGGAGGAGTATCTAGCAAGAGATATATCTCATTTGACTGGAGAGATCCTTGAATATGCTATAGTAAAGAAGCATAGTATTTTGAGAGCTCAACACAAACAATATCAGGAAGAAGAAGGAAGTTCTGAGTTCTAGGAGAATTCTATGTTGCTATTTCTAGCTTGTTGTATCCTAGTTTTAGATTTCTATGTTGGCTAATGTTGTTATTTCTATGTTGCTATTTCTGGCTTGTTGTATCCTAGTTTTAGTTTTCTATATTGGTTGTACTATTTTGTAGGTTATTAATTTTTCTTAACTAGTTTTAACTGATTAACATATCTTTTTCTAATGCATATATGAGATTCAAACTTCTTTTACAATGCTATCAAATATGCATACATACTTAAAACTATATTTAAAAGGTAAATAAAACTGTACAGTATGTGTTGGATACACAAACATAATCCAAACGTTAAAAACCCAATTCTAAAACTTGAAAGCAAATAGATTTTCATTCTTTAAATAGTATTTGTGATTTTCTTTACAAATTTATTTAAACATATTAAATTAACACATCAAAAATTGGATTTTTAAAAAAAAAAAAAAAAAAATCCATGTTTTATATGGTTCTCATAAAACCGTATAAGACAAAAGGGTTTTATGAAAACCGAATATAGACTAAACGGTTTTCATAAAACCGTTTATAAGTTAAACGGTTTTATGAAAACCGTTTAGTCTATATTTGGTTTTCATAAAACCGTTTAGGTCTCGCCGCTTCAAATTGGAAATGGCGAGCGTCGCCATTTCAATTCCTCCCCCACACCGCTCACGCTGCTGCGGAGAGCGTGAATACGCTATTCTCCCCCATTTCGACTCCTCTTCCCACTGCTGGGAGTGCTCTTACTGGAAATCCGAATAGGAATTTTGGAATTGGAATTGCATTGATATATATATATATATATATATATATATATATATATATGCATTCAAATTAGATGTCATAATCAGAGATCCTATGTGCTTATTTGTCTAAAAAACTAGGTTATCACCGAAAGATTCTAACATTTTTATTCTTTTTTTCTTCCTCTGATTTCCACCACATATATCGTTTCTCTCTCCCTCCACTCATTCTCTCACTTCCCACTAACTTAAACTACTATAAGTACTTGGTTTCTATTGGGGTGCTCACTCACTACAAGAAAATATGATTTATATAGCATTATATCATAGCATTCTAATTAAAGTGCTATATAAAAATTAATTAAGTGTGAAATATAACTAGAAATATTAAAATTTGAGCTACGAAAAAAAAAAACACAGTCCGCTATATTTTGACATACTAATTTTAGGAAGGCGGGAGCTGAAAATCAACGCGGCGTTCTTTTAACCCGTGAAAAGAAAGTCCTTGGCCCTCACTTTCCTCTCCCCTTTTCTATCGACCAAAATTTTTCAGCAAAACTCCAAATCAAAGTTTTAACCTAAATTTATGACCGGTTCGATTTCCATCATCGCATCGTAACTCTCTGCTCCGGCAACCATTAGCACTACGATTTTCTCCCCACAGCGATCGCCGCATCTTATCTATTCATCACCAGCAACAATTTTCGATTCGACGTTGATTCGCTCTAACAGCCCGCAACTACGTCAATCACATCAGTTTACTTCACCAGTAACTACCTCATCGATTCTCCCCATCAGCAATGGTCGCGTCGGTTCACTCTAGCATCAACGACCTCATCAACCGAATTCTTGGAGTAGTTGGTAATTCGGATTTTGTTTTTATGCTATTAAATTTTAATACTTGGATTCCTAATCAATAATTGCATATTATTTAGTTTTATGCCTAAAGTATATGTCCTGTGTTGTGTATTACATTTTTTTCCTCTGTGGTTGGTTTTAATTCTTTGTGTTGTTTAGTAAATATGATATAGTATAATGTTTATTTAAAGTTAGTTACAATTCTTAATTATCAATTGTAATTTTCTAATGATGAGTTAAATTTTTTAATCATAGCATATTGATTATTAATCATAGTTTGCTTATTAGTAATTAAAATTAGTAATTGTTAGGTAACTAGAATAGTTACCTTTTAAAATTAGCCAAATATATAATTAATTATGTAAAGTTATATCCCAACTCAATTTAGGGTCAGTGTCAATGAATGTAAATTCAGGATACCTACCATTGTGCAGTCTGTTCTGGTTTAGGATGCAGTTTGTTAAAGTATAACCCCCTAAATGATACTTTCAAAAAAAATCACATACATTTTTTGTGAAGATTGTTTTTACTACGGATCAGTGTCTCAGATAAGTAGTTGCAACAATAGAACGAGTAGAAGTGAAGTGAATGAAGTAAAATAACAGAAACATAGGGCTTTGATCTTTATTATTACTCTAAAAGGTTACAAATCATAGAGCTATGGTTTTAGAAAATAGAGAATGATTGTAATACTATTAGACATGTGAAAAGGTGGGTTGCAACATAATAATAATAATAGGAGAGCTTTAATTGGACTTCAATATAGTAAAATTAGATAAAAGTTAGAACATAAATAAATGTTACATGCATACTTGTTCTTTATAATGAAATATTAGTCTTTGCATGAAAAGCTATATGACTTTACCATATATAGTAAATTATACTAACTATGAATCATAAGATTATGAATGGAATTGCCATGAGACAAGCATGAATAAGCTTTGAGAGTATTGGGATGAATGAGAAACTCACAAATTCTTCTATTTCATTGTCCTTGTATATAGTTCTATTCTTTGTATTGCATTGCTAACTAACCTTTCGCAACAGTAAAAATTATATCATCCCTTGAAAATTCGTTTTGCCAACTCAAGTTTTATTCATTTGCAGTTTCCTATGTAGTGTGTACACTAATTGTTATTTTAAGTAGTATGGTTTCTGCAAGACCATTTCCAGCTCAGTTGTCTTCTTTTTTCTAACCACTTCTGCAAAATCAAAGAACTAGTATTTTGTTGTTGGTTAGTTCTAAAACATAGCACTGTTAATATGCATCAAAGGAACACATGCAGGCTGAAAGCTCCTAAGAAACTAAATCTGAAGAGTTTGCACCAAATGCTGCATGATTTCAAAATATATCAAATTGTTTTACTGTGTAGATGACAAATACTGTTAATGCTTTTATAATACCATTTTACAACGAGGGTCTCAGAACTGTGTAGCAACCATAATTTCTTCCTTAAGAATGTACTAATATACAACATCTCCATTCATTTTTTATATAAAGGATGTGTGATCCATGTATCAAATAGTCATATAAGCATTGATTGTAAAAATTGATTCCATGAATCAAAATATCTAAATATCTGATCTCCACTCTTGCAGACGCTATTGCACCAGCCTATGCTCTGCCAAATCTTTAGATGCCCGCTTTCTGACCACAACCGCCTTAGTGCCAGCCTCTGCCTCGCTAACCGCATAGCTGATGCAGCTGCAACCTCCAGCTAGGTCTGCTACGTATATAAGTTTTCTGATTTTTTTAATCTATCAGTTTCCTACTTAAAAAGGATTATTTTCTGATTTTATGCCCATACCCTCAGCTGAAGGGATATTGTAATATACATTAGTAAGCTTTTGAATTTATTTGTTAAGTTATTACTTAAAAGCATGGTCAACTGTTTTAATGCTCTAGACTATATGTGTACTATAAGTTGAATTGATCATATAATCAGGGTAATGTAAAAAATATCACTAACTTGAAATTTGATTTGATTTGCCTTTTTTTTTGGTGTTTTAAACATGGTTTAACTAAAAAAATTATGATTATAAGATGCCCTAAGCTTGTTTAAGTGCAGGTTCTATAAACCGACAATCTTATGAAAACTCAAAATAATACCGACAAAATTCTCATTAAGCAAAACGTTGTTCCTGAAGCAAAACAAATACCTTATTAGCACAATAGCAACAAATCACCGTGATCTGTTCCCATGCACATAGATTACCTTTGTTCTTGTTTGCATATTTTAGTTAAACAATCGTTTGCTAGTATACTGATATTCTTCATGCTAAAAGAGAAAAAAGAAGAAGATAATATTCTAATTATTGTATCTTTTTCTTGTGATGATTATTGTTTAGTTATATGATATCATTTATTTAGTATTCCTTTGGTTGTTGAGAAAAAAATAATCAAAGTATGTTGCTTGTAATCTGAGGCAAACACACGCCACTGATTTTGGAAATGCAGTAATATATGGTTTGTTTTTTTAATTCTTGTATGTTTTTTCTTTACTTCATAGAAATAGTCGCAAGTTGTTTTATGTCCTTTCTCAAGCTAACAAATAGTTTCCAAATAAATTATTATTTACAATTAAATATTTATTATTTTTGTTGGCCTGAGACTTTTCTTAACCCTTGTTGCATTCGACTCCTCCACAGTAAATGTTAAATTGACAACTAGCATTGAACCGGTCCCTATTTGCTGTTTGGTTAAAGCTTAAAACAAGCCTATTTATTTTTAGTTTTAATCACTTCTTATCCTGCAACTGCAAAAGAATAAATATCTATAATAAAAATTGGCAATGTAATCAAAAGGATATAAATGCACTCGTTTCAACTATTTTTAAAAGAAAGTTAACTGGCTTTGTAATTTCATGAATATTTTCTTTTTGAAAATTTTAAAAATAAAATAAAATAGAGGAGATATATGCATATAATAAGTTTTTTTTTTTGAAACTTAATCTTTACTGGGAGTGTTCTTCGTTTGGTGAGGTAAAATAAGTCCTTTTATATCTTTAAGGATATATCACAATTGCTTTGATTGGTGGATTTTGGTGTAGCAAATCTTTTGTTGAGCAACTCAGACAAATTCGAGCCTGTTCCCTGTCCTTACTTTCGTGCCTTGCTGAATTTTTGCACATTAACTCATAGATAATACTATGTTACAAAAATCGAATAGTCCAATGAAATTGAGCCCCTTTGGACATAACTATTTCATGTGATAATATATTGCTTGATTGTATTGATTCGTACACTATTTATAAATTCAATAGCGAAATGCAAATTCTGAATATATTCTACAAAATTTAGCTACCTTGTGTTGGGTAAACATTAAATGAAAGATTAGTGGGAAATTAAAAAGGTGAATGGTTATGTCAATTAGTGAAAAGGTAGTGTCTTTAGAGTCAAAAGTCATGTCCGTTCAACCGAAAAGTCATGTTTGTTGAAATGAAGAGTCGTGTCGGTTGAAATGAAGAGTCGTGTCCGTTAAAGTGAAAAGTCATGTCTGTTCATGAAGATTCGTGTCTGTTTGTTAAGTGTCATGTCTGTTCGTCAAGAGTCGTGTCTATTCGTGAAAAGTCGTGTTTATTCAAGTGAAGAGTCATGTCTATTTAAGTGAAAAGTCGTGTCCGTTCAACGAAGGGTCATGTCCATTGAAATGAAATGGTGTCTATTGAGTTGTAAGGTCATGAAGACCACTATATAAATACGGGTGGTCATTTTGTATGTGAGTGAGAGGAAATAGAGAGGATAAGAAAAAAGAAAATGTTGTAAGTGTTGTAATGAAAGTTGAATTATAAAAGAAAACAAAATTTGTTGTGCATCCTTCTCCTCCTCCATAATAATTCATCTTATTAGTTTCTACACCTTGCATATAAACTGATGATAAACCATGGGCAATAAACATTGTCACAACATGTTTAGGTTGTGTTGGTTTAATACCTTTGCATCTACTATTTTTTATTTTGCCTTAAACAAACATTGATTTTGATACTTTGTGGCTTCCTTTTGGCTCAAAAGTCCTGCTTGATTTAATGATCCAGAATATGCACGTATATTTGAACCTTTGCTATTAACTTCATTTTTCTTACAGATTAAGAAAGTTACAATGATGTAGTGCATGGGAAATAGGCAAGTTGTATATGCTAGATCACCAGGTATATTTATGTATATTCCTTTTCCATAGATGTTATTGATTCTCAGTGAAATAATTTTTATCATATGTATAAATGCTCTTATTCTATAGCTTGAATATATTATTTTCATCAGCTATTGGATAAAATTCTAAAAAATGTGATTGTATGGTTGAATTTGTAAATATATCTTGATGTTGGATTTTTTTTCCCTGCACTCTACATTGACTTTTTTTCTTTTCTCTTTTATTACTCTCAGGGAGTGTATGTATACCTTCATATTATTTTTCTTAAATTAGGTAATGTTAGCTTTCTAATTAGAGTTTTTTTTTTCTTCTAGTAGTGCATAAAATTATTGTCAAAAATGAAATTGTTCTTGCTGTCAGCTATAATGGCTAATTCATATAGTGCAGTATAATAATAATCTTAATACTATTAGCTTTCTGATGCATGATTTTAAATTGAAATATGTCATAATTTTGTGAACATATTACAATTATTGGTGTTAGATTAATGTAGTTGATCCTGTGACGTTATAATATTTTGTAAAAACTGCTCAATTTGAGCTTTTAATTTGTTCTGCACAGTCTTGATAGCTGGTCATTTGTGATATTGATTTCGTAATGGTTCTGGTTCCAACATACCATGCAAGTAATAATTAACTGATACTTCTTTTTTAATTCTTTGGATTTCCATCCCGCTGTTATTTTTCAAAGTTGTATTATTTACGTTATTTTTACATGATAGTTTTGAACTTGTGCGTTTGCTAATTGACTGCAGAACTGCTTTGTTGATAGAAATTATTCTGTGGGACTATCTGTTACTCATTTATTATGTTTCAGAAACATGGAAATGCAAGACTAATAATTGATTAATATTTCTGCCAATAAATTACTCATTGGATTACTCATTTTGCAAAATTATTCATTAGATTAATCCTTTGCTCTTTTTATTTATTTAGGGATGTGTATCAATTTTGATTGTTTGGAATACTGATTTTTATTTATTTATTTATGGGTTAACATAATATCAGACAGAAAAAGAAAAGGAAGTAGGATTCAAGTTACCATCATCATTCATCATACGTTCGAACAGGGATCACTGATGTCTGGAACATAAAAGCGACACCTGACTTAATACTCAGAATACAAACAACCAAGCCTAGTCGCATAAATACAACTTTATCCGTCAGTCTAAATCGACAAGGAAAGGAGTCCATGGGCAGACTACAAATTGAAAATAAGTTTATATATGAGATGACAAGAAATCCAGATGAAGTCCCTATGCTCTCCTTGCATGATCGGCACGTTTGGCAGCAACCTGCTCCTCGGAGAGGGCCAAGTAATAAATTCTGGGAGTGGTTTTGGTTTTCCTGAAAAGATCATCCAAAGTGAGAATTGGTGGTTCTGGTTCCTTGGGAAGAGGCGGAGGAGGCGGAAGCAGATACCTGATTCACTCAGATTTTACTTGTAAACCTGAATCTGGGCTGACCTTAGCAGATACCTGATTGAGCTGACCTGGACTGCTGTTATCTGTATCCACTGCAGAAGGCATTGTATCCTTATTCTTTACTCCAGTCTCTAGATTCTGTTCGATCGCAGTCCCTGGAATTTGTTCGATGCTAGTCTCTGGATTCTGTTCGCTGCCAGTGTCTGGAATCTGTTCGATGCCAGTCTCTGGATTCTGTTCGATGCCAATTTGATTTGCAGGTAAATCGCCATTCTTTTCATTTTCAATAGAAGGTTTTGATTCCTCAATCCTTACATCAGTTTCATCTTCATTAAGACTAAGCTTAACATCAGTGTCACTGACATTCTTGGTAGCCAATTCAGTTCCCTGTCTGTCTTTCTCCTCTTGATCAATATTATCAACCATGATGACTTCACTTTGCTCAGTCGAATACTGAATTATACACTATTATAATACCATGATTTAGACTAGTTATGTTTTTATTTCACAGCAAGCGTCATTTGTTGTATTTTTTATGGTTATACAATATATCGGTGTTAGAATAATATTATATTTTGACAAATCTGTTTGTCATTAAAGTTGTTGGAGACTTAGTTCTGTCAACATTGGCTATAGAGTTGTTAGGAACAATTTTGTCATCATTTTATAAAACACAATTAAAATCAACATCACATAGCCATAGTAAATTCATTGAGTTGCATAGTTAACAAATGTGTTCCTATAGACTAATTATGTCTGCTTGAGTGTATAGTCCCTATACAAATGTAAGAGCCATTTTAATCCACCACTATTTTGCATTTAGCTAGCGCTGAGCCATGAGGTATCATGTTGTCTAAAAGAAAAAACTTATATCCACAGTGAAGGCTGATCCAGTCATATTCTTTGTTTTGATAGTCAATATGCCATATCGGATGAAGACAAAACTGCCGTTGCATTGTAATCTTTGCAAGCGTTGGATGCTCAGAAAAAAGAACGAAGTTAGCAGGGCCCTTGATGCAGAGAACTTTAAAAAGAACGACATTAGTAGGGCCTCAGAAAAAACTGCTCTCCAGGTATGTGTAATATCATATCTGAAACTTTTTTTTTAATATCAAAGGTAAGTTTCTGTTTTGTTTCTTCTCTGACTAGTATTGTACCTAGGCATTTCAGTATTCTATAAAGAGCGTTTGTCATTTATGATACATAACTGGTCCCTTCTAAGAAAAATTAAAGTGTGAGCATTGGAATAACTTTTAATTGGGAGTTACATTGTTTAGACATAATGTTCTGCTGTAGTATTCACATTATAGCTAAGTTTAGTTCGGCAAGTTTTTCAAGTGTTCTGAACTTATATCGTTTAATAATATGGGAAAGCCATCTATCAGCTTTCGATGTAAACAAAAAAGATATAATAAAGTATGTGCAACCTTTAGCTGTGAGGTAGGTGATAATATATTGTTTTGATGAAGTACAAGTTGGATTTTTTTGAATCTTTAACTTGTATTCGTTTTAGCTGTTTCTTTTATTAGACAGTATTAGAGTGCAGTGATTGTATTAGATGGTCAGGCTATTTTTATAGATGGTGACAAAAATGATAAGCTGAATGGGAAATCTAAAGTTCCAGGGATAAATATTTTAGGTTTAGATTTATTGTTAAGGGAAAAAGAATTTAGGTTTAGATTTGTAATTTATTAGAGTTGATACATGGAAAATATACAAAGAGGGTGGGATTTTGCTTAGTGAAGTGGGTTAGATTATGAGATTTACAATGATGGGTTGTTGAAAACCAAGAAGGATTAGCCTATATTTGGATTTCACTATGGTCCGTCCTTTGCTTATTACCATAAGGATTAACCAGGTTTCCTTTTGTTTGTTGGATCGGCATGCATATTGTATTCTAAGCTCATATTTATTACAAATTGGTGATACTTTTGTTCAAATTTCGATTATATCCTTGTTATTTATAGTTGGGAACAGGTTGATTATTCCTTTAAATCAAATCTTTAAGTTAGTATAATATTTTTTAGACTAAGGTTTATGATTCCGAGTTAATTTATGTTCCTGCGTATATCGAATGCGTTTGATAATCATCTAATTAGTTTTGATATGTGTGCAGTTTACGCAAAATTCAAGATGTCGTGCTGTGTATGAGATGCTTCTCTATAGCTTGATGCATGCTTGAGGCGGTGGTTGGATACTATGTCTAAACTTGAGAATGATGGTGGGTAGTGGCAAAAATCAAGATTTCCAGTGGCTGAATACTGAGGGATTTCTGATGTATTTATGTATTGGAACCATGTCTAAACTTATTTAGCCATCAACTATGTCTAGACTTATTTAGGTATATCAACTATTGTAAGACCATTTTTATTGTCTTTTGAAATTAAATATGCTTGTGATAGTAGATATTTTTTGCAACTGAATATGCAATTTGTATTATTTATTATTTAGTTGTCTTTAATATGCACAACTCAACCTAGAGTAAAGAGCGTCATAGAAAGAACATTGCAAAAAAGGTGCCATATATAAAACATGTTAATAGCAGAAAATGTCCCCTACGGAAGTAGAAGGGGAATTACTATAAAAAATCATATCAAAAGGAAAAACGCTATATATAAATGAATATAATAGCAGAAAAAACGACTTATGAAAAGTTAAACCGCTATGAAAAACTTTTTTTTTATATCTTTGAATACTTGCTGTGAAAACATTATTATAGCTATAAAAAAACAAAACAAAATTTTAGTAGGACAATAAAATGGCAAAGGTGAAACGCTATGAAAAACTTTTCATATCCGTGAATGTGCTATGAAATGTTTGATACAATAGTGTTTAATTTAGAGCTATGAGATATATCAGGTCTATTATAACATGTTGATATATAGCGTCGTCACTAATGCTATGAAAAGTTATTATATCGTTTTTCACATGCTATCAAAAGCTAAATCTGGTGTAGTGACTATTTGGGGCGCCATTGAACACTCCAATATATATATATATATATATATATATATATATATGTATGTATATATATATATATATATATATATATATATATATATATATATATATACACACACACACACATATATGAGGAGGGTTCCGCTGCACCTCTTATATTGCACGTGAACTCTCCCACTTAACCTCCACCACTCATTTTCCCACTCATTCTTTCTCTTCCCATTTCAATATTATTTCTTAGTGGGAAGAGAGAGAATGAGTGGTGGAGGTTAAGGGGGAGAGTTCACGTACAATATAAGAGGTGTAGCGGAACCCTCTTTATATATATATATATATATATATATATATATATATATATATATATATATATATATATATATATATATATATATAAGGAGTGTTCAATGACACCCCAAATAGTGAGCACCCTATTTGCCCCCTCTATAAACTAAGTATTTATATTAGAATATGTGAGTGAGAGGTAAGAGAATGAGCGGAGGGAGAGAGAAGTGAGATATTGTCATAATCAGAGATCCAATGTGCTTGTTTGTCTAAGAAATCGGGTTATCACCGAAGGAATCTAAGGGTGTGTTTGGTTAAAAATGATTTTTGAGTTTTCAAAATTAATTACAAAACTTTGAAGGTGTAGAAGGAGAAATGGTAGAATGAAAGCAAGATGGAGGGGACCGCGGAGGGGATGTAGCAATCATGAAATGAGGATTTGGTCTCCATATTTCTCTCATTTCTCAAAACATGAAAAATGGATAAAAGTTGTTTTTTATTTTGTGTGTTAACTTTGTTTTCTAAAATTGTTGTTTTTCATAATTTACATGCGTTGTGCACATTTTTGTATGGACGAAAACCCAAAACTTTAAATGGTAAACCAAACACTACCTAACGTTTTGGTTATCACCAAAAGAATCTAACATTTTTATTCCTTTTCTCTTCCCCTTTGTTCATATCTTGGTTTAATTCTTCTCCCACTTTCTTGAAAATAGGCCTTACGAGTACGACTGACCAGCACATTCCCTATCATCACATTGACCATAGCTTCAAAATGCAGCAGAGTGCACAAAATAAATTCGGTACTGACGTCTTACTTAAGCACATTTTGGACGTTATAACTTAATTAAACCTGCTTCACCATCCTTACAAGCTTGCCTTTGACTTTGAATCCCTCGACCACTTCATTTTTATTTGAAAGCGACCTGGTCCAAAAGTCGGGTAACAATGTACCAGAAGATGTTTACATTTTTTGCAAGTGGATGTTAATATTATCTTGTGTTTTCAAGCAAACTAAAAACCAAACATAATGTTTGGCTCAAATGACTTCATTGTACGGTTCTAATATGGTCCATTACTCCATGTTGAGCAAATTTTTTTTTTTTTTTTCCATTCGTTCTTCCTTTTTATTTTTCCCTTGATTAAAAGCTTACACTACAGATATAAGTTAGGCCAATAATATAAGTTGCCAACTTCATCAGCTTCATTTTATTTTTCTTCTAAGTGTATCAAAACAAAAACCCTTAGCAATCTCCTATCTCATTATTACATTTAGTTCTTGAAAGACCACCATGTTTCTATGCCTCAAACCAACCAGAGTGCATTAGCACTTTCTATTACACCCTCCTTTACTAACACAGGTATGTGTAGACTCTTGGATCCAATATTTTTGAAATTCCAGCCGGTATCCCTTGTAATTAAACCTATGTTTGTGGTAATAGAAGCCAATTTCATAACAAGTCTACGAATATGAAAACTTTATCTAAAAGCCCAAAGGCGCTTAAAGGCAGAGAAATGAATATCCTATTATTGGGTATATATCAAATGCATTTTTTGTACTTGAACAATTGAAATTTCCATATGGATACATGCGTCTCTAGTGCACAACTTACAGGCATCTATACTCAGATATGCATAACAAACATGATCATGGCTGTTGATGATGATGCGTTCAAACATGTTTAGTTGAAAATATATCTTTTCAATCATATTCTTCCATAAATGATAGTAAGTATTGGCTCCAAATAGTAGATTATACACAAAGTTTCCTCACCACTTCCTATTAGTATTTCAAAAAATATTCCTATTTGACGTAAAAAATTATGTGAAATTAGTGTATCGGAAATTGACTTAACCTCAATGCATGATTATTCTATACATTTACCATGTTATAATCTTGTTAACTACAATCGACTTGCTTTTAGTTACTGAAACTTCGTACCTCCAACACTGTTTAAATAAAACATTAAATCAACCCTCAACAAATGGACCTGAGGATCATTTGTAAAGTAACAAAGGGAACAAGGGAAGAGATGGAGAAAGGTATTTGGTACTGTTTATGTGAGGTCCTAGACGGCACAAACGCAAGATAAATTCAGGATTTACTACAATTATATGTCTTGTAGAAATCATGGACCCTCAAAAATACTAGTATTATACCACACAACAGTGAGAAACCCACCGCTAAAGTGTTCAACATGAAATAAAAATTATCGGTTAAAACATATTTTAAATTAGATTTTCTTTAAAAAATTATAGAGTACTTTAAAAGAAAATGAAAGTAACTAATAAAGTAGAAATTCGATTAAACTAGGTTTTAATTTAGGGGATTATTAAAGGGACTTTTTTTTTTGATTAAATGGGGGTGCCATTTTCAATTTATTGTAAAATTGTTAAGGAGGAGTTAAAATAAATTAGTCCTTTCTTAAACATATTAATAAAATTTTCAATATTAACCCTTTAATCCTTATTATATAACCTTAAAACCTAAAATCCAATTAATGAGTATATTTTCATGGTGGATAATAAATAAATAAAATGGATATAGTTATAGTAATAGAGATACATGAAAATTATGTGAGTGATCAAAAGTCACTGGATCACGTAAATAAACATAGTATCGTATTGGAATTGGATACATATTATCATATTGGAATTAGCTGGTTGAATTTGAATTATCGTAGATTATGGTCAAATATTTATAAACGACATGGAAAATGTATGTGTTGAAGATTACAAATAAGAAGGTGGCAAGGGTATTTTAGTCTTATATATATATATATATATATACACACACACACACACACACACACACACACACACAATCCTCTCTTTAACAAATTACAAATAACCCCCTTAAAATTAACATTCCTTAATCAACATTGGAGTCCTTTAAGAATCCCCTTAATTTATATGGTCAAAAGTGGAAAGAAATTTATCCCTTAATGATAGTCGTTAGTTTAGTTGGTTCGGCCATAGTGGAAAAAAAATCATCTACTTCCGAACAGAACCACAGTAGCATTTACACCTAGACAAACACTCCATCATCAGAGGACTTTTCTTTTTGGAATTTTTGCGAACTCTAGAGTCAGCAGATGTGTAAAATTCCTTGAGCCTTCAGGTGCAATTTTTTTTTTGATCTCAAAACAAAATTCCAATCTACTAAAATACAAGTAGTCAGTCATTCATCAACATTTACCATATTTCAATACAAAACACCATTGTTCCCAGTGCTTAACAATACAATACAAAAAATATATAAAATGGCTAACTAACTGATTCAAAACACATGTCAAAATGTACTGAGGAACAAATGAATAATGGGAACCAAACTGTACGTCTTGATGGGTAAAGCCGTAAAGGTGAACACTGATATTTAGGATCATACTGCAATTATCCAATTTGTTTCCATGTACTCATGCCGTAGTTTTCCAATTTGTAAAGAAGCTCTTATCCCATCTTCTCACACAAAGTTCAATAAAGCTCCAAAGCATATGATCATAAATACCACATGTGGCATTACAGATATTTTCATGCAAACAAATAACTAGGCCTATGTTTTTCCTCCCTTGGCTAAAGTCCCCTACAAATGTTCTATATCCCCAAAATATCAAGCTTAATTTGATCATCTTTACTTTGGCTAATTAATTGTGATTCCTTCCAGGTGTTTATGCAGGCTAATGCTTTTGCTTCAAAGACTACTCAAATTGGAATTTCTCGAACATCCCTTCAACCCACCAACTATTTTCCCATTCCCAATTAATTATATTGGGCCTCTTATTTTAGCCTGGCATTCGATCCAGTAATTATGCCAGTATGCCTAATTTTGCCTCAATCATTAACAGCAAATGTAAGTGGGAATTCTAGTCCCACTAGACCTACTGCTACAACCCAACCTCTAAACCCCCAACCCACTTCCTCCCCCACACTATTGTGTTGCAGCCTCTATCCTCATCAAATAATCAATTAGCTTTAAAATGATCAATGTACATTACAAATGATAGCATAAGACTAAGAATATTCTATCGATTTATTCAACAGGTCTGAATAAGTAGTCATATAAAACATATATTATCATAATTGACTATTGGGGAATTTGCGGTTTGAGACTATTGGAGGAAGATGATTACCGTACTTCAGACTTCAAGGATCTATATGATAGATTCTTTCAGACAATAGTTCAACCCACTAGGTACAAACGGTTATCGAACTATCGACTTTCAGGATTTAATAAAGCCTTGGAAAACCGAAATCGGATTCAAAGTTTGTACGGTTTTGATCTGATCAAGAACACTCCAAAATTTGGTTACTGATGATGCAAGAATATAATTACAATAAAGAGGAGAAGAAGAAGATGAATCTATAACGTTTTCTGGATTTTGCAACACCTTGGAGGCATCACAAATAAACAGCATTTGAAACGCTTTCTGGATGTTGCAGATTCGGGAGGATGAAGATGATGGAAAAATTTATTTGAAATAGTATTCCGTGTGGATATTTATAGGATGTGGAAAGAGGTGCCCGTTAATGAATAGACCCGACTGGTTGAATGGTCATTTTCATTTTGGTTTTGAAACACTGCATCCATTCACAAAGCGTTACAAAATTTAAACATCACGCCTCCTTTTCTAAAGGTCAGAGAACGTTTCGAAACCTCGCTCTTTATTTAAATTCTTTTGAGTCCATAATGGGCTGAAAAAATTGCCCATTACTAGTTTAAAATCTGATCCAAAAACAATATCATTAGATCCGGACCCAAGACCCGCAACCGGCCCGGTTCGGTCTGACGGATGGCAGCGGCGGCGCGCGCGTATGTGGTATAAATATGCATGGTCACCCTCCTTTTCTTAACTGTTCACACCACGTGATGCTTTACTTCGTCATCCCAAGAATCAGAAGAAGCTAGATCTCATCTGATTCCTGAGCTTTCGATTGTGACTTGGGTTGAGCCTTGCCCTGACACCTGGTGAGAGGTCTCCATCCCAGCAGCATGGCATGAGGGAGTAGACAAAGAGCAAGGAGTGCCTCTTGTGACATGACTTGACGAGTAAGATAATATACTAAGGGCTTCTTGTTGCTATAATCTGCATTCCTAAACATTAGAACAACAATTTGTCCATAGTTTATCCTTATATATTAATTAAGGTGGAGGTTTGTTGTTCGTTAATGCACCTATCTTACCAGTTTTATTTATCTGATTACTTAAATGTTTATACTGGACTTGGTACCCCAGTATACGCTACGCACCTCCCATTTCTCTTCTCAAGTTGTATACTGGATCGGTCCCAGCTCACTTCGCTCAATGGACTGTTCTAGGGCAGTCCGCTTGCGCCCTTCGCCTGGTAATCTTTTGAAAAGGTTGCTTCCGCTTCCTCTTCTTCGAGTTGAATAAAATGGTGCGCCTTCGCTCCATTCCAAAGTAATAGGATCCGTCCTTTCGGAATCCTGTATCGAAGGAAGTCAGATATAAGGCCGATCAGTTGCGGACTCCGCTAACGCCGGTCAAGGCGAAAGAATGTGGTGAAGTTACCATTTACTACTTAAGTTTTAAGTTAAGATATTGTGTTAGCAAGAAAGACGTGACTAAAATTTTCACAACAGTCTCCCCCAATTTTCAAAATAAGAAAAATAAATAAAGTGGACGGTTGAATCACTAGAGTGACTTCCTACATACTCAAGAGGGATCAAGCCTATGTAGTTCTAAGATCAAATTTTGCATCATCATGGAAACAACACATAAATAAAAGGTATCTTTTGGATTTGAACCTTTACTTAGTGTAAACCATTCAAAGTTCTATCGAGATTCTATGGTGAACGAATCTTGTATCAAGTATCCCTTAATGATAAAACCGAAACAATCACACATGTTGATTTCCTTAGTTAGTGTATTCTGTATTGCTCAGCACGTTAATGGCCATGTGCTTTAATCCTAGTTCATGGGTCTACTTTAAAAAGCGGTCCTACTTTCCTAGGAAACGACCTAATTTCTATACTCATATAGGTAAGTCTCTTAAGGTGCTTCTGCGATACACCTTTTAAGGTTTCTAGACTTATTAAGTATATTATCCATCCTTTGTTCTTGCAGAATCAAACACTAAATATTATGGAATTATTGATTTAGTGTTCCATAATCATACTCTTAGATTGTTGGTATCCATTGAACTTTGTATATCCTTTTCAAGACACAAGTTGGGTTTCTGTTTGGGATGATCAATCTTCATTCACAGGCCTTAGTCCCATTCCTTTTGACTTTATAGAAAGCATTGCCTTTGGAAGACCTTTAGTAAGTGGGTCAGCCAAGTTTTTCTTCGTTTATATGTAGTCAACAGTTATAGCTCTACTTTTGAGTAATTATCTTACCATCTGATGTCTTAGACTCACATGTATAGAGTTTCCATTATATGTCTTATTAGAGACATTATATATCGTTTCTTGATTATCACAGTTAATCAAGACTACTGGAGATGACTTCTTCCACAATGGGATTTCCGTTAACAAATTCCTAAGCCATTCCACTTCTTTACATGCATCTGCTAATGCAATCAATTCTGACAACATAGTTTAATCAGATATACAGCTCTGCTTCTTGGAAGCCCAAAACATAGCAGCTCCTCCTAATGTAAAAATCCATCCAGTCGTAGACTTCGATTTGGATTCTACATTGTTCTAGGTTGCATTACTATATCCTTCTATTACTGCAGGATATCCTTTATAAGATAAACCATAGTTAATGGTTCCTTTCAAATAAGCTAAAATTCTGAAAATAGCTTTCCAGTGTTCAAAATTTGGATTACTCGTAAATCTACACAATACACTTATAGCATGTGCGATGTCTGGTCTGATGCAATGCATAGCATACACAGGACTGCAAATAACACTAGAATATTCCAATTGAGAAATGGTACGTCCAGTGTTCTTTTCTAATTTATTACTTGGATCTAAAGGAGTTGGTGCTGGTTTGTCATTATAATGACCATACTACTTCAGAAACTTCTCAACGTATTGAGATTGAGTTAGTAATAACTCCCCCGCTTTCCTAATGATTTTAGTTCCAAAAATTACATCAGTCTCTCCTAGATCTTTCATATCAAATTTAGAAAATATAAACTTCTTAGTTTCATTCACACATGATATATTGGAACCAAATATTAGCATGTCATCAATGTATAAACATATTATAACATAACCATTGTTATCCGATTTACTATAAATACATTTATCAGCATCATTAACAATGAATCCATATGACAGTGCAACTTTATCAAACTTCTCATGTCATTGCATGGGAGCTTGCTTCAGTCCATAAAGAGATTTTATTAATTTACAAACTTTCTTTTCTTGGCCTGGGGTTATAAAAACTTCAGGTTGTTCCATGTATATCTCTTCTTCTAAATCTCCATTTAGAAAAGCTGATCTTTACATTCATTTGATGTATGACCAAATTATGAATTGATGCAAGCGTTATTAAACAGCATATGGAAGATATGCAAGCAACTGGAGCATATGTATCAAAATAATCTACTCCTTTTCTTTGTTTATATCCCTTAGAAACTAATCTGGCTTTAAACTTACCAATGGATCCATTTGTATTCAACTTTTTCCTGAATATCCATTTACATCCTATAGGTTTAGCACCAGGAGGTAAATCAATCAAAACCCAAGTTTGGTTTAACATTATGGATTTCATTTCATCATTGATAGCTTCTTTCCAGAAATTGGAATCTCTGGAACTCATAGCTCTAGAATAATTTTAGGGATCATCATCAATGTTCATTACATATACTGTCACATTAAGGACTTCGTCCTTATTGCCTTCTACAAAATATGTTATGAAGTCATGACCATAGTCCTCTATTCTTGCTCTTTTACTTCTTCTGTGTTCAGTACTATGTGACGGTAAGGAATTTCGCTCGGTCCGAACCGGTCGCTAAACCGACCCAGGCCGCTCGAAACGCCCTATCGTTTGAGAACAGGACAAAACAGGACGCATACGAAAGAACATTTCATTGTATATAGTACAACAGTGCATCAGATTACAAGAATATACAGAGTATAAATGAATATTACACAGAAATATCAGAGATTTAAATTACATTTAAATACATAGCAGCGGAAAATAATACAATACACAACTAGAAGAGATATACGGATACAAAGCTTTCCGGATATCATTCCAGCTGTAAACCAAGATCCTGTGAATATAAATCTGCAAAACCAAAACTACTAGCTGCCCGTGTCAAAATAAGGGCACCCAGAGTTTAGGTTAAAACAATAAACTCCAGGTCAGTCATGTGACTGGTGTGAGAACTAAAACAGTTATTAATCTTTATTTTAAATCATTAGGTAAATCAAGGGACAACGCCGTATAACACGGAACGGGTTTCCTCCCAAGAATACCAGTGCATAAAACAAACAGCGCAATGCTAAATAAAGAAAAATGAAGCTGTTATAAGACCCAGGTCCTATCACACAATGCAACGCAAGCCAGGGGATAGGGTTTTCCCTTATAACAGCCAAAGAATGCTTGATACGTTTAAAACAAATCATTTGATACTATAATAAGTGCATAGTGTATAAAACATCTTCAAATCATAAGTATCAATCATAGGCGACATGAGCGTCCCATGCCACTATGTCACCATATATAGGTTTACAAATAAAACCGCAAAGTCACGTATTTGGAAATTGGATTTCCGTCTATGAATCGAGGCAAAAGATAGTCCTCAACCGATTCGAGACAATCTAGCCCATGTCTCAGGCAAGTACTCAGTCAAGCCTTGGAGCGACAGGGCCGGTCCACCGATGTGGATTAAACTTAAACCCTGAACACTACGTTTCCCCACCCTATGGGGTGTAAGTCTGGTCCGTCAGCCGACCAGAATGCATCGGCCGAAACCGATATAACTGAGGCGCCTCACAACAGCAACAACCACATAAGTCAAACTCGTCAGGGCGTGTAAAACCACTGACGCCACTTCTAGCTAGAAAGAAACGCAAGTCCTCCCTGAGGTCCGTCTCCCGTTTTTGGTTCATACCGGGTGTGAAACTCGCGAATCAAACGTTACACAAAGCTACGCCACAAAGGCCTTGCTTTGATCATCACCACAAGACTTTGCTTTTCAACAGAAGCCTCGATCAACTGCCACTTAGGCATGCCACACAGGCAATTCACTCCATGCGTTTGATATCCATCAATATATAACCCCTGAGCTCGTACGTCTCAGAGAAGGGCGTTAAGCAAGAGAATAAATTCTCCGCCGCCAAACAGATATATATTTAATAGAGATCAATCACACGGACTAAAATCCAATGTCAGACACACAGTCCATTTACAAGTCCGTTCTGGGTCTGAACGAAACCGGAGACACCTAGTACCCCGCATATCCATCGATCTCCAAGTACGTCTGGACGATCACTAACTGTTTCCATCTTCTTGGGTGTACAGCCCAATCAAGATCATCAGTTATCACCCAAACGACGTGAAGACCTCCGGTCTTCGACCATCGTCTTCATCTTCGACTTATCGTCGTATCAGTTAATCAGAATGGGATAAACCCGGTCTTCCCGAATAACTCGCGTATATTTTAAATAAGTGTTACACAAACACAACATACGCCTCATTCCAATTCATCAGTCACTAACCGTAAATTAATCAAGAGAATAATTCCCCAAATATTAACCCCGAAGGCCGAAACCAACATCAGATCAATATCCAGAAAACCATTCTGCTTAGCTAACCGACAGTTAGTTTCTGAATTTCACATTCATAGGGAAAGGTTCCCATTAATTTTATCAAAGATAAATTCTTGAATTTATTCTTTAATCTATTTTTGAATATCAATTCAAACTAGTCGGGATTAGCGAACCTTACCGAAGTAATCATTTGTTTTAATTTCCCAATCCCAACCTATTCATCCCATGAAGTAAAACTGGTAATACTTCATATCTAACACCACGGTGTTATCGGTAAATTCAATTACCATTTCACGTTCAAATCTAATTAAAGATTTGACTATCGCCTGGAGCAAAACTGGTGATACTCCATTCTCGACCATTTCAATCTAATTAAAGATTCATTAAAACTCCACTTAGTTTTAATCGTTAACTGGGTTAAAGAATCCGTGTCATTTAAAACACGGTTCACGATAAACCCAAAGTCACATTCATTAATTATCGGGTTAAAGAACAAGTGTTATTTAAAACACTGTTCACGATAAACCCAAAAATCAATATCAATTCCAATTAAATATTATTTAATTGGTACACTTCATTAAATCTAAATAAAAGATTTAATCTTTTCTCAACTGGGTTCAAGAACAGTGTTAGTGAAGACACCATTCCCGATAAACCCAAATCACATTTGATATTCAATATAAGGCTTTGAATAGAAAATATATCGGCTTATATTCAATATCAAATTCTACGATTAACAAATGTCGTATTGGAAATAACGATATAAATATATATATCTTTCAAATTTCCATAACAACATCTGTATAATCACGAATTCCAACATCGAAATATTCCGAAGACAATTTCGATTCAAATCCACTCCAATGCAATCATTGGAAATTTTGGTTATTTTCAAAACCCTTTTCAAATTCAATTTATTTATTTAAAAATAAATAGAATTATAATTCTAGTTCAAAACTAGTTCATTTCGATAAAAATCTATTTTTATCTATTCACATATGGAGTTTTTCATCCCAATTCTTTCTAGATCATTTCTTATGATTTTACACAAATTATTACTATTTTTAATAATTTTATCAAGGCCCGTACAGTCGATTTCCATCAATGGCCATCGAACTGCACTTACAGCGACCTTTTTCAAATTTGATTTGGACGTAACTCCAAATCCAACCGTTAGATTTCAAATTTCCAGCATTCATTAGAAAGCTCTTTTCGATACGAACCCAACGGTTCCGGTTTTAGGAGAATCCGACGGTCGGATCTCCCGTAATGTCCGTTTGAAATAAATGGTCGAAATTCGCGAACTGCCGCGGCGCGGCGCGTTCTATTCAGGCCATTATATTATATATATAATATATATAATATATATTTCGTCGGTTTCTATTTAAAACGAATTATATGAATAGTTTTAAAATCGTTTCAAAATTCATTTCTATTCAATTCAAATTTCAATTCAATTTGAATTCATTTTAATTCATTTCGAAATCGTTTTCAATTCATTTCATTTCGAAATCGTTTTCAATTCATTTCATTTTGAAATCGTTTTCAATTCATTTCATTTCGAAATCGTTTTCAATTCATTTCATTTCGAAATCGTTTTCAATTCATTTCATTTCGAAATCGTTTCAATTCATTTCATTTCGAAATCGTTTTCAATTCATTTCATTTCGAAATCGTTTTCAATTCATTTCATTTCGAAATCGTTTTCAATTCATTTCATTTCGAAATCGTTTTCAATTCATTTCATTTCGAAATCGTTTTCAATTCATTTCATTTCGAAATCGTTTTCAATTCATTTCATTTCGAAATCGTTATATATCGATATAAATATCGTTCACGTCAAAATGGCGTCAAACTAATCAACACGGCTTCATAAATTTCTATTTTCAAATATTCTATTTCAAATATTTCTTTTTCAAAATAGTTGTTATTATCAAAAATATTTCGTTCAACACATGACCAATCTCAATGAATGAGTACTGTCAACACATGAACTTTTATTTTATCTCGATAAAGGTGTAAATTTTATTACTAAAATATTTCGTTCAGCACATGACCAATCTCAATGAATGAGTACTGTCAACACATGAACTTTTATTTTATAATATTCTCGATAAAGGTGTAAATTTTATTACTAAAATATTTCGTTCAACACATGACCAATCTCAATGAATGAGTACCGTCAACACATGAACTTTTATTTTATAATATTCTTTATTTTTCAAATTGGAATGAGGCCCAATCAATTACCATATAAAGTTAATTATATGGATTTCCATACAACACATGTATATAATAGCATTGAAAAATAATCAACCATCAACCAAAGTGCACTACACTGTATAAGCATCAAATATAGATGTCTAACGCTTATAACAGCCTGTCAATCAATCGATCGACATATTTAATCAATCAGGATGAGTGAACTTCAAATTTCATCCTAACACCCGTGCGGGGTTTCAAACAATCAAACACATATTTTATTTGTGCAGTTGGGCGATGTGTAAAATTTATCGTCCCAATCAATGTCATTCAAATAGGTGTACATAAACAAACCGTCCGGTTTATAAATGAATATTTTATTTTATTCACTTCACGTTAAAAATTATATTTTTAACGACAAAACATTTTATTTCAACATATGAATTTCTATTCAATTCATTCTTTAAATAAAATGATATTTTTATTTTTCTAACATATTTTAGAAAATTTCGGCGGCATAACGGCACGATACTAGAAACGGGACAAGGCCTAGCCTTATCCCCGGTCTAGTGAAGGCCCACGCCATTCACACATCAATCAAATCAATTCGTTATGCAAACCACAAAATTTGGAGTAAGAGTCTAACCTAGCCTTACTCCTTCGCCTTATAACGGCGCACGTCTAATCCTAACCAATTTATCAATTCGATTTTTCACACCACAAACCACATTCAAACCAATATCGCAATCAATCACCAAACAGCCAAACAAACAAGTCCATGGTCTGTGGACGATTGTGTCGGGTGCTACTAAGCACCGTCTGCATCCTAGTATATATATATAACTAGAAAAATAAATTGAAAGGTGAGAAATTCTCACTTATAGCTATCCAAACATCTTGACTCTTCATTTAGAGAAATCTTCAACGTCATCGCATCTTCGCTGCCCGCTTTCACTACCTATGCAAAAATCGAATTTTTACTTCGCTATCCAATATATAAAAATCATATTTTTATTTCGAAGTTCAATATATAAAAAATCATATTTTTATTTCGAAGTTCAATATATAAAAATCATATTTTTATTTCGAAGTTCAATATATAAAAATCATATTTTTATTTCGAAGTTCAATATATAAAAATCATATTTTTATTTCGAAGTTCAATATATAAAAATCATATTTTTATTTCGAAGTTCAATATATAAAAATCATATTTTTATTTCGAAGTTCAATATATAAAAATCATATTTTTATTTCGAAGTTCAATATATAAAAATCATATTTTTATTTCGAAGTTCAATATATAAAAATCATATTTTTATTTCGAAGTTCAATATATAAAAATCATATTTTTATTCTACTATTCGATATATAAAAATCGAATTTTTATTCTACTATTCGATATATAAAAATCGAATTTTTATTCTACTATTATATATGAAAATCCAATTTTCCTCCTTACTTTCTACATATAGAAACGCTCCTTTATATTTCTAGAAATCGAATTTTATATTGTTACATATACATAAAAATCCAATGACATCCATGTAAAGATCGTGTCTTTTCTCTTTATAAAATTCATTTCTTTCACCAATAAAAAAACCAATTTTTAAACAAACAAAAAATCTCATCTTTATATTTATAAAATTCACATCTTTATATTTTTTTTTTTTAAATCTAAACAAAAATCAGTTTTTAAATCCAAACAAAAATCAGTTTTTAAAATCTTTAATAATTCAGTTTTTACTTCTTTAAAAAAAAACTGTTTTAAAACCTTTTTTTTTCAAATCAGTTTTTACTTTAAAAAAAATCTGTTTTTAAATCCTTTTAAATCGGAATTTTAAAATGAAAATAAGATAAAAAAACAATTTACCTTCCTGCGAAGAAGGGGGGGCTCGTCTTCGTCGGCGCCGAGGGTTCAGGGGGGTGTTCGGTTGCTCAGGGAGGTGCGGCTTCGAGATGAGGGCGGGGTGATGCTTCGTGGGCTTCGTCGGCTTTGCAGGTCGGAGGGGGCTTCGTAGTGGGCGGCGCCACCTGGTGGCAACGGAGGAGGTGAGAGAAGGGGGAGGGTGGACGTCGGAGGGGTGGTGGATGCCCTGAGCGGCGCGTCTGCGGTGGAGGAGGGGGGGGGGTGTGGCGGCTGAGCAGATCGGCGGCGCCCCCCTTTTTTTTTCTTTTTTTTTTCTAAATCGAATTATCTGATTTCAAAAGTAAGGGGGGGGGCCAGAACGATTTTGAGGAGGAAAGGTTTTTTTTTATTATTATTATTATTTTATTATTTATCATTAAAAAGCAACTTTTATTTTCGACCTCTAAACGAGGCCCACCGCCTGTCGTCCATAGCGTTTCACCCCCATTCCGAACACAATGGGATATGTATCGTAGGCTGATTCGATCGTTTCAATTAGTTTCCGTTAAATTTACATTTAAATCACTATATTGAATTTTAACGTACATTTCAATTTACCAGGGTCACATACTAACTCTAAAAATTCCCGAAAAATATTTTCTAACTTCGTATTGACGATACGGTCCTAACAAAACTAGTTTCATCGAATTCTGAGACCGTTTGAAAAATGGCCAATTTCTAGTCGATTAAATTCAACAGAAACTGGTCAAACGCGTTTTCTTTTGCCACGCTCACATATTGATTCGAAAAATTATGAAATTTGAAACCTAGCAATAACTTTACATCCCGGACCCAACAAAACTGGTTTCGTCGAAATCCGAGGTCATTTGCAAAATGTCCATTTTTAAGGGCCTGAATTCCATAGCGACTATTCAGAATTTTCAACTGGACATATCTTTTGATTCCCGCTATGAAATCTTGATTATTCGGATTCGTTGGAAAGATATTATTAATTAGATCCCATTATTTTTGGTTCCACTAAAATCCGGATTGTTTTGCACCCGGTACATTCAATTGAAGTTTGAAATCGAATTATCGAACTACCGCGCCATTTTCAATTCTATTTATAATTATATATAAATATTTATATTCTAACGACGACATATATAATATATACGTTCGAATTATATTCAAAAATAAATTTCTCGTCGATATTATTTAAAATAATCTATTTTAAATAATCAAAATTCGCTAAAATTGCCAATTTAAAATTTTCAAACTGGCTCGCATTTTACGGGTTGTTACATACTATTATCTAGTACTAACACTTCCTTGCTATTTTGAGTAGGAGCATAATCATCGTCACTGATATCATTATTCTTAGTTGGTTCTGGACAAGATGATCTCAATGGATTCTCAATAGTTTGATTTTCAAAAAATTCTACATCAACAGATTCTATAACTTCTAAGATATCAAGTATAAGTAACCTACAAGTAATACTATTAAGAGAATAACCTATGAAAACACACTTAATTGCCCTATTTCCTAACTTTGATCGCTTAGGGTAAGGTTTTCTAACATATTCTATGCAACCCCAAATTTAAGTCTTGTAAGGTTAGGTTTTCTATGAAACCATAATTCATAAGGGATTTTTTTTTTAAAAACTGGTACTCTATTTAAAATGTAACATGCAGATAACATAACATTACCCCATAGGTTATAAGGTAAATTAGAACTTATGAGCATGGCATTAACCATTTATACTAAAGTTCTATTTTTTCTTTCAGCAACATCATTTTGTTGTGGTGTATACGAGGTGGTACGCTAGTGAATTATACCATTTTTTTTACAAAACAAAGTGAATTCATTTTAAAAATATTCACCACCATGATCTAAATGTAACACTTTAATTCTGACTCCTAATTATGTTTCGACTTCTCCTTTGTAAATTTTGAATTTATCAAAAGCCTTATCTTTAAATTTCATTAGATATACATATGCATATCTAGTATAGTCGTCAATAAATGTTATATAATATTGGTTTCCACCGTAGGTGATATGACTTTTTAAGTCACACACATCACTATATACCAAATCAAGCAAACCTGTTTTCCTTTCTACAGATTTAAAGGATTTCCTGTGTATTTTTGCTTGAACACATACTCACGTTTAGAGATAGAATCGGAATCACAATCAGAAACTAATCCTAATTTACGCATATTTTAAAGAGATTTATAATTAACATGTCCTAATCTACCATGCCATAAATTAACAGAATCAACAATATAAGTAGAAGATTTATTTACTAGATTCAACTTAATCATGTCATTACAAGAATATCCCAGTCCAATAAATTTGTTGTTCTTGGACAACACCAACTTATCAGACTCATACACCATCTTGAATCCTCCTTTGTTAAGAAGGTGTCCAGAAACCAAATTATTACACATATTAGGTACATAAAATACATTGACTAATGTGAGACTTTTCCCAGAGGTGAATGTAAGTTCAATTGTTCCTTTTCCCAGTACTTTGCTTGCAACCTTGTTTGCGTCAGTAACTACGTTGGATTCTCCATTATTCTCTTCGTAATTCTTGAACAGATTACGGGCTTTGCAAGCATGAATAGTTGCTCCAGTATTGAGCCACCAATCATTATCAATGCAACTAATGGAGTTCGCCACTTTTGCAACAGCCACAAGCATTTCTTCGACCACATTCGCTTTTTGTTATTTCTTCCGAAGACGACAGTCTCGGGCATAGTGGTCGGGTTTGTTGCAATAGTAACAAGCACCCTTCTTTTTGTTGTTCTTGGAATTTTTCTTCTTCAACTATGTCTCGTTCTTAGGCTTTAACTTATCATTAATTTCAATATTATTCGCCTTATATTGGGACTTAGTTTGCGGATTATCATCTAGTTCACATAATGAGAATTTTCTTCAATACGAAGATGACGCTGTACACTATCTAAATCATAATTCGCTTCCGCATGTTTCAATTTTTTCTTAAAATCATTCCAAGAATTTGAGAGTCCCGAAATAATAATTCCAACAACAAAAGATACAGGGAGATCAATACCGGCAACTTTAAGTTGATTCACCAATAGTACGAATTCACTCACTTGTCCAACTATGGACTTGTTGGTGACCATTTTGAAATCCAAAAAATTACAAATAAGAAAATTTCATCACTTTCCTCGGACATGCGATACTTATTGTCTAATGCAGTCCAGAGGTCCTTTGCAGTTTCCAAGATCCTATAAGCGTTATAGACTGGAGTAGATAATGCACTCAGAATATGCCTTCTGCATAGAAAATCATCCTCTTTATGCTTTGCTCGTTTCTCATTTAGAGCGGCAGTATTCTTATTGATTTTCTCCGGTGTAACAACCCGGTTTTTCGTTTAAAATTCAATGTGTGTTAAGTTAAAATAAAAGCGTTGAATTTGAACTATGACGATATTGCTAACAAAATGAACGAGTTAAATTAGATAACGTTATATTAAATGATTTAATTTGTATATATGATTGAAATAAAATGGTAATATAATCTTTTATATTAAATGTTGGATTACGAAATAAACATCGAGAGTCGAGTTAAAATAAAATGTATGCAAGAACTTATCGAACATGGCGCGTGTTAAATGACAATGAATATAAACTAGCTTTAGAATTGTTAAATATAAAAAAACAAACAAACAGATAAGATAGTAGATATTTTGTTTAACGTTGAATTAATAAACAAATGGGCAAGAATCAAATTGATTGAATTATCCATTAACAAGATTGTAAATTACAAAACAGGATGGGAATAAATTTATACCATATTGGGAATAATTTGAGAATTAAATAATAGCTAAACACTTGGGAATTGTTTGAAACAAAATTTAGGAAAACCGGGCTTAAAACCAACACAGTTCAAGACCAAAGGCTTATTAAATTACATTATGCTTTCCTTGGAAGCTTCGGGAGGGGTTAGCCGAACAAGTCATGACAATAAAAATGAAAAGCCCATTTTTCCCATGCCCTCCTGAATCCCTAATGGATACGATGAAGAAAAAAAATCGCGCTAGCTGATATTGCACGAGCACATCTAGGTGAAGGGAGGAGGCGAATGCTGGCGAACGCGCGATGGCGAACGGAGGCAGGTGCCAGTCTGAGCATTGGAAAAAAAATCGCACTCGAGTGAAGGAGGACACGCGAGGGGAGAAGCAACGCTGAAGCTGCTGCAGGCGGGGTTAGCAGCGTAGTTCATGATGATGATTCCCAATTGAAGGAGCTATCCATTTGTCTATGTGTTGCAGCTGTTGGAGCAACGTGGACCAGCCAATTTACCGTGTTCGTCTATGCTTAGAATTCCGGTTAGTTTCTCCCCTCACTCACATCTATGTTTGCTTCCATAATAGTTATTTATTTTTTCTTTATGTTATTATTCGTATTGAATTGGATTGCTTAGATGATTGAATTGGTTGGACTGATGTTGTGATTGTCTAATTATTCATGAATTAGAGTTGATTGATGAATTGAATGTTGGTTTAATGTTTGTACATAGAGGGGAAGTTATCAATTTTATTTTCGAATTATGTTTTTAATAAAAAATTTATTTTGACGGTTGATTTATTGCGTAGTTTTAAATAAATTGAGGAACCTCATGAACATAGATATATTTTTACCTAGATGACAATAACATGATGTTCGGATTATAAATTATAGTTTATAATGTGAATCTCGAATATTGATTTATAGTTTAAATTATAAATAAATTGAATTTAACTACGTGAACTTACATAAAAATCCATTTAAATAATATAGTTTAGTTTATATTATTGATGATTTTATGAATATGACATTTTAAATTGATTAAATGTATTTTATCAAGCTTATATATTTTATTGAATTCTTCATTTTTGAATAATTCTATTTAGTTATGTTCGGCTATTTCTACCATTATTTTGAATAAATCATTAAGATGTTTTCATTGTATAACAATATGAAATAGTATTTAAATAATATTTGGCATGTTTTGTGTATTTACATCCTATAATATATTTTATTGGTTTAAACAAATTTGTGATGAATACTTATGTTTTCTTCAAATACCTTAATTGTCGTTTGAATATTACCATTATATTTTGTTTATTTTGATTTATATAGATGTTCCTTGTTATTTCAAACTATTTTTGTATTCATTCGTTATATGCGTAATTTTTTATTTTTCAATTCCGATGTGAATTCTTATACCGTGTATGATTCACTGTTGAATTAATTTGATTGCTGATTTGAATATGATACAGTGATGACATCTTTTAAATGAATTAAAAATATTATGTTCTATGTAACGAGAAATTTGAATAAACGGTTTGGTGAGACCGTCTGGTATTGGACTTTCGGTATCACCTTTCTGGTTATTCATAAGACTTGTTATATAGAGTAACGAATAGTGTATTATACGAGCTTGGTTAATTTTCTGTTTCGTTTGATTGAAGCTATTAAGATGATGTTGTGATTTGTGGGATTTTTGTGATTTGAGATTTTTGAGTTTTCCAGTGTGGAGCTGACTAGCGGGTAGTAAACCAGTGGTGGAAATGTGTGGTATGGGACACACAATTACCGCTACTCGGATTGCTGACTGAGAATCTGTAACACATAGTGTTGTTTTTGCTGAGCCAGTACTCGTTTCGGGGGGAAACTAGACTCGGGGGAGTCTCATATACGTATTCACTTGGCCGGGGGGGAGGGGGGTAAGTTATACTCAACCGGGAGGGTCATAGTGTTAAGTGTCTAAATACGTATGTAGTACTTGGCTAAGCTCGGGAGGAGCTTATTAGCACGTGCAAAACTATGTTGCTTCGGATTCGAATTATCGCTTTGATAAGCTTGTTGTTTTGGATCCATTTTGTGATGCCATTGTTGAATTTGTGGCTTTTGTTGTCATTCGATGTTTTGGATCCAATTTATGTTGATATTTTTGGGTTTCTTTATTTGTTTCCTAGAGATGTTGAATTTTGAATGTTTTCACCTTATTTGATGGCCTTGATTTATATATATATAGCCTTAGAGCTATAATGTTGTTTTTGGCATTTATAATTTTGTGCTTCACTACGCTATCATATGATTGTGAGATTTTGGCGATTTTATAATGCGTTGTAACTCTTGAATGAGATTCATTTGAATAAGATTGTGTTGTCATTTGCATATGTTCATATATGGCGATGCTTCTATAATATTTAGCCGTAAGGCATGAATCATCGATGTCTCCTTTCTTGTGAATGGTCTTTGTGGATTAAATAATGTTGTTTCTCTTTATGTTATTATTCTCGTTAGAGTACTCAAACATTATATATTAACTATAATGGATTTAAACATAGACTGTAACACCCCACTCCCGCTATGGTCACTCTCTAAGGGAATGCCATAGCATCGGTGGAGTATTTTAGTGAATATAGAACAGAAAAATTACAACAAGACAGATATAAATAGTACTTGAAATTTAAAACATCATCTCATAACAGCGGAAATAAACATGTCTGGTTACATCATAAAACCACAATAAAAGTCAAGTACAATATCCATCAAAATAAAGAAGTACATAATCCCACTCTCTCATACAATAGCCAGGACAAAAGAAAAGATAACTGGGTAACTGGAGCTTTACATCTATCCAAGCTCCTAAAGACTGGAACAGCAATCCGATCAAGCTCCACTACTGCGAGGATCCACCGTAGGACCTGAGGGTTGGGAAAAAGATAAAAACAACGAGGTCAGACATAAGTCTGAGCGAGTCCTATAACTTTAACAATACAATCATTAAAGTAACCAGAGAAGACATAAACTTGACCTACGGTAATGTCTGGGGATGAATGGCTACACTAAGCAGCTTGGTAGACTTAGGATAAACTAAGATAACTGTAAAGACGTATCTACCCACCCAAGGATAATTACTAACTGCACCACACCAGTCATTCCTACTTAAAGGTTGATCCCACCCAATGACTTAGAAAATTTACCCAGTAGTTTCGCGTACCCCTAGCTCACTATATAGGTGCCGTCTGCCCCTATCTCCACTAGGTGTACCCACTACTCCCAAGCGATCGGCTCCCTACCGTAGATACCCGTGCTGGTCCCACAATGGGGTGTATCATTCCCCAAAGTGGCCACCTGATAATATCAACGGTGCACGGCTTTATATCTACACGATGCAACAACGACTTACCAACCAGCCCGGGTCCACACACGCATATGAAACCCGTTGATCCTGCGTTGCCACCGCTAACCCATTTTGGCCTCTTATAGTCAAGCCCAATATGCGTGTCCCGTCACCCGACTAGAGTCGAGCCCACAAAGATACGTTTGGGATATTGGTTGAAATGGGCCCCCACAAGCTACCCACCTAAGCTTGTCACTTATCTAGTGTATCCCACTTAACCCTTTTATCATGTTTAATTACATGTTTCCACTTGGTTAAGTATTCTAATCGTATTTTCTATTGCCACCCAAGGCAACCCACTAGATTTCCACATGCCACCCAAGGCACCACTTAACCCCTCATGTCCCTCTACATGCTAATATGGTTAAGTGTTTCTTAATTAATTAATTAAGATCATGACCTCATAAAGACCCCTCACATTAGACCATCTTTTATGACTGCTGGATATGCCGGTTGGTTCCGGGCAGACTTCTGTCATAAAAAGGGTCTAACCTCGTGTCTTTACTTTAATCACGTATTTAATTTATGACTAAGACCTCTCACATTGGGCCAATCATTTGTAGCCGCTGGATGGCCGGTCGGTTCCGGGCAGACTTCCGCTACAAAAGGGTCCAACCTCGTGTCTTAGTTGATTAATTACACCTAATTAATCACCCCCATATTAATTATCCCTAATTAATATCAAGTTTTTCATAACATGGGTAGACCTAACTCAATAGGTAAATTCCCATGGGGTAGACCTAACTCAATAGGTAAATTCCCACTTAGGTTAATTTATTTTTATGGTATGCTTAATCATACCCAATCATACTTTTATATTTATTAACCCCATCGTTTCCCACGTAAATCGTTCTCATTTCATGACATAATAAAGGGAAGATCCATCACAAATATCATGGGTTTAACCAAATCTTAGCATATAACTTTATCATGGGTTAAGAGGATGTCAACTTGCATATATGAGCATATATTAACCCAACTACATTTAACCCAAACTTGCATATTATCATACACATGATTTGCATAACATGTTGCATATGAGTTTGCATATTATCATACACATATCTTGCATAACATGTTGAACATTCATATAAGCATTCTCATAACTTGCATAACATGTTAAACATGCATTTAAGCATACACATAACTTGCATAAGCATTCAAATACTTGCATAAGCATTCACATACTTGCATAAGCATTCACATACTTGCATAAGCATGCATAACTTGCATATCATGTTAAACTTGCATTTAAGCATATACATAACTTGCATAAGCATTCACATACTTGCATAAGCATGCATAACTTGCATATCATGTTAAACTTGCATTTAAGCATATACATAACTTGCATAAGCATTCACATACTTGCATAAGCATGCATAACTTGCATATCATGTTAAACTTGCATTTAAGCATATACATAACTTGCATATGAACTTGCATAACAACCTACACATAATTTACATAACATCATACACATATCTTGCATATGAACTTGCATAACTCACTTGTTAAACATGCATAAACCCACTTATTAGATATGCATAAACCCACTTATTAAACATGCATAAACCCACTTGTTAAACATAGAGTAGCATATCATTACAAATGATTCAAACTCACTAATCCGCATTTAAGACCATAAGTCTCATTACACCCAATCTACTTACTTTAGCAATTGATGTTAAAGTGATAGAAACTCACCAAACCCAAGATTAGCAAACTTAAGAAGTGGAATTAGTTGCTAAATATGAAGATGGTGAGGATTAGAGATTGATTAGAGAGTGATTAGCTTGCAACTTCCTTCATAAACTAGTGGAGGCTCTCTCAAGTTTGATTTTGGCGGCATGAGGCCATCATTACTATTTTTAGTATGGATTAGGGTAGGTTTAGGGTGTATTTATAGATTAGGTGAGTGTTTTAGGCCCTTAGATTAACCCTAGGTTAGATTAGGTCCGTTAGATTTAGGAAATCTCTAGAACCCAGCCCAAGACTCAACCAAAAACCAGATCTGGTGCACCCAGATCAACAGGGCCGACACCCTGTGTCGACACCCCTGTCGATAGGGCAGTCGACACCCCCAGTCGACAGGCCTGTCGACAGCCCTGTCGACATGGGTAGGGCGGGAACTTTCCAGCCTGGCCCCCCCTGCTGGCTCCAATTTCGAAATCTGATTTTTAAATTTTAAATCTGTTTTAACTTTGAATTTTCTGAAAACTTCTTTGGGCCATAACCGGGCCATACGGACTCCGATTCTCGAAAACTCGGACTCTATTTCGCGTATTTTTCCGAGACGAACGCAATGACGTAGCCCGTTACCCCCAATTCCCACATCTGAGATTATTTATCCTGTAGTTAGTGAATTTTAGTATTAACTAAAATTCGGGGTGTTACATTCTCCCCTCCTTAAAGGATTTCGTCCCCGAAATCTCTAAGCTAAGGAGAATGCATATCCTACCATCCAAACAACCATCTACTCAATCCATCAAACACGGGCATCCATTGTCCTTAAAACAATTTCTAATGATGTATGAGCATATGCAAAAAGTGTGTGTATATGTTCCCTATCTAATGTATGAACATATGCAAACCATGATAGTGCCATGCATCCATTATGTATGCGAGAGAACCCTATCGACACATACAATATCTACATGAGTGCACAATCATTCACCAAAATGCATCATCCATATGATAACACAATCATTATACATCCATAAATATAGCTTCCTACACACAATTTTATGCAATATGCAATATGAAGTGATTGAGCCGATCTAGTGCCTAGAGTGTGTATATATGCATCCACGAGCAACCACTAGCGACCACTTGCATCCACTTGCATCCATCAACCATAACATGTCTCAAACACATGTTTCAACCATAGGTTTACCCTATCTAAAGGTCAATCAGTACTAACGAGAGGATATACTAAGGATAAGATAAGTACTAGATAACAATAGAGGAGAAAGTAAAGACATACCCTCAAAAAGAAATGGGTACAATGAACGCATCTTCGCTTCCGTCTCCCAAGTTGCGTTGCTCTCTTCTTCTCCCCATTGCACTTTGACTAGTTGAACCTCTCTGTTTCTCAACTTCCTAGTCTCTGACCCAAGGATGCGGGTAGGAGCTCGTCGAATAGTCGCATCACGCTCTACTTCCACTTCTTTAAGCAAGCTCGGCTCTACCACCTCTGCGGTCTCATGTAAGCACTTCCTCAAATGGGACACATGGAATACATCATGTACACCACTAAGTCTGTCGGGCAACTCCACTCTATATGCCATCCGTCCAATCCTTTCCTTGATGGGAAATGGCCCTACGAACCTTGGTGCTAACTTCCCAACAGATCCAAAGCGAACCACATTTCGTAACGGAGACACTTTGACGAAGACCATGTCCACAACTTCAAACTCAAGATCCGTCCTTCTCTTGTCCGCATAAGATTTTTGCCTATCCTGCGCTGCTTTCATCCTCCTTCGAATCAAGTCAATCTTCTCAGAGGTCTCCCTAACCATATCAGGTCCAAGCAAGATCTTATCCGTAGATTCCCACCAACATGCAGGTGATCGACAAGGCCTTCCATAGAGAGCTTCGAAAGGAGCCATACCAATACTGGACTGAAAGCTGTTATTATATGCGAACTCCACCAATGGAAGATGCTCTTCCCATGTACCCCCAAAATCTAAGATACAAAGCCTCAAAAGGTCTTCTAGAACACGATTCACCCTCTCAGTCTGGCCGTCTGTCTGAGGATGATATGCGGTGCTCAGACACAATTGAGTCCCCACTGCTTCTTGCAAACTTCTCCAGAACTCGCTAGTGAAGATAGGATCTCGATCACTCACTATGCTAGAGGGTACCCCATGCAATCGAACTATCTCTCGAAGATATACAGAAGCTAGCCATGGAGCGGTCCTCTTGCTCTTCACAGGTATGAAATGGGCGCTCTTAGTAAGTCTGTCTACCACCACCCAAATTCCCCTATTACCCTTTCTTGATCTGGGTAACCCGTCAATAAAATCCATCGAGACCCTATCCCACTTCCATTGCGGAACTTCCAATGGGTGAAGCAACCCACCTGGTTTCTTTTGCTCCGCCTTCACTTGTTGGTACACCAAGCATCGAGCGACATACTCGGCCACATCTTTCTTCATACCGGCCCAGAAGAAAACCCTCTTCATGTCTTGGTACATCTTGTCCCCACCGGGATGAATGGTCATCCTAGAACGGTGTGCATCATCAAGAATAACCTTCCTCAAACCCTCGTCTTGCGGTACACAAAGTCTACCGTCTCTACGCAAGCACCCCCTATCGTCTAGGGTGTACCTACTCAAATGGCTGGACGACTCCCCCCTTATGAGCTTCTCCACCAACTCAACCAACTGTGGGTCGTCCCTCTGTGCTTCTCCAATCGGCCCCAAAAGAGTAGGTCTAACCTCCAAGGAAGCTAGCAAACCGGGTACATAATTAATGGAAGGTATGAAATCAAACATCGAGATAAATTCCAAGCTTCGTTGTTCCACGAACAATGGACTTAAAGACAACCTTTTTCTGCTCAAGGCGTCTGCCACCACGTTACCCTTGCCAGGGGTATACGCTATCTCAAAATCATAGGATGCTAAGAACTCCATCCACCTTTGCTGTCTCAAATTCAAATCCTTCTGAGAAAACAAGTACTTCAATGATTTGTGGTCAGTAAACAATTCGAATCTCTCACCAAGAAGATAATGACGCCAAATCTTAAGCGCAAAAACAATAGCGGCCAACTCTAAATCATGGGTAGGGTAATTTTTCTCATGCACTCTCAACTGCCTTCCACCATAGGCTATTACCCTCCCCTCTTGCATTAAGACTGCACCAAGTCCTGTCCCACAAGCATCGGTATAGACAACAAATGGCTTGCTCCCATCTGGCAATACTAAAACTGGAGCAGTGGTTAAAGCTCTCTTTAACCGTCGGAACGCATCATCACAATCTACGTCCCATGCGAAAACAAGATTCTTCTTCGTTAAGCGGGTTAATGGGGCTGATATCTTCGCGAAGTCTTTAATAAACTTCCTATAATAACCCGCCAACCCCAAGAAACTTCTTACTTCGGTAGCATTCTTCGGAACCTTCCAATCCTGAATTGATACTACCTTCGCGGGATCCACAGCTATCCCTTCCTTGGAGACCACGTGCCCCAAGAACCGCACCTCCTTCCTCCAGAAGTGACATTTAGAGAATTTAGCCTTAAGGCTATGTGCTCGAAGAGTCTTCAATACCTCCCCAAGATGTAGGGCATGCTCTTCTTCACTCTTAGAAAATACTAAGATATCATCCACAAAGACCACCACGAATTTATTAAGGGACTCCCTGAACACCCTACTCATCAAATCAACAAAGTATGCAGGGGCGTTCGTCAACCCAAATGGCATCACTAGCCACTCATAGAAACCATCCGAAGTTCTAAAGGCAGTCTTGTCTATGCTATCCTCAGCCACCCTCAACTGATGAAACCCCGTGGCTAAGTCCAACTGAGAAAATATTGAAGCGCCAACCAACTGATCGAAAAGATCATCAATCCTCGGCAATGGGTGTCTATTCTTCTTTGTGAGCTTGTTGAGTTCTCTATAGTCTACACAAAGTCTGAGGGACCCATCCGCCTTTGTAGCAAATACTACTGGAGCACCCCACTCCGATATACTTCGTCTTATGAACCCCTTCTCAAGCAACTCCCCTACTTGCTTATGGAGTTCCCTCCTCTCACGAGGAGCCATGTGGCGCACTGGTAAAGATACAGGTTTAGCATTATCCACCAGATATATTCGGAAGTCAATCTCCCGCTTCGGAGGTAAGCCCTTCACCTCCTCAAACACATCCGGATATTCCCGGACCACTCTAACAGATTGCAAACTCTCGATCGAAGCGTCAAGCGATTCAAGATAACTTAGCATAACAGAGTCCATGGGATTACAAGAAATCTCGAGAGTGTTACCCAAGCGGGTCATGAGCCTAACAACTCTCCTTTCGCAATCAAGAACGGCACCATTACTGGATAACCAGTCCATGCCCAAAATCAACCCATAGCCCGTGAAGCCCAACACAAAAGCATCACATCTAAACTCAATGCTAAGTATAGAAATCTTCAAACCCAAACATATCATGGAAAAATAAGTGGAGCCCCCAATTGGGTTTGAAACAACCAAGGGATCATCTACCAGACTGGTGTCTAAGTGCAGTGACTCAACTAAAGATGATGAGATAAACGAATGCGATGCGCCAGAATCAAACAATGTACGGACAGGATGATCAAACAGAAAAACCAGACTTTCAACGGAAATAGTTCTACCTCTTTCCTGAATCGGTGGGACCGCGAGAGCCTGTACTTTCCCCCTAGCCTGACCTGGTGCCATAAGAGCTTGCACCTGTCCTCCTGAGGTAGACCCCGTCCTTTGCCCTTTCTTAGGACAGTCTTTCACTAGATGCCCTGCTTCGCCACAGTGGAAGCAGCCAGTCTTCTTCTTTTTGCGACAATCCTTGCTTAGGTGGCCAGGTGTCCCACAATTGAAACACTTCTTCTTCTTGCCCTTGCCACCGTTGCCTTTCCCACCTTTATTCCGTTGTTGTTGCTGAGGTCTCTTTTGATCTCCCTTTTTCTCGGGTGCCTTATTAGCATTGGGACCCTTCTCTTCTTCATGCATGAGTGCCATGTCAACTAGCTTCTCAAAGGTGGCCCCCATAGGGATATGAGTCATAGCCAACCCATGCATCGGTTCATTCAAGCCTTTCACGAACCTCAAAGCCTTCTTCTCCGGTGTATTCACCATATCTAGGCCAAACCTTGCCAATTGATTAAACTTGTTGACATATTCCTTCACCGAGAGATTTCCTTGCTTTAGAGTCAAGAATCTTTCCATATACAAGTTTTCCTCCGCCCTTGAGAGAAACTTTGCCACAAATCTTTGCCTAAAATCCGCCCAAGAGTCAACGGGGCGTTCTCCATTAGTGACCTCCCACCAGAATGAGGCCTCTCCTTTCATTAACCAAGCGGCTAACTTGACTTTCTTTCCTTCTTCCATCTCAAAGATATCTATCAATTCTTCCACCTCTTTAAGCCAATCTCTGGCCTCCACAAAAGTTTCAGATCCTTGAAAAGGTTTCCCTCCCATAGCTTTAAATTCCTTGCAAGTCTTAGCAAAAGTATCCGTGCGAGGAGGAGGGGGAGGAGGAAGATCGGGTGCTACGGTTGGTGGAGGAACATTTGCTGGACCCGCAGTGGTGGCCCTAGCCTCCATCAATCTCCTATACCATACTGGTACCGTCACACCCTCCGGAAAGTTAAGATCCTCAGCCATGCTGAAACGAAAAAGGAAAGATTCAAAACGGAGAATTCGAAGGATATAGATATGGCTATTGGGGATTATGCTTTTCTTTCAAAAACTTTTCTCTTAAAAGACATGTCTTTGAAAATATTTCTTCCAAAAATGTTTTAGAAAAATGGCTTTCTAAAAATTTTATCTGTTCCGGTAACCTTTGCTCTGATACCACGTGTAACACCCCACTCCCGCTATGGTCACTCTCTAAGGGAATGCCATAGCATCGGTGGAGTATTTTAGTGAATATAGAACAGAAAAATTACATCAAGACAGATATAAATAGTACTTGAAATTTAAAACATCATCTCATAACAGCGGAAATAAACATGTCTGGTTACATCATAAAACCACAATAAAAGTCAAGTACAATATCCATCAAAATAAAGAAGTACATAATCCCACTCTCTCATACAATAGCCAGGACAAAAGAAAAGATAACTGGGTAACTGGAGCTTTACATCTATCCAAGCTCCTAAAGACTGGAACAGCAATCCGATCAAGCTCCACTACTGCTAGGATCCACAATAGGACCTGAGGGTTGGGAAAAAGATAAAAACAACGGGGTCAGACATAAGTCTGAGCGAGTCCTATAACTTTAACAATACAATCATTAAAGTAACCAGAGAAGACATAAACTTGACCTACGGTAATGTCTGGGGATGAATGGCTAAACTAAGCAGCTTTGTAGACTTAGGATAAACTAAGATAAATGTAAAGACGTATCTACCCACCCAAGGATAATTACTAACTGCACCACACCAGTCATTCCTACTTAAAGGTTGATCCCACCCAAGGACTTAGAAAATTTACCCAGTAGTTTCGCGTACCCCTAGCTCACTACATAGGTGTCGTCTGCCCCTATCTCCACTAGGTGTACCCACTACTCCCAAGCGATCGGCTCCCTACCGTAGATACCCGTGCTGGTCCCACAATGGGGTGTATCATTCCCCAAAGTGGCCACCTGATAATATCAACGGTGCACGGCTTTATATCTACACGATGCAACAACGACTTACCAACCAGCCCGGGACCACACACGCATATGAAACCCGTTGATCCTGCGTTGCCACCGCTAACCCGTTTTGGCCTCTTATAGTCAAGCCCAATATGCGTGTCCCGTCACCCGACTAGAGTCGAGCCCACAAAGATACGTTTGGGATATTGGTTGAAATGGGCCCCCACAATCTACCTACCTAAGCTTGTCACTTATCTAGTGTATCCCACTTAACCCTTTTATCATGTTTAATTACATGTTTCCACTTGGTTAAGTATTCTAATCGTATTTTCTATTGCCACCCAAGGCAACCCACTAGATTTCCACATGCCACCCAAGGCACCACTTAACCCCTCATGTCCCTCTACATGCTAATATGGTTAAGTGTTTCTTAATTAATTAATTAAGATCATGACCTCATAAAGACCCCTCACATTAGACCATCTTTTATGACTGCTGGATATGCCGGTTGGTTCCGGGCAGACTTCTGTCATAAAAAGGGTCTAACCTCGTGTCTTTACTTTAATCACGTATTTAATTTATGACTAAGACCTCTCACATTGGGCCAATCATTTGTAGCCGCTGGATGGCCGGTCGGTTCCGGGCAGACTTCCGCTACAAAAGGGTCCAACCTCGTGTCTTAGTTGATTAATTACACCTAATTAATCACCCCCATATTAATTATCCCTAATTAATATCAAGTTTTTCATAACATGGGTAGACCTAACTCAATAGGTAAATTCCCATGGGGTAGACCTAACTCAATAGGTAAATTCCCACTTAGGTTAATTTATTTTTATGGTATGCTTAATCATACCCAATCATACTTTTATATTTATTAACCCCATCGTTTCCCACGTAAATCGTTCTCATTTCATGACATAATAAAGGGAAGATCCATCACAAATATCATGGGTTTAACCAAATCTTAGCATATAACTTTATCATGGGTTAAGAGGATGTCAACTTGCATATATGAGCATATATTAACCCAACTACATTTAACCCAAACTTGCATATTATCATACACATGATTTGCATAACATGTTGCATATGAGCTTGCATATTATCATACACATATCTTGCATAACATGTTGAACATTCATATAAGCATTCTCATAACTTGCATAACATGTTAAACATGCATTTAAGCATACACATAACTTGCATAAGCATTCAAATACTTGCATAAGCATTCACATACTTGCATAAGCATTCACATACTTGCATAAGCATGCATAACTTGCATATCATGTTAAACTTGCATTTAAGCATATACATAACTTGCATAAGCATTCACATACTTGCATAAGCATGCATAACTTGCATATCATGTTAAACTTGCATTTAAGCATATACATAACTTGCATAAGCATTCACATACTTGCATAAGCATGCATAACTTGCATATCATGTTAAACTTGCATTTAAGCATATACATAACTTGCATATGAACTTGCATAACAACCTACACATAATTTACATAACATCATACACATATCTTGCATATGAACTTGCATAACTCACTTGTTAAACATGCATAAACCCACTTATTAGATATGCATAAACCCACTTATTAAACATGCATAAACCCACTTGTTAAACATAGAGTAGCATATCATTAAAATGATTCAAACTCACTAATCCGCATTTAAGACCATAAGTCTCATTACACCCAATCTACTTACTTTAGCAATTGATGTTAAAGTGATAGAAACTCACCAAACCCAAGATTAGCAAACTTATGAAGTGGAATTAGTTGCTAAATATGAAGATGGTGATGATTAGAGATTGATTAGAGAGTGATTAGCTTGCAACTTCCTTCATAAACTAGTGGAGGCTCTCTCAAGTTTGATTTTGGCGGCATGAGGCCATAATTACTATTTTTAGTATGGATTAGGGTAGGTTTAGGGTGTATTTATAGATTAGGTGAGTGTTTTAGGCCCTTAGATTAACCCTAGGTTAGATTAGGTCCGTTAGATTTAGGAAATCTCTAGAACCCAGCCCAAGACTCAACCAAAAACCAGATCTGGTGCACCCAGATCAACAGGGCCGACACCCTGTGTCGACACCCCTGTCGACAGGGCAGTCGACACCCCCAGTCGACAGGCCTGTCGACAGCCCTATCGACATGGGTAGGGCGGGAACTTTCCCGCCTGGCCCCCCCTGCTGGCTCCAATTTCGAAATCTGATTTTTAATTTTTAAATCTGTTTTAACTTTGAATTTTCTGAAAACTTCTTTGGGCCATAACCGGGCCATACGGACTCCGATTCTTGAAAACTCGGACTCTATTTCGCGTATTTTTCCGAGACGAACGCAATGACGTAGCCCGTTACCCCCCAATTCCCAGATCTGAGATTATTTATCCTGTAGTTAGTGAATTTTAATATTAACTAAAATTCGGGGTGTTACATAGACTGATCCGTTTATTATTTATATAATACTCGGGTCAGACCGAGACATTACAGGTGCAGGGACACAGAGACCAATTGGTAATTTACTAGGTTAGAGGAGTATAATAATCTTGTGAATTATTTATTACGATGTATTGAATAGAATGTTGTGTATGTTTTGGTGTGTAATATGTTAATGTGTATGAAACATTAAATATTATATTTATTATATTTTATCATTGCGACTGACTCTGTGATCTCTGTATTTTTGTATATTATGTATTGTTTTGTCCTGCAGGCGCACATGTAATTGTTTTGTACCAACATTGAGTACGTAAAGGTAAGTGATATTTAGGAAATTTTGTTACGTACCAGTGTTAGTCCAAGAGAATTTGCACGTATGTGCCCCTACATCCTCATTCTCCGTATTATCTGACGGTATTACTTAGTAATACTCTTGGATAATACGGGTATAGAGGTAGGGCGTTATAGTTGGTATCAGAGCCAGGCTTAGAACAATACATTATATATATATAGATAGATAAAAGAGACACGAGTCTATACCTTAGAAGAGACTCACAAGTCCCTGTCCCCATGGGTGTGCGGTAGAGTTTATTATATTATATGATAACAAGGTAAACGATGATTACTGGGGTAATCATTAGAGTACACATTTGTTATTTTTGCATTATGTTATAATAATATTTATTTACTTTCCCCATAATTTTGGTGTTTATCTTTATTTGGAATATTAATAGTTGATTGTGATTAAGAAATATGAAGTTGCACGGCGAGATCAGAATGTGTATTCCCGTTAAAGGCGTTCTTTATTTGTCGTTTGATTGATGAGTGTACTATAAATGGTTGTTGAATTAAATATTGAAGTTAGTTTTGAAATAACTATTGTATTTAAATAAGTAAATAAATTACAAAAAACGATAATGAGTAATAATATTGTGAAGTAATTTCCGAAGAAATTGAAATTACATTTAATAATTAAACTGGTGTTAATTAGTCATTATGTGGTTTAAGGATTTTGATCGATGCGTCTGGCCAACGTCATCGAAAGAGATTCTTAAACATTTACATGAGATAATTTGACACTATGTTAAAATAATAATAATAATAAATAAGTGATGAAAAAAATAGTGTTGATTTGTCCGTTTGAATGTACCGAGAAGATTAATCGATACGGGTGCACACGTATTTGATAAAAATCCTTAAAAATTCGGGCGAGACATTTCAACGTACCATTTGAATACAATGTCCGAGTATAGTGTGGTATTCTAAGAAAGGAGTATGACCACGATATTAAAGCTCAACATCTTTATAATTTCAAACTAAATTCGAAAGCAACCTTGTAAAAAAATTCAGCGACTCAAACAGGGTTTTTCAATCACTCTATGCCAAATCAACATAATGATCATCGATTTTAGATGAAGCGAATTAACAGTTGAAGAAAAAATGAAATGAATATAAAATGCATGGAGTAAGTGTTGTAACTACCCTTCATGAGCAAATGGTTCCCTTGTCAATTTAATGGAATGTTATTTTAAACCTTATAAAAGGACATTTGTTTATATGGCTAATATAATGGTACTGTTTGAGCTGCATATGAGTGTTGTCATGTCTTGAAAAAAAAATAGAGGAAGAAGAAGAAGCTATTTTAGCAAGATTTAGTGAGGCAACTTTACAAATCTGGAAACAAATGTAATGAAAAAAATTGCATTAGAGGTCTTGCCCGACATTTCTTCTATATATGACCTGATAAAAAGACTGTTTACTCATTGGCTCATTTGTTAACAAAATATTGTTTGATTTGTTTGCCAGTTTAAGTAAACATGTTAATATTTAAAAAAAAACATTGTAAAGATTTGGATATATACAATTTAGGACTGATTATGTGGTTTTAAAAGAAGTTGGACATGCAAAATACATGGCATTAGACACATGTATAAAATCATATATTTCTTTTAATTCACTGTATTAATATGAGTGAAACTTTAGATGTAACTGTCCAAATTTAACGAATCTTTCTTCATTGGGAAGATGTCATAATATAGAAAAACTTTCATGTTTGTCACATTTCAAAATTTTCTGGTTTATAGCTCTTAAATTGTAAATTCAAAGTAGAATATTTTGCTTTCTAGAAAGTTAAACCGTAGAAAACCGGGCTGAACAAATTTAATCATATCTTTTGGATGAGTTATCCGATTTTGATGATCTTGTGCATTCTAGAAACATAAAATCATAGATTCATAAGCTACAACTTCCATTTGAAGTGTTTTGTGAAAATTTGACGTTTGTAAGGTTGAAAACAAGATTTTATACTGCTGACCTTCTGTGAAAAGAAGAAAAAAATGTGTATACATATGTAAGTGCACGGCTGTGTAAAATAGAAATATACATTATTTTTCTTGGCAGCGAACTAGTTGATTATATGATGCAAGCAATGAATCTTGTAGATGTCATTGAGTAAATAAAGAGGTAAGGATAGCTGAATACATGTTAATACTACCTACACATACGCATAATTATTCCATTTTGCTTAGAATTTAGGTGTGTTTTGAGAAAATATGTAGGTGAATGCCTTCTATTATGCTGATATAGTTGCTTGGGTGTGAACTGTGAATGAATTAAGAACTACCCATGCTCATCTTATCTAACTCTATATAATTGAGAATGGAATTTAAATTGGTTAAGATTTAAGCATGAACTTTAAGAATTTTGCATGTATTGTTTACATCAAGGTTACATTTGTATAGCAGCACCATCACATAATAGGATGCATATGTATGAGAACATGCATCATCATAAGAGCAGTTCATGTACAGAGAAACAAATAGAAACAACTTGTAAGCAATATAAAGAAATGAAAACTATGTTGTGCTGACATGTTTAGTTAGGGAAATATGATTTGTTCTTGTGTAGTGTAAATAATTGCATGCATGTTATTCATAATATGTGCGACTAATGTTCAAATTGAGTAAGAATAGGTACAATTGGAGCACGCTGGACTATACGATGAAGACTCGATGTTGCTTGCCTTAAAAAACAACAACAAATTTGTATAAAAATAGCTAATACAAGGTATGTTTTTGGAATAGATACTGCAAAATATTGAAATGTTAGATTATTGTTTTGTTTCACCGTGTTCGAGATGCCCCGTATAGGGATGCCTCCTTGAAGATGTATATTTTGCGTTTAAATTGTATTCGGATTTTCCGAAACGTCCTCCGTACAAAGGAGACTCTGCCGAAATTTTGTCAAAAATTTCGGGAGTTAGAAAATCTTTCTATCTAAAATTATATCGCATGTAGAAATAAAAGACGCTAGAAATTATTCGTTAAAATTCATAATATTACATACAATAAAATATGTAGAGTGTAAAGACCACGTATACAAGTTTGATTGTTATATACGTCAAGAAGATAGAGCACGGGTTTGGTTATCATTCTCGTATTATAAATTGCGAGGACGCAATTTTGTTAAGGGTGGAAGTCTGTAACAACCCGGTTTTTCATTTAAAATTCAATGTGTGTTTAATTAAAATAAAAGCGTTGAATTTGAACTATGACGATCTTGCTAACAAAACGAACGAGTTAAATTAGATAACGTAATAATATTAAATGATTTAATTTGTATATACGATTGAAATAAAATAGTAATATAATCTTTTTATATTAAATGTTGGATTACGAAATAAACATCGAGCGTCGAGTTAAAATAAAATGTATGCGAGAACTTATTGAACATGGTGCGTGTTAAATGACAACGAATATAAAGTAGCTTTAGAATTGTTAAATATTAAAAAAAAAACAGATAAGATAGTAGATATTTTGTTGAACATTGAATTAATAAAAAAATGGGCAAGCATCAGATTGATTGAATTATCCATTAACATGATTGTAAATTACAAAACAGGATAGGAATAAATTTATACCATATTGGGAATAATTTGAGAAATAAATAATAGTTAAACACTTGGAAATTGGTTGAAACAAAATTTAGGAAAACCTGGCTTAAAACCAACACAATTCAAGGCCCAAAGCCTATTAAATTAGATTATGCTTTCCTTGGAAGCTTCGGGAGGGGTCAGCCGAACAAGTCACGACTACAAAAATGAAAACCCTATTTTTCTCGTGCCCTCGTGAATCCCTAATGGATGCCGATGAAAGAAAAAAAATCATGCTAGCTGCTATTGTGCGAGCACGTCGAGATGAAGAGGGGAGGCGAACGCAAGTGAACACGCAATGGCAAACGGAGGCGGGTGTTGATTCGATTCCAGTTTGAGCATTAGAAAAAAACGCACTCGAGTGAAGGAGGACATGCGAGGGGAGAAACAACGCTGGAGCTGCTGCAGGCGGGGTTAGCAGCGTAGTTCATGATGATGATTCCCAATTGGAGGAGCTATCCATTTGCCTATGTGTTGCAGCTGCTGGAGCAATGTGGAGCAGCCAATCTACTGTGTTAGTCTATGCTTAGAATTCCGGTCAGTTTCTCCCCTCACACACATCTATGTTTGCTTCCATAATAGTTATTTATATTTGTTTTTATGTTATTATCCGTATTGAATTGGATTGCTTGGATGATTGAATTGGTTAGACTGATGTTGTGATTGTCTAATTATTCATGAATTAGAGCTGATTGATGAATTGAATGTTGGTTTAGTGTTTGTACATAGAGGGGAAGTTATCAATTTTATTTTCGAATTATGTTTTTAATAAATTGTTTATTTTGATAGTTGACTCATTGCATAGTTTTAAATAAATTGAGGAACCTCATGAACATAGATATATTAACACGACGTTTGGATTATAAATTATAGTTTATAATGTGAATCTCAAATATTGATTTGTAGCTTAAATTATTAATAAATTGAATTTAACTACATGAACTTACATAAAAATCCATTTAAATAATATAGTTTTAGTTTATATTATGGATGATTTTATGAATATGACATTTTAAATTGATTAAATGTATTTTATCAAGCTTATATATTTTATTGAATTTTTCATTTTTGAATAACTCTATTTAGTTATGTTCGGCTACTTAAATGGGTTCTACCATTATTTTGAATAAATCATTAAGATGTTTTCATTGTATAACAATATGAAATAGTGTTTAAATAATATTTGGCATGTTTTGTGTATTTACACCCTATAATATATTTTATTGGTTTAAACAAATTTGTGATGAATACTTATGTTTTCTTCAAATACCTTAGTTGTAGTTTGAATATTACCATCATACTTTGTTTATTTTGAGTTATATCGATATTCCCTGTTATTTCGAACTTTTCTTGAATTCATTCGTTATATGCGTAATTTTTTATTTTTCAATTCCGATGTGAATTCTTATACCGTGTATGATTCACTGTTGAATTAATTTGATTGCTGATTTGAATACGATACAGTGACGACATCTTTTAAATGAATAAAAAATATTATGTTCTATGTAACGAGAAATTTGAATAAACGGTTTGGTGTGACCGTCCGGTGTGGGACTTTCTGTATCACCTTTCTAGTTATTCACACGACTTGTTACATAGAGTATCGAAGAGTGTATTATACGAGCTTGGTTAATTTTCTATTTCGTTTGATTGAAGCTATTGAGATGATGTTGTGATTCGTGGGATTTTTGTGATTAGAGATTTTTGAGTTTTCCAGTATGGAGCTGACTAGCGGGTAGTAAACCGGTGGTTGAAATGTGTGGTATGGGACACACAATTACCGCTACTTGGATTGCTGACTGAGAGTCTGTAGCACATAGTGTTGTTGTTGTTGTTGAGCAAGTACTCGTTTCGAGGGGAAACTAGACTCGGGGGAGTCTCATATACGTATTCACTTGGCCGGGGGGGGGGGCTAAGTTATACTCGACCGGGAGGGTCGTAGTGTTAAGTGTCTAAATACGTATCTTGTACTTGGCTAAGCTCGGGGGGAGCTTATTAGCACGTGCAAAACTATGTTGCTTCGGATTCGAATTATCGCTTTGATAAGCTTGTTGTTTTGGATCCATTTTGTGATGCCATTGTTGAATTTGTGGCTTTTGTTGTCATTCGATGTTTTGGATCCAATTTATGGTGATATTTTTGGGTTTCATTATTTGTTTCCAAGAGATGTTGAATTTTGAATGTTTTCACCTTATTTGATGGCGTTGATTTTTATATATATAGCCTTAGAGCTATAATGTTGTTTTTGGCATTTATAATTTTGTGCTTCATTACGCTATCATGTGATTGTGAGATTTTGGCGAATTTATAATGTGTTATAACTCTTGAATGAGATTCATTTGAATAAGATTGTGTTGTCATTTGCATATGTTCATATATGGCGATGCTTCTATAATATTTAGCCGTGAGGCATGAATCATCGATGCCTCCTTTCTTGCGAATGGTCATTGTGGATTAAATAATATTGTTTCTCTTTATGTTATTATTCTCGTTAGAGTGCTCAAACATTATATATTAACTATAATGGATTTAAACATAGACTGATCCGTTTATTATTTATATAATACTCGGGTCAGACCGAGACATTACAGGTGCAGGGACATAGAGAACAATTGGTAATTTACTGGGTTAGAGGAGTATAGTAATCTAGTGAATTATTTATTACTATGTATTGAATAGAATGTTGTGTATGTTTTGGTGTGTAATATGTTAATGTATATGAAACGTTAAATATTATATTTGTTATATTTTATCGTTGCGACTGACTCTGTGATCTCTGTATTTCTGTAAATTATGTATTGTTTTGTCCTGCAGGCACACGTGTAATTGTTTTGTACCGACATTGAGCACGTAAAGGTAAGTGATATTTTAGAAATTTTGTTACGTACTAATGTTAGTCCAAGAGAATTTGCACGTGTGTGCCCCTACATCCTCATTCTCCGTATTATCTGATGGTATTACTTAGTAATACTCTTGGATAATATGTGTATAGAGGTGGGGCTTTACATCCGGTGTCACTTCCAATCCATCTTCCAAGATGTAGAACAATTCGATGGTGATCATAAAGAACTTCATTGACTCTTGCCAACAGTGAAATTTTGCCATCAAATCGCTCTAATTTAGTCAAATGTTGATTCATCACTTGCAGCGCGCTCTAACCTTCCATGATTGAAGAATATTGTATGAAATTTGGGGGGGGGGGGGAATTTGCAGTTTGAGACTATTGGAGAAAGATGATTGTCGTACTTCGGACTTTGAGGATCTATATGATAGATTTTTTCGGACAATAGTTCAACCCACCATGTACGAACATTTATCGAACTATCGACTTTTAGGATTCAATAAAGCCTTGGAACAGCGAAATCAGATTTAAAGTTTATATAGCTTTCATCCGATCAAGAACACTCCGAAATTTGGTTACTGAGGATGCAAGTATATCACTAGAATGAAGAGGAGCAGAAGAAGATGAATCTGTAGCATTTTCTGGATTTTGTAACACCTTGGAGGCCACAAATAAACATCGTTTGAAATGCTTTTTGGATTTTGCAGATTCGGGAGGAGGAAGATGATGGAAAAAAGTATTTGAAACAGTTTTCCGCGTGGCTATTTATATGCTGTGGAAAGAGGCACCTGTTCATTAATAGATGCGACTAGTTGAACGATCATTTTCGTTTCAGTTCTGAAACGCCGCATTCATTCACAAAGCATTGCAAAATTTAAACATTGTGTCTCCTTTTCTAACATTCAGAAAACGTTTTGAAACCCCGCTCTCTATTTAAATTTTTTTGGGTCCGTAATAGACTGAAAAACTGGCCCACTACTGGTTTAAAATCCGATCCAAAAATAATGTCATTAGATCCGGACCCGAGACCCAGAAGCATGCCCGACGCGGTTCAGTTCGGTCAGACGAATGGTGGCGACGGCATGCGTGTGTGGTATAAATATGCAAGGCCTCCCTCCTCACAACAATGTAAACATTTGGGTGCCCCAAGGCCCTAACACCTTCATGAGAAGGCTACTTAAGTATTGACATACTTATTTATCTTCTACAATGTGGGACAAATCAATTTTCCTCTTCCTTCTTTCTTCCCTCTTAAAAACAAAACCCATACCCCAAAACATTAATTGAAAATTTTCACAACATTGGCACTGACAAAATACTGGAGCTCTTATTTAGTAACGAATGATACAGTTTCCAAGCCGAGGAAAAGGATCGCTAGCGGTAATATGAGGATATGGCAAACAAGGTTGTGTAAGTTAAATTTAAGTAGCTCATACAAGACATACACCTCGTTGGCTCCACCAAGAATAACATCTGAGATCTTATTCCTCCATAGAAATGCATCAGCAACTAGCTTATACATGCAAAAATATTATTCCAATGTAAGAACTAAGTTAGCACCCAGCATACATGATTGAGTTGATACTAGCCCAGAAGTAAGTGAAATCCCTCCTCGTAGCATATATGCATCCAAATATCCAATTTCTAAAAGCTTGAAACATCTTATTAGTGTATATAATTTTGTCAAGCTGAAAACACTTAACATGCAAACAAATTCAAAAAAATAAGTAACTATAAAATATAAAAATTATTTTCATGTAGAAGCATAATCTCATGTTATCCAATAACCAATATTTATGCCAGTAAACGTTATTTGAAAATTTCCTATATAAGAAATATAATAAATGATGACATACATGCATATGTAATATGATTCATTGGAATACACCCCAACGCCAGGATGAAAATGAATTAATGAATATCACTTTGACCAAGTTGGTTACTTAATAAAGGCATGCATGAATCCCACTGAATGACGATATATAAATTCCAACTCAAGGTTTAATATAAAAACAGATACTGTTAAGGGAATAAATGAACCCGGTACTAAGCGGAAATCAAAACTAGACGCTTTTCAAACTAACATGTATAAAACTACATACCTTCAGTGTCCAAAGAAAAAATGCATTAAATCCACATTTGAAGTAAGCATAAACCAATATTCATAATGTACACTCTTAAAACTTTGGGCATATACAGCCAAAAACATATGTTTAGTTACTAAATGACTTTGGAGTGTCCAAAGCTGAAATTTGTCTAAAAAATTCAAAAGTCCTTTTGAATTCTTGAATTAAATTTGAAATGTATACATTACATGTATAATATATATACATACACTTTCAAATTTAGCGTATATGTCTCAAATTATTGACAAAGGAAGCCTAAGTTTTGCTAGAAACGTTACTCCTGCTACTTAAGGGTGCATAAAGTGACTTTGTGTAAAATGGTGGCTGGCCAACAAACAGTTCATACGTGACAGTTGTCAGGATGAAAGAAAAATATTTTTCAAAAATAATTCAAACACTATGCAGGTTAATGTGAAATTCTAATGAAATTAACTTCTGCTCAGTACACAATGGTGCAGTTTTCTCTTTGTAGTTTGAACTTCATTAAGTGTCAGTAATAGCTAATGTAGTCGATGCAGCATAATATATGCACAAAAAATAGTAGTAAAATAGTTGCCTATAACAAATTTAAAACTAAACAAAAAGAAGGAAACATCAATAAACATTTTGCTTGGAAATGAACAAAAAGAAAAAAATCGTAGTACACTATCATAGGAACTGCTACCTTAGAAAATATGTATAGGTTTCACACACAATCGTTCATTTCTACCAAAGGATTTTGCAATTGCATCAAAAATCAATATAAAAGTTAGAGTATCTCTTCATGATAGAAGGCTTTTGTAAAGACCAAGTCACTTTAAGAAATCCATGTAGAAGCAAGTAAAACAGAACTAAATCATAACGGAATTAAAAAAATCAAGATTAATAGAAGAATTTGTGAATGAATTTGTGAAAAGATGGCTTTTCTGGAGGTCTTGCGAATAGAAAATTGGCCGATCAAATAGGAAAGGTGAGAAAAGAGGTGGAATTTGCTCGTTGATTTGGATTGCGGAGGAATCAGTACAGTTTTGTGTAGCGAAGGAAGAAACGGAGGAGGAAGTGGAAGAGAGAAAGAAGGAAACACGAAATTAAGATATTTCAGCCAAAAGTAATTTGTAACACCCTGAATTTTCTGTGACTATTAAAGAAATAATTTAAGAATACTTAATTGCTAAAGTGAGAACTAAGGGAAACGGGTTACACCATCGCGTTCATCTCGAAATTCTGCTTGGAATAGAGTCTTAGTTTTCATAAATCGGACTTGCAAACTTATGTTTTATATGTCCATTTCCTGTGCAATTTATTGGCGATGCAAACTTATGTTATAATTCTTATTCATAAGTTACATCTATTTTATGTGTTATGCAAGTTGTGAATTGTCATAAAATGGCTTTAAAAGCATATAATTAAATTGAGACATTAATTGGTATAATTTATATACCTAAAAAGTATGGACATAATTTAGGTGACAATTATGGACATAGTTAATTTGGAAATTATTGACAATTTGAATAGGGATAATTAATTCATACTGGGGTGAAATAATTATGTGAAATAATAAATGCCTGAGACACGAGGTTAGACTCGTTTGTGGTATAAGACTGCCCAGAACCGCCCGACACATCCAGCAACCACAAACGGTAGTCTAATGTGAGAGGTCAAAGGCATAAATTAAATGAGTAATAAATGCCTAAGACACGAGGTTAGACTCGTTTGTGTTGTAAGACTGCCCGGACCAACCTGGCACATCCAGCAACTGCAAACGGCAGTCTAATGTAAGAGGCCGTAGGCATAATTAAAAGATGCTTAGACACGAGGTTAAGTCTGGCTTGTGGTGTAAGTCTGCCCGGAACCGCCCGGCATATCCAGCGGCCACAAGCAATCGACTTAATGTGAGAGGTCTGTGCATTAATAATTAATTAATGCTGATCAAAGACGAATATGAATGACAAACAGAAGTTTGGTTGAGTTGAGTAATTCTCTGAGTACCAATCTGATGTTGATTTCAGTCTTCGGGGTTGATACATAGGGAGTTATTCTCTTAACCAATGTATCTAAGATGTACTTAATCATAAATTAAGTAAAACATGTTATACGATATATATGATACTTAAAACATGATAAGTGGATAGGGTAAAGACCAACTTAACCTATAATCTGATATGTAGGTAGGGTTAAGACCAGCTTAACCAATAATATATATTAATTTGATAAGTGGATAGGGTTAAGACAAACTTAACCAATAATACATATTGATCTGATAGGTGGAAAGGGTTAAGACCAACTTAACCAATAATATATAAGTGGATAGGGTTAAAACCAGCTTAACCAATAATATATATATACATATATATATATATATATTGATTTGGTAAGAGGATAGGGTTAAGACAAGCTTAACCAATAACACATGTTGATTTGATAAGTGGGTAACATGGTTGACATGTGGGATATAATTATAAACACTTAACCAAGTTGAAACATGTAAGAAGACATGAATAAGAAGGGGTTAAGTGGGAAATCCTAGTGGGGACCTAGCATAGGTGGAAAGCTTGTGTCAAGTGTGGGGACCCTTTTCAACCAGTAACCCATTTAGTATCTAAGTGAACTCGATCTAGATCGAGGACGGGACACGCTTACTGGGTTTGATTGTAAGAGGTCAAAACGGGTTAGCGGTGGCAACGCAAGTCCAACGGGGTCATGTGCGTGCGTGGGCCGGGCTGGTAGGTAAGACGTTGTTGCATCGTGCAGGTATTAGCCGTGAATCTTTAGTGGTATTGGGTTGCCACTTTGGGAAGTGATACACCCCATTGTGGGACCAGCACGGGTATCTACGAGTTAGGGAGCCGATCGCATGGGGGTAGTGGGTACAACTAGTGGAGATAGGGGCAGGCGGCACCTATGAAGACAGCTAGGGGTACACGAAACTACCGTTATGATTATTATGTTCAGTAGGCGGGATCAACTTTTAGGGTGACTATAGTGTTTAGGAGCGAGATTAACGCCAGAATATTCCTTTTGTTTGTTTTGTCTTGCCCACTTGTTTCACAGTCATTCCTTGTTTTACCAGTTTATGCCTTATCCTAATTACTTTAATAGTTATATTGCTAAAGTTATTGGACTCGCCAGACTTTATGTCTGGCCCCCTTGTATTCGCCTCTTTTCTTCCTCCCCCCCCCCCCCCCCCAGGTTCTCAGGGTGGGACTAGTGCTAGTGGAACTTGATTTGGATCTTTCCCTCTCTTTTGGGAGTGCTTGGATTGCTGAAATTAAGTTCAGCTCATCTCTTATATGGCTACTTGTGTTGGGGTTATGCTTTTTACTTTATGTACTCAGAAAACAATTTGTCAAGATGGATACAATGTGTAGTTGGTTTTGTTGTTGGTTTATGATGATGTTGTAATCAAACAATTTCTCTGCTGCAATAAAAGTTGTTTTAAAATTTTCAAGTACCAATATATGTATCTGTCTTGTTATATTCTGTTCTATTCACCAATAATACTCCATGAAAGTTAATGCATTCCCTTTAAGAGTGACATTAATGGACGTGGGGTGTTACACGTGGTATCAGAGTTGAAGGTTACCAAGAACAAATAAGAGATTTTGAAAAACTCTTTCAAAAGCATTTTTATTGAGAAATACTTTAAAAATATGTTTTAAGGAAGTATTTTTAAGAGAAATGTTTATTTTGAGAAACATAACACCCAATAGCCATATTTCTTCCCTTCGATTCTCCATTTTAAATCTCTTCCTCTTTCCTTTTTGAATTTCTTCCTCCACGTATAGATGCTTTTTCTAAGATATGTAAGAACTTCCATACAATGGACAGAAAACCGCTTCATGGGACTGGGACGTTTGTCAAAGCTAGAAGGAAGTGGAGTACTTGTTGGTACCTTTAAGATAGACGATGGGAGGAAGGTTCAATTAGTTGCTTTGTTAATAAAGGACGAAGCCTCATTTTAGTGGGAGGTCACGAAGGGAGAATTTACAGGAGAGTCATGGATAGGACACACGATAAGAAAGTAGATCATAAGAAAGGCGGTAAGGATAACAAGGGGCCAGGAGAAAAGGAAGGGCCACACTTGTGAAATACCTGACTACTTAAATAAAGACGTTGGAAAGAAGAAGAAGGCTAGTTGTTATCATTACGGAGAAACATGACATCTTATTAGGATCGTCCAAAGAAGCAAACGACAAAGAAAAGGTAAGGACAAAGTACAGGATCTTCTGGAGGGCAGACGCGTTCCCTCACGGTTGGCATACCTGATAGAGGTAGAAATATCTTGGTTGGAAGTTTGGTTTTTCTTTTTGATAATCCTAGTCGAACCTTGTTTGAATTTGGGCACTTCACACTTGTTTGTATCTGCTTCGTTAGTTGAAACAATGCACCCAAATACTAGTCTAGTTACAGATCCCATAGTAGTCTCAAATCCTATTGGTGGTTCGACTCATCTTTCGATGATTTTTTGGGACTTTGAGAGTGTCTATCTTGGGCGTTGGGTTTGAATGCAATGCCTTCATTCTTGGCTTCATGGGCTACGGCTTGATTCTAGGCATGGATTGGCTAGCCAGACACGATGCCATCCTAGACTGTGAAAGAAGGATGGTTATAATGTGGACCCATTGTAGAAAGACCCTTGATATTTCTTGTGACCCTAGAGATCCGGTGATGCTTAGCTACCTAGAATCTCTTGACGCTTCCAACGATGATTTGGAATTTGTTCGTGTGGTCCGTGAATATGGTGACGTCTTCGGTGGAGTTCGGCGTTTACCCCCGAGGCGCGAGATAGACTGTCGTATATACCTTGTAGATAATGCAAAGCCAGTTGCATTACCGGTGCGCCACATGGCTCCGAGAGAGAGAAGAGAACTTAGTAAGCAAGTAAAGGAGTTTCTTGAGAAGGGGTTCATAAGAAGAAGCATTTCAAAATGGCGTGCTACGGTTGTTTTTGCTACAAAGGCTAATGGTTCACCTAGATGGTGCGTGGACTATAGAGAGCTGAATAAGCTCACAAAGAAGAATAGACACCCATTACCAAGGATAGATGATTTATTCGATCAGTTGGTTGGTATTTGGTTTTCTCGCGGCTGGATTTTGCTACAGGATTTCGTCAGCTAAGGGTGGCTGAAGACAGCATAGGTAAGACTGCATTTAGAACTCCTGACGGTTTCTTCGAGTGGCTCGTCATGTCTTTTGGTTTAACGAATGCACCCGCATACTTCGTTGACTTAATGAGTAGGGTGTTTAGGGAGTTTCTAAACAAGTTTGTGGTAGTCTTTGTGGACGATATCTTGATTTTCTCTAAGAAGCGAGAAAGAGCATGCCCTACATCTTAGGGAAGTCTTAGAGACCCTACGAGCGCATCAACTCAAACCTAAGTTCTTCAAATGCCATTTTTAGAGAAAAGAAGTGAGGTTCTTAGGACATGTGGTCTCTAAGGAAGGTACAGCTGTGGATCCCGCAAAGGTGGTGGCAATCCAAGATTGGAAGATTCCTAAGAACGCAACAGAAGTAAGAAGCTTTTTAGGACTGGCTGGTTATTATAGGAAGTGCATTAAGGACTTCATGAAGATATCAGCCACACTTACTCGGTTAACGAAGAAGAACTTGACTTTTTCTTAGGATGTTGACTATGACGATTCTTTCCAGCATTTGAAGAGGGCTTTGACGACAACTCCAGTTTTAATTTTGCCAGATGGGAGTAAGCCATTCACAGTGTATACCGGTGCTTGTGGGACAGGGCTTGGAGCAATTTTCGATGCAAGAGGAAAAGGTGATATGCAAAAGGCGGCAAGTACGAGCATCGCTTATCATCCACAAATGGATGGACAGACAAAAAGATGTGAGTAGAATCCTTGAAGATCTTTTGAGGTTATGTATCCTAGATTTTGAAGGGACATGAGAAGAGGCAACGAGCTTAGTGGTGTTCACGACGTGTTTCGCGTTTCGCATTTGCGTAAGTGTTTACATGATACGGCGGAAGTGGTGCAGCCGAGCACGCTCAAAGAAGTGGAAGTAGAGCGAAATGCAATGGTTAGACGAGCTCCTACATGCATTCCTGGATTAGAGGCCATAAAGCTATGCAACAAAGAGGTCAAGTCAGTTAAAGTGCAATGGGGTGATGATGAAAGAGACGCGACTTGGGAGACAGAAGACAAGATGCGTACGCTGTACCCTTTCCTTTTTAGGGTATGTTTTTAACTTCTCCTTTTTCTACCACTTTGTTGATACTTGTCCTATCATTTAGTATGTCTTTGCGATGATATCTTCGATCTTTAGTTAGGAAAAACCCTATGGTTGTAAACATGTGCTTGAGACATGTTATGTTTGGTGGATGCAAATGGATGCAAGTGGTTGTTAGTGGTTGCTCGTGGATGCATGTACACACACATTAGGCACTAGATCGGCTCAATCACTTTGATATTGCATATAAATATGTGTGCATATTTAAATTAATGGATGTATAATGGTTGTGTTATCATATGGATGCTGCATTTTGATGAATGGTTGTGCACACATATAGAAGTAATATGTATCGTTACGATTCCTTCGCATACATAATGGACGCATGGCACTATCATGATATGCATTAAGGAGGTCAACTGAATCAGTGGACCGCCTGATTTTGCATTGGATAAGGAACATATACACACACTTTTTGCATATGTTCATGCGACATTAGAAATCTTGTAAGGACAATAGAGGCCAATGTTTGATGGTTGAGTAGATGGAAGATTGGATGTTAGGATATACATTCTTCTTGACTTGAAGATTTCAGGGACGAAATCCTTTAAAAAGGGGAGAATGTAACACCCTGAATTTTCTATGACTATTAAAGAACAAATTTAAAAATACTTAATTGTCAAAGTGAGAATTAAAGGAAACATGTTACGCCATTGCGTTCGTCTCGAAATTCTGCTTGGAATAGATTCCAAATTTTCGTAAATCGGACTTTGTATGAGGAAGTTATGGCCCTCAGAAGTTTCGATAATTTAAATAAATTAATAACAGTTCAGAATTAAAATTCAAAATTCAAAATTCAAACGAGGAAACGGGCTGGGCGGGATTTCTCCTGCCCAAGGCCAGGTCGACCAGGGGGTCGACCTCCCCTATACAGATTGACCTGGGGGTCGACCTACCCCCTGGGAAGATCTGAACTGTGACGATTCTGACTTGTTGCTGAGTCTTTTCTGACCTGTTGCTGAGTCACTGGAGCATAGGTGGAAATTCTGGATAACTCTATCTAGTCTTGATGGTTGTGATTGCTCCTATGATAATCTTACGGCTTATATTGATTTAAATTTCTAAATAAGAACGCATAGACTCAAGCTCTAAACCTAAACTAAATTTATCTCTTGGCCTCCATGCTGCTGCTAGAATAGTTCTTCGTCTTAAAGCTTAGGAATTGCAAGTCAGAATTCTAATACAAAAGACGAACGAATCATTCTCTTCTCTAACCCGTCTTTGTGAGTACAATTTCATTCACAAAATAATTAATAAATTAATTGTGATGAGTTATAATTTGGATTATCAGAACATGACTGTTGAATCATGTGATGTTATTTAACTTTGTTATCGCCTGTTGGTGAACTTATGACAGTTTTGTTATCTTATGTTGATAGATCTATTTCATATGTCCAATTATACATGTTTAACTTGATTCATCTTATGCAAGTTTGGGATGTTAAATCATATGCTAGTTCGTATGCAAATCTTATGCAAGTTTGGGATGTTAAATCATATGCTAGTTTGTATGTTAATCTTATGCAAGTCTGTATGCGGATTATACACAAGTTTATATGTGAATCAAGTATATACATATGTTAGTTTATATGCAAACATGTGATAAATTCATATGAAAGTTTGTAGAAAATCCATATGCAAGTTTAGGTGAAAACTATATTCACATTTTTAGGTGGAAAACTATGAATTCATTTGCAAGTTTAGGTGAAAAACCATACTCACATATGCAAGTTCACAATTTCAAGTTTAGATCTATATTTAGATCCATGGCAATACATAGTTTATGCAAATTTATGTTTTAAATGTCCATTTCCTATGCAAGTTATTGGCAATGCAAACTTATGTTATAATCCTTATTTGCAAGTTACATCTATTTTATGTGTTATGCAAGTTGTGATGTTTCTTTTCTTTTTATGAGTTAGACTATTTGCGAGTCTAACATATTTCATATTAAAATGTACGAATAGCGTGGGGACAATGGGAAAATATTAATAATGTAAATTGTGAATTGGCATAAAATGGCTTTAAAAGCATATAATTAAATTGAGACATTAATTGGTATAATTTATATACCTAAAAAGTATGGACATAATTTAGGTGGCAATTATGGACATAGTTAATTTGGAAATTATTGACAATTTGAATAGGGATAATTAATTCATATTGGGGTGAAATAAAATAAATGCCTGAGACACGAGGTTAGACTCGTTTGTGGTATAAGACTTCCCGGAACTGGCCGACACATCCAGCAACCACAAACGATACTCTAATGTGAGAGGTCAAAGGCATAAATTAAATGAGTAATAAATGCCTAAGACACGAGGTTAGACTTGTTTGTGGTATAAGACTACCCGGACCCGCCCGGCACATCCAGCAACCGCAAACGGCAGTCTAATGTGAGAGGTCGTAGGCATAATTAAAAGATGCTTAGACACGAGGTTAAGTCTGGCTTGTGGTGGAAGTCTGCCCGGAACCGCCCGGCATATCCAGCGGCCACAAGCAATCGACTTAATGTGAGAGGTCTGTGCATTAATAATTTATTAATACTGATCAAAGACAAATATGAATGACAAACAGAAGTTTGGTTGAGTTGAGTAATTCTCTGAGTACCAATCTGATGTTGATTTCGGTCTTCGGGGTTGATACTTAGGGAGTTAATCTCTTAACCCATGTATCTAAGATGTACTTAATCATAAATTAAGTAAAACATGTTATACGATATATATATATATATATATATATATATATATATATATGATACTCAAAACATGATAAGTGAATAGGGTTAAGACCAGCTTAACCTATAATCTGATATGTAGGTACGGTTAAGACCAGCTTAACCAATAATATATATTAATTTGATAAGTGGATAGGGTTAAGACAAACTTAACCAATAATACATATTGATCTGATAAGTGGAAAGGGTTAAGACAAACTTAACCAATAATATATAAGTGGATAGGGTTAAGACCAGCTTAACCAATAATATATATATATATATATAATATATATTGATCTGATAAGAGGATAGGGTTAAGACAAGCTTAACCAATATATGTTGATTTGATAAGTGGGTAACATGGGTGACATGTAGGATATAATTATAAACACTTAACCTAGTTGAAACATGTAAGAAGACATGAATAAGAGGGGGTTAAGTGGGAAATCCTAGTGGGGACCAAGCTTAGGTGGAAAGCTTGTGTCAAGTGTGGAGACCCTTTTCAACCAGTAACCCATTTAGTATCTAAGTGAGCTCGATCTAGATTGAGGACGGGACACGCTTACTGGGTTTGATTGTAAGAGGTCAAAACGGTTTAGCGGTGGCAACGCAAGTCCAACGAGGTCATGCGCATGTGTGGGCCCAGGCTGGTAGGTAAGACGTTGTTGCATCGTGTAAGTATAAGTCGTGCATCTTTAGTGGTATTGGGTTGCCACTTTGGGAAATGATACACCCCATTGTGGGACCAGCACGGGTATCTACGAGTTAGGGAGCCGATCGCATGGGGGTAGTTGGTACAACTAGTGGAGATAGGGGCAGGCGGCACCTATGAAGACAGCTAGGGGTACACGAAACTACCATTATGATTATTATGTTCAATAGGCGGGATCAACTTTTAGGGTAGCTGGTAATGGTGCAGTATAGTAATTATCCTATAATGATTAGGAGCGAGATTAATGCCAGAATATTCCTTTTGTTTGTTTTATCTTGCCCACTTGTTTCACAGTCATTCCTTGTTTTACTAGTTTATGCCTTATCCTAATTACTTTACTAATTATATTGTTAAATTTATTGGACTTGCCAGACTTTATGTTTGACCCCCTTTGTTTTCGCCTCTTTTCTTCCTCCCCCCCCCAAGGTTCTTAGGGTGGGACTAGTGCTAGTGAGCTTGATTTGGATCTTTCCCTCTCTTTTGGAAGTGCTTGGATTGCTGAAAGTAAAGTTCAGCTCATCTTTTTTATGGCTACTTGTGTTGGGGTTATACTTTTTACTTTATGTACTTAGAAAACAATTTGTCAAGATGGATACTAAGTGTACTTGGTTTTGTTGTTGGTTTATGATGATGTTGTAATCAAACTATTTCTCAGCTGCAGTAAAAGTTGTTTTAAAATTTTCAACTACCAATATATGTATTTGTCTTATTATATTCTTTTCTATTCACCAATAATACTCCCTAAAAGTTAATGCATTCCCTTTAAGAGTGACATTAATGGACGTGGGGGTTACATAATTGGTTTCAAAGAGTTTGATTTAGGTACTTTGCAGTAGCGAAACATCTCTAATGGTCCGTTTGATTATGATCTAAATATTAAGTTTTAGGCATTCCCTGCATACCCGCTATTCATACACACTTCATTGTGCCTAGTCATGGTCAACGGTCGAAGTCTCCTATGTCGACATTCTAATCAAACATCCTCCATCGCCACCCATCAAGCATATAGTCTGGCATTGGCAAGCACATATTGTAATAAAAAGAATCCCCAATGTTACATGTCACCAATACCATATATATATAACATGATTTTTTCTAATATTCTGAGATGTGAGATGATTCCTCCATTCAATCCATGCACTCACACTCCATTCCAATGCGTTCCACAACTAACTCTAAACCAGTAATTAAAAATTATGTATTCTACATTTTTTTCTTGTTACTAATTGTATAGTTGAATAATTATTTAACATTTTTATATTCTCACTAACATTAACAAATTATTATAGTAAACTTAAAATTTTAACTTTTCAGAAGTTATAATAATAAATTAAAAAGTAACTATTGTGATTTCAAAATCTAGAAAATTCAACTCTTTAAATTTCAAGCTTGTAAAAACTCAAACTTCTAAGATTTTCAAATATGGGAATTCGTGTGTTTTAGGTTTTAGCTTCAAATTATAAGTTTTCTACTATTCAAATTTCTTTCAGTTAAAACATTTTCTATCTAATTAAAAATAGTTAAATTGAAACAGGAAAATAATGCCAAGGACAAAGTTACAAGCTTTTCAGCCGTAAGGACGACCTGTTGAAATTTTATTCTAAAGGACAAATTAAGCATCAGATTTTAGGTATTAGTTTTACGGTGTGCATGATATTAGGATATGATTGCCAGCTTTTAAGTCTCAGTTTTACAGTGTGTATGTTATCGTAATTTACCTATCAGTTTTTAAGTATCGGTATTATGATTTGTATAGTATCAGTTTAATGATTTGTATAGTATTTGTTTTACAGTTCGTACTGTCCTTGAGAATAAATTTTTGATGGGTTGTGCTTGATCTTGAAAAATTCATAACGTTTTTCCATTCACAATAAAATCCCGAAATTAAAATTGGAATATTTAAAAAATATCACATTGACTATCATTATTGTTTAAAAGACGACCATATTTCTCAGTACCAATCAAATGTTTTATAACAATCAAATTTATGGGTACATCAATCAAAAATAAGTAATCAACACTTAACATTCAGAATTCAAAACTTCAAACAAATGTTGTGAATCTAGAGACAAACATTAAACAGACATAAAAGTACTAAACAACCATATTTACTAGATGTTAAACTCGCATATTGCCTAAAAGGTGTAAAGTAAACAGTCATTTTCCAAAACTTGGCTTATGTAATCAAATTTCCACCATCCTGGATCAATCGTCAAAACTAAAAGGTGAATAGCCACCAACTGAAACTGTAGGTCGAAATTGAATGCTAGACAATGGATGTCACTTCAAACCTATGGATGACACGCTATACAAGATAGAAATTATTGGAGAAAAATCAAGAGCATAAAAAGTTGAGGATTGAATATAGATTAGCAATTTCAGTTGTAGGATTCTATGAAATATTGTGTGGTGGTTATGTTAAAAAAAGCCATTGTTGTTCGCACTCCAATTTAGTCAAGAGATGGTCAATTCTAAGGGCACTCCAATTGTTAGGGTTTCTCCGGAATCTCTACACAATTAGATTTTAAAAAAGGAAAGAAGAAAACAATAACAAACGAATTCCTCCAAACAAACCTTTATTATTCTACCAACTGATTGCAAAGAAAGACCTAAAATTGAGAGGAAATCTCGTTCCCTAAAAAATAAAAACAATTTTTTCTTCCTTCCAAGTACTAATAAATCTATCTGTAAGGAGATTTTACATACGCAGATAGAAAGACTAGGTTAACACCCAATTGGACCCTAAAATATCTCAAAAATAAGTTCTCCATAAAACTTGGTCAAAATAAATCTTTCCATAAAACTCGGTCAAAATAAGACCACATCTCCAAATCTCCGTCTTCAACGTCTATGTGATAAATATCACAAATCACAACACTCCACCTTGATATGAAATCACTCAAACAACACCAATTTCAAAACAAACTCGAAAAACCGCCTACCAATGATGCATCTCCCTCATGAAATACACCATAAAAATAATCTCAAAATTGTTTGTAATACCATAATGGCCTCCATGTAGGTTTGGTGGCTTTATGTTGCGGGCTTCACCTTAATTCAGATGAACTTGCCACTCCAAATCCAATTTGGGAACTCATAATATTCTCCACCGTTTTTTCAAGCAATTTATATATGTTATCATTTCCTCGTTTTGTGCGCAGAAGCACCTTATTATCCCTCCAAACCCTTGTGACTCCACCTTTAGTCGGATGATTACGGCCTTTTTGTTCCAACTGTCCTATTGAAGCAAGATTCTTCTTAATTTCTGGGATGTATCTAACTCCTGTTAACTTCATCACCTTTCCATCATTCATCTTCAATTGAACTAAACCTATGCCTTTAACATGCAAATCTTGACCATCGGTAGATTCCACTTTAGCCGTTTGTTCTTTATAATCAATAAAAGCTTCCTTTCGATGGCATACGTGAAAACAAGCTCCTGAATCAAGTATTCAATCTTTGCTTTAGCCTTTATTAACCCATAAGACATTGCCTTCAAGCTCCTCACCAAAATCCACCTCATTACCGTTATTATTTTGTTTATCCGACTCTTCTTCCAATGCCTTCATCATCTCCTTATCCCTTTTAAGCTTATGACAAAATCTTAGTTGATGATCAGGTTTGTCACAGTAAAAACAAATGTATTCCTTTTTCATATCTGGTCTATTCGATTGTCTTTCCGTATTTTTCCGATTAACCCTCCTTGCAATAAAAGCTTTTTCAGTGGGAGTTTCAATTTCTGTTTCCTCCTTATCTTTTCCATTTACAAGGCTCGTCCTCCGCACCTCTTCATTAAGCAGGCTACTAACCATAAACCCCATTGAAATAACGCCATCGCAATTTGAGTTATTCAATGCAACCACAAGTGTTTACCAATTCTTGGGTAATGAACTCATCATAATTAAAGCTTGTGTTTTGTCATCCACCTTGAAATTCACGGCAGCCAGTTGATTCACGATTTCCTGAAAATCATTAAGATGCTCTCCAATTAATCCACCTTCCTTAAGTTTCAGATTTATTAATCATTTCATAAGAAGAGCCTTGTTTGTTGCAGAGTTCTTTGCATAAACTCTTTCCAATTTTTTCAATATTGCATAAGCAGATGTTTTATTAGCAACAATATGAAACGATGAATTATCCATAAAACATCCAATAAATGCAGCAGCCTTCTTATCCAAAGTCTCCGATTTTTCTTTGGATAAATTACTAGGCTTCTCTCCTTTATTTTCTAATGGTTATTTAAGATCATTAAGATAAAACAAATCTTCCATCTTCGCCTTCCACAATCCCCAATTTTGTCCATTAAGCTTTTCAATTATTATTTTATCCATATTTAAACCCTCTTCAAAAAAAATCTGTAGAAGGATTTGATACCAATTGTTAGGGTTTCTCCGGGATCTCTACACAATTAGATTTTAAAAGAGGGAAGAAGAAAATAATAACAAACGAATTCCTCCAAACAAACCTTTATTATTCCACCAATTGATTACAAAGAAAGTGTAACAACCCGCAATTTCTGAACCAATTTAAAATTTTTATTTCGACAATTTTAACGGATTTTGAATATCTAAAATTATTTATTTTAAAAAAATAACGACGAGAAATTTATTGTCGACGAAGTTAAAACAAATAACTTTAATTTAATTATAAAAGGAGTTAAAAATGGCGTGGCAGTTCGAAAATTTGATTTGAAATTTCAATTGACTGTACATGATTCAAAATAAATCGGATTCTAGTGAAACTATAAATATTAGAACCTGTTTAACAATATCTTTCTAACGAATGTGAAAAATCCAAACTTCATAACAAGTATTAAAAGTTATGACCAGTTTAAAATTCAGAAAAGTCACTGTAGAATTTATATATTTTTTAAAATAATATATGGCCTTTAAATAGCCATTTTTAAAACAACCTTCGTTTTCGACGAAACCAATTTTGTTGGTTCTGGAATGTCAAATTATTGCTAGGTTTCAATTTTTATAATTTTTGGAATTAATATGTGAGCATGGCAAAAGAAAATATGTTTTGACCATTTTAGTCAAATCGGATCGACCAGAAAATGGCCATTTTTCAAACGGTCTCCAAATTCAACGAAATTAGTTTTGTTAGGACCGTATCATCAAAACATAACTAGAAATAATTTTTATGGAATTTTTAGAGTTAGTATGTGGCCCCGGTAATTTAAAATGTACGTTTAAATTAAATATACATTGATTTATATTTGAATTTTTAAGGAAAACCTATTGAAACAGTCGAATTAGCTTACTGGACATGTTTCATTGTGTCAGAACGGGTGTATTTGGCTAGGGGAGACACTCGTTGGGATTGATTTTGAGTTTGTATCAAAATACGGGTATTTTTGAAAAATAAATGAATTAAAATAAAATAAAATACGCTATAAATACGCCCTATATACGCTGAACCCTAACCCGTATCTCTGAACTAGCCACCACCTTCAAGTTTCAATGGCCAGTATCATTCCAAATTCTTCCTCTTCAATCCGCAAATCCACACAACTAAATCGTAGGGTTCCAAAGTGAAAACTCTTCATGGTGGCGAGCCCCACGACATGAACGGTGGTGATGAATTATTGTTGAGTGAGATTCTCGAATTTAGAGCTCAAGGATGCGGCGGTTGCACATGTTTTGCGAGGCGGTGGTGGCATCGAGCGTCTCGTGATGGCGGGTAGTGGTTGCGAGTGGCAAGGCGGTCGGCGCAGTCAACTTGGATCGGAGTCCGGTCAGTTCTGACGGCAGCAAAGAGGAACCCTAGGGACGCGACTATGGGTTCAAACCTGGAGCTTGTAAAACCGAGGAGAAAGGTTGAATACTGTTAACTATTTTTAGTTTGGCATTCAAATCAACTTTGGAATTGTTTTCGGTTAAAATTTAAATTAAAACTGAAGTTATAAAATCAGTTTTAAAATATAAAATAAAAATTATAAAATCAGTTTTTATTATCTATAAAACATTAGTTAAAAAGATATACAAAAGCATTACTTTTGAAAATTGAAAAAGCATTACTTTTGAAAAGAAAACATCATTGTTTGAAATATATAGACTTCATTGTTTTGAAAAATATAAACATCATTGTTTTGCAAAATATAAACGTCATCGTTTTCAAATGAAAATTATCATAGCTTTGGTAAATATAAACACCATAGATTTGTTTTCAAAATATAAATAACATATTTTGTTTTCAAAATATAAATAACAGGATTTGTTTTTAAAATAAAGTTTTCATTGTTTTAAAAATGAAATTAACTCCGTATTGTAAATAAAGATAACATCGCTTTGTAAATAAAGATAACATCGCTTTGTAAATAAAAAAACATTGTTTTGAAAATGAACATATCAATGTTTTGAGATGAACATATCATTGTTTTCAAAATTAAGCATATCATTGTTTAGAAAATAATAATATACTTTGTTTGAAAATAAAATAGAACACTGTTTGAAAATAAAAAGATCATTCTTTTTAAAAATAAAAAGAGCAATGTTTTAAAATAAAAGAAATCGTATTGTTTTAGAGATAAAAATATACATTGTTTTAGAAAGAAGAAAAATAAAGATCATTGGCTTCCAAAATATAAAATTACATTGTTTTTAAAGTATAAATTACATTGCTTTAAAAGTAAATAACATAGTTTAAAAATATGATTTGTAAACAAATTGCATCATAAATAAAAATATGATTTTTACCATGTATATAAGCATTAAAAATATGATTGTTAACACAAACTGTGTGACACAGACTGCTATGGAACTGAATGGAAGTAGAACGAAATACGAATTGTCCGCTAAAGAATGACGGAGTGGAAACGAAGGTGAGAAACTCTCACTAACATTTCTACACGGTTATTTATTTACTTTTATAACTGAAAAATGTATATAATTGCCAGTTTAGATTTTTATCCGTTTAATCACTATAAATTGTACACTGTGCTTGATTAAATCACTCCCCTTGTTCACAAACCATGGAAGATTTAATTTGACTGTATTGGATGTTGTTTGTGATGTTGAAATGATTAAAAATAATGTTAACATAAATGTGGTAGTTGAAATTAGATTATTAATATTTATTTGTAATTTGAACAGTGAAATTTGGTTAAATTTATTAACCAATAATTTGTGTAAATAAACTATTGTTGTTTGAAAACCCCACACGGGTCAGGGGATGATAATTTATTCACATCCCCCTTGAATTTATTTATATGTCAATCGGTGGATTGACAGCCTGTGATGAGCGTTATTTATATATTTTAATGCTCACATAGTTATAAATTTCACTCTGGTTGTAAATGGACTGTTTGTTGATTATTTATCATTATTGTGCACACATTCGATGTATGAAATCCATATAATTGAAATTATATGGTAACTGATTGAGTCGCATTCCGATTCAGAAATAAATATTGTTTTATTAAAAAGAAATTGTGGAAACCAAAATTTACATTTTTGTTGAAGTAAATATAGTTGAAACAAAAATATCATTTTTTGTTGAAATGAAATAGTCAAAACAAATATAACATTTTTGTTAAATATATTTGTGTTAAAACAAAAATGTAAATTTTGTTGGATTAGATTATTGTAAATAAAATAAAGTTGTCACTTTAATTCATTTTGTTAAAATAGAATTGTTAACAAAATGAAGTTGAACACTTTTATTCATTTTGTTGAAATAGAGTTGTCAACAAAATAAAAGAATCATATTATGTAAAAGAACATGTTTATATAAAAGAACATGTTTATGTAAAAGAATCATATTATGTAAAAGAACATATTTATGTAAAGAATCATATTTATATAAAGAATCATTTTTATAGAAAAGAACATTTTTAAAGAAAATAACATTTTTATAGAAAAGAACAGTTTTAACATCTTTGTAATAGAACATTTTAATGTAATGAAACAATTCAATGTAAAGAACATTTTAAAATAAAGAATATTTTAAAATAAAATGTTATAACAATAAAAATCCTATTTTTATTGTATGTACAGAAAATAAAATAATCGTTTGTTGAATTACATTTTTATACAGCAAAAATGTCATCCTTAAAATGTTAATAAAATAATCATTTGTTGAATTATATTTTATACATTAAAATGTAATCCTTAACATATTAGTGAAATTAAAAATAATCATTTGTTAAAGTATGATTTAGAATGTTAAAAATGAAATCTTTAACATGTTAATAAAGTACAAAAATTATGATTTTGATGTTCATCATTGAATGGACATACAAATATAAAAATATGAAGTCGAGTATGTAGCAAACACCATTTTAACCCGAACGGGTTTATCGATCGATTTTATTCATTTTAAAATGAATATAGAAAATAAGTGATTTCGAAATATAATATTTTGAAAATATTATCATTTTAATATGAGGAAGATATAGAATATTCAATTTTTATTTGAAATTGAAAATGATGTTAGAATCGTTTTGAAATGAAATTATAAATATTTTATAAATATGTTTTAAAGGAAATTGACGAAATATATTATATATATATATATATATATTACATATATAGCGACCGTTCGCGAGTTTCGACCATTAACTTCAAATTAGCGTAACGGGAGATCCGACTGTCTGGTTCTCCTAAAACCAGAACCGTTGGGTTTGTATCGAAAAGAGCTTTCCAATGAATATAAAAGATTTGAAATATAATGTTTAGATTTGGAGATATGTCCAAATCAATTTCAGAAAAGGTCGCCATGGATGCAGTTCGGTGGCCGTTACTGGAAACCGATTGTACGAGCGATGATAAAATTATTAAAAATATGGAAAAATTATCTAAAATCATAATAAATGATTTGGAAAGATTTTTGATGAAAAATTCCAATTTTATAAAGATAAAAATATATTTTTATTGAAATGAACTAGTTATTAACTAGAATAATAATTCAATTATTTTTAGAAGTAAATAAATTAGACTTTGAAAAATGGCTTCTAAAATAACTAGAAATTTTCCAATATATACTTTTATATATTGGAATGGATTTGAATGGAAATTATCTTCCGGATATCTCGATATTGGATTTCGTGATTATACGGATATTGTTATTGGAATTTGGAAGATATATAGATAACGTTATTCCCAATATGATATTTGTTGGTTTTTGAATTTGATATTGAATATAAGCCGATATAATTTCTATTTAGAACATTATATTTAATATCAAATGGGATTTTGGGTTTGTCGTGGACGGTGTCTTTAATAACACTGTTCTTAAACCCAATTTAGAAAAGAATAAATCTTTTATTTAAGATTTAGGATTTTTTTACCAATTAATTAATATTTAATTGGAATTGGATAAAAGAATTGGATTTTTGGGTTTATCGTGAATGGTGTTTTAAATAACACTTGTTCTTTAACCCAATTAACAGTGAAGAAATAATTTGGAATATATAAATCTTTTATTAAGATTTAATGGGAATTTTACAAAATAAATTTTTCCAATTTAATATATTGAATTGGAATTGAATGAAATTCGATTTGGTAATAATCGAGACGAGCTCCTTTGAATAAAGACCGATACTATATATGGAATTTAGAAGGCATTGCTGCAATTCCATTTATATTATTAGTTTGATATGGGAATTTATATCGATTATACACCGTTATGATTTCTGTGAAGATTCCATAGTTAATGGAAGAAGATTTGGGTTTATCGTGAAACAATGTTTTTAAAAGACATTAGTTCTTTAACCTAGTTAAAGATAAGATTAATTTCTTTAATTCAAATAATCCTTAAGTAATGATTTTTGAGATTAAAAAGATAAGTTTAAAAGAATTTATCTTTGACAAAATTAATGGGAACTTTTCCCTATAAATGTGAATATTTATTAAAAGAATATTCTGAATTGGAATGAGGCGTAGGATGTGTTTTTATAGCACTTGTTTATAAAGTACGCCAGTTATTCAGAATGACCGGGTTTAGCCCATTCTTAATAATTGATACGACGACTAACAGTCGAAGAGATTGAAGACGGCGCAAGACCGACGATCTTCACATCGAATGGATGAGTTGCTACTGATGCCCGTGATTGGAGTAGCTACCTTGAAGGGGCTACAGTGGTAGCCATCCGGACGGACTTGTTGATTGTTCAGATATGCGAGGGCCTCTCTTCCGTATTGGACATACGGGACGGGGAATAAGGTGCCTTCGGTTTCATTCAGACCCAGAACGGACTTGTAAATGGATGGTATGTCTGACGTTGTATTCCTATAAGTTGAATTCATTGATCTCTGCTAAATATATATATATATATATCTGTTGGTGGCGGAGAATTTATTCTCTTGCTTAACACCCTTCTCTGAGACGTATGTGCTCAGTGGTTATTTATATTGGCAGAAGTCAATGGTATGGTATGGATTGACAATGTGGCATGCTTAGATGTAGGGATCAAGGCTTTTGTTTAAAAGCAGAGCCTTGTGGATGATGATCAAAGCACAGCTTTAATTAGCATAGCTTTGTGTACAACGTTACTTCGCGAGCCTCACACCCCAGTATGATGGTGAATGATTTGTTTGATTAGTAGGTTTGACCAATATACTCTCTCTCTATATATATATATGGATTTGGTCGGCCGAGTTGTGCTGGGTGTGGTCGCTCCACACCGGGAGATTGGGATAGGTCATTTCAGCCGACTGAATCCCATGGGGATAGAACATATTGATGCTCATCCAAAGTGTGTAGTATATGTGTTACGGTGTTTTCTCTTGCCGAGACGTAAGCCGTGTAGATACATTCGCAATAGATCTTTCGAATCTGCAGCCATCATGATGGAAATCCAATTTTCCAATACGAGCTTTACGGTTTTAGTTGTATACCTATATGGCGACATAATATATTATGCCGCTTACATGATATATTATGCCATCTAGGATTGATACATTTATATTCGAAATTGATTTCTACACTATGCACTTATAGTAATATTGAAAAAGATGAATTTCGCGTATTAAGCATTTTTGACCATTATAAGGTAAAACTCTATCCTTCGGCTTGCATTGCATGGGACTTGAGTCTTATAATGGTTTCATTTTTCTAAAGAGCATTGCGCTATTTATTTTATGCACTGGTATTCTTGGGGTTAAACCCGTTCCGTGTAATACGGCGTGGTCTCTTGATTCACCTAACTTTAAAATCAAATTAATAACTGTTTTGAGTTCTCATACCACTCCCATGACTGACCTGGATTTTATTGCTTTAACCTTGACTCTGGGTGCCCATAATTTCCACATGGGCAGCTAGTTTTTTTGGTTTTGCAGATATTATGTTCACAGGATCCTGGTCTACAGCTGAAGCGATATTCAGAAAGCTCTATGTCCGTGTATTTCTTTCAGTTGTATTTTGTATTATTTTTCTGCTTCTATTTAAATGTAACTTAAATCTCTGATATTGTATTTATCAAATGTAAAATATTTATTCATACTTTAATATATTCTTGTACTCTGATGTAATTGCTATAATAAGCAATAAAATGTTCTTCTGCCTGTGTTCTGATGTGTGTTGTTCTCAAAAAAATCCGGGCCTTCCTTTACTGGGAAGTTTGGGTCGTCACATTTGGTATCAGAGCTTTGGTTTACAGATCTCGAGAATAAGACACATTAGGACCAAACAAAAGAATTCATCAGAGATAGGGTCAGTAGCATCCTATAAGAATGACTCGTTAGTGATAGGATCAGCAGTATCCTAGAATGAGTAGGAAGAGTGTTATTTTTAAAATAAAAATGATAACAAATTTAATTTTGAAAATTTTATCTTAAAATACGTATTTGAGTATATTATTTTATTTAAATTTGGATAATCGAGTATATAGAGATTTGCTTATACGCCTAGCTAGCGTGTATACGAAGTCTCAAATATACTGGTTAGATATAGAATCACACTCTACTCGCCCGGAGATGATTCTGATGATGAGCATGACATCATCAGCATTTATGTTCAAGTATCGAAAGTGGGATATCTATATATTTCCATTGACTGGTGTGAGAACCAAAACTAGGTAGAGTCTATTGCTGTGATTTGCACTAAAATATGATTTTTGACTATATATAAAAGTTATATATATTTGAAAATTTAATCACCTAATTGATTACTGGTTGTGATGTTTGATAATTAGTTTAACTAATTAAAATATTGGAATGATAATTAATTTAACCAATATGAGAAAGAGTGATAAATTTAGCTAAATCAAATTTAATATTGAGCTGAATTGAAATTGATTAGAATTGAAAATTGAGTTGATTAATTAAACAACTTTCAGCTTCGTTCCTTTTCGAGGAAGAAAAAATTTTAAGTGGGGGAGATTGTAACAACCCGCAATTTCTGAACCAATTTAAAGTTTTTATTTCGGTAATTTTAACGGATTTTGAATATTTAAAATGATTTTTTTTTAAAAATAACGACGAGAAATTTATTTTCGATGAAGTTAAAACGAATAAATTTAATTTAATTTTAAAAGGAGTTTAAAATGGCGTGGCAGTTCGAAAATTCGATTTCAAATTTCAATTGAATGTACATGATTCAAAATAAATTGGATTTTAGCGAAACCAGTAATATTAGAATCTGTTTAACAATATCTTTCTAACGAATGTGAAAAATCCAAATTTCATAACGGGAACTAAAAGTTATGACCAGTTTAAAATTCAGAAAAGTCGTTGTAGAATTTATATATATTTTAAAATAATATATGGCCTTTAAAATAGCCATTTTTCAAACGACCTCCGTTTTCGATGAAACCACTTTTGTTGGATCCGGAATGTCAAATTATTGCTAGGTTTCAATTTTCATAATTTTTGTAATTAATATGTGAGCATGGCAAAAGAAAATGTGTTTTGACCATCTAAGTCAAATCGGATCGACCAGAAAATGGCAATTTTTCAAACGGTCTCCAAATTCGACGAAATTAGTTTTGTTAGGACTGTATCATCAAAACATAACTAGAAATAAATTTTTTGGAATTTTTAGAGTCAGTATGTGGCCGCGGTAATTTAAAATGTACGTTTAAATTAAATATACATTGATTATATTTCAATTTTTAAGAAAAACCTATCGAAACGGTAGAATTAGCTTACCAGACATGTTCCGTTGTGTTCGGAACGGAGGTAATTGGCTATGGGCGACACTCATTGGGATTGATTTTGAGTTTGTATCAACATACGGGTATTTTTGAAAAATAAATGAATTAAAACAAAATAAAATACGCTATAAATACGCCCTATATACGCTAAACCCTAATCCGCATTTCTGAACTAGCCGCCACCTTCAAGTTTCAATGGCCAGTATCATTCCAAATTCTTCCTCTTCGATCCGCAAATCCACACAACTAAATCGTAGGGTTCCAAAGTGAAAACTCTTCACGATGGCAAGCCCCACGACATGAACGGTGGTGATGAATTACTGTTGAGTGAGATTCTCGAATTTTGGGCTCAACGGCAGTTGCACACATTTGGTGAGGCGATGGTGGCATCGAGCGTCTCGTGATGGCGGGTGGTGGTTGTGAGTAGCAAGGCGGTCGGCGCAGTCATCTTGGATCGGAGTTCGATCAGTTCTGACGGCGGCAAAGAGGAACCCTAGGGGCGCGACTATGGGTTCGAACCTGGAGCGTGTAAAACCTAGGAGGAAAGGTTGAATACTGTTAATTATTTTCAGTTTTGCATTTAAATCAACTTTGGAATTGTTTTCAGTTAAAATTTAAATTAAAACTGAAGTTATAAAATCAGTTTTAAAATATAAAATAATAATTATAAAATCAGTTTTTATTATCTATAAAATATTAGTTAAAAATCAGTTAAAAAGATATAAAAAAGCATTACTTTTGAAAAGAAAACATCGTTGTTTGAAATATATAGTCTTCATTGTTTTGAAAATATAAACATCATTGTTTTGCAAAATATAAACATCATCGTTTTCAAATGAAAATTATCATAGCTTTGGTAAATATAAACACCATAGATTTGTTTTCAAAATATAAATGACATATTTTGTTTCTCCAAAATATAAATAACATATTTTGTTTTCAAAATATAAATAACATAATTTGTTTTTAAAATAGAGTTTTCATTGTTTTAAAAATGAAATTAACTTTGTATTGTAAATAAAGATAACATCGCTTTGTAAATAAAAGAGCATTGTTTTGAAAATGAACATATCACTGTTTTGAGATGAACATATTATTGTTTTCAAAATTAAGCATGTCATTGTTTAGAAAATAATAATATACTTTGTTTGAAAATAAAATAGAACACTGTTTGAAAATAAAAAGATCATTCTTTTTAAAAATAAAAAGAGCAATGTTTTAAAATGAAAAGAAATCGTATTGTTTTAGAGATCAAAATATACATTGTTTCAGATATCAAAATATACATTGTTTTAGAAAGAAGAAAAATAAGGATCATTGGCTTCCAAAATATAAAATTACATTGTTTTTAAAGTATAAATTACATTGCTTTAAAAGTAAATAACATAGTTTAAAAATACGATTTGTAAACAAATCGCATTGTAAATAAAAATATTATTTTTACCATATATATAAGCATTAGAAATATGATTTTTAACACAAATTGTGTGACACAGACTGCTATGGAACTGAGTGGAAGTGGAACGAAATCCGAATTGTCCTCTAAAGTAAGATGGAATGGAAATGAAGGTGAGAACTCCTCATTAACATTTCTACACAGTTATTTATTTACTTTTATAACTGAAAAATATATAGAATTGCTAGTTTAGATTTTTATCAGTTTAATCACTATAAACTGTACATTGTGCTTGATTAAATCACTCCCCTCGTCCACAAACCATGGACGATTTAAATTGACTGTATTGGATGTTGTTTGTGATGTTGAAATGATTAAAAATAATGTTAACATAAATTTGGTAGTTGAAATTAGATTATAAATATTTATTTATAATTTGAACAATGAAATTTGGTTAAATTTATTAACCAATAATTTGTGTAAATAAACTGTTGTTGTTTGAAAACCCCACATGGGTCAGGGGATGATAATTTATTCACATCTCCCTTGAATTTATTTATATGTCAATCGATGGATTGACAGCCTATGATGAGCGTTATTTATTTATTTTAATGCTCACACAGTTGTTAATTTCACTCTGGTTGGGAATGGACTGTTTGTTGATTATTTATCATTATTGTGCACACATGCAATGTATGAAATCCATATAATCGAAATTATATGGTAATTGATTGAGTCGTATTCCGATTCAGAAATAAATATTGTTTTATTAAAAAGACATTGTGGAAACCAAAATTTACATTTTTGTTAAAGTAAATATAGTTGAAACCAAAATATCATTTTTTGTTGAAATGAAATAGTAAAAACAGATATAACATTTTTGTTAAATATATTTGTGTTAAAAAAAATGTCAATTTTGTTGGATTAGATTATTGTAAATAAAATAAAGTTGTCACTTTAATTCATTTTGTTAAAATAGAATTGTTAACAAAATGAAGTTGAACACTTTTATTCATTTTGTTGAAATAGAGTTGTCAACAAAATAAAAGAATCGTATTATGTAAAAGAGCATGTTTATATAAAAGAACATGTTTATGTAAAAGAATCATAATATGTAAAAGAACATGTTTATGTAAAGAATCATATTTACATAAAGAATCATTTTTATAGAAAAGAACATTTTTTTAGAAAAGAACAATTCTAGCATTTTTGTAATAGAACATTTTAATGTAATGAAACATTTCAATGTAAAGAACATTTTAAAATAAAGAATATTTTAAAATAAAATGTTCTAACAATAAAAATCCCATTTTTATTGTATGTACAGAAAATAAAATAATCGTTTGTTGAATTACATTTTTATACAGCAAAAATGTCATCCTTAAAATGTTAATAAAATAATCATTTGTTGAATTATATTTTTATGCATTAAAAATGTAATCCTTAACATGTTAGTGAAATTAAAAATAATCATTTGTCAAAGTATGATTTAGAATGTTAAAAATGAAATCTTTAGCATGTTAATGAAGTACAAAAATTATGATTTTGATGTACGTCTTTGAATGGACACACAAATATAAAAATATGAAGTCGAGTAAGTAGCAAACGCCATTTTAACCCGAAAGGGTTTATCGATCGATTTTATTCATTTTAAAATGAATATCGAAAAGAAGTGATTTCAAAATATAATATTTTGAAAATATTATAATTTTAATACGAGGAAGATATAGAATATTCAATTTTTATTTGAAATTGAAAATGAAGTTAGAATCATTTTGAAATGAAATTATAAATATTTTATAAATACATTTTAAAGGAAATCGACGAAATATATATATTATATATATAATGGCCTGAATAGAACGCGCCGCGCAGCGACCATTCGCGAATTTCGACCATTCACTTTGAATTAGCGTAACAGGAGATTCTACCGTCGAATTCTCCTAAAACCGGAACCGTTGGGTTCGTATCGAAAAGAGATTTCCGATGAATATAAAAGATTTGAAATCTAACAGTTAGATTTGGAGATATGTCCAGATCAATTTCAGAAAAGGTCGCTATGGATGCAGTTCGTTGGCCGTTACTGGAAACCGACTATATGAGCGACAATCAAATTATTAAAAATATGGAAAAATTATCTAAAATAATAATAAATGATTTGGAAAGATTTTTGATGAAAAAATCCAATTTATAAAGATAAAAATATATTTTTATCGAAATGAACTAGTTATTAACTAGAATAATATTTAATTATTTTTAGAAGTAAATAAATTAGACTTTGAAAAATGGCTTCTAAAACAACCAGAAATTTTCCAATCTATATTTATATATATTGGAATGGATTTGAATGGTAATTATCTTCGGGATATCTCGATATTGGATTTCGTGATTATACGGATATTGTTATGAGAATTTGGAAGATATATACATAACGTTATTCCCAATATGGTATTTGTTGGTTTCAGAATTTGATATTGAATATAAGCCGATATTTTTTTTTCAGAACCTTATATTTAATATCAAATGGGATTTCGGGTTTGTCGTGGATGGTGTCTTTAATAACACTGTTCTTAAACCCAATTTGGAAAGAATAAATCTTTTATTTAAGATTTAGGAAATTTTTACCAATTAATTAATATTTAATTGGAATTGGATAAAAAATTGGATTTTTGGGTTTATCGAGAGCGATATTTTAAATAACACTTGTTCTTTAACCCAATTAACAGTGAAGAAATAATTTGGAATTTATAAATATTTTATTAAGATTTAATGGGAATTTTACAAAATAAAGTTTTCCAATTTAATATATTAAATTGGAATTGAATGGAATTCGATTTGGTAATAATCGAGATGAGCTCCTGTGAGTGAAGACCGTACTATATATGGAATTTAAAAGGCATTGCCGCTTTTCCATTTATATTATTAGTTTGATATGGGAATTTATATCGATTATACACCGTTATGATTTCCGTGAAGATTCCATAGTTAATGGAAGAAGATTTGGGTTTATCGTGAAACAATGTTTTTAAAAGACATTAGTTCTTTAACCCGGTTAAAATAAGATTAATTTCTTTAATTCAAATAATCCTTAAGTAATGATTTTTGAGATTAAAAAGATAAGTTTAAAAGAATTTATCTTCGATAAAATTAATGGGAACTTTTCCCTATATATGTGAATATTTATTAAAAGAATATTCTGAATTGGAATGAGGCGTAGGATGTGTTTTTATAGCACTTGTTTATAAAGTACGCCAGTTATTTGGAAAGACCGGGTTTAACCCATTCTGAATAATTGATACGACGACTAACAGTCGAAGAGATTGAAGATGGTGCAAGACCGATGATCTTCACATCGAATGAACGAGTTGTTATTGATGCCCATGATTGGAGTAGCTACCTTGAAGGGGCTACAGTGGTAGCCATCCAGACGTACTTGTTGATTGTTCAGATATGCGAGGGCCTCTCTTCCGTGTTGGACATATGGGACGAGGAATAAGGTGCCTCCGGTTTCGTTCAGACCCAAAACGGACATGTAAATAGATGGTATGTCTGACGTTGTATTTCTTTATGTTGTATTTGTTGATCTCTGCTAAATATATATCTGTTGGTGGCAGAGAATTTATTCTCTTGCTTAACACCCTTCTCTGAGACATATGTGCTTAGAGGTTATATATATTGGCAGAAGTCAATGGTATGGTATGGATTGACAATGTGGCATGCTAAGATGCAGGGATCAAGGCTTTTGTTGAAAAGCAGACCCTTGTGGATGATGATCAAAGCACAGATTAATTAGCATAGCTTTGTGTAAAACATTACTTTGCGAGCCTCACACCCCGATGTGATGGTGAAAGATTTGTTTGATAAGTAGGTTTGACCAATATACTTAATATATATATGGATTTGGTCGGCCGAGTTGTGTTGGGTGTGGTCGCTCCACACCTGGAGATTGGGATAGGTCATTTCAGCCGACCGAATCCCATGGGGATAGAACATATTGATGCTCATCCAAAGTGCATAGTATATGTATTACAGTGTTTTTTCTTGCCGAGACGTAAGCCGTGGAGATACATTCGCGATAGATCTTTTTGAATCTGCAGCCATCATGATGGAAATCCAATTTTCCAATACGAGCTTTACGGTTTTAGTAGTATACCTATATTGTGACATAATATATTATGCCGCTTACATGATATATTATTCCATCTAGGATTGATACATTTATATTCGAAATTGATTTCTACACTATGCACTTATAGTAATATTGAAAAAGCTGAATTTCACATATTAAGCATTTTTGACCATTATAAGGTAAAACTTTATCCTTCGGCTTGCGTTGCATGGGACTTGAGGCTTATAATGGTTTCATTTTTCTAAAGATCATTGCACTGTTTATTTTATGCATTGGTATTCTTGCGGTTACACCCGTTCCGTGTAATACGGTGTGGTCCCCTGATTCACCTCACTTTAAAGTCAAATTAATAACTATTTTGAGTTCTCATACCAGTCCCATGACTGACCTAGAGTTTATTGTTTTAACCTAAACTCTTGGTGCCCATAATTTCCACACGGGCAGCAAGTAGTTTTGGTTTTTCAGATATTATGTTCACAGGATCCTGGTCTACACCTGAAGCGATATTCGGAAAGCTCTGTGTCCATGTATTTCTTTCAGTTGTGTTTTGTATTATTTTTCCACTGCTATTTAAATGTAATTTAAATCCCTGATTTTATATTTATCAAATGTAAAATATTTATTCATACTCTTATATATTCTTGTACTCTGATGTAATTATTGTAATAAGCAATAAAATGTTCTTCTGTTTGTGTTCTGATGTGTGCTGTTCTCAAAATAATCCGGGATTTCTTTTGCTGGGAAGTTTGGGTCGTCACAGAAAGACCTAAAATTGAGAGGATATCTCAATCTCTAAAAAACAAAAACAATTTTTTCTTCCTTTCAAGTACTAATAAATCTATCTATAAGGATATTTTATATAAGCAAATAGAAAGACTAGGCCAATACCCAATTGGGCCCTAAAATATCTCAAAAATAAATCCTTCACAAAACTTGGTTAAAATAAATCTTTTGATAAAACTCTGTCAAAATATGACCACATCTCCAAATCTTCGTCTTTACCATCCATGTGATAAGTATCACAAATCACAACACCAATAATATTTAGAATTGTTATGGGGCGTACTGAGCACAAAAATTAGTTTATGAAAACATCCCTACTTTACTTCTTAAATCGATTTATTTCCTGGGGATTGTTACAAACACTTCAAAAAAGGTTAAGGGGGACACGGTCGAACAAAAAATTCGGTATCCACCCACCATTTTTCGTTGTTTTTCATTTTCGATGGCCCTTTGCCCATTTAAGGGTGAAACTCAACAACACCCCCACCGAATTTCGAGAATAAATGCGACATGGCCTTGCCGAATTCCATATGTGTCCCCTCTTAACAATTTGAAGTGTAAGTAACAACACCAATTCAATAAGGCTAATTATTAGTGTAAGGGTAGTTTGTCATATTATAATTTAGTTTTAAGGGGAGGTTACTTTCAACTGTCCCCCCTTAGTAAATTTAAAAAAAAAATGAGCCACCCTTGACTAAATTTGGAGTTCAAATAACAATGCCCTAAAAAAAGATGAGATACATGAGAATTGATTTTTTTGAAATAAGTGACAAAAGAGGTTACACGTAGGCGTGTTAAAGGTCATATTTTTTTAATAATCATTACAACTACCAAGAAACCCTCCAAGTGTTATAAAACAACTTCAAAACAAAAGAAATATGGAAGAAAGGCATTTTTATTCATTTGGATATATTTACAACATATATTAACTCTATTTGTAGACTTCACATGTTCTAGCAACTACAATTATATCTCTTGCATTAAGCGTATTCACCCTTAAAATTATACATATTACAACACCAAGTTTCGTTCCACTGTTTGTTAGATTCGTAGAAGAAATACAATGCAAAGCTTTGGTGAAAATGGATAAGCGAAACAATGAGTACTTTGACTTGGCCCAACTTAGGCGTGTTAAAATGAATTATTTAAAGAAGTGCAAAGAAGTAGTGTATATATAATACACTTGAGTACTTGGGTTTGGCCCAACAAGATAATGTTTCGTACCGACAAAATACATAATGTACATAAGTATTATGCTATATGCCAGTATTCTCGATATGCTTCCCCCTCCCTTATCTCAAACTAATCTAGGGTTAGGTGTTGCAAGTAACCTAGAATAATGGCAGAAAACATGACAATTTGAGAAGAATTCCATATCTGTTGATGTCAAAAGTTGGTCTAATGACAATCAACCCTCAAAGTGTGTTAACCATACAAGATAATATTCACAGAGTGCGAGAAAAAGTAAATGAACACAAGAGACACAATATTTTTATAGTGGTTCGGCTTCACTTTGTAATCTATGTTTGTACTGTCGATTACAAGTTACAGTTGTTTTTGATTGAAACGGAATAGAGAAAGAAGTGGTTTATAACAAAATCCTAGTGTTGTATTTGGAATGTACGACATGATATTTGTGAAGTGCCGAATATGAGATTTTTTCCGTTGGTTCAAGATCTCTTTCCATTTCTGGAAACTGGTGCATTTACAGGCAAGAAGGTAGGCTAAGTTTGAATGCAATGTTGCATGCATCTTTTTCAGGGTCGGCCACGTGTCTCGATCCTACAAAGTAGTTGTAGGAGGAGGGACCTAGTCTCCAGCTGATGAATAGTCTCCTCGAAATGTGTGGCATACGCAGAACTTAAATTCTGGAGCATGAAACGAAGCGCAAGTCAAAGCTGGCCGATTTTGCAGCCTTGAGATTGTGGCTTTGTCTTGTAGCGCATAATTTGGCCTAATATTTCTGATCCTACATTTCAAACTTGACTCGATCTTTCAGAAGTGATTCCATCTTTCATGGATGACTCGATCGATCGATTGATTTTGAATTCGGTGTTTGCCAAGCCTAGAGGGTGGGTAGCTCTGTATGAACTGTATTCGGTTGATCTAGTATGAAAGTCGACTCCAAAGGCGGAAGGTTGGATCGGTATTTGATAATAAATCTCGATCTTGAGTTCTGACGGCTTTTGCCAAAAAGTTGGTTAACACTTTGCCCCCAGAACATATATTTTTTGGAAAATAAAGATGTGTTCTGATCTTTTAGAGAATGTTGAATATAAATCCAATAGAAATCCGGGAAGCCATGGTTACGCCGAACCATATTATATGAAGGCCATAAAACCAACGACCCACGATGATTGTATTAAGGCCAGAAAACCAATGACCGCTAAGAATCGTATTAAGGCCGGAAAACCGATAATCACCCGAGGATCGTATTAAGGCCAGGAATCCAAGAATGTAAAAGAGCCGATGATTATGCTGAATCAATCTTGGAGAATAGCAGAAGGACCAGGACGTTGTCAAATCAAATGTTACCTATAAAAGGGTTTAAAATAGACATGTCAAATCCTACGATGTCATTCGATATTTTCAAGTATAAGCCAGGCTTGGGTGTTAGGAGCTTAAACCGTACAGAGTTTGTTATTGAGAGGGGAGGACGAGCATAAACCATACTCGGTTTCAGTGAGGACGAGCATAAACCATACTCAGTTTTTGTGAGGATGAGCATAAAACATACTTGGTTTTAGTGAGGACGAGCATAAACTATACTTTGTTTTTGTATGGACTAGCATAAACCATACTCGATTTTTGTGAGGATGAGTATAAACCATACTCGGTTTTGTAAAGTGGGGTATAAACCATACCCGGAGGACGAGCATAAACCATACTCAGTTTTAGATCGGAGGTTGTTGCCACATCCTAGCAAAACATTTTTCAAACATAATCCATGTTTGAGAAAGAGAGTTTATTGCTGCTAAAGATTATGAAAACAAAAATGAATCCTAATAGGATTATAGTCGAATCCAGAGCACACCTTGGGATTAAATGCTAACCTTGTACGTGTGTACTTCAACATAACCACATTATAGAAAAAAATAAAAATACATTTATATCCTAAGAAATGGGGAGTTTCCACAATGATCTAAACAAGATCAGTTGTGATGATGTCGCGATTGCTAGGCTCGGGTTCTAAACCATTTCGGGAGGTACGGGGACCGTCCTGAGGAGCTTGGTAAGGTAGGTGTGGCGGTGCGGCTGGTGCGGCCTTTTTCATATACACAGGTAGCTCTCTACGTCTAACCCGATTCTCGATAATATCCGCAAGTGCCTGTAGTCATTGATGCCATGTCCTGCCATATCATGATACATGCAGTGCTTTCCTGATTCACGTTCTCTTTGGGTCGACTCGTTCTGGGAGGCTTTGGAAAAGGTAGTGATCCTCAAACATCGAGGTATATGTACAATAGGGAGGAGTTGAGCTCGGTGTATTGATCGTACTTGGGTTCTCTCCAGAACCACACATTCCTATCGTTCTTTTCATAGGCTTTCCCTTTGCCCTTGTTTTGGACGACGGTGGTCGGTCCTCCATCCTTTGTAGTGAGTACTTCGAGATTTTCCATCTTAATATTGGCATCTTCTTGTCGAAGGAATCTATTGGCTTTGGAATAGAAGTCTCCAATGTATCTAGGAGGATCCCTCTGGAAGGAGATCTTGAAATCAGTTCGGTCCAAGACATCAGCCATGGCGGCCATAAGCACCATCAATGGCTCAGGTCGATTGACCGATGCTACTGCTATATTGAATCTTTCTAGGAAGGAGCATAGGGTATCGCCGGACCCCTTCTTGATGGATGTGAGGAATATGATGATCTTTGGTAGAGAGATCTGAACTCTGAACTGTCCGATGAAACGGGTGACCAACATATTCCAGTTGTTGATTAATTCAGTTATTAACTGCTGAAACCACATGCCGGTAGTAACGGTGAGAAAAAGAGGGAAGCCTTGGCCATGACATTGGTTCCATGTGACACATGTATCACATGAGATGTATGGTCGGGTCAATCCTGCCATTATAGGGTTTCAGGATAGGAAGCTTTAAGATGGGTGGATTCGGGAGTTCTCGGTTTCCCGTGTAAATGGACTGTGTGGACGTTTCCCACATCCTGTTGAGAAGAGGTGCCTCTGGTGAAGCACTTAATGATGCTTGGAATTTTACTTCCAACCCCTAAGGAGTTGTTTCCAATAATCTAATTCTGCACTGGGGACGTTGGTGAGAGTCCCGGTACGGGGTGGTAGCTTGGTTTGAGTTCTTGGGGTCAGTTCGGTTTGGCCCATGAGTGATGGTTTGAGGTGGTACCCAACCTCAGTTATATGTTCCGGATTGTCCGGATCTCCTAGGTCAGCATGTGTATTTCTCTAAACCATACACATGCCGATAGGATTGGACCGGCTCGGGAGAGATTTGTCAACTCCGGGCTCAGTACCGCCCTCGCTCGGGGCGATGTCATGGTGGTTTTTAGTAGCGTTTTCCCTCGTCCTACCGGGAATTTTTATCGTAGAGAGTTCTTAGTGAGATGGAGGCTTGCTGCCTCCAGCTAAGCTTGGATCACCGTGCTGGGAAGGTCGGGTGAGAGAGGCGTAGGACGGGTTTGTGGTAAGATACTGGTTTGAACCGGAGGTTGCATCGATCCATGTTCTGGTCGACCTAGGGATTGCACTGATTCAGGTGCGGCTTGTTTAAGTAGTTGAGTCAATCCCTGGACTGGGGGCAAAATGGTCGACCGATCTAGGGTTTAGCCTTGACTGACCTGAGAATCTGCAGCTACTCCAGCTTCATTGGTTGTCGGAAGTGATGATCTTTGAATTGGTTGATCAGTAAGTGAAGTTGAACCAAGTTGGAGTATAACTATACGCCTATCTGGGGCGTGGATTTCATTAGATTGAATATTAGTTGTTGCCTCACCTTCACCCGGTGCGGTAAGTGATGCTCGATTGTCGATCTCCCTTCCATCCGAGCGAGGAAGTCATTCATCATTTCCTGCTGCTTTGCGAGGAGTTCATCTTGATGTGCCATCTAAGCTTTTAGTTCGACGAGAACTCAGTCCATCTCGTCCATAGTTAAATATCGTCCATAGTTAAATATTGGGATAGGCCTTCGTGGGAGGAAGCCCCCTGGCATACTGTTGTTGGCGTCTGGTGCACAGCAGGTTGAGATTGAGTGTGAGAAGGTGCTATGTCCTTCTTCCGTTTTGTCACTGCTTTTTTAAGAGTTTCCGAAGGTCATAGGATCGAGCCCCTTCATGGTGCGCCAAAGTGTTGACATAAAAAGTTGGTCTAAAGTCAATCAACCCCCAAAGTGTGTTAACCAGACATGGTAATATTCACATAGTGCGAGAAAAAGTAAATGAACACAAGAGACATAATATTTTTATAGTGGTTCGGCTTCAACCTTGCCTACGTCCCCTTTATAATCTCTGTTTATAATGTCGATTATAGGTTACAGTTGGTTTTTATTGAAAGAGAGTAGAGAAAAAGTGGTTTATACACAAAATCCTAGTGTTGTATTTGGAATGTACGACATGCTATTTGTGAAGTGCCAAATATGAGCATTTTCCGTTGGTGCAAGATCTCTTCCCATTTCTGGAAACTAATGTATTTATAGGTGAGAAGGTGGGCCGAGTTTGAATGCAACGTGGCATGCATCTTTTTCGTGGTCGACCACGTGTAACTCGATCCTATAAAGTAGTTGTAGGCGGAGGGACCCGGTCTCCTACTGATGAATAGTTCTCCTCGAGATGTGTGGCATATGTGGAACTTGAATTCTGGAGCATGAAAAGAAGTGCAAGTCAAAGCTGACCGATTACGTAGCCTTGAGGATAGGGTTTCATCTTGTAGTGCATAATTTGGCCTTATATTTTTGATCTAACATTTCAGGCTTGACCCAATCTTTCAGGAGTGATTCGGTTTTTCAGGGATGACTCGATCGATCGGTTGATTTAACTTCGGAAGTGTTCGCCAATTTTGGAGGGTGATATCTTTCCTTTCTATAAAGGTAGCTCGGTTCGAACTGCATTTGGTCGATCGAGTATGAAAGTCAACTCCAAAGTCGGAAGGTTGGATTGGTATTTGATAATAAGTCTGGGTCTTAAGTTGTGATGGCTTTTGCCAAAAAGCTGGTCAACAATATCTAAAGTTTTTCTGCCTCTACTCCTTGAGTTTTTCCATCGTGAAATTAGAGGCGATTAGTGATGAAATCTATTCTAGGATGTAGATCAGAGTCTTTGATGTATGCTGAGGATTTGCTTCATCCATGTTTAGATCTTACTTTAGACATGTGAATCAAGGCTTCAAGAGAGGTTTAGTAAGTTTGTCGGCCTTTTAATGAGCAGGTTATACGCATCCGACTTTGAATTTCCCACTAATTACTTGTTCTTTAATGAAGTATAGATCTAGCTCAGTGTGTTTCGTCTTTGAGTGTAATACTAGATTAGAGGTAAGCGAAATGGCCTCTATGCTATAACCTAGTTATATATAGTACACAAATGTTGGTTTTCGGTTATCTTTGTCAGTCCCCTAATCTAATCAGCATATGCATTTATATTGAGACTTTGATTGGCTTTTGGAATAATTCCTTGATTGATGGTTCCTTTAAGGTATCTGAGAATTCTTATGACTTCTTTCCAGTGACTATCTAGTGAATTTTACATGTATTGATTGATCTTGTTAAGATTGTAGGCAATATCAGACCTTGTTATTGTAGCATATTGTAATGCTCCCATAATTCTTCTATATTGTTTGTCATTCTGAATAGGCTCTCCCTTGTATTTAGATAATTGATTGATTGGGACCATTGGAGTGGGTATTGGGTTGGCTTTGTCCATTTTAGCTTTAGACAACATTTCTAAAATGTACTTCCTTTGATTGAGATGCATCTCTGAAGTTGATGTCTTCCTCACTTTTATTCCAAGAAAGTAGTTTAAATTCCCATGGTCTTTTACGAAAAAATCTGAATTGAGCATGTTAGTGACATTGTTAATTTTTTCGTCACTACTACCTGTAATGATTAAAAATCTAACATAGATTATAATATATGTTATGCTAAATTCAAAATTTTGAATAAACATTGAGTTATCAGATTTTGATGAGCTGTAGCCATATTTGACAAGTGTTTATTTTAGCTTGTCAAACCACACTTTTAGTGCCTGATTTAAGCCATAGATTACTTTCTTGAGTTTGCATACCAGTACTTTGTCCCCTTTTTGACTAAACCCTTGTGGTTTTTCCATGAACACTTCCTCCTATAAAACACCATTACATCTAATTGTTTGATGCTTCAATTCCTATATAAGGCAATGGTCAGAAATATTCTACCTGAGGATGTTTTTACAACCAGTGAGAAAGTTTCTGAAAAATCAAAACTGCACTGTTGTGAATATAATTTAGCAATCAGTCTTGCCTTATATTTGGATATTGATCCATCATCATTTTCCTTGAGTCTGAATATCCATTTACACTCAAAAATATTTGGATTTCCCATTCCCATAAAATTGGTTCGTTCAAAGCTAAAACCTTCAAAAAAACACAAGAATCTAAAGTAAGGATGAACCACATCAAGCAAAACCCTTCAAAGACAATTGCTTTGGAGACGAAATGACCGAGGCAATTCATTTGGAAGCAAAAGCCTAATCATTTCTTAGCTAGAGTCTTTAAAGAGTACCTCCCAGTGAAATGCTTCGAATCTGTATTACGTCAAAGTAAAAGGAAACGAGACGAAGACTATTTGAACTAAAGCCTTTAAAATAAGATGTTTCGAAGCTAAATCCTTAAAAGTTTTATCCTTCGAAAGAAAAACCATCAGAGCTGATTCTACGGACCATTCAAAGCATCGAAGCGATTTCCATCTACCTTCGAAGTAGCATCAGTACTCAAACTATAAATTAGCGCTGAAGTGGCACTAAGATAGGGGTTTTTCTCCGACTAACTCTAAGTTATTTCTTTATTTTTCTCCAATCTTCATATTCTATTATACTCAAAATCCTAAATTAAATTAGAGGAAATTCTATACAAATCAATTTAGGGTGGATCGTACAAGCACGTTTTTCTGATTTAATGATAAAGATTGCATATGAAATGGACACTTGACTTATAGAACTGTGTTAGGGATGAGAATCACAGGTCTTAAGGAAAAATTAACATTAGATGGGGGGTGAATGTTGCTTTAAAGAGATTGTGGAAAACTTAAACAATTGACGATTACTCAAACAATTGTATGAATTGCAGAATGAATATCACAACCGAAACAATCACAAATGCAAATATAAGCAGAAATAAAATGCAGTAAATGAAAGAACACATAAGATTTTATACTGGTTCGGATAACTTGTAACAACCCTGAAAATCAGAACCAATTTAAAATTTTTATTTTGGCAATTTTAATGGATTTTGAATATTTAAAATAATTTATTTTAAATAATAACGATGAAAAATTTATTTTCGACGAAGTTAGAACGAATAAATTGATTTTAATTATATAACGACCCAAATAAATTGATTTTAATTATATAACGAGCCTGATATGGCGCGGTAGTTTGAAAATTCGATTTCAAATTTCAAATGAATATACAGAATTCGATATAAGCCAGAATTGGACGTAACAAGAAATATTTGAATCTTTTTGATAATATTTTTCTAACGGATGTAAGAAAATGAGATTTCGTTTTATAAGTTGAGAGTTACGTCCAGTTTAAAATTCAAAAAAGTCGTTGTGGAATTTATTTATTTTAATATATATAAAGGCCTTAAAAATAGCCATTTTGCAAACTACCTCCGTTTTCGGCGAGACCACTTTCTTTTTATCCAGAATGTCAACTTGTTGCTAGATTCCAATTTTCATAATTTTTGGGATCAATATGTGAGCGTGGCGAAGTTAAACGTGTTTTGATAGTTTCAGTCAATTTGGATCGACCAAAAATTGGCCATTTTTCAAATGGTCTTCAAATTCGACGAAATTAGTTTTGTTAGGACCTTATCGTCAAAACATAGCTAGATTTATTTTTCTTGAATTTTTGGAGTCAGTATGTGGCCCCGGTAAATTAAAATATACATTCAAATTCAATTTTAATTGATTTATATTTTAATTTAAGGAAAACTAATCGTACAACCGAATTGGGTTACGAAACATATCCCATTGTGTTCGGGATGGGGGTATTTAGTTAGGGGCGACAGTTGTTGGGTTTGATTTGGAGTTCGGATCAATAAATGGATAATTTGCGAATAAAATATTATTATAAATATTTATAAAAGGGGAAACACTCATTAAACCCTAGTCAAACAATTGGAACCCGTGGTCAACCCCATTTACAGCGCTTCCCTCTTCTCTTTAACGAACGAAATGCTCTGAATAAAATCCTCCAAAATATTCCGATCCATTCAAAAATCGATGAAACCTCAAACACGAAATTGTTAAGCTCGATGATCTCCAAGTATTCGATGGCTAAGATCGGATTTTGTGGCGTGAATCTGGAGAAATACCGCCTCAAAGACAACAAGTTCGAACATGTTTTGCGAGAGCAGGGGGACCGAAATCTTTGTGGATCGTGGGCGATGGAGGATTTGATCTTGGCGTTTCAAGGGGTGGCCGTTGATCAGGTTCTGGCGGCCTCTAGGAGGATCAACGTGGAGCATTTACGGTCGAGAATGGGTTTTGTTACCTGGGTAGAAGAACGGCAAAGAAAAGGCGGCACTGATTTACAAAGTAATTAGTGACAATAATTATAATTAGTTTAAATTAATTAATTTATGTAGTTAAATGTTTAAAATATTATATCTTTGTCATACCAACTCAGAATTGATGATTTCAAAACCATTGGAACTGAAAAAGCGAACACTACAACATGAAATTGACTGGAACAGATTTGGAGCTAGTTACAGTTCTTGAGTGAATTGATCGTTCAGTTAAATTCAGTTAAAAGCAATCGTTATTAGATGATTTCCAATCTGATCAATGTGAGAACTTCTCACTATAAAATTATTTCTGTACAGTTATTTATTTTATAACTGCATATATGAACTGCTCCCTGTCGTCCACAGACCATGGACAATTTATTTGATTGTATTGTGTTGTGATTGTGATGAAAAAAAAATATATATATACGATATGGAAAATATAAATGTGATGTGAAATGGAAAATATAAATATATATACCATAGAAAAAATATATGTGATGTGAAATGGAAAATATAAATATATATATATTTACGATATGGAAAATATATATGTGAAATGAAATGGAAAAATATATAAACGAAATGAAAAATATTATATATATGAAATGGGATATAATATATATTTGAAATGAAAATAAAATATATATGGAATGCGAATAATATATATTTGAAATGAAAATAAAATATATATGAAATGGAAATAATATATATTTGAAATGAAAATTAACTATATATGAAATGGAAATATTACATATTTGAAATGAAAATAATATACATATGGAATGTAAATAATATATATATGAAATGAATTATATATATATGAAGTGGAATAAATTATATATATGAAATGGGAAATAATATATATATATATATGAAATGAATTATATATATATGAAGTGAAATAAACTATAAATATGAATGATATATATATATATATATATATGAAATGTGAAAGATATATATATATATATATATATATACATGAAGTGTGATGAAATAAATATTGGTTAAAAATGTTATTTTTAACATATATATATACACTGTATAAAATTGTCGTGTATATGGAATATTCAATTTTGATATAAAATTGAATATGAAGTTGAAATCGTTTTGAAAACGAAGTTAAAACGATTTATAAAATACGTTATAAATGGAAATCGACGAAATATGTATAATATATATATCTAATGGCCTGAATAGAAAACGCCTCGTCGTGGTAGTTCGCAAATTTTGACCATTGACTTCGAATTGACGTTACGGGAGATTCGACCATCGGATTCTCCTTAAACTGGAACCCTTGGGTTCGTATCGAAAAGAGCTTTCCAACGAATATAAGAGATTTGAAATCTAAAGGTTGGATTTGGAATTATGTCCAAATCAAATTTGGAAAAGGTCATTGTAAACGCAGTTCGATGACCGTTTATGGAAATCGACTCTACGGGCCTTGATAAAATTATTAAAAATATGGAAAAATTGTGTAAAATCATAATAAATGATTTGGAAGGTTTTTGGATGAAAAATTCCAAGTTTGAAAAGATAAAAATATATTTTTATCGAAATGAACTAGTTATTAACTAGAATAATAAATCCAGTGTTTTTAAATAAATAAATTGGATTGGTAAATGGGTTTTAATATAACCAGAATTTTCCAATATATGAATTGGATTGGATTTGAATAGAAATAATCTTCGGAATATTTCGATATTGGATTCCGTGATTATACGGATATTGTGGAGGTATTTGAAAGATATATATATATATATATATATATATATATCATTATACCCAATACGATATTTGTTGATTTCAGAATTTGATGTTGAATTTAAGCCAATATTATTACTATTTATAGCCTTATATTTAATATCAAATTGGATTTTGGGTTTGTCATGGACTGTGTTTAAACGACATTGCTTCTTAACCAGTTAAAGATAAGATTAATTTCCTAACTTGGAATGATCAATAATATTGATTTCTGGGGAGATTAAAACTAAGTAAAGTTTTAATAAATTTTTAATTAGATTATGGATAAATAAATGGTAATTGAATTACCAACACACGTGATGTGATTAAACGAAATTTACTTGGTTGTTGATATTGACTGAAATTGATTGTTTGGATGATGCTTGACCAGTTTATGAGCAAGATATTCTTTTACCTTTTGCAATGGGTTGGGTAGAAATATTTGTGCGCTAACACCTTGTGAAACACTTCACGATTTGATAATATGGTGTTTAGCGATGTTGTGTTCATTTCAAATTTAATGAATCGTTTTGAAATGATATTTTTCTTAAGTGAAAAGAAATACATTCCCGATTTTGGACAGGGAATGTTTTATAAAAATGGTTTATAAAACAGAAAGGATTCCGAGGCCTAAACCGTTGTTGTCAAAATGATTTCGAACTTTATTATGTGTTACATTGTAATTCATCACATATTCGCTTAGTTGTTATTGATAACGTATCTGTTTGGTGGCGGAAAATTTATTCTCTTGCTTAACAAGCTTCTTTCAGACGAACGAGCTCAAAGGTTATGTGATTAATCGTGACTGATCATATGTGTGAATTACTAATGTGAAGTACTATAGTTTGAAAGTACTTGTCATTATTATGTTGTGAAATGATTTTCCCCACTTCGGGATGTAAAATGATTTAGCAAGTATGTGGCTAAATATTCGGATAACCCGAGAGCGACTAATAGTATGGGGCTGGATCTAGTGCCTTAGGGTGAGTGGTCAGCAGTTTAGCCTGCTCCATGCGTGGGAGGCGCACACACACACATACACACACACACACACACACACACACATATATATATATATATATATATATATATATATATATATATATATATTCGGTTGGGCGTGTACTGCCCGGTCTGAGGGTCGTGCTCGGTATTTGGTTTACATACTTGTTTGTATGCATTGTTATGTTTTAGAATTCATATTTCCAAATGATTTTATTTGAGATCCCAAAGTGAAATCTACTTTGATATAAAAGCTAGATATGTATTTCAAATGATTTAAAATAGGAAATAGGGAAATAAAGTCCAAAGGAATAATTTCTGTAAATTGAATTGGATTTGGAAAATCTAAGTGTGGTGATTAATCTAAATGGGTAGATTGGGATATTGCATGTTGATTGATGCATAATAGATCCATATCTCTATTACTGATTGTTGTTTATACATTGGCATTCATGGGGCTAAACCCGTTTCGTGACATACGGCGTGGTCCCGTGATATGTTTCACATTTATATAATTTTAAATGTAGAGTTTCTCACACTAGTCCCATGACTTACCTGTAGTTTGTTTTTCCCTTGCAAACTCAGGTCCCCCTAATTTCCACATGGGCAGTCGAGTCGTTTTATTTTGCAGATATATTGAGCAGGATTCTGGATCGAAGCTTTAAGCTGTGTCCAGACATTTATAGTCTTCCACCGTGCATTGTATTACATTTATTGTAAATTAATCTTCCGCTGTATTATTAATTTTCGATATACTCTGATATTATGTACTCTGATGCAACTTTATTCTGACATTTATTAAATTCTTATGTTATTTGTTCTGATGTGTTGTATGCCCAGAGTTAGCTTATCCGGGTTTTGAACGGTCTTGGTCGATTTAGCAATCGATTAGGTCCGAGCGAAATCCGTATCATTACAGTTGGTATCAGAGCTTTGGTTAACTCAGATCTTTGGGGTACAACTAGTTAGAACAGAATAAAAGACTCATCAGAGATTGGACTAGTAATATCATATGAAAGAAAACTCATTAGAGATAGAATCAGTAGCATTCTAGAATGAGTAACTCATTAGAGATGGGGTTAGAAATGCCCCCAGAATGAGTTGAGAGTTATATGTTTATAAATAACGAATTTGTGATTACATATAATCTGGGTTTAAAAATATGATTTTTGAATGTATAAAAGTTATATATATTTCAAAATTTAATCAACAAATAATTGCTAATACTGTGGTGTGATTAATAATCTAACTAGTAAAAATATTGGAAACGATAAAACCAATATGTGAATGAATGGTAAATATAACCGAATAGTGTCGAATGTTGAACTGAATTGAATTTTTTTTTGAAATTGCATGCATGTACATGTATATACATTGAACAGGTCATAGCAAGGAGGCTAGAGCAGAGGAATAAAATTGTATGCCCGACAAATAGGTACATGTTTACTAATTTATTGGGTTTGGATGATTTTATGAGCCGATTGGCTAGCCGGTTGGCTTTTTCTCTTTCTTTTTGAGATGAGAGGGCCTGTGTGGCGGTTTGGGGATTTCCCCGATGCTCCCCGTACAAAGGAGTTTATGGAGAAATTTTTCGAAAATTTATGGTGTTAACCAAATTTTTGAAGAATTGGAAAATTCTTAGAAACTGAAAAGTTGAAGAATGAAAGCCAAACTGAAAGTTGAGTTGGTTAGTTAAACAACTTTCAGCTCCGTTCCTTTTCGAGGACGAAAATATTTTAAGTGAGGGAGAATGTAACAACCCGGAAAATCAGAACCAATTTAAAATTTTTATTTTGGCAATTTTAATGGATTTTGAATATTTAAAATGATTTATTTTAAATAATAACAACGAAAAATTTATTTTCGATGAAGTTAGAACGAGTAAATTGATTTAAATTATATAACGAGTTTGAAATGGCGCGACAATTCGAAAATTCGATTTCAAATTTCAAATGAATATACATAATTCAATATAAGTCAGAATTGGACGAAACAAGAAATATTTGAAACTGTTTGATAATATCTTTCGAACTGATGTAAGAAACTGAGATTTCGTTTTATAAGATGAGAGTTACGTCCAGTTTTAAATTCAGAAAAGTCATTGTGGAATTTATATATATTTTAATATATATAAAGGCCTTAAAAATAGCCATTTTGCAAACGACCTTCATTTTTGATGAAACCACTTTTGTTGGATCTGAAATGTCAAATTGTTGCTAGATTCCAATTTTCATAATTTTGGGATCAACAAGTGAGCGTGAAGAAGTAAACGTGTTTTGACAGTTTAAGTCAATTTGGATCCACCAGAAATTGGCCATTTATCAAACGGTCTTTTAATTCGACGAAATTAGTTTTTTAGGACCATATCGTCAAAACATAGCTAGATTTATTTTTCTGGAATTTTTGGAGTCAGTATGTGGCCTCGATAAATTAATATGTACGTTCAAATTCAATTTTAATTTATTTATATTTTAATTTAAGGAAAAACTAATTGTAACAGCCGAATTGGGTTACGAAACATATCCCATTGTGTTCGTAATGGGGTATTTAGTTAGGGGCGAAAGTTGTTGGGTTTGATTTGGAGTTCGGATCGATAAATGGATAATTTGCGAATAATTTTTTTTTTATAAATATTTATAAAAGGGGCAACACTCATTAAACCCTAGTCAAACAATTGGAACCCATGGTCAACCCCATTTACAGTGCCTCCCTCTTCTATTTAACGAATGAAATGCTATGAATAAAATCCTCCAAAATATTCCGATCCATTCAAAAATCGACGAAACCTCAAACACGAAATTGTTAAGCTCGATGATCTCCAAGTATTCGACGGCTAAGATTGGATTTAATCGCGTGAATCTGGAGAAATATCGCCTCAAAGATAGCAACTTCGAACACGTTTTGCGAGAGGAAGAGTGGACCGGAATCTTCGTGGATCGTGGGCGGTGGTGGAGTTGATCTCGGCGTTTTAAGGGGTGGCCGTTGATAAGGCTCTGGTGGCCTATAGGAGGAGCGACGTGGAGCATTTACGGTCGAGGATGGGTTTCGTTACCTGGGTAGAAGAACGACAAAGAAAAGGGGGCACTGATTTACAAAGTAATTAGTGACAATAATTACTAAGTTGTTTAAATTAATTAATTTATGTAGTTAAAATATTATATCTTTGTCATACCAACTCAGAATTTGATGATTTCAAAACCATTGAAACCAAAAAAGCGAGCACTACAACATGAAATTGAATGGAACAGATTTGGAGCTAGTTACAGTTCTTGACTGAATTGATCGTTCAGTTAAATTCATTTAAAAGAAATCGCTATTAAACGATTTCCAATCCGATCAATGTCAGAACTTTTCACTATAAAATTATTTCTGTACAGTTATTTATTTTATAATTGAATATATGAATTGCTCCCTGTCGTCCATAGACCATGGACGATTTATTTGATTGTATTGTGTTTTGATTGTGATGGAATATATATATATATATATATATATATACACACGATATGGAAAATATATATGTGATGTGAAATGGAAAATATAAATATATATATACGTTATGGAAAATATACATTTGATGTGAAATGGAAAATATAAATATATATACACGATATGGAAAATATATATGTGATGTGAAATGGAAAATATAAATATAAATATATATATATATATACAATATGGAAAATATATATATGTGAAATGAATTAGAAAAATATATATGAAATGAACAATAATATATATATATATATATATGAAATGGGAAATAATATACATTTGAAACGAAAATAAAATATATATGGAATGCAAATAATATATATTTGAAATGAAAATAAAATATATATATATATATGAAATGGAAATAATATATATTTGAAATGGAAATAAAATATATATGAAATGGAAATAATATATATTTGAAATGAAAATAATATATATATGGAATGTAAATAATATATATATGAAATGAATTATATGTATATGAAGTGGAATAAATTATATATATGAAATGGGAAATAATATATATATGAAATGAATTATATATATATATAAAAAGTGAAATAAAACATAAATATGAAACGAAAATGATATATACATATATATATGAAATGTGAAAGTTATATGTATATATATAAAGTGTGAATGAAATAAATATTGGTTAGAAATATTATTTTTAACATATATATACACTGTATAAAATTGTCGTGTATATGGAATATTCAATTTTGATATAAAATTGAATATGAAGTTGAAATCGTTTTGAAAATGAAGTTAAAACGATTTACAAAATACCTTATCAATGGAAATTGGCGAAATATATATAATATATGTTGACACACTTTTTGGTAAAAGCTGTCACACTGAATATCTGGATAGCATCGCGCTCGGATATGGAGAACAACATCAGAAGACAGGCAGCGATTTAGTCAAAGTCGCATCACGAACAAAGAAAGGCCCGAAACTCCTATCAGACGACCTTTTTTGGTCCCGAAAACAGCAATTACAAAGTTGAGCTCGGTAACACTTGTAGATCTCTGAATTAGCTTCAGTTTGAGCTTTGGCTTGGCTCAATCGGACTTACGGTTTGAAAGTTACGCCTGTTTCCGTGAATGGGTGTAATCTGGCAATTTCCTGGATAAAGCGACGAAGCGTCACACGATCGGAGTACGACTCATGCATCCTCTTTGGCTCATGGTGCACCCTCGGTTCGCCCTTAATCGGATCCCCCCTCCCCCCTGGATTGTGGCGCACCCTCAGACCACGACCCGTTCGTGGTACACCTCCTGATCACGACCCGCTCGTGACACACCAGCTTCACCATACAGCTCACTATCAGTCCTCGGTTCATGGAGCCCATATCACGATCCGATCCCATAACCACGAACCGACCCCTGCACCTTCTGATACACGCACTGTTTTGACCTGTTCTCATGTCACATCTTGCTCCTATTTTTTCGGATCGGGTGCCACATACCCCATCACGAACCGGTCTTCCCAGAAGCTCTCTTACAGCTATAAATACACAATCTGAAGGCATTCTCCCAGACTTTGGGGCTGAGACTTTCTCCTACATCTAGACAGCCTCTGCCATTACCGATTGCAAGGACTTTGCACCTTTCTACAAACAAATTCTTCTCTTGTAATCTCAATTAAGACACGGATTGTGTGTCTGCATCTAACTGATTTTTGTAATCTGTCAGTATAACAATAAGATTATAAAGTGGACGTAGGCTACATCTACAGCCGAACCACTATAAAAACTTCGTGTGTCTTGTAACACCCTACGTCCATTAATGTCACTGACAAAGGGAAAGCATTAACTTCCATGGAGCATTTTAAGTGAATATAGAACGGAAAATCACAACAAGACAGATATAAAGCAGTACTTGAAAACTTAAAACTTTATTTATTGCAGCAGAAGGTAAATATGTTTGGTTACATCATCAAAACCATAAACCAAAGTCAAGTACATCATATCCATCTTGATAAAACAAAGTACATAAACTAAAAGACATAATCCCCAACATCAAAATAGCCATAAATAAAGAGAAGCTGAACTTTACTTCAGCGATCCAAGCAATCTTCTAAAAGCAGTCCAAAATCAAGCTCCACTGGTGCTAGTTCCAACCTGAGCACCTGGGGGGGAAAGGGAGAAAAGAGGAGGAAACAAAGGGGGGTCAGACATAAAGTCTGGCGAGTGCGATAACTTTAACAATATAATTAACAAAGTAACTAGGCTAAGGCATAAGTTGGAAAATAAGGAAATGACCATGAACCATTGAGTATGGCAGAGTAAACAAGGAAACAAGATGAACAACGATATCGATAAAGCGTACCTAACCCACTAAGATAATTACTAAACTACACCAACACTATAGGATATTTGCTATACTGCACCGCCACTAGTATACTGCACCACCACTAGTCACCCTAAGGTTGATCTCGCCTACAAACTTAATAATGATATTGGTAGTTTCGTGCACCCCAAGCTTCCTTCATAGGTGTCGTCTGCCCCTATCTCCACTAGGTGTATCCACTACCCCCAAGCGATCGGCTCCCTAACTCGTAGATACCCGTGTTGGCCCCATAGGGGGGTGTATCACTCCCCAAAGTGGCAACCCGATACCACCAAGAATGCACGGCTTATACCTACACGATGCAACAACGTCTTACCTACCAACCCGGGTCCACACACGCATATGAACCCGTTGGACTTGCGTTGCCACCGCTAACCCGGTTTGGCCTCTTACAGTCAAGCCCAGTATGCGTGTCCCGTCCTCGACTTGGGTCGAGCCCACAAAGATACATATGGGTTACTGGTTGAAACGGGCCCCCATTACTTGACACAAGCTATCCACTTAAGCTTGGTCCCCTCTAGTGCATCCCACTTAACCCACTTCTTATTCATGTTTCAATTACATGTTTCATATTTTGGTTAAGTGTTTCTAACCGTATTTCCAAATGCCACCCAAGGCACCCACTAGATTCCACATGCCACCCAAGGCACCCACTTAACCCCCTCATGTCCCACTACATGCTTATCTGCTTAAGTGTTTCTTAATTCATTAAGATGGTAACCTCATAAAGACCTCTCACATTAGACTGGCATTTGTGGCAGCTGGATTTGCCGGGCGGGTCCGGGCAGTCTTACACCATAAAAGAGCCTAACCTCGTGTCTTTACAATTGTTACGTATTTAGTTTATGCCTAAGACCTCTCACATTAGACTGACATTTGTGGCAGCTGAATTTGCCAGGCGGGTCCGGGCAGTCTTACACCACAAAAGAGCCTAACCTCGTGTCTTAGACGATTAATTACACCTAATTAATCATTCCCTAATTTGAATTACTTTCCCTATTCAAATTATCAATCAATTCCAAATTTAACGATGTCCATAATTGACTCAATTATGTCCATCCATTCATAGTATGTAAAATCATACCAATTTTACCACAATTTTATTTTATGCCTTTTAAGGCATTTATGCCAATTAAATCCTTTTAATATTATCCCCTTTACCCCCACGTAGTACGTTTGTTCGTTTAACGTAAAAATATACGTTAGACTCGAATAGTCTAACTCATGGAATAAAGAGAAAACATCACAATATACACATAATTAAAACATAAATTTAAACATAGGGGTGAGCTTGCATGTGTGAATGATGTTCTACATCTAAAACTTGCATAGGCCAAAATTACAACTTGCATAAACAACATATGTCATGGATCCAAATCTAAAGGTGTGAACTTGATGAGAAAATGGCTACAAACTTGCTTAAATAACATATATCATGGATCCATATCTAAAAGGGGTAAACTTGCATAGGTAATAACATAACATGATTCATATCCAACTCATAAACTCACATATGTGATTTATACATCGCAACAATGGTGTAAACTAGTATCTAACATGTAAAGTATCATGTAGAATTTAGCATATGTCATAGCCTAACTTTCAATTAAATTCTCACATAAACTAGGTGTCATAATCATGTAAGTTCACATATAATTTTACCCAACTTGTATATGATTCATGTTTATATCAAAATCTAAACTTGCATACATATGATTTATCATATGAGTCAATATAACAACTAGCATAAGAAACACGATGATTCAACTAGACATAAGCCAATCATAGGATTATAACATGGGTGATAGCATCATAACTTTGCATCGTAGATGATAGCATCATAACATAATATCATAGAAATTAGAACACAATTCTACAACATAATTACAACATGAAATCAACAATTCATATCACATCCAAATTATCCGCATTATAACTCAATCCAATTCATTTATTAATTATTTTGTTAAAACTATCGAACTCACTACTCAAAAGAAGTCTTGAGTTCTGAATTCTGATTTCTGGAGTTGAATTAGCGCTCCTTTGAAGAAGATTCGCTGTTAGGGTTGAGTAGTTCTGATTTGGTTGCTGTTCTTCCTCTTAATTTTGGTGGTCGCTGCTCTAGGGTTCAAGGCAACAGCATGACGGCCACAGTTTTAATTCTGATTTAGGGTTTGAGTCTATGGGTCTTTTTATAGAATTTTGAATTAATTTAAGCCGTCGGATGTTCTTAGGGTTAATCAAAACCATTCAATCATGATAGCGTGATGAGTTAGCCCTAATGACTCAGCAAGGAGTCAGAAAGGACTCAACAACATGGGTCAGCCTGAACCAGAAAGCTGTGCAGGCTCGTGCCTCGGCCTGGGCGCACTTGGCAGGTGCGCCAGTGTAAATATGTACTGGCGCACTTCCAAAGTGCGCCAGTGCATTTTTTTCTACTTTTCCACCAAACTTCGTTCGTCCATAACTCTTTCATCCGGTACTCGTTTCTCGCAAATTCGGACTCTATTTCAACCAGAATTCCGAGACGAACACAATGGCGCAACCCAATCCCCATAATTCTCACGTCTGAGATTAATTATTCTTTATTTTATTTAATTCGATTATTCAAAAATCCGGGGTGTTACATTCTCCCCTCCTTAAAGGATTTCGTCCCCGAAATCTCCAAGTTAAGGAGAATGCATATCCTACCATCCAAACAACCATCTACTCAACCATCAAACACGGGCATCCATTATCCTTATAAAATTTCTAATGCTGTATGAACATATGCAAGAAGTGTGTGTTTATGTTCCCTATCTAATGCAAAATCAGGCGGTCTACTGATTCAGTTGACCTCCTTAATGCAAACCATGATAGTTTCATGCGTCCATTATGTATGCGAAAGAACCCTATCGATACATATTATTTCTACATGTGTGCACAACTATTCACCAAAATGCAACATCCATATGATGGTACAATCATTATACATCCATTACTTAAATATGTACACACATTTATATGCAACATGCAATATGAAGTGACTGAGCTGATCTAGTGCCTAAAGTGTGTGTATATGCATCCACGAGCAACCACTAGCAAACACTTGCATCCATCATACATAACATGTCTCGAACACATGTTTCAATCATAGGACTATCCTATCTAAAGGTCAAAGATACTAGCGAGAGGACATACTAAAGATAAGATAAGTACAAGGTAAGCGATAAAGGAGAAATTAAAAGACATACCCTCGAAAAGAAAAGGGTAAAATGAACGCATCTTCGCTTCTGTCTCCCAAGTAGCGTTGCTCTCATCATCTCCCCATTGCAAATTGACTAGTTTGACCTCTCGATTCCTCAACTTCTTAATCTCCGACCCAAGAATGCGCGTAGGAGCTCGTCAAACCGTTGCATTACGCTCGATCTCCACCTCTCTAAGAAAGCTCGGCTCTACCACTTCCGCGGTCTCGTGCAAGCACTTCCTCAAATGTGATACATGGAATACGTCGTGTACACCACTAAGTCTCTCGGGCAACTCCACTTTATACGCCATCTGCCCAGTCCTTTCATTAATAGGTAACGGCCCTACGAACCTTGGTGCTAATTTCCCAACGGACCCAAAGCGAACGACGTTCCGTAATGGAGACACCTTGATAAAGACCATGTCCCCAACATTAAACTCAAGATCTGACCTCCTCTTGTCTGCATAAGATTTCTGTCTATCTTGCGCCCTCTTCATCCTCCTTCGAATCAAATCGATCTTCTCCGAAGTCTCTCTAATCATATCGGGTCCAAGCAAGATCTTATCTGTAGACTCCTACCAACATGTAGGCGAACGACACGGCCGTCCATAAAGAGCCTCGAACGGTGCCATGCCAATGCTAGACTGAAAGCTATTATTATATGCAAACTCTACCATCGGAAGATGTTCCTCCCATGTACCTCCGAAATCTAAGACACATAATCTCAATAGGTCCTCTAGAATATGATTCACCCTCTCGATCTGGCCGTCCGTCTGAGGATGATATGCGGTGCTCAAACATAACTGAGCCCCTACCGCCTCTTGCAAACTTTTCCAGAATTCGCTAGTGAAAATAGGATCGTGGTCGCTTGCTATGCTAGAAGGAACACCGTGCAAACGAACTATCTCTCGAATGTATACGGAGGCTAACCATGGATCAGTCCTCTTACTCTTCGCGGGAATGAAATGGGCACTCTTAGTAAGTCTGTCTACCATGACCCAAATCCCCGTATTACCCTTCCTCGATCTCGGTAATCCATCAATAAAGTCCATCGAGATGTTTTCCCACTTCCATTGTGGGACCTCCAATGGGTGAAGCAATCCACCGGGCTTCTTTTGCTCTGCTTTTACTTGTTGGCACACCAAGAATCTAGCGACATACTCAGCCACATCTTTCTTCATGTCGGCCCAAAAGTAAACTCGTCTCATGTCCTTGTACATCTTCTCCCCGCCTGGATGGATGGTTATGTTCGAACGATGTGCATCGTCAAGAATGGTCTTCCTCAGATTCTCGTCCTGTGGTACACAAAGTCTACCGTCCTTACGCAACCAACCCTTATCATCTAGGTTATACCTACAGAGATGGCTCGATGACTCCCCTCTTTTGAGCTTTTCTACTAACTCAACCAACTGTGGGTCGTCTCGCTGTGCCTCGCGAATCCGTCCCAAAAGCGTAGGTTTGACCTCTAAGGAAGCTAGCAAACCAGGTACGAAGTCAATGGAAGGTGTAAAGTCAAACGTAGAGATGAACTCTAAGCTTCGCCGCTTAACAAACAACGGACTTAAGGATAACCTTTTTCTACTTAAGGCATCTGCCACCACGTTACCCTTGCCAGGGGTATATGCTATCTCGAAGTCGTAGGATGCTAAGAACTCCATCCACCTTTGCTGCCTTAAGTTCAAGTCCTTCTTAGAAAACAAGTATTTTAACGATTTGTGGTCAGTGAACAATTCGAATTTTTCGCCAAGAAGATAATGACGCCAAGACTTAAGCGCGAAAACAATAGCGGCCAACTCTAGGTCATGTGTAGGGTAATTTCTTTCATGCACTCTCAACTGCCTTCCACCATAGGCTATTACCCTTCCCTCTTGCATTAAGAATGCGCCTAGTCCTGTCCCACAAGCGTCGGTATAAACGGTAAATGGCTTACTCCCATCTGGCAACACTAAGACTGGGGTTGTGGTCAAAGCTCTCTTTAAACGTTGGAACGCATCATCACAATCTACGTCCCATATGAAAACTAAGTTCTTCTTCGTCAAGCGTGTTAATGGAGCTGATATTTTTGTGAAGTCTTTGATAAACTTCCTATAGTAGCCAGCCAACCCTAAGAAACTCCTCACCTCGGTAGCATTTTTAGGAACCTTCCAATCTTGGATGGCCACTATCTTCGCGGGATCCACGGCTACCCCTTCTTTGGAAACCACGTGCCCTAAGAATCGCACTTCCTTCCTCCAAGAGTGACATTTAGAAAATTTACCTTTAAGGCTATGTGCTCGAAGAGTCTCCAACACTTCCCTAAGATGTAGGGCATGCTCTTCCTCGCTTTTAGAAAAGATCAAGATGTCGTCCACAAAGACTACCATTAATCTATTAAGGTACTCCCTAAACACCCTACTCATCAAATCAACAAATTATGCGGGGGCGTTTGTTAAACCGAAGGGTATCACCAGCCACTCGAAGAAACCGTCTGGAGTCCTAAAGGCAGTCTTGTCTATGCTATCCTCAGCCACTCTCAACTGATGGAAACCCATGGCTAAGTCCAACTGCGAAAACATTGAGGCGCCAACTAACTGATCGAAGTGGTCGTCAATCCTCGGCAGTGGGTGTCTATTCTTTTTAGTAATCTTATTAAGTTCTCTATAGTCCACACAAAGTCTAAGGGACCCATCCGCCTTCGTGGCAAATACTACTGGAGCACCCCACTCCGATATACTACGTCTGATGAACCCCTTCTCAAGCAATTCTTTCACTTGCTTACTGAGTTCTCTTCTCTCTCCTGGAGCTATGTGGCACACTGGCAATGCAACTGGCTTTGCATTGTCCAATAGATATATTTGAAAGTCTATCTCACGTTTTGGGGGTAAACCCCTCACCTCATCGAAGACATTAGCATATTCACGGACTATGGGAACAGAATGTAAATCATCATAGGATGCGTCAAGGGATTCTAGGTAACTAAGCATTACTGGACCTCTAGGGTCACAAGAAATATCAAGGGTCTTTCCCGAACGAGTCAACAATCTAACTACCCTTCTTTCACAATCTAGGATGGCCCCATATCTAGTTAGCCAATCCATACCTAGAATTAAACCGTAGCCCATGAAGCCAAGAACAAAGGCATTGCATTCAAACTCAACGCCCAAGATAAACACTCTCAAATCTCGACAAATCATAGAAAGATGAGCCGAACCACCAATAGGATTTGAGACTACTAAGGGATCAGTAACTAGACTAGTATCAAGGTGCAGTGTTTCAAATAATGACGTAGAAATAAACGAATGCGATGCGCCAAAATCGAATAAAGTACGGACAGGATGATCAAACAGAAAAACTAAACTTTCAACGGAAATTGCTCTACCTCGTTCTTGCAGCGGTGGGACCACGAGAGTCTGAACTTGTCCACTTGCCTGCCCTGGTGCCATAAGAGCTTGCACCTGTCCTCCCGAGGTAGACCCTGCCCTCTGCCCTTTCTTTGGGCAGTCCTTAATAAGATGTCCCGCTTCAACACAGTGGAAACAACCAGTCTTCTTTTTCTTCCTACAATCTTTGCTTAGATGGCCGGGTGTCCCACAGTTAAAACATTTCTTCTTCCCCTTAGCATTGTTGCCTTTGCCACCTTTCTTGTTTTGTTGTTGCTGTTGCGACTTCTTTTGATCCCCTTTCTTCTCGGGTGCCTTATTAGCATTGGCGCCCTTCTCCTCTTCATGCATGAGCGCCATGTCAACAAATCTCTCGAAGGTAGCCCCCATGGGAATGTGGGTCATAGCTAACCCATGAAGCGGCTCGTTTAAACCCTTAACAAATCTTAGAGCCTTCTTTTCTGGAGTATTCACCAAGTTTAAGCCAAACCTTGCCAATTGGTTGAATTTGTTGACGTACTCTTTCACCGATAGATTCCGTTGCTTCAGTGACAAAAACCTTTCCATGTATAGATTCTCTTCAGCCCGCGAGAGAAACTTCGCCTCAAACCTCTGCCTAAAATCTGGCCATGTATCGACTGGACGTCCCCCATTAGTGACCTCCCACCAGAACGAGGCCTCATCCTTCATTAGCTAGGCAGCTAGCTGGACTTTTCTTCCATCATCCATTTCAAAGATTCCAAACAATTCTTCCACCTCCTTTAGCCAGTTACGAGCTTCAACAAATGTCTCCGTCCCGTGAAAAGGTTTTCCACCCATTGCTCTAAAGTCCTTACATATCTTTGCGAAATTATCGACACGAGGAGGAGGAGGAGCATTGGCTGGACCTACGGTGGCGGCCCTAGCCTCGAGATATTGACGAAACCAACTGGGTACATGACACCCTCTGGTATCTTAGACGCTTCAGACATGCTGAAACGAAAAAGGAAAGATTCAATACAAAAAGGACTGAAGGAAAGATATATGGCTCTTGGGGTTATGCTTTCTAAAATATACTTTTCTCTTGAAAATACTTTCCTTAAAACGTACTTATGAAGGTAATTTTTATAAAAATAGTTTTTCAAAAATTCGTATCTGTTCTGGTAACCTTCAGCTCTGATACCACGTGTAACACCCCACGTCCATTAATGTCACTCACAAAGGGAATGCATTAACTTCCATGGAGCATTTTAAGTGAATATAGAACAGAAAATCACAACAAGACAGATATAAAGCAGTACTTGAAAATTTAAAACATTATTTATTGCAGCAGAATGTAAATATGTTTGGTTACATCATCAAAACCATAAACCAAAGTCAAGTACATCATATCCATCTTGATAAAACAAAGTACATAAACTGATAGACATAATCCCCAACATCAAAATAGCCATAAATAAAGAGAAGCTGAACTTTACTTCAGTGATCCAAGCAATCTTCTAAAAGCAGTCAAAAATCAAGCTCCACTGGTGCTAGTTCCAACCTGAGCACTTGGGAGGGAAAGGGAGAAAAGAGGAGGAAACAAAGGGGGGTCAGACATAAAGTCTGGTGAGTGCGATAACTTTAACAATATAATTAACAAAGTAACTAGGCTAAGGCATAAGTTGGAAAATAAGGAAATGACCATGAACCATTGAGTATGGCAGAGTAAACAAGGAATCAAGATGAACAACGATATCGTTAAAGCGTACCTAACCAACTAAGATAATTACTAAACTACACCAACACTATAGGATAATTGCTATACTGCACCGCCACTAGTATACTGCACCACCACTAGTCACCCTAAGGTTGATCCCGCCTACAAACTTAATAATGATATTGGTAGTTTCGTGCACCCCTAGCTGCCTTCATAGGTGCCGTCTGCCCCTATCTCCACTAGGTGTACCCACTACCCCCAAGAGATCGGCTCCCTAACTCGTAGATACCCATGATGGCCCCACAGTGGGGTGTATCACTCCCCAAAGTGGCAACCCGATACCACCAAGAATGCACGGCTTATACCTACACGATGCAACAACGTCTTACCTACCAGCCCGGGTCTACACACTCTTATGAACCCGTTGGACTTGCATTGCCACCGCTAACCCGGTTTGGCGTCTTACAATCAAGCCCAGTATGCGTGTCCCGTCCTCGACTTGGGTCGAGCCCACAAAGATACGTATGGGTTACTGGTTGAAACGGGCCCCCATTACTTGACACAAGCTATCCACCTAAGCTTGGTCCCCTCTAGTACATCCCACTTAACCCACTTCTTATTCATGTTTCAATTACATGTTTCATATTTTGGTTAAGTGTTTCTAATCGTATTTCAAAATGCCACCCAAGGCACCCACTAGATTCCACATACCACCCAAGGCACCCACTTAACCCCCTCATGTCCCACGACATGCTTATCTGGTTAAGTGTTTCTTTATTCATTAAGACCGTAACCTCATAAAGACCTCTCACATTAGACTGGCATTTGTGGCAGCTGGATTTGCTGGGCGGGTCCGGGCAGTCTTACACCACAAAAGAGCCTAACCTCGTGTCTTTACAATTATTACGTATTTAGTTTAAGCCTAAGACCTCTCACATTAGACTGACCTTTGTGGCAGCTGGATTTGCCGGGCGGGTCTGGGTAGTCTTACACCACAAAAGAGCCTAACCTCGTGTCTTAGACGATAAATTACACCTAATTAATCATTCCCCAATTTGAATTACTTTCCCTATTCAAATTATCAATCAATTCCAAATTTAATGATGTCCATAATTGATTCAATTATGTCCATCCATTTATAGTATGTAAAATCATACCAATTTTACCACAATTTTATTTTATGCCTTTTAAGGCATTTATGCCAATTAAATCTTTTTAATATTATCCCCTTTACCCCCACATAGTACGTTTGTTTGTTTAACGTAAAAATCTCCGTTAGACTCGAATAGTCTAACTCATGGAATAAAGAGAAAACATCACAATATACACATAATTAAAACATAAATCTAAACATAGGGGTGAACTTGCATGTGTGAATGATGTTCTACATCTAAAACTTGCATAGGCCAAAATTACAACTTGCATAAACAACATATGTCATGGATCCAAATCTAAAGGTGTGAACTTGATGAGAAAATGGCCACAAACTTGCATAAATAACATATGTCATGGATCTATATCTATAAGGGGTAAACTTGCATAGGTAATAACATAACATGATTCATATCCAACTTATAAACTCACATATGTGATTTATACATCGCAACAATGGTGTAAACTAGTATCTAACATGTAAAATATCATGTAGAATTTAGCATATGTCATAGCCTAACTTTCAATTAAATTCTCACATAAACTAGGTGTCATAATCATGTAAGTTCACATATAATTTTACCCAACTTGTATATGATTCATGTTTGAATCAAAATCTAAACTTGCATACATATGATTTATCATATGAGTCAATATAACAACTAGCATAAGAAACACGATGATTCAACTAGACATAAGTCAATCATAGGATTATAACATGGGTGATAGCAACATAACTTTGCATCGTAGATGATAGCATCATAACATAATATCATAGAAATTACAACACAATTCTACAACATAATTACAACATGAAATCAACAATTCATATCACATCCCAATTATCCGCATTATAACTCAATCCAATTCATTTATTAATTATTTTGTTAAAACTATCAAACTCACTACTCAAAAGCAGTCTTGAGATCTGAATTTTGATTTCTAGAGTTGAATTAGCGCTCCTTTGAAGAAGATTCGCTGTTAGGGTTGAGTAGTTCTGATTTGGTTGTTGTTCTTCCTCTTAATTTTGGTGGCGGCTACTCTAGGGTTCAAGGCAACAGCATGACGGCCACAGTTTCAGTTTTAATTCTGATTTAGGGTTTGAGTCTATGGGTCTTTTTATAGAATTTTGAATTAATTTAAGCCGTCGGATGTTTTTAGGGTTAATCAAAACCATTCAACCATGATACGGTGATGAGTCAGCCCTAATGACTCAGCAAGGAGTCAGAAAGGACTCAACAACATGGGTCAGCCTGAACCAGAAAGCTGTGCAGGCTCCTGCCTCGGCCTGGGCGCACTTGGCAGGTGCGCCAGTGTAAATATGTACTGGCGCACTTCCCAAGTGCGCCAATGCATCTTTTTCTACTTTGCCACCAAACTTCGTTCGTCCATAACTCTTTCATCTGGTACTCATTTCCCGCAAACTCGGACTCTATTTCAACCAGAATTCCGAGACGAACACAATGGCGCAACCCAATCCTCATAATTCTCGCATCTTAGATTAATTATTCTTTATTTTAGTTAATTGGATTATTCAAAAATCTGGGGTGTTACATGTCTCCTCTTATTTATCATTTTCTGCATTCTGTGATCTGTGATCTGCATTTGGGTGTTAGTCCTAGATTTTGGTCTAACAATATATATAATGTATATATTTAATGGCCAGAATAGAACGCGTCGCGCCGCGGCAGTTCACGAATTTCGACCATTGACTTCGAATTTACGTTGCGGGAGATCCGACCGTCGGATTCTCCTAAAACTGGAACCATTGGGTTCGTATCGAAAAGAGCATTCCAAAGAATATAAGAGATTTGAAATCTAACGGCTGGATTTGGAATTATGTCCAAATAAAATTTGGAAAAGGTCGCTGTAAATGCAGTTCGATGACCGTTTATGGAAATCGACTGTACGGGCCTTGATAAAATTATTAAAAATATGGAAAAATTATGTAAAATCATAGTAAATGATTTGGAAGGTTTTTGGATGAAAAATTCCAACTTTTAAAAGATAAAAATATATTTTAATTGAAATGAACTAGTTATTAACTAGAATAATAAATCCAGTGTTTTTAAATAAATAAATTGGATTGGTAAATGGGTTTTAATATAACCAGAATTTTCCAATATATGAATTGTATTGGATTTGAATAGAAATAATCTTCGAAATATTTCGATATTGGATTCCGTGATTATACGGATATTGTGGAGGTATTTGAAATATATATATATATATATATATATATATATCGTTATACCCAATACGATATTTGTTAAATTCAGAATTTGATGTTGAATGTAAGCCAATATTATTACTGTTTAGAGCCTTATATTTAATATCAAATTGGATTTTGGGTTTGTCGTGGATTGTATTTAAACGACATTGCTTCTTTAAAGATAAGATTAATTTCTTAAATTGGAATGATCATTAATATTGATTTTTGGGGAGATTAAAACTAAATAAAGTTTTATTAAATCTTTAATTAGAATGTGAATGAATAAATGGTAATTGAATTACCAAAACACGTGATGTGATTAAACCAAATTTACTTGGTTGTTGATATTGACTTAAACTGATTGTTTGGATGATGCTCGACCAGTTTATGAGCAAGATATGCTTTTACCTTTAGCACTGGGTTGGGTAGAAATATCTGTGTGCTAACACCTTGTGAAACACTTCACGATTTGATGATAAGGTGTTTAGCGATGTTGTGTTCATTTCAAATTTAATGAATGGTTTTGAAATGATATTTTTTTCTTAAGTGAAAAGAAATATATTCCCGATTTTGGACAGAGAATTTTTTATAAAAATGGTTTATAAAATAGAAAGGATTCCAAGGCCTAAACCTGATGTTGTCGAAATGATTTTGAAATTTATTATGTGTTACATTGTAATTCATCACATATTCGATTAGTTGTTATTGATAACGTATCTGTTTGGTGGCGGAGAATTTATTTTCTTGCTTAACACCCTTCTTTGAGACGTACGAGCTCAAAGGTTATGTGATTAATCATGACTGATCATATGTGTGAATTACTGATGTGAAGTACTATAGTTTGAAAGTACTCGTGATTATTATGTTGTGAAGTGATTTTCCCCACTTCGGGATATAGAATGATTTAGCAAGTACGTGGCTAAATATTCGGGTAACCCGAGCGCGACAAATAGTATGGGGCTGGATCCAGTGCCTTAGGGCGTGTGGTCAGCAGTGTAGCCTGCTCCATGCGTGGGAGGTGCACACACACACACACACACACACACACACACACACACACATATATATATATATATATATATATCGATTCGGTTGGGCGCATACTGCCTGGTCTGAGGGTCGTGCTTGGTATTTGGTTTGCCTACTTGTTTGTATGCATTATTACGTTTTGGAATTCATATTTCCAAATGATTTGATTTGAGATCCTGAAGTGAAATCTACTTTGATATAAAAGCTAGATTTGTATTTCAAATGATTTGAAATAGTAAATCGGGAACTAAAGTCCAAAGGAATAATTTCTGTAAATTGAATTGGATTTGGAAAATCTAAGTGTGATGATTAATCTAAATGGGTAGATTGGGATATTGCATGTTGATTGATGCATAGTAGATCCATATCTCTGTTATTGATTGTTGTTTATTCATTGGCATTTATGGGGGTAAACCCGTTCCGTGACGTATGGCGCGGTCCCGTGATATGTTTCACATTTATATAAGTTAATTTTAAATGTAGAGTTTCTCACACCAATCCCATGACTGGCCTGTAGTTTTTTTTCCTTGCAAACTCGGGTGCCCCTAATTTCCACACGAGCAGTCGAGTCATTTCATTTCGCAGATATATTGAGCAAGATTGTGGATCGAAGTTTTAAGCTGTGTCCAGACGTTTATAGTCTTCCGATGTGCATTGTATTACATTTATTGTAGATTAATCTTCCACTGTATTATTATTTTTCGATATACTCTGATATTCTGTACTCTGATGTAACATTATTATGATATTTATAAAAGTCTTCTGTTATTTGTTCTAATGTGTTGTATGCCCAGAGTTAGCGTATCCGGGTTTTGAACGGTCTTGATCGATTTAGCGATCAATTAGTTCTGAGCGAAATCCATATTGTTACATAACTCCTACGTCCAGTCTCACGCAATACTTGATTGTGCAGAGTTTTGTTAATACTAGTATCAACTTTACAACACCCTTGATTTCACGACTACAAGGTTAACACTGATTCCATACCCTTAATTTCGTGGCTACAAGATTCACACCGATTCGACACCCTTGATTTCATAGCTACAAGCCTTTCCTTGATTTTCTGGCTACAAGGAACATACCCTTTCCTTAACAAGTACAAAAGACTTGGAACTCATGAATAGCACTTCCAAACAAAGAATATTTGATAGAGATTGAGAATATGAGTTCCAAAGGTTGCAACAGTTTTGAAATGTTTCAAATAACGAAAAGACACTTCGTTTGAAATTTGAAAAAGTAATGGTTATATGTCGACATGTATAAATTTGTATGTCGACATATACTTGTGTTTTTGAATTTTTTATCATTTTTCAAGTGTTAAAACGAATATATATATTCAGGAAATTCTTGAATCAAAATTATTTGTTCAAAATATAATTTCTTAAGTATAAAAACATAGTAAGATATAATTTAAACATATAATATAGAACTTTATATATATAAGTGATATAAAACACATAAACACTTATATCATATAATTATAAACTTTGTAATATAAACTATATAATAAACTTATATATTTGAAATTGTGAGTCAAAAATGTATGTATAATTTGAAATCATTTTGAAAGGAGTTGAAAAATAATTTGAAGAGGTGATTTGAAAACAAAATTTGAAATAATTTTAAAACAAAATTTGAAAGTGTTAATCGGAGTTTTACATACTAACTATACTCTATTACTTTGATATTCTTGAACTCTTGAAATCTTGGTATCTTGATTTTCATGAGTCTTGAATCTTGTATCTTCTTTGAAATCTTGAATCTCTTAAACTGTACGGTCTTTTAGATCTTCGGTATATAATTCCTGCATATGTATCTATATATATATATTATGGATAAAGACGTTAGTATATAGTTTATAATCAACAATGTTAATAATTTAAACAAGGTTGTTGTCATCAAAATCCCATTCTCCAACAAACTGGTCCTGCTTTAAATAATTCATATAATGTTGAGACTTTTGTACCGCCATGTGTATTGCATATTTAGACATTATGGCCATTAAACTGGCATATCCTAATTAATGCATATCTGTTTGTTTATTAAGCTGAACTATTTTGAACTACCTAGGACTATTATGTACATACACATGGTTCTCATCGTGTGTTTCAAGTCTGTAACAACCCACCCAGAATGGGCCTAAATTTCAACCCAGAAAAGGCCTATCGAAACTTAGAACCATTCTAAACGGATCATTGGTTCCTATAAGGATTACATTTGCATAAATAATATATACACAGATACTTCGAATGGAAATCTCACACAGCAGAAAGAGAAAATATAATACTGAAATAAGATGTACCACTTATTTAAAAATCACATAAATACAACAGTCAAAGTTACATCTATTCAATGGATACATCAAATAATTCATTCTCACAAGTTTCCAAAAGAATTAAAGCAATAGCTACTAATAATAGCATAATGACTTCGTTTTCGTCTTCAGCTCCCATCTAAACTTCATCCATATCTTTATCCCATCTACTGACCTGTTTGATATGTTAAGGAGAGACGTTAAAAATAAAGTTCTGTGTGACTAAAATATGGTGTTACTTAATATCCATACCCTATATTTTTGGCAGGTCACATATGTCAAGGTATGTCTACGTAGCACACAAGATTTATACAAACACCAAGTATCTAACCAATGTGGTGGATATCCAATCAATCGCTCATTAGTGTTTTTAGGGTAAAGACCCAACGAGGTGGACATTATTAGTCACTTATTACCCTATTAAAGGTAGCTCTTATGATCTCTTATAACCCTGAGGCAAACCCTAGCCCTTTGAGACCCCATCCTAATATGTTAACGTTCTTAAGTCTATACTCTCAATTGTAACATGAGAAGTAGTATTGCGAATATTACTACTTAACTGGTATTACGGTAGAACACCTATGTCGCTTAAGACTTCCCTTAGATAGTTGGTGAGCATGCAATCACCACATATCTTTCATATACCAATCATGTCCCTAGTTAAGCCCTTACAAGCTTCTAGAGGAAGTGGACATCCCCGTGAACTACCCTACTTCGTTACCACTTATGCCAAACCACTTTTAGAGAAGGAGGACCCAAAGACTTACTTCAAATCTAATAATGGTGAGCCCCATGACTTTGGTTCCTCTCTAAGGAATAAACCTTTGGAGGGATTCTAGTCCTAACCACTTAAGACCCAAATTAGTTCAAAAGAGAGCCATCCACTTAAGACCTTCTCAAGGTGTAGTAAACCTGCCTATTTTCACGCACAATAGACTTATATATATAGTTATATATATAAACACACACGACCTCTCACATTAAACCGTATACTTGTAGATGCTGGATATGTCGGTCGGTTTCTGATATGCTTCTTCTATAAGTTGGTTTAACCTTGTGTCTAGTGTACTAAGTTTTGAATGGCCCATGGCACCAAGACTTCTCACATTAGTTGGACCTACTTGTGGTAGTTGGATTTGTTGGTTGGTTCCGGGTAGACTTCTACCACAAATGGCAACTATCCTTGTGCCTATGTGTCACTATTGATATATATATATATATATATATATATATATATATAAAGCCATTCTATATAAGCACACACAAGCAATCAATATATATTTACGTATAGGGACATTTCAAGTTCGAACCTTATCCTAATCGCATTTATTAAGTTTATATTACGTTAATTACACTACATTGTATTAGTAGTATAATAATAACGCATAACAACGTTTAATATTCGTATGAACGAGGAAACGTTCTAGCGAGGTGGCAATTGTCAATTTGTCAAAATCAAGATATACAAGTTAATTTTTTCATATCTTTACCGCTACAATTTAGGCACAATGACTTAATAACAGGATAACATATAGGAGTGAATGGAAAATGTACATACATACAAATTTCAGCTTGCATCCTAGGCTTGTTGGAATGATTTCAATACTGGATTAAAATAGAGTATTACATACACTTATACATGTATGTTTATAATTTCCACTTTATCTAATTCATCAACCTCTATTTGGTGTTATGTATATAAAAATGTTTACATTTGACATATTTCAAGTATGAATACATTTGGATTCAAAATAGAACTCAAACCTATTCAAATCATGAAATACCCAAATTTAAACCCCTTTAGGTTACAACTGAATGTTTAATAAGGTGAATTACACAAAATAGAAACAATAGTGGCAACACCCCTTTTTATCTTTAACCCAATATTAAATCAAAAATCCACAAAACCCAAATAATCATGACAATTCATACGCAAATATTAAATAGAGGATTTGTGGGTTTTGGTATTGATGTTTCGATTTCCAAATCCTCCTAGGAATATCTTTCAACATGATAATCTAACAAAAATATGAATATGCCTAAGTAAACGATATTCCACTCACAGATCTACAGATAAATAAAGAAGAATCTGTAGTAGATATAGATTTGTGCTTAATCTTTGTGACAAAAGTGCTCCAATAATCCTCCTAATATATATACGTAAGAAACATGTATTAGAATCTTATACATATATACATATTTATACCAAATTCCAGAATACTAAACCTATATGAATTAGAATAGAAAGAAGATAAGATAAAGGTTGAAGGAATAAAAGAAATTCCAAACCTTTTATTTTCTGGAATTTAGTAATGGTAGAGAGGCAACATGGAGGTAGGGATAAGAGAATGGCTAGGGTTTCATAGTGTGATATGAGGGTCTATATATAATTGACTGTGTGAGCTCGGCCGTTGGATTATTCAGATTTAATCCAGGCCTTTTATTTATATATAACCCTTTTAGAAAACCCTAACCACATAGATTCATTGGGTTGTCGACCCGTCAGATGGTCGACCTGGGCGGTCGTCACCCCTCCTGGGGGTGGTCGACCTCCTAGTCGTTGAAACACCCAATGAACGTGCATTGCTGAGGTGTTAAATTTAATTAATTCATTGCTTAAATTCTCAATCATATTCCTTATATAAAATATCCTTTGTCCCCATGATCTTATCTTTATTTCAAATTTCAAATTCTCCCTCTTTATTTCGAATATATTTTGGACACACACACACATACACACACACAAACATATATATATATATATATATATATATATATATATATATATATAATCTGCGTTTTACTGTCCAAAATCATTTATTCATAACATCTTCATACATTGACCGTTTTCAGCATATATTATATGAAAACGATTCAGAATTTCGCCATGAATCCAAATAAAAGAATTTCATAGCCAACTTCCTAAATCTGCAAAATCTCATTTTCCAGCCTTATTATATAATTACTTATTTTTAATTATTTATTATTAATATTTATGTATTTTTACGAGGTGTTACATTCTCACCCCCCTCCCCGTTAAAATAGATTTCATCCCGAAAACTGTTTAAGGGACGAAAAACACAACTAGCTCGAACACATCCATGTTGTACATCCATGTTATTTTTAATTCATCCATAAACATCCATGACTCGTAGTGATTATGAACTATAGACCCCAAAAGTGAGCTCGACCCTAACATGTAGGTGTAATAAGTGATGCAACATGTAACAACCCAGAATTTTGACAATAAATAGTTATTTAATTAAAAGCTCAAAAATAGGAATTTCTGCAAACGATGGAATTCGACCACGAAACTTTAACGGTTGCGTTCGTGTCGGAATTCTGGTCAACTTTCATGTTTGGAGTTTCGCGAACGGAGTCCGTATGAAAAAGTTACGGACGAATTACGAAAATGGACAGAAATTAAATAAACATATTAATTAATTAATAATTTACCAAATTTAACCTAGTCAACCTCGGCAATTGGGTGCCCAGGCTATCGACATGGGGGTCGGCCGGCGGTTGACCCTCCCAGGTCGACCTACTGGGTGTCCAACTGCCCAGTGACAGCTAGGGTTTTGTCATATAAAATTTTACAATGGATGAACGGATATAACTTAAAACTAATCCGATGGTTCTAGGCCATTTCCACCCCTATAAGTAAAGGGGGTAGAGCCCCATTCTCTTCCGCACAAACATATATAGGCAGTGGAGCTCTGGCATTTTTCTTCCTCACCTAACCTAATTTCTAAATAAAATATATTCATACATATACCAAATCAAATCAAATTCATATTGAATTGGGAAGAATAATAGATTCAATGGAAAAGGATGCCCAATGATAGATTTCTACTCTCTCTTCCCTTTTTCTTACATTTCTACAGATCTAGAATTTTCCCCTTTCCAGATAAACTGTAGATTCATAAGAATTTGGGGATTGTAAGCCTAAAAAGGTTCAAAACAGAGAAACTGGAAGCTGTAAGGTGAGTGAGAAATTTACTGATACAGATATAATGATTTATCTATTTCGTTTAAATCCAATCTATGTTTTATGTCTATCAGACTGTAAATTAAATAATTGTAAATTATGGTAAATTGTGGCAACCATCAGATCTGATTATGAATTTGTTTGAAATTGGTAAATGATATGTTGTGGTTACGTATAGCATAAATTGTAGGATTTATGTATGTGTGTGTATATATTCCACATATTCCTACAACTTATGTCATGAAGTATGTTATATATGTTACATAACACTGTGGATCTGGAAATCGGTCCCATTAAACATGAAATTGTTGTAGTTATGTTCCAGATCTTTAGTTCAGTGTTGAAATATGAAATATATAAGCTTAGGTAAAATGATGAGTTTGTGCATTATGTGAATTTAAAAATAAAAAGAAATGTTCCTTGTTTGCATTCAATATTGTTGGGTTTTTGGCTTAAGCATTGTAAATTACGTCGTTTTCCTCATTTTTAAATAAAGGGGCATTATTTTAGAATAACAAGAAGTATGAAAAAAGGGAAAAGTGGTGCAAAGGTACATATAAAAATAAATACATGTTTTATATGTAATTTTCATTGACTATTCCAAAATAAAGATATATTACATATACTTCTTGTGATTTGCAAATATGTCAATTCCACAAAATAGGCATGATTTGCAATGATTACGGCTAATGATCCTTGTGAGACTTGAAACCTTTTTGGCAAGATTGAATATAAAAAGGAAATGTTTGGTTAATTGATTAGACCAAATCATTAATTTAGAAATAAGTATTGCAAAATAATAATTAATAAATAAATATCAATAACTACATTGACCGCACGAAAACATGAAAATGAATATATACATATTATCCGTCCAAATCAGCGTAAAATGGTAAAATGTAAATTGTATGGAATGTTTGAATGTCGGATAAGGTTCAATTATGGAATTATATGTAAATATAATCCATTCTGAATTAATATATTTATGGTGACCATTTGTAGCAGTGAATAGAATTAGTTTCCATAAATGAGACCACAAATAAGGGAATAACCATTGTAACCAATATTGATTTGGGGAAAAATAAATGTGATGGGAAAAATGGTTACAATTTCTAAAGTCAATTAGGATAATTGTTGTGGACCCCAATTAGGAAATTTAAAAATAAAACCGCATTTAGACACAAAGTTAAGCTCAACTTGTGATGTAAGCCTACCCGGGACCGACCGACAAATCCAGCAACCACAGGTAGTCGATTTAATGTGAGGAGTCCAATGCATAAAAATAAATTTACCATGTCACGAGATTAAGTTCACTTGTGGTAGAAGCCTGCCCGGAACCGACCAGCAAATCCAGCATCCACAGGTAGTCAACTTAATGTGAGAGGCCTAGTGCGTAAATATATATATATATATATATACACACACACACATATAAAACAACCAATAAACAGATGAATAAAAGAATAAAAATAGAAATTGTCCGTTGGGGCACAACAATAGACAATTTGGGACTGATAAATAGTTGCCTTAGGAAAATATGACCGTTAGAGTCATAAAGGGCAATAATTAAGAAATAAAAGAAACTAGGGGCCATAAGGGAATTATTGATTGTCGTTTAAACATTAAGTCCAATTTAGGGAAGATATTAAATAAATATCCTAAGGAAGAAGGAATATAACCTTCCTTATTAATAGTAATGGAAATAGAAAATATAGTGGGATTTAGTAAGATATTATTAACCATATAAACCTGTGATGCAAATAAATGGTGTACGTATAGTATTTCCGTATAAAGGAACTAAATGGGAATGATTTAATAACGTAGCCTACTTTATCCCAAAAGGGGAAAGGTGTTAAAGGCAAATGGGGGACGAACTAATAACCTTCGTGTATATTCTGCTTCCTGGGTCCTAAAAGGCTAAGTGACTAGGGTTAAAGAGTCCACCTGGGAATAGGTTTTTCAGTATAGGGGTCTTAAATGGCAGGTGTGTGTTGGCCTACCCAAACCTAGAAATTAAAAGGGTCAGATATGGCCATCTATCCTAAGGGAAGTAGTAAGCGACTAAGGAGGTTATCTAATAATGTCAGCTAGAAGGTATAACGAATGATAAAATACCTTCACTCACTTTATGCAGGGCAAGGGTATATGCATGAATGATGGAAGCCTTAACTAGTAGGGACCGTAGCTAGTGCGCTCTAGTTTATGTTAACGTTGAATATATTATCGAGGGATAATAAATGACCAATAGGTCCGCCTAGGGTCTTAAGTGCTCAGGAGAATCCACCCTATCTATCATTGATAATGAGGCATTAAATAATAAAGAATAAATAGTAAATGAAGATATAGATAGAAACCCCATAATTAGGGACCCACTCTCGATAGAATCAACTAGTTAAGCTCTGTTACAAAGGCTTCACAAAAATGTATGTAAACGTCTTATCTCAGTAATACTACTTTGGGAAGAGTAGTTGAGTCGTGTGTAAGTTTTAACAAGGTTGGTCTAGAATCACTAACCATGTTAAGCATACAACTTGGGTTGAATCAAACGGAATATATTTGTGTTATAATTTGTGTTGTACATTTCTTAGTCACCAGAACTTGTTGTTCTGACCCTCCTCCTCATTGCAACCACCGGGTTTCTTAGAGAAGGTCAGGTTCTCAAAGATGATTAAGTATGGCTTTCGGTTCTCGTTCTCTCTCATGCTCGGTATTGGCAAAGTGACTTACTTTGAAAAAGGTAGTTACTTGAGTTAATACTATTTATCCTATTTTTGTTTCCGTTGTGAGTTATTTTATCGTACTCTGATTATGCTCGTGCTCATTTATTGCAGGTACCAGATATGCGCCTATGCTTGGATGTGTTCAAGTTTTGATATTTGTCAAAATTTGGGTGTAGAATAGTGTGGGGTGTTACACAATATGTATGCAAAAAAACCTAATTATGCATAAATTTCTATATGAGTGCGTTTGTGCAATGGTGTTACATCCATTTCTTAACATCCAATCTAGCAATCACGATGCATCCATAAACGTTATTTTGAGGGGAAATTACCCATGAAAAGCTCTAAGTGAGTCTGTCTCATCTTGTCCTCGATCTCCCATATGTTTTCGCATGATCATTTCCCCCATTGTACTCGGAAAAGACGAATGGTTTTGTTGCGGAGTCTCTTGATTTTGTGCTCTACAATCCTTCCAATGGCACGGGGCATCCTTGACTCCAACTCGAGTTTTTGTGTGTCCCCAATTTCATCAAGCTCGAGTCTAATAGCAGAATCATGAAGGAACTTCCTTAGATGAGATACATGAAAAACATTATGGATTCCCGGAGACACTCTGGGAGATCCACTCGATAAGCCAAAGGTCCTATTTTCTCAATGACACGAAAAGGCCTAATAAATCTGGGAGCCAACTTCCCTATCTTCCCAAACCGAACAGTCTTCTTAAGAGGGGATACTTTTACGAATACTAAGTCTCCAACATTAAACTCAAGTTCCCTCCTTAGCTTATCGCCATACGATTTCTGACGGTCTTGGGTTGCCTTCATCCTATACCTAATCAAAGATATCTTCCTCGTGGAATCACAGACGAAGTCTGGTCCGAGTAGAGCCTTGTCAGTAGTTTCCCACCAACAAGTTGGCGATTTGCACGGCCTCCCGTATAACGCTTTGAAAGGGGCCATACCAATTGTCGTTTAAAAACTATTGTTATAGGTGAATTCCACGAGCGGTAGGTGCTGCTCCTAAACTCCTCCAAAGTCGATAAAGCAAGATCTGATTCACTCTTTTTGTTTGGCCATTGGTCTGAGGATGACAAGACGTGCTTAGGTTAAGGGTCGTTCTCAATGATGTTTGTAGGCTTCACCAAAATTCGCTTGTGAACAAGGGGTCTCTATCACTCACATACCATGTTGTCTGACAATCTCTATTACATATAATTTGGATAACGAGGCTACAATCTTTGTCTTCTTAACTGGTATAAAATGGGCGCTTTTGGTTAAACGATCTACCATAACCCAAATGGCCTCATTACTCTTTGATTCTAGGAAGTCCATCTACAAAATACATGGAATATATTCTAACTTCCATGTGGGGATCTCTAAAGGTAACAACAATCCTCCGGGCTTCCCTTGGTCCGCTTTGACTTTTTGGCACGTCAAGCATTTGGTCACAAACTCTGCTACGTCTCTCTTCATTCCTTCCCAATGGAGATTCCTCTTCATATCTTTATACATTTTATCCCCACTGGGGTGTATGGTCATTTTTGACCTATGTCACTCCTCTAGACTTTCTTTCCTCAACCCTTAATCCCTAGGGACGTAATTTTGTCCATCCCAAAGTAAACTCCCATCATCGCATATCGAATATCTAACCGAATGGGGAAAGGTCTCCTTCTCTCCCACGTTTTCCTTTGTGCTTCTTAATTCCTCGTCAAGGTCTTGCACGCTTTGGATCCTCCCTCTTAGGATAGGTCTAATTATCGTAGCCCCAAGAAAACCATTAGAAGTGGTTGGTGAGGGTTGCCAATTAAAATTAGAGAGGAACTCTAATTGCTTCCATTCTGTCATCACGTTCAATGTCGCATGTTTCCTACTTAAAGCATCCGCCAAAACATTCCCCTTGCCCTAGGTATACCGAATCATGAAGTCAAATGAGGCAATGTATTCTATCCACCTTTGTTGTCTCAGTTTAGGACACATTGAGAAAATATATACTTAAGAGATTTATGGTCAGTAAAAAGTTCAAACTTATCCCCTAAAAGATAATGCCTCCACATCTTAAGGGTGAATACTACTGTGGCTAACTCAAGGTCATGTATTGGGTATCTCTTTTCTGGATTCTTGAGTTGTCTACTAGTGTATGCAACTACTCATCCTTCTTGCATAGGGACCGCTCTTATACCGGTCCCACATATATCGGTGTAAACTGTAAACAATTTTGAACCATCGGGTGTAATTAGGACTGGCGCGCTAGTTAATACTTCCTTTAATTTTTAAAGGCTATATCACATTTATTACTCCAAGAGAACACCAAATTCTTCTTCATTAATTGGGTTAAAGGAGTAGAATTTTTTGCAAATTCTTTAATGAATTTACTATAATATCCAGCCAATCCAAGGAAGCTTCTTACTTCCGTAGCATTTCGAGGTATTCTCCATTCCTTGTTTGCCTCGATCTTTGCTGTATCTACAACCAAGCCTTTACATGACACAATATGTCCTAAAAATCTTACTCCTTCCCTCCAGAAATGGCATTTCAAGAATTTTTCTTTCAATTGGTTCTTTTTTAATATCCCTAACACTTGTCTTAAGTGATTTTCATGCTCTTCATGATCTTTTGAAAATATAAGGATATCATCCACGAAGACTACCACAATTTTATTTAGAATGCCCCTAAACACTCTACTCATGAGGTCAACAAAGAAGGCGGGTGCATTCGTTAGTCCTAAGGGCATAACTTCCCATTGGAACAATCTGTTCGGCATCCTAAATGCAGTCTTGTCCTTGTTGTCCTCTGCAATTCTTAACCAGTGAAATCTAGTAGCAAGGTCTAGTTGGGAAAATACTCGAGCTCCTCCTAAGTGGTCAAAAAGGTCACCGATTCTTGGTAAAAGGTGTATATTCATCTTGGTCGATTTATTAAGTTCCTTATAGTCCACACAAATTCTTAAAGATCCGTCTTCTTTGGTGGCAAACACAACAGGTGCACCCCATTCTAAGGTACTTCGATGAATGAAACCTTTTTGTAATAATTCTGAAATCTTCTTATCTAACTTCCTTATTTCTTTAGGTGCCATGTGCCTCAAGGGTAGTGCTACAGGTCTAGCGTCCTTCTCTAGGTCAATACGAAAAGAGATTTCTCTGTGAGGTAGAAGTCCCGTGACTTCCTCAAAAACATCCAAGAGTTCACAAACTATAGGGACCGAAGATGGTGCTTCAGAACTAGGAGATAAGGAATATAATAAGGTGTTATCCTTATTCCTAACATTACAAGGAATATTCAAACTACGTCCTCCTCGGCTCCTAAGACAAACAATCCTTTTATAGCAATCTAGGATGACCCCATAAAATGATAGTCATTCCATACATAGGATAAGGTCATACCCCATAAAACCCAACGCATATGCTTCGCAAAGGAGTTCGACATTGTCGACCTCCAACACTAGGTCTTTACACAACAGCTCAAGATACTTTGATCCTCCGATACACTACAACAAAAAGACTTTATTACAACTATATTATTACAACAGTTAGGAAATAACAGTTTTAATATCTGCCACAAACTTTTTGGCTCCATTCCGCCAAAAATTTTGGCTCCATTCCGCCCTTTTTTTTGGCTCCAACCCTAGTGTCGACCGTAAATTTCTTCTTATTAAGTTCACTTAAAATAATCATGGCTCCAGACTAATAATCAGTTGCCGAAATAATGGCGATAGGCGATTAGGCAATAGGCATTCATGGAATTGGAGACTAGGGTTTCAATTCTGCCGATTTCTTCTTGTCCATCGCTTTCCTCTGCCTTACTCCTCTTCTCCGCCCTTTCCCGATAAACCCTAGATTTATCCAAACATGTGTCTTATCTGTCATCACAACTCAAAATTTGTGCTTTATTCCTCAGATCTATTTAGCTTGACTCCGCATCGCCGTGTCACATAGGCTCCGATGAACTTCGGATATCAGATCTACCGTGGATGCTAGCTTCTATGTGTTTTACTTTTTGGTCAGAGCTACCCGCACCTCCAATGAGATTGTTCGCAGATGATAAGGTTAGGGTTGATTTGTTTTAGTTAGTTAGTATTTTTTTTTTTGGAATTTTGTACTATGTTTGCTATGATTAATGTGGTTTGCTTCTCAATCTGTCGCTTAGTTTTTTGTTTTTGTGGCTTTGATTGGGGGTTTCTCAAGGGGATGTTGGTTCCTTCGCTCCTAGGCTTAGTTTTCTATAATGTTTAGTTTGGTATCTTGGGTGAAATCTGTAACAACCACTATTCTTGGATTGTACGTGATTGTTGACTTAAATTATTATAAATTTCCTACATTAAAAATCAAGATTTTGGAGTCCTGTGTGTATAACTTAAATCTTGACGCACTAACATCAGAGTTCGTATAATCATAAACTTTTCAAAAAAAATCATTTAACTTTTTTCTTTCAAAGATTATGGTTTTTCCATCTTGCTTGGGAAAAGTCAAAAAAGAATGCATGCTCTGTTTTGAAAGGTTATGGTATATGTTAAGTCTGCTACATGATTGATGCTCGAGTATTGCATGGCTTAATGATAATTAGTCTGAGGTAATAAGCAAAGCTAATTTCGATTTATAGTCATGTTTGATAGTGTATGATATACATGTTGGAAGTACAAAGAAGTAAGCTTTAGTCCATAATCTAATGTATGACAACTATGAAACCATCAGAAGTGATACAGGGTTTACAGAAACGTGTTAAGTCAAATTACTTGAGCAGCAAAGTCTAATTGTTATTTATGGGAACAAACATGCAAATGTGAGTTGATCGCCTTAGAAGACCATTAGATTTTTCGATCCTAGGCTGAGTGAACTGCAAAATACTGTCATTTATATTTTGAGGATGCACACTTGGTCAGAGTGGTATTAGAAGTTAAGATAGCTAGTTGCCAGGTGGAGGGTGATGGGCAAGCTTGTAACTTGATTTTTATTTTATTTAATCATGGCTATTAGCCTTTTCTTGCACTCGCTAGTTACACAGTTTTGGAGTTGATAATTGTATTGTTTATAGTTGGAATTGCACATACGAGTTAGCCTTGAATTACTTGACAACGTATTTTTTAGCCTATGGATGAGCTATGTGCTCCTTATGCGTCATGTGCTACAATATCTAATGGATTATGTCCTATTAAACCGTAATTTGTCACGCAACATTACTAATGGGATCTATAACTTGCAGTGGACTTCTAGTTTTTCAAGCTTGATATTAGCAGGGAGATGGATTGTTTATTCATGAACTCATGTTGATTGTGCTTCTGCATTATGTAATTGTTAATTCCAAGCACATGATGTAGTTAGAAAAGCCAAGATATGCTGAAGAATATGTGCTGCACGTGCGAGCTATGATGTCATGGTCATTGAAATTGCGGAAGATATTGAGCATGTTGTGTATCAAAGATGCAGCAAGGACAAAAGCACCACCAACGATTCCCTTGCATTTTTAATCAAGTATTTAGCCACATTTCCAGTTGATGGTGAGGAAGCAAATGCAATGAATGATGCTAATGTAGAAGCTGGGGGCTATTATAGAGTTTTGAAATCTCAAGACATACTTCAGTGTGATTTGCTGATATGCCTACAGTTAATCAACTAGAAAAGGATGAACAACACTATCCATCTATGTACTTGAGCTATCTTTATGATCTATAAATTCAGCGTATTATGTAAAAAAAAATGATGAGAGTTTTAAAAGATTAATAATTGTTTTGGTACATGTTTTAAGTTTATTTGATATCTTCAGTTTTGTAGATAATATGTTCTGGAATGAACTCTTTTATTAGTAATATGTATATAATTTGTGCATATGTTAGAACTATAAAATAATCTTTGTAATAAAATATGTCATAATAATTCTAAATAGTTGCAAAAATTATAACAATAGTGGAACATTACAGTTGTAATAAAGTTTATTACAACTATGGAAAAAAGTTGTAGAATATACATATTACAACGGTGTTGCAACGGTGCAAAAAAGTTGTAAAAGATTTTAGTCTATTACAACTTCTTAATACACGATGGTGGGCCCACCGTTGTAAAATGTATATTACTACGGTTTTCCACCGTTGTAATAGGGTCATTTTGTTGTAGTGATAGGGTTGACCACCTCGATCAGACTATCCGAGATAGATATGGGAAGGTTCAACAGATTTACTAATCGCTTAGAGATAAAAGAATGGATCGCTTCGGAATCGAACAAGGTATATACAAAATTTCCTAAAACAGAGGTTATACCTTCAAGTGCGGGTTGCCCTTGGTCTCTTGGGGATTGGCTTTGAATCGGTGTTGCCTCTATTGCATAGTTCTGGCCAATCTTGACAACTTTGGGCTTTGGGCAGTCCTTCGACATATGTCCTTCTTCCTGGCAGTTGTAACATTTTCCTTTGAACTCCTTCTTTGCCAACGAGGTTCTATAATCCTTGGTCTCATGGCCCTTGCGGTTGCACCTTGTACAAGACTTTGCATCCTTTTTGAATTTGTTTGCCTTCTTCTTGTTTTTCCACCATTCTTTTTTCTTATTTTTGTTGGAGCTTCCTTCTCCTTTCTCACCTCTTTTATCCTCCTTGGAGCTTTCCGTCGTGCATAAGATAACTATCTCAACTTGGGTTTCAAAAGTTGCCCCAAACGTTACTTGGGCTAATAAGGTTTATTTCAACGGAGAGTTCAGTCCTTTAACAAATCTCAAGGCTTTGTTCATGGGGGTGTCTACTTAATTCATCGGGGTGTTAGTATCCCATCTACTTAGTTTTTTGTGGCCCTATTAAAGGTGGATTCTTATGATCTCTTATAACCCTGAGGCGGACCCAAGCCCCTTAAGACGTTCTAATGTGTTAACGTTCTTAAGTCTGTACTCTAAATTGTAATATGAGAACTAGTATTGCGAACGTTACGACTTAACTGATATTATAGTAGGACACCTATGTCGCTTAAGACTTCCTTTAGATAGTTGGCGAGCATGCAATGACCACATTTCTTTCATATACCAATCATGTCCTTACTTGAGCCCTTACAAGCTTCTAGAGGAAGTTGACATCCTCGTGAACTACCCTACTTCAAATCTAATAAGGGTGAGCCCCATGACTTTGGTTCCTCTCCAAGGAATAAACCTTCATAGGGATCCTAGTCCTATCCACTTAAGACCCAAATTAGATAAAAAGAGAGTCAACCACTTATGACCTTCTCAAGGTGTAGTAAACCTGCCAATTTTCATGCACAATAGACTTATATATATATATATATATATATATATATATATATATAGTTATACACACACACGCACGCACGACCTCTCACATTAAACCGTGTAGTTATAGATGCTGGATATGCCGGTCGATTCCGTATAGGCTTCTACTATAAGTTGGTTTAACCTCGTGTCTAGTGTACTAAGTTTTGAATAGTCCGTGGCACTTAGACACCTCACATTAGTTGGGTATACTTGTGATTGTTGGATTTGTCGGTCGGTTCCGGGCAAACTTCTACCACAAATGGAAACTAATCTCGTGTCTATGTGTCACTATTAATATATATATATATATATATATATATATATATATATATATATGTATGTATGTATATATATATATAACCATTCTATATACGCACACATAAGCAATAAATAAATATTTATATATGGGCACATTTCAAATTGGAACCTTATCCTAATCGCATTTATTACGTTAATTACGTTGATTATGTTATATTAATAGTATAATAATAATGCATAACAATGTTAAATATTTGTATGAACGAGGAAACGTTCTAATGAGGTGGCAATTGTCATTTTGTCCAAATCAAGGTATACAAGTTAATTTTTTTCATATCTTTACCGCTACAATTTAGGCATGATGACATAATAACAAAATAATAGACAGTAGTGAATGGAAAATATACGTACAAATTTCAACTTACATCCTAGGCTTGTTGGAATGATTTCAATATTGGATTAAAAATAGAGTATTACATATACTTAGACATGTATGTTTATAGTTTTCACTTTATCTAATTCACCTCTTTTTGGTGTTATGCACATAAAAACATTTACATTTGACATATTTCATGTATGAATACGTTTGGATTCAAAATAGAACTCAAACCTAATCAAATCATGAAATACCCATATTAAAACCCTTTTAGGTTACAATCAAATGTTTAATAAGGTGAATTACATAAAATAGAAACAATAGTAGTAACACCCATTTTTATCTTTAACCCAGTATTAAAATCAAAAATCTACAAAACCCAAATGATCATGACAATTCATAGGCAAATATGAAATAGAGGATTTGGGGGTTTTGGTATTGATGTTATCGATTTCCAAATCTTCCTAGGCATATCTATCAATTTGATTATCTAATAAACATATGAATATGCCTAAGTAAACGATATTCCACTCACAGATTTAGGGGAGAACAAAGAGGAATCCGTAGTAGATCTTGATTTGCGCTTAACTAATATTTGCAACAAACGTGCTCCAATAATCCTCCTAATATATATGTAAGAAACATGTATTAGAATCTTTTATACACACACACACACACACACCCCCCCCCCCCCAAATTCTAGAATACTAAACTTATATGAATTAAAATAGAGAGTAGATAAGATGAAGGTTGGAGGAATAGAAGAAATTCCTAACATTTTATTTTTTGAAATTTAGCAATGGCAGAGAGGCAGCATGGACGCAGGGATAAGAGAATGACTAGGGTTTCATAGTGTGATATGAGGGTCTATATATAATTGCCCGTGTGACCGTCGGACATTGGATTGTTTGGATTTAATCTAGGCCTTTTATTTATGTATAACCCTTTTAAAAAACCCTAACCACATAGATTCAATGGGTTGTCCAGCCGCCAGACGGTCAACCTGGGCGGTCGTCACCCCTCTTGGGGGCGGTCGTCACCCCTCTTGGGGGCGGTCGACCTCCTAGTCGCTGAAACGCCCAATGAATGTGCATTACTGAGGTGTAAAATTTAATTAATACGTTGCTTAAATTCTCAATCATATTCCTTATATAAAATATCCTTTGTCCTCATGATCTTATCTTCGTTTCAAATTTCAAATTCTCCTTCTCTTTTTTTGAATATATTTTGGACACACACACAAACACAGATATATATATATATATATATATATATATTATCCATTTAATTACATATATTTTTCTGCGTTTTACTATCCAAATTTATTTGTTTTTAACTTCTTCATACATTGACCGTTTTCAACAAATTGTATATGAAAACGATTCAGAATTTCGCCACGAATCCAAATAAAGAATTTCATAGTCAAATTCCTAAAGCTACAAAATCTCATTTTCCATCCTTATTATTTAATAGCTTATTTTTAATTATTTATTTGTTTATTATTAACTTTTATGTGTTTTTATGAGGTGTCACAAATCAAAGCATATTAAAGAGATTTAACGTAGGTTTCTAGATTGACTTTTATCCTTCGAAGCACTCTGTTGATTTCGAACTCAATCTCATGACCCTTTTGAAGCATCTTAGGCTTAAAACTGACCACCTGACATTTTAAAACTATAACTTTGGTTTGCACATTCCAAGTTGGCTCTGAGTCAAATTCTATTGTTCATTTTTCCGCTCTCATCTTCACTATTTGAGGTGTTAGACCATTTTTTGCTCTAATAACCAGCAAGACAGAAGAAGCAGCAACGTAAGGATAACCCAAAGGAACAATATATTTTGTATTTATAAGTGTAGACGACCGAATATAATCCTCAAATTTCTCCGCGAAAGTCTTTTTGCATGGACGAAGGGAGAAAAAAATCGTGGGGTGCACTTCCTAAGGAATTGGGACTAGTGGTGATCCGCTTAGGATCGTTAGTGCGTCTATGACTTCTTGTTTGGGTTCGTCTTGATGTTGTAGCCTCCTGTTTCCAAGTCTGTTTTACATAATTGCCTATTCTTTTTTTTATAGAGATATTAAGGAATTTTGATGAAATAAACTGCTACATTTACTTTTGCATAAAGGTTGCAAACGTGGAACATACAAATCTTGGTTCTGACACTTGAATTTAGGCTTTATTTAGCTAGTACACCGGGTCGTAAAAGTATGGGCTCGCCCGCCCGTGGTCATTTTGATCGACACTGATCCCTTGCCTCTAGCCACCATCTTACACTTAGCCAATTTCAAGATGTCACCTTTCCGAGTTGTTCCAGCAGCTACCTTTTGATTTTGTTCATATTTGATCTATGGATGCTATAATCAGATTTTTGGCTATTTGCGTGCATAGCGGTCTAGTCTAATTTGTTCATTAAGCTTAAATATACCCAATTAAAAAAGACGAATAATAATTTGTTTTACTAATTTGGTGTTGAAATCAACGTGTATTTGATTTTACCATCTGAGTGATAATCACACACATAAGTTTCCCCCTCCATGCTTAGAAAAAGCAACTTTTGTGGGAAAATCATACTGAAATATTAAAGAGTTTATCGCGTCAAACAAACTCTTTTTTTTCTTTCTATGTAGAAACGATGATCAGAAATAGAATAAAATAACTAATGGAAAATGGTTTTATTCAATCATTGTCGTAAAGCTTTTAAAAGAAATTTATTCCAAATTTAGATATGTTCAAAACTTATTATATGGAGAAGAAAAAAAGTACTTCTTAGATGTATAGCATTTTTGTACACACATTCAATTTGTGTAAGTATATAATTAATTAATTAATTAAAGGACAAATTTTCAAATTAGGCTAGTTTTTGAAACTAAAGGCACAAATAGGCTAGTTTCAAAACTATTTGCAAATATATGCTAGTTTTGGCTAGCTCAGCGATTAGCTGACCAACTTTTTTTTTTTTTTAAATAGGGGCGCACTTGCCAAGTGCGCCAGTATAAATTTACACTGGCGCACTTGCCAAGTGAGCCAGTACAAATTTACACTGACAAAGTTGGCAAGTGAGCCAGTATAAAATTACACTGGCGCACTTGGCAAATGCGCCAGTGTATATTTAATCATTTATGATAGTTAATAATTACAAATATTATTTGCTACATATTTATTAGTGATTATTAGTAATATTTATTAATTAGTAGCTGTAATTATATATTATTTATTAATTACAATTTTTTAACTTGTAATTATTAATATTAAATATTACTCATTATTAGTAAATATAAATTATATTATGCATTAGTTATTAATTTCAAAGCACAATCAACTAATTAATTATTATATTTAATTATTATTTAATTAAATATTAATTGCAAATTAGTAACATATTCAAAATAATTCGCATTTATTAATTAATTAATATTTAACTATGACTAAGTAGTAATAACAATTAGCAGTTAATAATTTAAATCAATAACGAATAATGGTTTATGTATAATAATTAACTATTGTTAATTATTAACAATTAGTAAATAATATTTTAATGAATAATATTGATTATTTGATAATCAACATTTACTATTGAATAATTAAGAAGTAATAGTTAATAACTGATACTAAGCAATTAAGACTAATATATAATATTAACCGTTTAGAAATTAATTTTTTATAGTTAACAATTACCATTAAATAATTACTTTTAATAATTACTTTAAAAAATAACTAAAATGTAGTAACTAATATATAATATTGGTTTTTTTTATTAAATTAACAAATGCTAATAAATAGCCAACTATTAATTATCAATATTGATACTTAATATATAATAATTAATTTTTAAATTTTATTAAATTATTATCATTAACTAACTAATAGTTGATTGTGCTTTGAAATTAATATTTAATACATAATATAATTTATAATTACTAATAATAAATAATATTTAATATTAATAATTACTAATTACGAATTAAAAAATTATAATTAATAATTAATATATCATTATAGTTACTAATTAATAAATAATACTAATAATCACTAATAAATATATAGCAAATAATATTTATAATTACTAACTATCATAAATAATTAATATACACCGGCACACTTGCCAAGTGCGCTAGTGTAAGTTTGTAGTGGCTCATTTGCCAAGTGCACTGGTGTAAATTTGTACTGGCTCACTTGGCAAGTGTGCCAGTGTAAATTTATACTGGCTCACTTAGTAAGTGCGCCCCGTATTTAAAAAAAAAAAAAAAAATTGTCCAACTAATCGCTGAGCTGATCAAAACTAGTCTATATTTGCAAATAGTTTTGAAACTAGCCTATTTGTATCATTAGTTTTAAAAACCAGGCTATTTTGAAAATTTGTCTTTAATTAAACTTTTTTTTGTGCATATCTTTTAGGTGCAAATATTAAATGCTTAGTAAGTTTTGAAACGAGGTATATACTTGCATAATTCTAAAAGTAGAATCATATTTTGTTCAATAAAAAATACCACAGTTCGACGTATGAAAAATCCAAGAACATACTGGAATTGAAGACAAATAACAGGCCTCTTTAGTCATAAAAAAACCTGACTAAAGTTCAAGAGCTTATATAACAACAATACAACCGTATATCCATAACATTATTCAACCGTAATGCCAGTATCATCATCATTTGTAGGTGCAACACGGTAAGCATTAACTGATCTAAAAATAGAACGTTCATCATCATCCCCCTCGTCACTGCTTATTTGATCCAAAACAAGCACAAGCCCCATGGCAAAAGCAGCGTCAAAACCAGGCTTGATACACAAACAGAACACATCCTTGGCGAGAACAACGTGTGAAAAAGCGTCAACTTTTCTTTTAATTTCGGCAACCATTTCTTCATGTTCATCTTCAAGATCCGAACATCTGGCCATCAGTACTCTGCACGTTCTCTGAGCAAAGCAACCTTCGATCCGATATTGTCTTCCGCCAGTGTTGCTGCTGCTGCTGTTATCGGTTTCGTGTAGTTCGACGTCTATGCTGCGATCCTTGCCAAATATTGACGATCTTTTCACACTGAATAGCGGCTTTTGTCCTTCCTCTCTTTCTCCTAAGAATCCCTCCCATCTTTGATGCAAGCTTGGTCTCTGTGTACACATAATTTATGCTTTTATCAGATAAAATATTTGTATATTTTTTATTTACCTATAATATGTGTGCATTGGTCGACCTATACCATTTCCATTTACAATCAAAATGTATCATCAATCGGTTAGGCATAACCGAATGAAGGTTAATAAGAAATAAAACCGGACTTGTGATGTGGTTTCCTCTTCTTATATCATCCGTTAATAGTAGAATGCAGACAAAAAGAAGATGAACAATGCAAGTATGACATACTATACTCTTTTGAGATTGATTAGTGCTTTAAGATTTGAGTGATTTCTATTAATATTTAGAATATACATGTTAATTATTCTAAATAATCCCCTTATTTTCAAGGAAATATTTACAGTAGCAGTACTTAATAGTGTTTGGGAAAATGATAATCTTAAACATTAGTAATACTTTGATATGAAACAATAGAAGCATCAAATTATATGTTTTGTATTTGCTTTTTTTTTTTTTTTTTTTTTTCCCTTCTATGTTTTCTTTTACCCCTTTACCCCAGTGAATCTATGTATGTTCCGACGAACTGACAACCGCTTGTAACAAATTTGGACGAACGTAGATTTCGTGAATTCGGAGAACAGTTTTATCATTATGAGAAGAAAATGAAATCATTTTCCAAGGAGTAAGAACGGTTTAAAGGTTCGAGAAGAGATATTGCTTTGGACTGTTAATAGAAAAAGAACAGTGCTTGTTGGGTTGAAGAAAATAAAACAAAATAGCTAGCTGAGTGAAGAGCTCAAATTTTTATCTTCTTTTAACCTATTCTAATAGTAATATATCATACATATTTCAGTTATTGGTTTTTCATCATCACTCGTTCATATGATATAGTAGTCCCACTAATTTATAGTTCTGCCATGATGAATGACTATAATTGCTTATGGCAGATGAGAAAATGTAATAAGGGAATAGATATTTGGAACTCATGAGTGAGTGATTTAACTAATTAATTGGGATAACACAAATCAATTGTTAGTATGATTTTTCTTTATCAATTCTAACCAAACACAGTGTTAAGGGGTTTATGAACTTGCAATAAAATTTATGTGAAGATTTCTACAAATTTCGTTGCATAAACTGAACACCTTGGTCCACTTTATTCACTAAGTCCACTTTAAAATAGTATCTTCATAAACTATGTTGTATGTCCTAGTAAATCAGATCTGATTCTTGAAAGAATAGAAAATGAATATTAAAACTGTCAATTGCATGCAAGTTGACCTCTATAATATAAGATTAAATGTGATAATCAAGGTAATAATAGATAGAAAAGCATAGAACAAATAAACTAACATCTAGATTTCAGTTTTATAATCTGAAATCGACTTACAAAAATCAGACATTCATAAAATATTCAGAAAATATGGAGCCTACATCAACAAACGGAATCTGAATGCAGGTATCCGTTTCAGTATGCAATACTAGACCTTACCAAGATTATTTTTCACAACCGCAGATCAGGGAAACCCTATTTCGATCCCAATATTTCATACTAAAAAATTAACTGATCTAAGAAAATATTATGTGCAGTCGTGACTAAATCAGTGCAATAATTAAATTTACTGTAGCAACAGTAACTAAAGGATAAGACCAGATACTACGGAAAAAAAATTACCTTCCGGCGAACAGTGAGAATAGGAGCACCAATAGGATCCATAAGCACGAGGTGATCAGAAACCGACGTGCCACGGCCATAACTATCAACGCGAAAAACAAGTTCTCCGGTGACATGGTCGTAGGCGGCATAACCATCGCCTGGATAAAAGAGTGAAGTTTTCCTCACCGTCAGCTCCCGCTCTTCTTCACTGCAGTATTCTTCTCCTATAACTATTACTGAAGCTTCTGCCATTGCTAATGTTTGCTCTTTCCTCTCTGATTTGAAGTTTTAATAAGCTTCTGTGGTTCTGGACCTTTTGGTGGAACCTGCAAGTGGGGCTAGCTTAGATTTTCGGAGTTTGACAATTGCACAAGGCGATGAAGATTCCTTGGTCAATTGATTGGGGGATAATTACTTTGATTATGCACTAATGCAGGTAAAGGTTGGATAAACTAATAACAAATATGTTGTTGATAAAAGAATTCATTGATGCGTTTCTGAGTCTTAAAGGTACTATTTTGATATGTGAATTGTGGAGCTGGAATATTTAGCTGCAAGTTTCGTTTTAGACACAAACGTTCGAAGGAGATAAGATTGTAAACGGGTAAATGGGAAAAAGGAATAAAATGTTGTGGTGTGGCTTAAATCTTGAGAATTCGGCGCTTGCTTTACAGAAATAACGATTTTCGAGGCTGAATAAATTTTGATGGGAAGATGGAGCTTTCCAACACTAAAGACTGTCAGTGAATTAAAGAACAATTATTATCATCAACTGATTGACAGTGTGTTTAGGTATCATGGTTTCGTAGGAGTTTAGATGATCCCGTGTTCGTTTAAATTCTTCTAATTTTATTGTAATTTATAGTATATAGTTGTAGAAAACTTCATTTAAAAAACATAAAATTTGATAAAAATAGCGTTGTCTATTCGTGTCCACTCATGTCTATGTTTGGAAAACGTGCATCTGTATCCGTCGGATGTCTCTTAGGACACGAGTTTGGATAACAAAATTCGTACGAAGATAAATATTGTTCCGTTTGATTCATTTAGAATAAAAACTGGACACACTTTCGTCTGTCTCGGTCCAACAAATTCATACGCGTAATTAACGCATCTGAATAGCAAATAAATTTACCTAGTATTGACGATCGATTTTCGTCAATCGAACGCCAACACCCAAGTCCGGGTAGATATCACAGAATGGCTAAGCAAATCGAAACACAGAATACTAAAAAAGTAATTAACATCAAGAATTTATAGTGGTTCGGCAAGTTTTGCCTACATCCACTTTGAAGTAATATTTATTGTTTATACTGTATGATTACAAGTATAGTCCATTTGAATTACATAAATGAGGAGAAAAGAAGTTGAGTATTGAACATGACACAAGTCCTTGCGCATGAGAGCCAAGAGAAAAATCTTGAAGCCCCAAAGAGATCCTAAGCCAAAAATCTCTATGAATGTCTCAAAACCAAAATAAAGCCAAAATAAATCCCAAGCCAAGCCCAAGAAAGATCCATTTCCCGTATCCTGAATGGGTATTTATAGGTGAGAATTGGAGTGAAAGTAGGTAAGTGCAGCAATCCGAATTTCGATAGACCCGGTTTTTTTTTTCAAAAATCTAAATCTACCAAAGTCCAAGCTGATTTATCTGGTATACTGCAAAAAGGCAAAGATAAAGTATATCAAAGCTCAAGGTAAAAAAATATTCACAACGGAATGAATAAAATATGCTAGTACGTAAATACTTACCCTAAAGTGACATTGTCTAACAAGTGCCGCTAAGTTGTAATCTCTGCCACATGTCTAACCCGCGGGTTTGTTATGAGGAGGGGATCAGATCAAAAATTATGGTGAATGGACAAATTATACTTACTATAAATAACACGATGTATACGAGTCTATCACTAATTTACCTTTATTAAGTTTTTTGGGTTTATTACACATTGCACTTCTGGTTTCACACATAAATCGTACTGATCTATTCCAAGTAGATTAGCCTAATAAACCATATATATGTAGCTATATGGCCAAAATATCGAGCTACTCCCCATAGTACCCTCCACGAGTGGCCTCCATCATCGTACTATGAAAATGTATGAGACCTCCATCGCTACGCTACGAAAGCATACTAGACCATTCTGCAAAAGCACACTAAATCTCCATCGTTGCGCTATGAAAGCATACTAGACTATACTAATGTGAAAACCCTAAACCCTCGTGCCACGAAAGCAAGGTTAATCAGTGGAGCATAACACATAAACAATAACAACAGAATAGAAATATATCATTACTCCATATAATGTACATCAAATTACACTGGAAATAATATCAACATCAGATTGCACAGCATAACAAGATCATAGTTAGTACAGAATACAGTTTTAGTTTAATATAAAATGTCTGCAGCAGAATCAAACATAATACAGTCTGAGCAACACGATAGAAATGATAGAATCCATCTTCAACTCCATAGCTATCCCGAATGAGCCTGCTAAAACCTGAATATAAGGTTGCCCATGTAGAAAATAGGGGTACCCGAGTTTGCAAGTGAAACAAACCATGAGTCAGTATGAGTCAGTCATGGGACTAGTATGAGAAATCTTACTTAACCTAATTAATAATAAGGTCAATCACAGGACCACGCCGCTAATGCGGAACGGGTTTGCTCCATTGGATTGCCAGTGCATGAAATAAAATAAACCATTTAAATAACGCAATGCTTTTTAGAAAAATAAAGTCATTATAAGACGCGAGTCCCATCACACAATGCAACGCAAGCTGGAGGATAGAGTTTTACCTTATAATAGCCAAAATATGCTTGATACGTATAAAAAAAAATCATTTGATATTATTATTAATGTCTATATGTTTCAAAAACAATTTCAATCATAATTTATCAATCAAAGACGGTATGGGTACCATATATTATGTCGCCATATATAGGTTTGCAATTAAAACCGCACAATGTCGTATTGGAAGTTGGATTTCCATCATGAACCAAGGCAAGGGATCGTCCATACCGCATTCGAGACAATCTAGCCCATGTCTCAGTATCAGTCGCAACTGCACCTAGAGCGACAGGGCCGGTTCACACTTACGTTAGTGGATTATAATTCCTGAACAGTGCGTTTCCCCGCTCTATGGGGCGTAAGTCTGGTCAATATGTCGACCATATCATCCATCGGCCAAGTAGTGACCGATATATCCAAGGCGCCTCGCTTTACATCATCCACATAAGTAAAAATGTCAGGGATCAATACCATGATACGGCTCCTAGCTAGAAAGAAACGCATGTCCTCCCTGAGGTCCTCTCCCGTTTCTGGTTCACACCGAGGTGTGAGGCTCGCGAATTAACGCTATGCACAAAGCTATGCTATTTAAAATCGTGCTTTAATCATCAACCACAAGGCTCTGCTTTTCAACAAAAGCCTTGTTCATTTGCATCTCGGCATGCCACACTGACAATTTAGCCATGCGACTGATATCTATTGATATATAACCTCTAAGCTCGTACGTCTCAAAGAAAAAGTAAGAGAATAAATTCCCCGCCACTAAACAGATATATATTTAGTAGAAATCAATCAACACAGAATGAAATCCAATGTCATACGAACATCATCTACAAGTCCGTTCTGGGTCTGAACGGAACCGGAGGCACCTTATTTCTCGTCCCATATGTCCAATACAGGGGAGAGGCCTTCGCATATCCGGGCAATCAACAAGTACGTCCGGACCACTACCACTATAACCCCTCAATGAGAGCTACCCACGTCCAAGGCATCAGTAGTAATCCATTCGATGTGAAGATCAACTTGCACCATCTTCATATCTTTGACTTTTAATCGTCAATCAATTATTTGAAATGAGAATTAACTCGGCCTTTTCAAATAATTCGCGTATACATAGAATTCAAATCAATTTTTTTCATGGTTAAACTATTTGACATTTACATTTCAGTTTATTAATATAATTTTCATGTCAAATACATCCAACCATCAAAATATCTGATAAACCAAGTAAAATCGGTTTATTTCCATTCCACATCATTTATAATATTTTAAAATGATTTATCACTATTTATATATATATATATATATATATATATATATATAAATAGTTCATTTACTTCGAATGACGTTTCAGGTCATTCAGATTTAATTAAACATTTCACAAAATCTAACTATTGGATCTTAACAAATTTAATATCGTTGGAAAGATCATTCCAAAGCGAATCCAACGGTTCCAGTTTTGGGAAAATCCGATAGCCGGATTTCTCGGTATAATCGTTTAAAGTTACGATTTCAAAACGTGAACTGCAACGTCGTTATTCATTTTATTTTAATTTATACTCATGTACATAGATAAATATAATTCATTTGACGATTTCTGAACCATTTTTACTTCAAAATTTGGCTAACGCAATTAAATTTCGGAAAATTTCGTCATAGCCTCCTTTGTATGGGGAGGGGTTTGGAAATTTATTGGGCCGTATTAGGCACCCAATAAATCCAGAAACAAGATACACAATTTTTAGTGACCTATTTTATGCCCAAGAGAGTGTGTAAAGATCATAACTCCAGAGATAAATCTCGTCACCTTGTCTAGTGTTGAAAAATAATAATCCATGTGCCATATCAAAAAACAGGAGAGACGTGAATATTATTAACTCCAGACCCGTGTGGGGTTTTTATTTCATCTGGCAATTTACCATTATATTTTATTTAGTCCATATCAGTCCTCAGTTCAACCTATAATTTAGTCATCGCCATACGAGCGTCTTGCCCGTATGGTAATCCCAACCTCGTCACATAAGCTCCAAGTGCTTATATTGTATATGATAGAGTATGCTATCTTCACGTTGTACGCCATGTAGTTTAGTTCAAAATTAATTGTTGTTATTCTATAGTGTTGTTTATAATCTCACACAGAACAACCAGCACACTGCATCCAATGACATTCACAGAAGTTTATATAATAAATAAAATTGTGCAGCCAACTCATTAAGGTTTACCTATTTGTCGGACACACAATATATTTCTCTACTCAACAGCCAATCCATTTACCTGTTTAGCATATGTATATATATATATATATATATATATGCATATCTAAGCTAAAAATAATATTTTTAGCAAACAAATATTCATTTCCATACATGACAATTTTATTCACTTCATTAGCATGTTAAAAATATATTTTTAACTGACAAATATTTATTTCCACACACGACTATTTTTAACACTTCATATACATGTTAAAAATAATATTTTCAATGAACAGACATTTATTTCAACACGTGGTTATTTTTAACACTTCATATTCATGTTAAAAATAATATTTTCAATGAATAAACATTTTTTTTCAACACATGGTTATTTTTAACACTTCATATTCATGTTAAAAATAATATTTTCAATGAATAAACGTTTATTTTTCAACACATGGTTATTTTTAATTTATAAACATTTTTATTAACACATGAATATTTTTAGTGGTTCATACATACAATAAAGATGTTATTTTTATTGTTCAAACATTTTATTACAAACATGAATATTTTTAGTGGTTCATACATACAATAAAGATGTTATTTTTATTGTTCAAACAATTTATTTCAAACATGAATATTTTTAGTGGTTCATACATACAATAAAGATGTTATTTTTATTGTTCAACATTTTATTTCAAACAACAACTATTTTATATAGTTCATTTCAGTAAATTTCGGCACTATAACGGCAAGGTATTTAGTACCGGCACCGTGTCTGAGCACGGCTCCTCTGCTAACCTAGGCCTTGCAGCATTACAATAATTTCATTTCCATAATTTCCACAATACCATTCATTTTCACCACACAATGAATTTACCAAAAACACAATCAATTTTGTTGCAATCACAATCAATCATTCACAATCACAATCAATTTTACACGACAATCATCACCCAATCATTTATGGTTTAACCGAAAGTAGTGTCAGGAGCTACTAAGCCCCATTTGCAACCTATTATATTTTTCTCCATTTTATTTGAATTTAGAAATCTCCTATTGGATTCCTCTCCTTCTAAAATTGTACAAAGCTCCGAATGTGTTTCAGTCTCTTCTAGAATGTAGAATACGCTGCAACGAGTCAAATGTCTCTTATTTCACTGGATTTCGACAACATATGAAAAAGATATTATTTTTATTCGTTAATCTAACTTTGCAACATTTTTAAGTGTTGTAAACTCTTTAAATAATACACTATGTTACCTTCAGTTTTGATTCAAAACTAGATTTGCAAATTTCTTCCAATTCATGTATTATGAAGCCGATCAACTTGCACCACGTCGAACGGCTAGGAGACCCGCGCCGGCGCCACCCTCCTGATAGTGAAGTCGACCGCACCTAGGTGGAGTTATGGAGCTTCGAACGGCGGCACTTGGAGAGGGTAATTTGAACAAAATACTGAACGATGGGTTTCCAAACTGGTATGGATTTGTAGAGGGGGAAATTCTCTACGGAATTGCCTTAAGAACCACTGGATTTCATTGAGTAAATTAGAAGAAAAATCAAGAGGAGAAGGATTCAACAATTCCTCACGTTCGATATAGGAGGTGGCGCAATTTTCTGGAAATGGACGAGGGTTTAAGGGAGAATGTGATTAGCTAGGATATTTATATTTTAATTCTTTCAATTCAAAAATACCCAATTTTCCACACGAACTCCAAATCAAACCCAATGACTATCACCTCTAGCTAAATACCCCCATTTCGGAGACAATGGAACATGTTTCGTAAGCCTATTCGACTGTTTCAGTCAGTTTTTCTTCAGATTAAAATATATAACATTCAGTATTGAATTTGAACGTACTTTTTAATTTACCGGGGCCATATACTGATTCCAATAATTCTCGAAAAATAAATCTAGCTATGTTTTGACGATACGGTCCTAACAAAATTAATTTCATCGAATTTGGAGACCATTTGAAAAATTGCCTTTTTTAGTCGATCCAATTCAAACTGAAATGATCAAACGCGTTTTAATTTACCACGCTAACATATTAATTCAATAAAATATGGAATTTTAAACCTAGCAATAATTTGACATTCCACATCCAACAAAGTGGTTTCATCGAAAACGGAGTTCGTTTGCAAAATGGATATTTTTATGGGTTATATTGTTATTTAAAAATGGAATTTTTAAATTTTGACCAAATTTCTGTTAAAATTTCCTTAAAATAAATTTTCAAATTGGTTCTGATTTTCCGGCTTGTTACAATCTACCCCAGTTAAAACTTTTCGTCCTCGAAAAGGAAACAATAGTAAAGTAAGAAACGAAATGGAAATAGAATATATTGTAAATGTACCTTGCACCAGAGCTAATCAGAGATGTCCACTCTGCACTTGGGATAAGCCTATTTATTGCTATCTTTTGTTTCCTATGTACAGTCTCTAGGATCTCCACTCCATTGCACTTTAACTAAATGTATCTTCTTGTTCCTTAGAACCTTGGTTTCTTTACCAATAATCTTTATGGGCTCCCTTCTCACTGCTAATTTCGGAGTAATATCCAAATCTTGTTGGGTTGCTCCTTCCACGACCAAGTCTGGATCATGCACATGTTTACGAAGTTGAGAAACGTGAAACACATCATGCACTCCGGGCAACCAGTCTGGCAACTGAACCCTGTAAGCAAGAGTAACAATTCTTTCGAATATAGGAAACGGACCAATATATCTAGGTGTCAACTTCCTTGTCTTCCTGAATCAAACTACTCCTCTCATTGGAGAAACTCTTAAATATACATAATCACCAACAGAAAAAGCCAAAACTCTTCTTCTAGAATCTGCATAACTTTTTAGTCGGCTTTGAGCTGCTTGTAGTCTCTTCTTAATGAAATCAACTTTATCTTAAGCTTCTCGAATCATATCTGGAACCAATATCAATCGATTGTCTGGTTCTACCCAACATGCAGGAGATCTACATGGTATACCATACAATGCTTCGAACTGTGACATTTTCAAGCTTGCTTGATAGCTGTTACTATATGAAAACTCAGCCAAATGCAAGTGATATTCCCACGATCCGCCAAAATCAAGTATACAACTCCGCAACAAATCTTCTAATATACGATTCACCCTCTCAGTTTGGCTATCTGTCTTAGGATGATATGTGGTGCTAAGATTCAGCTTTGTTCCCAACTCTTCTTGAAATGCTTCCCAGAACTTACCAGCGAAAATTGGATCTCTATCACTGACAAAACTGCTAGGCAGTCCATGTAGTCTAAGGATTTCTTTGAAATATACTTGCGCCAGATTCAGAGCTGTTCTATTTGATCTGACAGGTATAAAATGGGCGGTCTTCGTGAAACGATCTACGATCACCCATATGTTGTCATTACCTTTCCTGGTATGAAATCCATGGAAATTTGATCCCACTTCCAATCTGGAATCTCCAATGGTTGCAACAATCCGGCGAGTTTCTATTGATCACTGTTGACCTGTTGGCAAGATGAAGACCTGCTAACATATATGAAAATGTCCCTTTTTATAGATCTCCACCATAATGTGTGTTTGATATCATTATACATTTTACACACTCCTGGATGGATACTAAGCTTGGATTTGTGACATTCATCCATCACTTCCCTTCGGAGCTCAGGAATATTCGAAACACAAGTTCGGCCTTTTAACCTCATAACTCCCTTATTCAGAAACTCGAGGCTTTGCCTTTCTAAATTCTCTTACTAATCCTCTGAATGAAGTGATCATCTTTCTGAAGAACATATATTTTATCAACCAATGAAGGCGTAATAACAAGACTGACGATGATTACATTCTTTCTGCTATGCGCATCAGCTACAACATTGGCTTTCCCCGGAGTATACAAAATATCCAGATCGTACGCTGCTAGAAATTCTAGCCAACACTGCTGTCTCAAATTCAAATCCTTATGGGTGAACAAATACTTTAACAACTTATGATCTGTGTATAATTCGAACTTCTCACCCAATAGATAGTGCCTCCATATTTTTTAAAGCAAACACGATGGCTAACAACTCAAGATCATGAGTAGCATATCTCTTCTCATGCGGCTTCAACTGACGGCTAGCATAAGCAACTACTTGGCCTCTTTGCATCAATACCGCACCTACTCCTTCAAGCGAAGCATCTGTATAGACCATCAAATCTTGATTGCCATCAATAATAGTCAACATTGGAGCAGTATTTAACCTTAATTTCAACTCCTGAAAAGCTGCCTCACATTCTGGAGTCCAATTAAATCTTGCGTGCTTCTTTGTAAGCTTTGTTAATGGACTAGATAGCTTCGAAAAATCTTTAACAAATTTCAAATAATAACTATCCAATCCTAGAAAACTTCTGACTTCTGGGGCGTACTAGGCTGTTCCAATCTTGAATAGCTGTAATTTTGCTTGGATCCACTGAGATTCTGTCCTTTGATACTACGTAATCAAGGAAGTTCACTTCTTCTTGCCATAATATACATTTAGAAAATTTGGCTTTTAAAACGTTCTTTCTCAGTATTTCCAAAATTTGTTCCAAATGTTTAGTGTGCTCGCTAACTGACTTAGAGAAGATCAACATATCATCAATGAAAACCAGTACGAATTTATTCAAGATGTCTGGAAACACTCGATTTATTGGATCAAAAAAATAAGCTGGAGCGTTACATAAGCCGAACGACATTACCAACCACTCATAGAATAAGCCTGGACCTCTGAATGCTGTCAAAGGAACACATTCTTCGACAATACACAATTGATGGAAACCTGTAGCTAGATCCATTCTCGAAAATACTTGCGCTCCATTCAAGCGGTCTAATAAATCATCAATTCGCGGTAATGGATATTTATTCTTTAATTTTTGCTTGTTGAGGTCTCGGTAATCCACACATAGTCTGAGAGTAATGTCTAATTTTGGAACAAATACCATAGTAGCTCCCCAACTAGAGAAACTAGGCCTGATCAGACCTTTCCATAGCAGTTGTCGAGTTTTATCGCCCAATTCTTCTTTTTCCTCCAAGGTCATTCCTCGAATTGCATGCACTACTGGCCTTGCGTTCGGAACTAGATCGATCTTGAAATCAATTCCTCTACGCGGAGGTAAGCTATCAACTTCTTCAAACACATCCGCATAATTCTTGACGATAGGAATATTTTCAATTAAAGTAGGAGAAACATCAAGAGCAGACCAAAATTCTTTTCTATCTGAATTTGGACCTTCACATGGTATGGTTCTATACTTTCGGAATTTAGTTCTAGCCTTAACACTTCTCTCGGCGCATTTTATTTTAGCTTCGTATTTGGTTAACCAATCTAATTCTAAAATAAGTTCAAATTCGGTAAAATTCATGATGAACGAGATGGAAGGGAATCGATAACAGGAATAAGAGACAGACACCTCCACAACACCAACTAAGATGGAGGGAACCCCAATTGAATTATGGACACTAATGAGTTCTTTGAGCTTTCTTAATTTTAAATTCAATTTCTTAACCACATTACTTGAAATAAAGCTTCGTGACACGCCTGTATCAACTTTAATTGGAATATTTTTGACAGTAAGCATGCCTTCCAAAACATCTGGCCTTCCCTGACTAGCTGAGGGTGTTGCAGCATCTGTCGTGTTATTGACTTGAGCCACCTTGGAGATTTTTAAAAGCCGACAATCTCGCTTTATATGACCAGACTTATGGCAAATATTGCATTTCCTGGTCTCTTGAAACTTATTATTGGATCTAGATCCATCATTCTTTCGCTTCTTTGAAGATTTGCAATTCCTTAGTAAATGCCCTTGCTTATTGCAGTTATTGCATGTGGCAGTCGTTAATGGTTCTTTCTTAGATTTGACCCCTTTCTTATTGGCTTTAGGCTTCTTATTGGCCTCAGGCTTCGTACTTGCCTCAGGACTGTTAGTTTCAAACTTCCTTTTGTTTCTTGAACTGTCTTCCTCTTCATCTTTCAAAACACCTAGTTTATCAAGATTCTCATAGCGACAAGCCATTTCTATCATCTTTGAAAAAGGAAGATCCAAATGTGCAGTTACTCTACTTTCGTATTTTCTTTGAAGTCCGTTAATAAATCTTAGATTCTTCCTTAAAGGATTTTCAATTAACTTCGGGCCAAAATGAGAAATTCACTAAATTTATTTTGGTACTTCCGAATGGACATATCGCCTTGTTTCAGATGGTAGAACTCATCATATAGCCCCTCAGTTGCTTCTAGAGGAATAAATCTTTCTTTGAAAATTTCTTTAAATTTACCCCAGGTAATATTACCTTCTGGATTTTCCCTAGTAACAGTTTCCCACCATATTAAAGCTTCGTCTTTGAGTGCCCAAGATGCCAATAATCTTTTCTGATCATCTCTCAGCTTTAAGCCTTCCAAAATTCTCTCAGAAGAATGCTTCCATGCTTGCGTTTCAATAACAGACTCTTTGCCCAAGAATGGTACTCCACCTAGATTTCGATACTTCTTTACTAGAACTTCTAGATCTAGTTCTGGCTGTGGAAGCACAATTGGCTCATTAGATTGCTGAACCATAGAATTACTTCTTCTGCTTATGCCACTCATTTTCTATGATTTCTGCAAATAGCAGACAAAAAGTCAGGCCAACAGAAAAGATATTGTAAAGCATAGAGACATATATATATATAACAATAAATGCATCTGTTGGGGTGTATTTTATTCTGCTATACCCATTCTAGGACATTACTGATCCTATCTATAATGAGTTACTCGCCCTAGAATACTATTGATTCTATTTCTGACGAGTTCGTTAACATGTTATATTCCTGAGCTAAGGTTAACCAAAGCTCTGATACCAACTGTGAAAACCCTAAAACCCCGTGCCATGGAAGCAAGAATAATCAATGGAGCATAACACATAAACAATAACAGCAGAATAGAAATATATCATTACTCCAGATAATGTACATCAAATTACACTGGAAATAATATCAACATCGGAGTTGCACAACATAATAGGATCATACTTAGTACAAAATACAATTTTAGTTTAATATAAAATGTCTGCAGTAGAATCAAACATAATATACATAATACAGTCTGAACAACACAATAGAAATGATAGAATCCATCTTCAGACCCATAGCTATCCAGAATGAGCCTGCTAAAACATGAATACAAGGCTGCCATGTAGAAAATAGGGGCACCCGAGGTTGCAAGTGAAACAAACTACGAGTCAGTCATGGGACTAGTATGAGAAATCTTACTTAACCTATTTAATAATAAGGTCAATCACAGGACCAAGCTGCTAACGTGGAACGGGTTTACTCCCTTAGACTGCCAGTGCATGAAATAAAATAAACCATTTAAATAACGCAATGCTTTTTAGAAAAATGAAGCCATTATAAGATGCGGGTCCCATCACACAATGCAACACAAGCCGGAGGATAGAGTTTTACCTTATAATGGTCAAAATATGTTTGATACGTATAAAACAAAATCACTTGATATTATTATTAGTGTCTATATGTTTCAAAAACAACTTCAATCATAATGTATCAATCATAGATGGCATGGTTACCACATATCATGTCGCCATATATAGGTTTACAATTAAAATCGCACAATGTCGTATTTGAAGTTGAATTTTCATCATGAACCAAGGCAAGGGATCGTTCTTACCGCATTCGATGCAATGTATCCCATGTCTCAGGATCATTCGCAACTGCACCTAGAGCAACAGGGCCGGTCCACACTTACGTTAGTGGATTATAATTCCTGAACAATGCGTTTCCCCGCCTTATGGGGGTAAGTCTGGTAAGTATGTCGACCATATCATCCATAGGCTCTGTAGTAACCGATATATCCGAGGTGCCTCGCTTTCCATCATCCATGTAAGTAAAAAATGTCTAGGCTCCATACCATGACACCACTCCTAGCTAGAAAGAAATGCATGTCCTCGCTGAGGTCCTCTCCCATTTCTGGTTCACACCGGGGTGTGAGGCTCGCGAATTAACGCTATACACAAAGCTATGATATTTAAAGTCGTGCTTTGATCATCAACCATAAGGCTCTGGTTTTCAACAAAAGCCTTGTTCATTTGTATCTCGGCATGCCAGACTGATAATTCAAGCCATACGACTGATATCTATCGATATATAACCTCTAAGCTCGTACGTCTCAACGAAGGGTGCTAAGCAAGAGAATAAATTCTCCGCCACCAAACAGATATATATATATATATTTAATAGAAATCAATCAACACAGAACGAAATCCATTGTCAGACACACATCCATTTACAAGTCCGTTCTGGGTATGAACGAAACTGGTGGCACCTTATTCCTCATCCCATATGTCCAATGCAGGAGAGAGGCTCTTGCACATCCAGACAATCAACAAGTACGTCCAGACCACTACCACTATAACCCCTCCATGGGAGCTACCCACATCCAGATCATTAATAGTAATCCATTCGATGTGAAGATCATCGGTCTTGCACCGTCTTCATATCTTCGACTTTTAATCGTTGACCAGTTATTTGCAATGAGAATTAACTCGGCCTTTTCAAATAATTCGCGTATACATAGAATTCAAATCAATTCTTTTCATGGTTAAACTATTTGGCATTTACGTTTCAGTTCATTAATATACTTTTCATGTCAAATACATACAACCATCAAAATATCTGATAAACCAAGTAAAATCGGTTTATTTCCATTCCACATCGTTTATAATATATTAAAACAATTTATCACAATTTTTATATATACAAAAATAGTCCATTTTCATCGAACGACGTTTCAGGTCATTCGATGGCACTAGCGCTGTTCTCATTCAGATTTGAATTAAACATTTCACAAAATCTAACCATTGGATCTTAACAAATTCTATATCGTTGGAAAGATCTTTCCAAAGCAAATCCAACGGTTCTAGTTTCGATAAAATCCGATGGCCGAATTTCTCGGTATAATCGTTTAAAGTTATGATTCCAAAACGCGAATTGCAGCGTCGTTATTCATTTTATTTTAATTTATATTCATATATATAAATAAATATAATTCATTCGACGATTTCTAAACCATTTTCACTTCAAAAATTTGGCTAACGCCTTTAAATTTCAGAAAATTTCGCCAAAGCCTCCTTTGTATGGAGAGTGGTTTGGAAATTTATTGGGTCGTATTAGGCACCCAATAAATCTAGAAACAGCATACACAATTTTTAGTGACCTACTCTATGCCCAAGGGAGTGTGTAAAGAACATAACACAAGAGATAAATCTCGGCACCTTGTCCAGTGTTGGAAAATAAATAATGCATGTGCCGTATCTAAAAACAGGAGAGACGTGAATATTATCAACTCCAGACCCGTGTGGGGTTTTTATTTCATCTGGCAATTTACCGTTATATTTTATCTAGTCCATATCAGTCCTCAGTTCAACCTGTAATTCAGTCATCGCCATACGAGCATCTTGCCCGTAAGGTAATCTCAACCTCGTCACATAAGCTCCAAGTGCTTATATGGTATATGATAGAGTATGCTATCTTCACGTAGAATGCCATATAGTGTAGTTCAAAATTAATTGTTGTTATCCTATGGTGTTGTTTATAATCTCACAGAACAACCAGCACACAACATCCAATGGCATTCACAGGATTTTATATAATAAATAAAATTGCGCAGCCAACTCATTAAGGTTTACCTATTTGTCGGGCACGCAATATATTTCTCTACTCAACAGCCAATCCATTTACCTGTTTAGCATATGTGTATATATATATATATATATATATATATGCATATCTAAGCTAAAAATAATATTTTTAGCAAATAAATATTCATTTCCATACATGACAATTTTATTCACTTCATTAGCATGTTAAAAATGATATTTTTTACTAATAAATATTTATTTCCACACACAACTATTTTTAACACTTCATATACATGTCAAAAATAATATTTTCAATGAATAAACATTTATTTCAACACATGGTTATTTTTAACACTTCATATTCATGTTAAAAATAATATTTTCAACGAATAAACATTTTTTTTAACGCATGGTTATTTTTAACACTTCATATTCATGTTAAAAATAATATTTTCAATGAATAAATATTTATTTTTCAACACATTGTTATTTTTAATGAATAAACATTTTTATCAACACATGAATATTTTTAGTGGTTCATACATACAATAAAGATGTTATTTTTATTGTTCTTTTATTTCAAACATGAATATTTTTAGTGGTTCATACATACAATAAAGATGTTATTTTTATTGTTCAAACATTTTATTTCAAACAACAACTATTTTATATATTTCATTTTAGAAAATTTTGGCATTACAACAACAGGGTATTTAGCACCGGCACCATGTCTGAGCACGACTCCTCTGCTAACCTAGGCCTCGCAGCATTACAATAATTTCATTTCCATAATTTCCACAATACCATTCATTTTCACCACACAATGAATTTACCACAAACATAATCAATTTTGTTGCAGCCACAATCAATCATTCACAATCACAATCAATTTCATACCACAATAATCACCCTTTTATCCATGGTTTAACAGAAAGTAGTGTCAGGAGCTACTAAGCCCCGTCTGCAACCTATTATATTTTTATCCATTTTATTTGAATTTAGAAATCTCACATTGGGTTCCACTCCTTCTAAAATTGTAGAGAGCTCCGAATGCGTTCCAGCCTCTTCTAGAATGTAGAATACACAGCCATGAGTCCAATATCTCTTGTTTCACTGGATTTCGTCAACTACGAAAAAGATATGATTTTTATTCGTTAATCTAACTTTGCAACGCTTTTAAGTGTTGTAAACCCTTTAAATAACACACGCTGTTACCTTCAATTTTGATTCAAAACTAGGTTTGAAAATTTCTTCCAATCCGTGTAGTATGAAGGCGATCAGCTTGCACCACGTCGAAGGGCTAGGAGACCCGCGCCGGCGCCACCTTCTGATGGTGAACTAGATCGCGCCTAGGTGGAGATACAGAGCTTTGAACGGTGGCATTTGGAGAGGGTGATTCGAACAAAATACTGAACGATGGGTTTCCAAACTTGTATAGACCTGTAGAGGGGGAAATTCTGTACGGGATTGCCTTAAGAACCACTGGATTTCATTGAGTAAATTAGAAGAAATCAAGGGGAGAAGGATTCAACAATTTCCGTCTTTCGATATAGGAGGCAACGCGATTTTCTGGAAATGGACGAGGGTTTAAGGGAGAATGTGATTAGCTAGGATATTTATTTTTTAATTTTCAATTCTTTTAATTCAAAAATACCCAATTATCCACATGAACTCCAAATCAACCCCAATGACTGTCGCCTCTAGCTAAATACCCCCATTCCAGACACAATGGAATATGTTTCCTAAGCCCATTCAACTGTTTCAGTCAGTTTTTCTTCAAATTAAAATATATAACATACAATATTGAATTTGAACGTACATTTTAACTTACCGGGGCCACGTACTGATTCCAAAAATTCCCGAAAAATAAATCTAGCTATGACGATATGGTCTTCACAAAATTAATTTCGTCGAATTTGGAGACCATTTGAAAATGACCTTTTTTTGGGCGATCCAATTCAAACTGAAATGACCAAACATGTTTTAATTTACCACGCTCACATATTAATTCCGAAAATTATAGAATTTTAAAGCTAGCAATAATTTGACATTCCGGATCCAACAATAGTGGTTTCGTCTAAAACAGAGGTTGTTTGCAAAATGGCTATTTTTAAGGGTTATATTGTTATTTAAAAATGGAAATTTTAAATTCTAACCAAATTTCTGTTAAAAATTCCTTAAAATAAAATTTTATATTAGTTTTGATTTTCCGGGTTGTTACAACTACGAAAGCAAATAAGCCTCTGCCCCTGGTCCCTTGCGCCACTAAGGCGCCCTAACCCTGAGTTCCCCCATAGAACTCAGTCGGGAGCATTCTATATCTGTAAAGGACATTTCGTTAGGCCTAAATTATAGATATTCATCAATTCGTCTGTCTCTCTCGGTGGCTATAGCCCCATTAGGCTCCCCCATCTAATGAAAGACCATTTTAAGAGCTAGGTGACCATCCTTAACAAACAATCTAAACACCCATGTAGTCCCTCATCTAATGACCCGATAGTAAAAGATTATTGGCCTCTTGATTTAGCTCCAGTCTTTTCCGTACTCGCTTCGACTGACGATGATTATTATCCGATGACCTAATATCTTTTGTTGGGTCCTGACCATGAGGCCTCTCACCCTGAAGCAGTCACCGAATCATCCTAGAAAGCATCCCAATCAATCTTTAGGCTTCCTCCAACTATAAATGCATCCAAGGCAAACACACTGGAGGGAACCGTACAGACCATGCCTCTGTGTGTACAAATTCTTTAGGCCTACCACAGATGGCCATCACGGAGTATGCTTATGTCCCGTCAAAGTCTTGCACTTCCCTCCAGTCCCATCGAAGTCTTACACTTCCCTCCATTCCCGTCAAATAATTTGAACGTGCTCCCACCGCGTTTGTAAAAAAAGGAATTTTAACAATAATTAATTTAATTAATTAATTAGCTTTCCAAAAATTGGATTTCCGCAAATGGTGGAATTTGACCATGAAACTTGCACCGTTGCATTCATGATAGAATTTTGGTCAACTTTCTTGTTTGGAACTTCGCGAACGGAGTCCGTATTAAAAAGTTACGGATGAAATACGAAAACAGATGGAAAATAAATATATAAGAATCTATAATTATTTAATACCATTTATAACCCGTTAGATTTAATTATATAAAGAATGAAAAGTTACGGATGGATCTTTATATAATTAAATCTAATGGTCTTTGGTCATTGCTACGTATATAAATAAAGAGATAAACCCTCGATCTCTTATTCATGTTTTCTCAAGATAGTAGTGAAGCTCTGGCATTCCCAATTCACCAATTTCTTTTAAAAACTGAATTATAAATATACAGATCAGATTAACAAGAATTGGAGAGTTCAGATTCATATTTATGAAAAAGAGGTGGTTCTCCGATTTGGTAATTTATATTATAGGATTTCGTTCTTCTTCTTTTGTTCTTCTTTCAAATCAACAAATACAAATCTATGTTTGTAAATCACCTTTGAAAATAAATTGTAAATCCGTAAGTTTTGCGAATTATAAGCCTAAAATTTGTACCATTTTAAGATTTGGATAGTTTTCTGGACAGTCAATATAACGAAGCTTTGGGAGAGAGTTTGCGAACAGCGTTTGAGGAGGCTGACAAGTGTCTCTAGGAATAAATTTGGTTTTATGCTTGGAAGGTCAACCACTGAGGCGATTTTCTTGGTTTGGCAACTTATGGAGAGATACATGGAGCAGAAGAAAGATCTCCACATGGTTTTAATTGAATTGGAGAAGGCTTATGACGTAGTGCCGATAAGGGTTATGTGGTGGGCGCTAGAAAGGAAGAGAGTGCCATCAAAGTATATTACTCTTATCAAGGATATGTACGAGGGGGTTATGACTACTGTCAGGGCATGCGATGGTGAGACTAGAGACTTTATAATTACATAGGATTACATCAAGGTTCGGCTTTGGGCCCCTATATTTTTGCATTAATGATGGATGAGATAACAAAAGATAAAGGGAGATTCCTTTGTGTATGATTTTTGCTGATAATTTTGTGCTGATTGATGAAAGTAGAATAGGGGTTAATTGACAACTGGAGTTGTGGAGGGAGACCTTGGAATCAAAGGGTTTCAGGCTTAGCAGAATTAAAACAGAGTATATGCAGTGTGAGTTTAGCGGTGTCAGCTCAGATGACGGAGAGGTCACCCTGACCGGTAGAGTAGTACCCAAGAAGGAATCGTTTCGATACTTAGGATCTATGTTGCAGTATGATGGGGAGATTGATAAGGATGTTAGTTTTAGAATTCAAGCAGGATGGGTGAAATGACGACTAGCATTCTCTATGATAAGAAGATTCCTCAGAAGCTTAAAGGAAAATTCTATAGGACAGCAATCTGGCCTGCAATGTTATATGGTGCAGAATGTTGGCCTACTAATAGGCAACACATCCAGAAGATAAGTGTTGCAGATACGCGGATGCTTCGTTAGAGCTGTGGGCATACCAGACGATATTGGATTAGAAATGAGGATATTCGGGAAGAATTTAGAGTTGCACCTATTGAAGAGAAGTTAGTCCAACATCGCTCGAGATGCTTTAGACATATCCAACATAGACCATACGATGCACCTGTGCGCGTTGGAATTATAGGCCGCACCGAATGTCGAAAGAGAGGTAGAGGTCGACCAAAAATGACATGGAAGGAGATAATAAAGAGAGATTTAAGTAATTGGAGTATATCTGAAGAGCTGGTAGTGGATAAGAGTGCATCGAAGTTGGCAATCCATGTACCAGAACCTTAGTCATTTTTTTAGATTTTATTTCACTTTTATTGAACCTTTTTACTTTTTTGGTACTATTTTAGACTTTATTACACTTTTATTGAACCTTTTTTGTATTATTATTTAAAAAAACCTTTATCAGATGCTTTTTATCTATTTGGTTATTTTAAACTCTTTTTTTATATATATTATTATCATTATTATTAATTTTATTTTAATTTAATTTTGGGTTCCATATCTAGCCAACCCCGACTTGTTTGGGATATATGGCTTTGCTGTTGTTGTTTATAACAACTTATATAATTCATTTGTATTGAATCTAAATTACATGCCTAAAAGTTATCAGATTTGTTTATTTTGTCAAAACTGAAATATTATGAATATTAATTAAGTATGAATTGTATGTCGTTTTATATATCATCTTGCCTACAGTTGTTCTTAAATTGATGTGGTTATTGTAAACACCTTGGATCTCGAAATCAGTCTCAAAAATTATAATTAGAAGTATAGAATTTTATTCCAAATTCGTTGGATTTGGGTATTGATTTGTAAATTGTGCAGTTTTTGGTTAAAATAATCATAAGCCTATTTGTGTTTGATATTGTTTGGGGTTTTACTTGGTTATTAAAATTTTTGTCCTTTTTTACTTTTTCTTTTTGCATAAAATGACATTATTTGAAATCAACAAGAAACATAAATAAATCAAATAAGAAGAGATGTGCAAACTGACGTATTTTTGTATGTAGCTTGCAACATCAATTCTAAACAAAACATTATCTTTTTTCCTTGGGATTTAGAACGTATCAATTTTCCTCTTTTAAATAGTTTGGGCAAATTTTACAATAATTATAGTAAATAACATTTCATAAGATTTTGAATCTTAAAATAAGATTAAACAAGGTTGTTTTGATCGTCAGTTAGACTAGAACATAAATAATAAATGTTAATCAAATAAAATTAGTAACTATGTTAATTATACGTTTAAAATATAAATATATATATATATGTATGTATATATATATTATAACCTTATCTGTCCAAATCTACGTAAGTAACGTTATTATATTAAATTTTTGTTTGTTGTTATGTGTTTGGATAGTTTCCATTTTATGGGAATGTACATGAAAATATAATCCATATAGAATGAAAATAATATTATGAACGTTATAGCTATAAATGTAATTGATTTCCTATAAATAAAAAGGGGCCATAGGTAAGGTAATAAATATTATGGAAATAATACCAATCCTGCTTCAAGGCAGGATATTGTGGTATAGAAGGTCATCCGTAATTATGCGGGGCGCATAGGGTCTCATCTGCTAATAGTATTGCGGGAAATATCCAACTACCAAGCCTAAATATAACTAATATATATAGTCCAATTGATCAATAATTCATCAATTCATCCAAACATCCAACAAACAACATATAAAAATTATATTAAATAAAATTTGGTTTATAATAAATTATAAACGAATATAGAGAGTGAGTTTACTCACATTGATTTTATTTATCGAAATAGCGATTTGTTTTCAATTAAATTAAACAAATGTTTTACTTAATTGAAAATCATAGTTGGCTCTAATTCACTTCAATCTAATATCATTGCAAAGTAATTCCCCGTATGATTTCCATGGATCCTATTTTGTTTGATTCCGATAACGCACGAAATATATATATGCATTATAAATTTGATACAATTTTAATCAGTGATTAATTTGTTAATTAAAAATTAAATAAATAATTAAATTTACTTTAATTCACATTTTCATATCTTATCCCTCAAATGCAAACTTCGGTCTCTGTCATCTCCTGAACTGCTACTACATCACCAACAAATCTCCTTTATGATCTGTAAAACTGCACCACCATACACGCTAAGCATTCACCAGTACCACCTCTAAAACTCAGCACCAATCCAACTGCCTACCACATTGAACTCCACAATCATTAGAAAAAAAAACTATCAATGCAAACATCAGTTCAAAATAGTCAGCTCAATCATCTCAGGCACATCAAAATTTCCTAAACTCCCCTACAATAAACCATTCCTTCCTTCTCAAACTGCATCGTATACAGATTTGATCAAACTTCCTTAACAACCTCAGCGCATACTGCCTTCATCAATCCACTGCGCCACCATCGGTATTAACACCTTTCTTTCACAATAGCACAATACAATACTACAAATAAATCACGCCATTGCTACAATCAACCGTGCATCACCATAAACACTAACTGCCTTTAACACTGCTGTAGCAAAACACGACGTCTTTTAGTTCGGTTTCGAACACAAATCCAACCAAATCCGACACTGCCCCTATCCTTAGTCCACTGCCACGACCTTCGATCTCCAGGTAATCGCAACGTAATCCTACACTCCACCTCAAGACACACGCCATTCCACCCAACCATTACCTACAGGCCAACTTCTGTCGCCACTCCAATGTCACGACCTCTCCAGTAGTCCCCTCTTCATCCCAGTTCCATTATCTCTTCATCCCAGTTCCATTATCAATTACAACAGCAGGTCGAGAAGCAACATCCATAACTCATATTAGTTTACAAAAATAGGGTCCACGCTGAAGGAGATCCGATGAAAGTTGGAGCAACCGCTCATGGTAACTCGGCTATCGTGCGTAGAGCAGATCGGTGACAACTTCGACCAAAAGCAACAAAGATCAATTTAATAAAAATTCAATATTTAAGAGGAGGACATCATGGAATTATATTTTTTTAATTAGAGAACGAAATCAATTTTTCTTTGGAATGGAAGAAGGGGCAGCTTCGATTTGTTCTTCGCTGCCTGGAGAGAAAGGTGAATGAAAGGGAAAAACAGAATGGAAAGAACGAGGGTATGGTCTCGTATAAATAGGCGAAAGGAGAACATGTTGTATGCTATAAATTAAAGTTTGTTTGGCTTGGGAACAAATTAGGGTGGCGCGTGTAAGTGAATTCAAAGTAGGCATGCGCTATAGGTTTAAATTCTTTGCGTTTTAAGACTGAGTGTAATGACCCGGATTTTTAGTGCAAAAATATTTAATTATGAAAGTGATTAAACTAGAATTTAAATAAATTGAATTTAGAAAGTACGAGTTATTTAATATAACTAAATCGAATCTGGAATTAAATATGAAATTAAGTAAATTTCGAAGCTTATGAAAAATCATATTTGAATGTGAACAATAATATTAATTTATTATTAAAAAATGGAAGTGTTTGAAAATCGATTAAATATTAATTCGATTTTATTTACACGCTAAAATAGTTGCTTTTAAAATCGGGTTCGGAATTCGGTGAAACTAGATTCCTCGAGTCCAGAATATTGAATTATAGTCGGCTGTCAAATTTCATCGCATTTGGATATGTTTGGTGGTCGTTGCGAGCTTATAACGTCGATGAGAATATAAATGAATATAATACATAAAATATCTAACCAAGATATCTATAAAAGGATGTCTATAAATAACCTTTCTTCACATCATAACCTAAATTATTTTCTATAGCAAACATCAAAGAGACCGCCTCCTTTTCTAATCTTTCCTTAAATTATATAAAATCAGATACTCAGCGGAAACAAGCGATGCTAGATTTGTTAGAATCGGGTGAGAGAGAGCATCGTTGTGGTGTGCCAGGATTTTTGTGTGGTAGTTTTAGGGGAGTTCTACTTTTTTTCCAGCGTAGGATTGAGCTGGAATCTGATGGGCTTAGGTGATGAATTGGGTTGAGGTGAGGGCGGCCTAGCGTTCGTAAAGCAGAGGCACATCTATGGAGTGGGATTTGGAAAGGCTCGACCCTGTTTGGGTGGGTGCGATTCCATGGCAGTGGCGGGGGTTTAAGAGAGCTACAGGTCCGTTGACGAAGGGGAGTTCGAAGGTGGGCTTGAGGGTGTAGATGAGAAGAGAATGAGGCATTGACTCTTTTGGTGGTAGTTGCGGTGGTCATCGATGGCCGTGGTAGAGGGCGTGGCCAGTCAAAGCACGGTCAAGGGTCAAGGGGAATGGTGGTGTACATTGTTTTGAACTAAGGAAGAAAAGGGGTGGTACTATGCATGTGAGGACGATGGTCAGACTGTTATTAATTTAAATTGTTTCAAATTAATTAAGTTATAATTCTGAAAACATGTAAATGCTATATCTAGCTCATACAAAGTCGGAAGGATGAATGGCCAGTTGCGTTGGATTCGTAACGGAAAATGCTATGTGTCCGAAGTGGATTGGTATCATTCTGGGAAGTTTGGAATTTTATTTAATTTCAAACCCCTGTTTGAAATTAAATAAAATAACGTGTAATCAACGATTGGAATGGATGGAGAGTTTAACTCACGCTTATCTCTATACTATTGTAGCATATAATAGTATTTTTTTGGCATGGCCAACGGGGTTAAAAGGGCCCAACCTTTTTTTATTGAAGAAATAAGAGTGCAAAATACAGAGCCATCATGTGGAAAACCACCATGATGAAAAATACAGGGAAAACAATTGCTTCAACCACAGGAAGAACAAAATAGAAAAACAATTAAAAGAGGAACAAAATACAAGACAACAATCAAAGTCAGGTACAAAACAAAAGCATTCCTCAAGGGGGAGAGGCCATCAGACCAAACTGAAGAACAACTTGGGCAATGAAGGAAGCAAACCTAGGAGCAAGGTTAGCAACGTAGTATCTGGAATCAGAAGTATACAAATATGATCTATCCCATGATGGATCATTAAGAATGGTTCTATTCAAGTCCCTCAATGGCCCTTTGATTGTAAGATAAAAATCTCCATCTAAAATTTGATAGTGAAGCATACAATGTTCTACAATGTCACTAGAAACAAAATGCATGTAAGGTCCCTTGTCAAGGAAGAAACAAAAATCAGAAGGGCTATGAACCCACGAGCGCTCAGACGAAGTCCAAACAAAAGGGCAAACATCCAAACGCTCATCTGGCTCAGGTTATATAACGTCTTCAAAGATGGCTGATGTAATAAAAAAGGATTGGGAATGGATGGAATTATCGAAGACTGTGGAGATGGAGAAGAGGGATCAATAGGCGCAACGAGTGGTGCAGAAGGAGTAACAAAATCAGGCTGAACTACCTTAGGAACCCAACGGCCGGTAGGAGGTTTAGGAAGCGGTATCTTATAAGTTAGGGGAACAGAGTGCGAATGTTTACATGAAGTTCCAATGTGATCTAAAGAGTGGCAAGAGATACAAATATCAGGAGTCCAACCATAACGAACTCTTACCTCTGCAATAACACCAATAGCAAGTTGAACCTTAATCGAAGACGAAAGTGGCTTATTGGGGGAGATTTCAATGAGATCTTTTGCATAAACTAATTTAGTTCGAGCAATGGTATTGGCATCAAAACACCTCAATTTACCAATGTGGCACGCAAGCCAGTTTGGAACAATTAATGGTTAAAGAACTGACGGGATTTGTGAGAAGTAGGTCCAAACTGGGATTGATAGCAAGTGATCTCTAGCACTAGAAATAGAAGGAGACCATGCAGATACAATAAACGGTTTGCCTTCTATAAAAGATGGCTCAGATTGCAGTACAAGAAGATGCTCTTCAAAGGATGAGAATTTGAAGTAGTACAATGATTCTAGATAAATAACCTTAATATCACTCCTAAGCTTCTAAATACACTTGCATAGGGTTTTAGGATCAGAAATGCGTTGCAGCAGATCCATAAAAAATCCCACAACATAACCCGTTCAAAAATGAGCACCTGCATCAATTAATTCAGGACAAAGCTGGGATACGCCATTAACTACTAGCGGTTCGAATTCCAATGGACAATAGTAGCCAGCATTGCTTGGCAAGGTTGAGAAGAGTGACGTCCAAGTCCGAGGGAAAGCGCCTAGCGTACTAGGCAATGAATGATTCACTACGACATTACCACTGGTAGCTTGTGGGCATGCTGAAATTACATGAGTTTTGCATCCACTTGGTGATGTTACCAATTTTTTTTCGAACATTCCAATATGCTTTCAACATTTTTATCATTCCCAATCAGTTGCACAGTAGCAGTGGTACCAATATTTTCAGAATCACCAAAAAGTAAGGGTAGGGGAACTTACACCGTCATCTGAAGCGCCAACAACAGTAGAGGATAGAACGGGAAAATCAACGGCGAAGGGCACAAAGTCTGATCGACCTCCAGAATCAACGACAGAGGGTCAACTTCCAGATCTCGGTAACACACAACTCAACTGGCCTGCCGTCAGAGAAGAATCTTGATCGAGAAGCAAGGGCTTGAAATTGTGCTTACGAGACGTTACGGACGAAAAAAGAATGAGAGGAAGGAGATAGGTAAGAGCCGCGAGAACGATCTTAATCGCAAGTTTGGCATTAATGAGAATTTTGATTTTACCATATAATAGTATTGACTATTTATTTACCTATTTATATGTACAATTGATTGTTTGGATGATTTATTCCTTTATTGGTGGTTTTCGATGTATATAATTCATGTCTGTGAACGGAAGATCCCTTGACACTACCTCGCAGAAGATTCATTTTATATGAATTTGTATAGTTTGAATTTTATGACATATATATGTGTTGATGTATGAGCTGTGATGCAAGGGGATAGGTTGGAGAAATCCAACATGATTCCTCAATATGATTGTTGCCGTATTTATATTCATATGTTGTATTATGAATTGATTGTGCGTTAAACCTGACTGTGGACCTTATTGATTTTATAATTTTGTTATATATGAAATTGTCATGAAGTGAATATATTATTTTATATAATATACCGAGTTTGTCTATTACACAATTTGGTGTGTTTGACATAACTGGACTAAATTGGGAAATTATACGTACTGGAACAGGAATTTGGAAATTAAAAGAAATGGTTTTGGAATAAAACAATCTTATAAATTCTTTTTCTTAAAACCTATTTTAGTTATGTTACTATATGTACATTTTAACTATTTTATTTTAAACCTATTTTTAACTTAATCATTCTATCCTTTTATTTTAAATTTATTTTCAAGTTATTTTACTATATATATATATATTTTTAAATGAAATAAGCTTGTTTTATAAGATTCAGAAATGATGATTGGATTATAACACATCTTTTTATAATCAATGGTTTAGAAATCACAGTGTTTCACCTTATTGAATGTTTATCGATGTTTACATCTTTTAACGAATATTTTAATGATGTGAATGGGTATTAAAATGGTTTTGGATTTATCATGACAATGTGTTGATTACATTCGTCTTGTACTCTTTTAGATTATATTAATGAAGTTTATATAATTGAATCTTTAAACGAACGTTTAAAGATAATTATATAGAAGGAATTGTTTTGGGTCTGTTGTAAATAATGTTTTAGCAACACTTGTTTTTTAAATCCCATGGAATATAGTTAAACTGGAATTATACTATTTAACAGTTTTGATTATACTTAGATCTTTAAATAAAGGGGTTTAAAGATAGAAATAAATATAGGAATCTTTCGGGATAAAGATAGTGAATAAGATGTTTAACTTATAAAAGAGAAGAGGTTCTTTATTAAACAATAGTTTTAACCTCTTTGGATATATTTTAAGAAATATTATAAATGAATTATAGTTATACTTATACCAAGGAGATAAGTATATAATACGTTTTGAAGTATAAAAGCTAAAAAGAAAATCTTGGAACTGAATTGTGGTTATACTTATACCGGAGGGATAAGTATATTAAAAATCCTTTTTAAGTATTAAGACTATAATGGAATAGGTAATTAGTAGAACATATACATATATCACTTATATGTATAAGATTGAATATATACGCTAGTATATGAAGGAATATTAATCGAGTATGAGTTATTGATTAATATGCGAAGTCTTATTTGACAAGTGAAGTTTTATTAGTTAAAATAAGTTTTAAATAACAAAAGAAGTTTTAACTAACGAAAGATTAATTCAATTGGAAAGGGATTAGAAGCCGTTTATACCAGTTAACCACGCTTCAACTGTTTATCATGCTTTGTGATCTTGATAGTGCCTTGAATGTTTATTCGTTTGTTATGGAAATTAGGCGAGGCTGTTTTCCATGTACAGTCATTTATTGTGTGTATTGTTGTTGGTTAATCGACTATAGAACTTAAGCTTAAATCTAGCGACTGGTTTTGAGGAGACTGAGATTGGTAAGTGTTCTACTTATCGAAATCACTTCAAAACAAGTATATAGGTTCTATGTTTTGGAAGCGGTTCTGAAGTGAATACTATGTGGCGATCCGAGATCTGTTGAGATGCTCGAACTCTTCTAGTGATTCTAAGATCTTTGAAGGAATCTATGTGTGAGTCCAAGATCAGTCGATGTATTGGAATCCATGTGTGATTCTGAGATCTGTGAAGGAATCTATGTGTGATTCCAAGATCTATTGAGTTGTGGGATTCCATCTGGGAATTATTGTTCTGTTCGAGTGATGAAGACTCGTGTGAAGATGCCGAACGAAACCTCGGCATTGGATAGGTCTAAAGACAAAGTAGGATGCGTGATCTTGGGTTTTGCTAACCCATGACATGATATATTGACTCCACATCTAGAGTTTTCTTATAGATGTTGCATGCGGGGAGTTGCATATATTTGGTTCTACGTGGTGCACACAGGTGTTTTCATGCGTGGGCTAGTCATGCATGCCTTTCGTATATTTTATCTAGAGATATACGACGCGCGGTAGATAACTTTTGATCCTTTTGCATAGAGTTCAGATCCGTCTTGATTCAGACAAATCTCCATGGAAAATCCAATATTTGAACGTTCCTTAACGGTTTTGTTTGTACACTTAATATTTGTCAAATGCAACCAATGTAAACATTCCTTCCATGTGAATTTATTTATATTCTACACCCTAGACGTTATCTATTATACAATTATTCTTCTCCAAATAAATGGTTGGATGTTATTGAGGGGATAACCGTTTTGGACATGTGTACGGCCTCAGATTGTATTGATATGTGTTACTTATATGTTGATTATCTTACGCGGTTGCCTAGCCTGATCCGGGTGTTATTTTGTGATATTGCTTGGGCCAGACCGAGTATATTTATAGAATGGACTTGGATTGCTTTAGAACTTCAGAAAAGGAGTTGGTGACAGACGTATACTCATATTCTTTTATTTATTCAGTTGTGTATGTTGTTATATGTATCAGCAATTGTAAGAACAGGTTGTTATAACTGTTTTGGCTGATTCATTGTGTACTCTGATTGATGTACATATATTTTAAAGTTTTTCCGCTTTTTGTAAAAGAGCATTGTTACATTATAGATTATTCGATCCGTTGTGAGATTATGTTCTGTCTCTTCTTCCTTCTATTCTTCTATCTCCTTTTCCCCCTAGCTATCAGGCTTTCTGGCACTTGATCGAGATGTATGAATATAGAGGATGCATTAGTGTTGATTTTCGAGAGCCAAAAAGTCGGTTCATTACATTTGGTTTAAGAGCCTAGGTTTAGCGAACACCTAGGCTTGTATAGGGTTATAGCTCACTAATGATAGGGTTAGTAACACACTAGCTTGAGTTTTGAGAGTGTATATATATTATATATATAGCGCATACTTGTTAGTAAATACAAAATATTTTGTATTGGGTGGATTGATTTGTTATGTCTCAGTTCTGGGTCTGAATCAATCGACTGATCATCATTTTGAAAAAAATTCTAAAACAGTCAAACATGTCATTCGTTTCAATATTGTTTTCGAACTTGGAATATGAAATAAGTTACCAAAATTTATATATTTTATATATAAAGAAAGTTTTCATAGCTAAATTAATTATATGGATAAGTTGTTTGTGAATGATGATATATGATTATTATCATTTATTGGTTTATAGTTATACCCCACCAGTTTATGGGTTTTGACTACTATGTTTGGATAAGAGTAATTTATCCATTTTCTTACATGGGTTGGGTAGATTTATATCGAAGAATATTGGAAATGAACACCTTGTGAATTCAGTTTCACGATTTGACTAGAAGGCAATCGATAACAATGTTGGGTAAGTATTCAGTTTGAATGTGAATTGTTTAAAATGAATTTAAACAAGAAATATGCAAGTGTAATTTATAAATGAGGTTTATGAATATGAATTGAATTTAAGTTGAGAATTAAAGATTTGGAATTTGGGTAAGTTTGATAATGATTTTCAAAGCTTGAAGGAAATATTGGCATTGTTTAGTTTATGAATAAAAGGATTTTAAAAGATTAGAAAAGCTTTGATCTTGCTTTGGTCATTGGAAAATAATGTTGATGATGACTACACCATCATCGAGATTCATTTTCGAGTTTCTAAGTAAGAACCTGCTACCATGGATAATAGTTTGGATTAGAATAGACTTTTGTTTTGAATCCATATTATTTGAAGTATGGAGTTCAACTCTGAAGTTTTCAATTAAGTTATATACGGATGCATATATAGTTTATATATGGGAGTTATATGATGTTAGGCGATTTTGGATGGTCGATATTTCCAATTTGAATTTGAATGTTTAACCAGTTTATGTAAAAACATAAGTGAATAGGTTTATAATTTATAAACTTAATGAAGGTTAAATGAATTAGTTAAATTTAATTAAAATGAGCTCGTCGTGTAGCGACAGTTCGTAGTTTTCTGAATTAAAGTTTAAATGAATGTACAGGATCCAATATAAGTTGGAATTATTTGAAACAAGAATCATCCGGATCTAATGGATTATTGTTTTCTAATAAAAGAGAAAATTTTAGATTTCATATTGTAGATTTTGAGTCATGGCTAAATCAAATTTTCAAAAAAATTACGGTTAGGTAGCTCGCGATTTAAAACTAAATTAATAATGAACTAGAAGCAATGAATTTGAGAAGTAATAAGTTAAACCAATTTTGAATTATTAAACCCGTGGAGGTAAGTAAATTGATAAGTTTATTTGTTTATACACTTAGCTAAAATAAGAGTATGTTGAAAAAATCAAACCTGTTTATAATCGAAAAATTAATACGGGAAGAACTACAGAAATATAATCATATTGTTTATAGGAATAGTTCAGGAAATGAGGGTTGTAAAAATGAAAAGTTGGTTGAATAACTTGAAGTTAAGTAGATTGAAAAGATCCACAAATGATATTAGTATAAGAATAATATATTGATAATAAAGATGAATAATAATTGGAATATTAATAAACCAATAGGAATGAGTACGTAAGATTTACGTAGGTTGTTTTATTCGCTTTGTGATTTGATCCAGATTCGAATGTGATTTTGTGGTAACTTATACCAGTCCGAATTGATATTTTCCACCCGATTCTTGACGATGAAGTTATGTACAAGAATTTTGATACGATTCTGTAATTCTCTATCATAGTATATGGCTATATAAGGAGAATGACGGTTTCTAATCAAGAAACCAGTTCTGAGTTCGCACTAGAGTGATCGAGTGAACATACTAGTATGGAAGTGAAATTATGAAATTGAGCTAGTGATCGAGTGAACATACTAGTATGGAAGTGAAATTATGAAATTGAGCTAGTGACCAAATTCGATATTGTGTACGAATAACTTATGTATATCATATGGGCTTTAAAAATGATTCATGCTATGTTTGACTTGTTGAGAATTTGGGAATTAAATCTTTGAATCGTTTGAGGTAGCGTGAATGGTTGGTTAAGCGATAACCTCTGGCTGTTGAGCATAAGGTAACGCTTGATGGATTGTTTATCATCTTTGTGCGATGATGGGATTTAAGAACCTGGATTAACCCTGAGTTATGATGGTTATCGATTATGACTCTATATGATACTGTTATATGATTGTTGCTTATGGATTTGCACCATTATTACCAGTTGCATCATATTGTTTATTGCATATGATTTCTATGTTGTTTATGCACATGTTGGATTTATTGTGTTAATTGTTTATTTGCTTAACTCTTTTGGGTTATGTAAGTATATATACATTTACGAAAGCAAAGGGCGCTAGTCGCTTTTTGATTTTGTAAGTAGAGATTTGTTTGCCTAACAAATAGGTACACATTTATGTAATTGATTGGGTTTGATGGATTTTATGTCCCTGGTATGGGTAGCAGGTTAGCTTTTCTTTTCTTTTTGAGTGATTGAGGGGCCTGTGTGGCATTTGGCATTTTTCGAATCGAGCCGTACAAAGGAGGTGCCAGCAAAATTTTCCGTAATTTTCGGGCGTTAGAAAATTTTAACATGATTTTGAAAAATAAAATTTTAAAGTAAAGTTAGTGGGTTTATTACAATCATCTTAACTTGTGATTTCGGGACGAAAACCCTTTAAGGGGGAAAGAATGTAATGACCCAGATTTTTAGTGCCATAATATTTAATATATTTAAATATGAAAGTGAATAAGTCAGAATTTAAATAACTTGAATTTAGAAAATACGAGTTACATAATATAATTGAATCGAATTTGGAATTTAATATGGAATTAAGTAAATTTCGCACCTTATGAAAAATCATATTTGAATGTGAACAATAATATTAATTTATTATTAAAAAAATTGAAGTATTTGAAAAGCGATTAAATATTAATTCGATTTTATTTACACGTTAAAATAGTTATTTTTACCAATGAGTTTGGAATTCGATCAAACTAGATTCATCGAGTCCAGAATATAGAATTATAGTCGGCTGTCAAATTTCATCGCATTTGGAATTGTTTTATGGTCATTGCAAGCTTAGAACGTCGACAAGAATATAAACGAATATAATACATAAAATATCTAACAAAAATATCCATAAAAAGATGTCTATAAATAACCCTTTCTTCACCTTATAACCTAAATTATTTTCCACAACAAACATCAAAAAGGCCGCCTCCTTTTCTGATCCTTCCTCAAATTGTATAAAATCGGATACTCAGCGGAAACATGCGATGTTAGATTTGTTAGAATCGGGTGAGAGAGAGCATTATTGTGGTGTTCCTTGATTTTTGTGCGATAGTTTTAGGGTAGTTCGACTTTTTGGCCAATGTGGCCAGATAGGGCTGGGTTCCGATGGGCTTAGGTGATGGTTTGGGTTGATGTGAGGGCGACATGGTGTCCGTAAGGAAGAAGCACATCTGTGGAGTGGGATTTGGAGGGGCTCGACCCTGTTTGGGTGGGTGCAATTCTTGGAAGTGGCGGAGGTTTAAGGGATTTATAGGTCGATCAACGAGGGGGAGTTCGAACGTGGGCATGAGGGTGTAGTCGAGAAGAGAATGAGGCGTAGACTCTTTTGGTGGTGGTTGTGGTGGTCATCGATGGCCGTGGTGGAGGGCATGGCCAGTCAAACCAAGGCGTTGTTTTGAACTGGGGAAGAAAGGGGGTGGTGTTGTGCACGTGAGGACGATGGTGAGGGTGTTATTAACTTAAATTGTTTAAAATTAATTAAGTTATAACTCTAAAAACTTGCAAATGCTATATCTAGCTCATACGAAGTCGAAAGGACGAAACGTCAGTTGCTTTGGATTCATAACAGAAAATGCTACGTGTCTGAAGTGGATTGGTATTATTCTGGGAAGTTTGGAATTTTATCTAATTTCAAATGCCTGTTTGAAACTAGATAAAATAGTGTGTAATCGACAATTGGAATGGATGGCGAGTTTAGATCATGCTTATTGCTATACTATTGTACCATATAATAATATTGACTGTTTATTTACATACTTATATGTACAATTGATTGTTTGGATGATTTATTGCTTTATTGGTGGTTGTCGATTTATATAATTCCCGAATGTGAACGGATGATGCCTTGACGCTACTTGCGTTAGCAGAAGATTCAGCGTATATGAATTAGTATATTTTGAACTGTATTACATATATATGTGTTGATATACGAGTTGTGATGCAGGGGGACATGTTGGATGAATCCAGCAGGATTCTTCAAAATGATTGTTACCGTATTTATATTCATATGTTGTATTATGAATTTATTGTGCGTTAAACATGACTGTGGACTCCATTGATTATGTAACGTTACTATATGTGAAATTGTCGTGAAGTGAATATATTATTTTATATAATATACTGAGTTTGTGTATGTTACACAATTTGGTATGTTAGACATAACTGGACTGAATTGGGAAATTATACGAATCGGGACGGGAATTGGGAAATTGAAAGAAATGGTTTTGGAATAAAACAGTCTTATAAATTCTTTTACTTAAAACCTATTTGGGCTATGTTCCTATATGTACATTTTAACTCTTTTATTTCAAACCTGTTTTTAACTTAATCATTTTATCCTTTTATTTAAAATCTATTTTCAAGTTATTTTATTGTGTGTGTGTGTGTGTATATATTCTGAAATGAAATAAGCCTGTTTTATAAGATTTAGAAATGATGATTGGATTATAACACATTTGTTATAATCAATGATTTAGAAATCATAGGATTTAACCTTATTGAATGTTTATCGATATTTACATCTTTAAACAAATATTTTAATGATGTGAATGAGTATTAAAATGGTTTTGCGTTTGTCGTGACAAGTGTTAATTACATTCGTCTTGAACCCTTTTTGATTATATTGATGAAGTTTATATAATTGAATCTTTAAACGAACGTTTAAAGATAATTATATAGAAAGAATTGTTTTGGGTCTGTTGTAAACAGTGTTTAGCAACACTTGTTTATTAAACCCATGAAATAGAGTTAAACTGGAATTATACTGTTTAACGGTTTTGAATTTACTTAGATCTTTAAATAACGGGGTTTCAAAGATAGAAACAAGTATAGGAATCTTTCGGGAGAAAGATAGTGAATAAGATGTTTAACTTATAAAAGAGAAGTGGTTCTTTATTAAACAATGGTTTTAATCTTTTTGATTATATTTTAAGAAATCTTAGAAATGAATTATAGTTATAATTATACCGGAGGGGTAAGTATATAAATATGTTTTGATGTATTATAACTAAAAAGGAAATTTTGGAATTGAACTGTGATTATACTTATACCGGAGGGATAAGTATATTAAAAATCCTTTTAAGTATTAGTACTATAAGTTAGTAGAATATATACATATATCACTTATATGTAAAAGATTGAATATATACGATAGTATATAAAGGAATATTAAACGAGTATGAGTTATTGATTAATAAGCGAAGTCTTATTTGACAAGTGAAGTTTTATTATTCAAAAGAAGTTTTACTAATAAAAGAAGTTTTAATTAATGAAAGATTAATTAAATGGGAAAGGGATTAGAAGCCGTTTATATGAGTTAACCGTGCTTTAACTGTTTATCATGCTTCATGATCTTGATAGTGCCTTGAATGTTTATTCATTTGGTATGAAAATTAGGCAAGGTTGTTTTCCATGTACAACCGTTTATCATGTGTATAGTAGTCGGTTAATCGACTATAGAACTTGACCTTAAATCTAGCGACTGGTTTTGAGGAGATCGGGATTGGTAAGTGTTCTACTTATCGAAAACCACTTCAAAACTAGTGTACTGGTTATATGTTTCAGAAGCGGTTGTGAAGTGAAGAGTATGTGGCAATTCGAGATATGTTAAGACGCTCGAACACATGTAGTGATTTTAAGATCTGTGAAGGAATCTATGTGTGATTCCAAGATCTGTTGATGTATTAGAATCCTTGTGTGATTTCGAGATCTGTGAAGGAATTTATGTGTGATTCTAGGATCTATCGAGCTGCGGAATTCCATCTGGGAATTCTTGTTATGTTCAAGTGATGAAGACTCGTGTGAAAATGTCGAACGAAACCTCGAAATCGTATATAGCTAAAGACAGAGTAGGATGCGTGATCTGTGGCTTTTCTAACCCACGATAGGATATATTGACTCCATATCTAGTGTATGCTTATAGATGTTGCGCGTGGTAAGTTGGATATATTTGGTTCCATGTTGTGCACAAAGGTGTTTTCGTGCATGGGCCAGTCATGCTTGCCTTTGGTATATTTTATCTAGAGATATACGACGCTCGGTAGGTAACTTCTGATCCTTGTGTATGGAGTTCGGATCCGGCTTGATTCAGAGAGATCTCCACGGAAAATCCAATATGGGAACGTTTCTTATTGGTTTTGTTTGTACACTTAATAGTTGTTGAATGTAACCAATGTAACCATTCCTTCTATGTGAATTTATTTATATTCTACACCCTAAACATTATCTATTATACAACTATAATTCTCCTAATAAATGGTTGGATGTTATTGAGGGAATAACCGTTACGGACATGTGTATGACCTCAGATTGTATTGATATGTGTTATTTACATGTTGAGTTATCTTACGCGGTTGCCTAGCCTGATCCCGGTGTTATTTTGCGATAATGCTTGAGTCAGACTGAGTATATTTACATATTGGACTTGGATTGCTTTAAAACATCAGAAGAGGAGTTGGTGACGAGACGTATACTCGTATTCTTTTATTTATTCCGCTGTGTATGTTGTTATATGTATCAGCAGTTGTAAGGACAAGTTGTTATAGCTATTCAGCCTGATTCATTGTGTGTTCTGATTGATGTATGTATATTTTAAATTTTTTCCACTTTTTTGTAAAAGAACATTGTTATGTTATAGATTATTTGTTCCGTTTTGAGATTTTGTTCTATCTCTTCTTCCTTCTATTCTTTTATCTCCATTCTTTTCCCCTAACCATCAGACTTTCTGGCACTTGATTTTAGATACATGAATACAGAGAATGTATTAATGTTGATTTTCTGGAGCCGAAAAGTCGGGTCGTTACACTTAGGGTAGAAGGAATAGGTGCACGCGGGTACAGGGTAGGGGCGGCTGAAGTACTAAACTAGGGTGGCTCGATATGAAGTTTATTTATTACGATTTGATTTCATACCTATTTATAAATTTTAAAATTAATATCTCGCAATTCTGAACTCCTATTTAAGCGTAATAGCCGGTGTTCCTAGGGTTATACCGCTATTCTGAACACACTGGAACAGGCTCCGAAGCTTAATTCGATCGTATGGAGAAGATAACAATTTAAATCAATGATTTAAATTCAATTTAGTTATTTCTAGGCGTTTTATTTCATACGATCAAACGATAAATCCAAATGCTACAAAAATTGAAATCCGATAGTAATACACTATTACGGATTCGATGGAACTGATTTCGTCAAATTCGGAGATCGTTGAAAACTTCTATTTTAATGCGTCGATTAAATCGACAATTACAATAATAAATGAAATCGTTTAAATTTCCGTTTTGAAAACTCTCCTAACATAATTCTAATTCAACTAGAAATTGTATGAATCGTTTTGATTCATTTTAACTTAGAATTAAATTATTTATCGTTCGCGTATTACGATAATTCGATATACTAGAAATTAAAAATCGTATCCTGTTTGTTAATTCGATAAATTACGTATAAAAATCCATTTATATTATCAACTCAACATTTAAAATAATATTAAAAAGTAATTGACCAAAAAGTCAGGTCATTACATAAAGCAAGCAAATCTAGCTTGCGAGAACCAAAGCATCAGTTTAATTGAAGAGATTCTTGAAGATCTACTGGAAATCAATGAGAGAAGACATGGAAATCGAAGCCCTAGTTCGACTCTGCATTTTTACATCAATTCAATAATACAAATTTTAATATTTTACTCCTCGCTCAAACCTGCAAACAATTATTTGCTATTTCTCAAACCTAACAATTATTTTCATGTTTTACACACTATTTCCAGTAGTCAATCAACAATTGATGGAAACCCAATGATTCAATATTATTTAAGTGAATAATATATAATTTAGTGGGCGACCTAACGTGCGATGAAGGGACATGTGTAGTCCATGCAGAATGCGAGTGTACCCTGAAAATAAATACCACGTAGACAGAGCATGGACAGCACTTGTTGTGGCATAAATGGTGACGGTGTGATAAGGACTTCACTTATTAGCGACGCCTGTCTCCTTCATCTGTCCATATATGGGAAAGTTAATATTCAAACACTATAGCGTAGGCCCCAACTTCAGTTTGCTCGCTGGATGAATATCAACGTTACATTCAACTTCTCAACGTGATGAATTTTCAAAGCGTGTTGCCATAGTGGTTCGCCGAAAATATTTATGAAAAGCATATTTAAATACAAAAAATAAACATAAATGGCCATATCAGAATGTATTTATATTCACGTAAATACAAATTGATCCAACTGTTTATATTCTGAGTTTTTTAGTTTATATCAAATTTTGTGTTTCAAAGCCAAAGGGAGAAGAAAACGATGTAACAGTAGCATGTGGCTGATAAGTTGCTACATCCGCGTGCACCAACTAAATGACAAAGCACTGTTCATAGTGCTTGCCGTTTACCACGTTTATGCCTCAAAAGGGGATTTACATCCATGGAAGTTGGAACATGCATAACGTGTTTGCTTGTTTGGAAGTTGACTGTGTACTATTATTCCATTTTAAATAGAATAGAAAACATACTAATATCCAAGCTAATAATATTTCCATGCAAAGTCGTTGATTTGATTGTATGAGATGTACATGCATAACGCATTTACCCAAAGCACAACATTTTTCGTTTAAATATTTCAGTTTTGTTTAACTCTTTCCAAATTTAGTTTCAAGTGGCTGCACGTACGTAACCGCTAGGAGGGCAACTCGACCCAGCTTCAAGGATCCGGAACTATCTGGACGGATCTACATTCTAAAAGTCTCTGTTCTACTCAGGTCCAAACTATAAATACTTATACACCCAACTCTACCCGACCAGAACTTCAATGCTGGTTGAGCTCATTGGTTCGATTTGGCGTTTATTCAATATATATATATATATATATATATATATATATATATATATATATATATATATATATATATATATATATATATGTGTGTGTGTGTGTGTGTATGTATGTATGTATGTATATGTATGTATGTATGTATAGAGGAATGTTATTTGGCATCCTTTTTTGTTGGCACCCCATTTGCACCTCTCTAATAGCCAATAGTTTATGGTAAAATAAGTTAGTGGGGAAAAGAGAGTTAGTGGAAGGAGGAAGAAAAATAATTGTGTGGTGGAAATTATGGAGGCTAAAGGGGTGCTACACTATTTGGGATGCTCTTGATCTTATCTCTTATATATATATATATATATATATATATATATATATATATATATATATATATATATATATATATATATATATATATATAAATGGGTGCTACACTATTTGGGATGCTCTTGATCTTATCTCTTATATATATATGTATATGTATATGTATATGTATATATATATGTATATGTATATATATATATATATTAGAAAAAAAAGAAAAAAAAAAACCGTGAAATCCCTTGACCGTTTGCCTTGTTTTGCTGAAAACAAATTTTATTTTATATTATTGTAACCCTTTTGTCCATTTGAATTTTGTTCTTTTTTCTAAGAGAACTTGCTGTGTTGTAATTGAAAGAAGACGATGGAATGTAGCAATATGTAAGAATGTACAATTGCAGTCCAGAAAATTAGAAATATGTAGAACTGCAAAACTGTATGAATTAGTTAAATTAGTGCTGTTGTCTTTGTTATATAATCTCAGTTTTGAATTTGTTGAATTAGTGCTATAATCTTGGTGCTAAATTGAAATTGAATTAATTAAGGTAAGTAGGAAAGATAGAGTTTAATTTGAAGTAGAATGTTAGGAGCAAAAATAAAACATATGTTGTAACTGTAGAATGATTATTGTTATTTGTTATGTACATGTAGAGAATATGACAAAAGAAAGAAGATGATAAGAGAGAGTGAGAAATAGGAAGCAAAATTCTGCTGGTTACAATAGAAAGGTAAAACAACATCAAAATGCAATATCTACATCATTAGGGGGATCAATCTCTAAATCATTCAATGCGAAAACGCAAAAATCTGTTGGTTCACGTCAAGTTAAAGAAACAAGTGAAGATACTGATGAAAATGTTGAAAAAGTCTTTGAGGACAGCGTAGATCATAAAGAGCATACAAATGAAGTTAGTTATTCCAATGAAATTATTGATGAAGAAACAAATAATGATGTAACAACCCGCTATATTTAACGATTTAAATTGAAAATTTTATTTTGAAAATTTCGTTGTGTTTGTTTTGTATCGAATATTTCAGTATTGAGATTTCACCCTTTGAAGCTAGAGACTGTTGAAGACATCACCTCTATCTATTGATTCTGGTTATTTCTTCTTTGTATTAGAATTTCTTGTATTTAGATTTTTGCTGTATTTCATTTTGTAACTCTGATATTATGTATAAGTTTGAATTTTAACTACTTTTGTATTTATTTATTCCGCTACGAAATATTATGCTTTTCTATTTCTGTGATTTGATTTATTAAACCTCATAGCAATAACAATCTGCAGTTTCGAACGGTTTGAGTTGGTTTAATTACCGACTTGAAACAATCAAAAAGGCGGGATGTTACATGTGGTATCAGAGCTTTGGTTTATCAAAGCTTTAGCCTATGGGGTAAAAACTCATTAGAGATACGGTAGCGATACCCTAGAGTGAGTGGAATCAGTCATAGAATCTTTCTTGAGAGAGAGCGTATTTTGAAAGTATAAATAGTTTTATAATTGTTTTAAAATATTTTTAACAAATATTTTCGGATACAAATTTTTTGTTTAATATCTAAATTTTTCCTGAAATTTTCTTTCCATTCGAATCCATCTTCCTTCGTAGATCCTCTTTGATTAGGTTCTTTCGTTCAGCTTTTAACTTGAATTCAATTACTTATCATTGTCCATATCATAGTAAGAAGTAGAAGGAGAGTATAAGTCTTCCAGCGAGTTCAATCTTATTTAATATTGGTTTGAAATAGGTATTATAATTCTCTTGATATAATATTGAAATTCTGGTATATATATATATATATATATATATATATATATATATATTGGAAGATATATATTTGTAAATAACCTTATGTTTTGGTAATACCAATATTTTGAAAAGATTTGATGTTATACTTTAAGATGTTACATTTTATAAACTATATATTTTAAAAATAACATTTATAGATGTAGATTTTGTAGATATTTGATTTTATCTAGGTTGAATTTTAATAAATAAATGAGTGGGGGAGAGATTTAATTTTCTCTACTTAAAAATTTAATAATTTGAAATATATTATTTATAATATGTGATTCGAAAATTTGATATATATAGAAAGATGTTTTGAGTACTTACTTGACGTTAAAATTTGTTTATCGAATACTTAGTGATTTGGGTATACGTATGATCAACATATATGTTAAATCCTATACTAAATAGATATAGAGTCACATTCTGGTAGCTTGAAAATGATTTTGGTGATGACCGCGGCATCATCGATATCTATTTTCAGTTTTCGAAAGTGGGATAAATATATATCGTCAATCGAGACCTCGAGTGAATACTTAAAGTTATTATGAAATGTTTTAACATTGATTTAAATATATATATTTTGGAATATATATATATATATATATATATATATGAATTATTTGATTTTAAATATATTAATTATTTAATTACTATTTCCCTGCCTCATTCCTTTTCGGGGATGAAAAGTTTTGAATAGGAAAGATTGTAACAACCCGCTATTTTTAACGATTTAAATTCCGATTTAAATCAAAAAAATTATTTTGAAAAATTCGTTGTGTTTATTTTGTATCGAGTATTTCAGTGTTGATATTTCATTCTTTGAAGCTTGAGACTGTTGAAGACATCACCTCTATCTGTTGATTCTGGTTATTTCTCCTTTGTATTAGAAATTCTTGTATTTAGACTTCGGCTGTATTTCATTTTGTAACTCTTATATTATGTATAAGTTTGAATTTTAACTACTATTATATTTATTTATTTATTCCGCTGCGGAATATTATGCTTTTCTGTTTCTGTGATTCTGTGATTTGATTTATTAAACCCCATAGCAACAACAATTTGTCGTTTCGAATGGTTTGAGTTGGTTTAATTACCGACTTGAAGTGGTCGAAAAAGGGGGATGTTACAAATGATGACATGTTGATGTAGATGTAGACTTGGGCAAAGACATTGATGTAGATGAAGTAGTGAAATGGAGGAAAGTATTCTTGATTTGAACAAAAATGTTGATGTTGATCATGACTCGGTTTATGGGGGCTTATGAGTGGTACAAAAAGAATAATAATTGTTCAAATAGGGCCAATCCAGATTTAAAGAAAAGCGACAAGTTTCCAAACATAATAAAGTTTGGAAAAAGTAAAAGTTTCACATCCAAGCATTATGTTCGTCATTTTCCTAATGGTAAAGAACATGAAAGAAGTTGGCTAATATATTTAGATGCATTAAACAAAATATTTTGTTTTTGTGGTAAGTTATTTAAAAATAAATTGATGGCAAACAAATTATCGGAAGATGGAATAGATGATTGGCATAATCTTTGACACAAACTTAGAGACCATGAAACAAATCCGGAACATTGTGAAAATGTTGTGAAATCGGTAGATTTGCAAATAGGGCTAAAACAAAAGACAACTGTTGACAGAAAATGGAAGCTCCAATTGAAAAAGAGAAAATCCGTCGGAAGATGATATTGATTCGAATTATTGAAGTAGTGAGAACACTTTGTAGGAATAGCTTGCCATTTCGTGGAAGCAATGAGAAGATATATGAGAAGAACAATGGACTTTTTTCCAGCTTGTTGAGTTTCTTTCTAAATTTGATCCGGTTATGCAAGATCATCTTCGACGTGTAGTCAACAAAGAAATTCAATGTCACTATCTTAGTCATAAGATTCAAAGTCACTATCTTAATCATAAGATTCAAAATGAGATAGTATTTCTATTATCAAAAGAGATCAAAGCAAATGTAATAATCAAGATTTTAAAAGCACAATACTTTTTGGTTATTCTTGATTGCACACCGAACTTAAGCCATAAAGAACAAATGTCAGTCATTATAAAATGCGTGGATATTGAGGATATCAATGAGGTGAAAGTGGAAGAGTTTTTCCTCGCATTTATAGTGGTTGATGCTACGTTAGGGTTTTGCCTTTTCAAACAACTTGAAAATGTCATGCACGAAATTAAACTTACAATCGATGATGTAAGAGAGCTCAAGGACATAACAATGGATCTAATATGAAAGCTAAACACAAACGTGTAAAAATAAGACTTCTTGATATAAATCCTCAAGTATTTTACATGGCGTGTGGTTGTCATAGTTTAAATCTTGCATTATGTGATATGGCTAAGTCTTGTGTTAAAGCAAGTACCTTTTTTGTATTCGTACAAAAAAATTTATACAATATTTTCAGGGTCTACTCATTAATGGGATATTCTTAAAAGAAATGTGAAAGGTTTAGTGCCAAAAACATTATCGGCTACTTGATGGGAGAGTCATGTTAAAAGCGTAAGAGCTATTAGATTTCAACCATCAACATTAAGGGATGTTTTAGTTGAAACTACTAATAGTTCTAAAGAGGATATGGTGATAGCGGAAGCTAAAGGCTTATGTGTTAATGTTTTAAAGAATTTTGAGTTCCTAATAAATCTTTGTATTTGGTACAAGTTATTAAATAAAGTGAATCATGTAAGCAAAGCACTTCAACATTAAGATATGAATTTAGAAGATGCAATTACAAGATTAAAATAATTTATTGAATTTTTTAAAAAAATTTAAGAGCACGGATTTGAAGAAATGGTGAAAGAGGCTAATGAACTTACTATGGATGTTGGTATTAAACCGACATTTGAAGTTAAAAGAATTATTTGTCGAAAAAGCATTTTGACGAGGATATTGCAACTAATAATGAAGAAAGTCAATCACCATAAGAGATTTTTAGAGTCACATACTTCACGCATACTATACATCAATCTCTAACATCATTCAAGGATCAATTCGAACAATTTGAACTTTAGGATAATATCTTTAGATTTTTGTTAAATGCAATGTTCGTAAATCTTGGGAAAGATGAGCTAATGAAGCCTTGTATTCGTTTGGAAAGTTACTTGAATACAATAAACAATATGATATATATATATATATATATATATATATATATATGAAAATGATTTATTTTAAGATCTTAGAGCTTTGCAAACTATATTACCAAAGGAAATGACTAAATCAATTGACATACTAGATTTTATAAGATCTTATGTAGAAGATGGTGGTTCCCAATATGCGTGGGTTACTTGTCGGATTTTGTTAACTATTCCCACTATGATTTTCGCCGAGAGAAGGTTTCCTAAATTGAAATTGATTAAAAACTTTCTTCGAACTACTATGTCACAAGAAAGACTAAACGGACTTGCAATGATATCAATTGAAAGCATGCTTTTGGATAAGCATAATTATGATAATTTGATTGAAGAATTTGCTACAAAAAATGCAAGAAGAAGCATTTTTCTTTAAATTACTTGAAGAAAGTTTGTCATTATTTTGTATTAAAATTAATGTTTAGTCTATATTTTGTTGACGTTTAGTCTATATTTTGTGAATTGAATATGTTAGCTTACTTCATGTGTAAATGCAAAGTAAACATTTTGTATTTTGTGTATAATGCATTGTCATTTATATCAAAGTAAGATATGCAAGGTGTAATATTATTTTGATTTTTGAATTTTCTGCAATAACAAGTTAATTTGATATATATTATCTTCCTGGGAAGAAATAACATATCGGCTAGACATACATTTCTATCAGCAAAAATAAAAAGGTACATATGTTTATTTTTAACTTGTTTTATATTGTTTATTCGCATCCATGTCTATGCATACTCATATCACAATAAATAACAACTCTTGGTAATTCACATTTTGTATGTTATAGTTACCCCATATCAATTTTTTTTTGTTGGAGTGAGCAAAAAAATATAATTGTGGCTTGGGCAACGGTTTCCTAGGACGTCACTGACCAAGACTAAACGGGGTTGGTTTGGGTTTCGGTTTGCTGGCACACATGACACAATTAATAACATCCTTATAATTACCACCACTATCGTTGTTATCTAAAATTGAACTTACCTAAATGTTAAAACAATAGAAGAAAATATAGCTTGATGGAAGTAGTATTTGGTATACGTTAAAAAATAAATGAACATAGCCAAGTTCATATTACATTTAAATTCAATTGTATTTCTCATTCCACTTCTAGATAAGCTCCAGATTACTCAGCAACTATAAATGCATAGGATTTGTTATACTATAATCAATTTCACTGCAGAAAGATTACTTCGTTGCAAGAAGTGATTCATACCTGCAAGAAGGGAACAGTGGGCTTCGAGCCTTCAAAGCCTCTAATACGGCATGGCTAGGGCAAGAGGGAAGATTCATAATTTTATAATTTCGTGAATAAGATTAACAAATCGGCAGATTTGGAAATGATTATTGATTTGTGAATGGAATTTCATAATTTTAAATGAAGTCGGATTTGAAAATATTAACATGGATTTATAAATGAGATTTATAAATGGGGTTTCGGTTGAAGTGACAAATATGAATTTATAATTGGATTTAAATCCGATAGTTGAAATAGATTGTTAAATCAAGATTTTCCCAAAATATAATATAATTAGATATACGAGTATGAGTTGATTTATACGTGAAAAAGTTGTAAGATAAATTCCTAAGGGAATTGGATAAGTATAAATTGAAAAGTTGGGAAATGGTATAAAATGGCTAAATGAGTTTTATTCCGAGATTCGGAATGCGATATTCTGAAGTTTGGAATGATTAATCGAAGTGAGTTTTATTTCGAGGTTCGTAATGTGATATTCCGAAGTTCGGAATGTTACTGAAGGCAGGAGTATAAATGAAGTTAAAGGTTTAGATAACGACAACAAATATTAATTGTCGATAATGAATTGCAAATTGGGTTTTTAAATGATGTTAAAGATGTGGAAATGAAAACGAATGGTAAGTGTCGTAATTAATTTATAAAAGATTTTGTAAATGGAAATTTAAAGTTTTGGAAATGGAACCGATCTAGGAAATAAAGTTAAGGGTTTGAAATGTGTTTTGTAACATTTTTTACAAAGGAGATGAACTATCTTTAGACATAAGATTTTATAAAGGATTATTATATGTTTTTAGACAACGAATAAGTAGTCGAGTATGATTTAAAGAGTGTGGTAAATAAAATGACTTTGAAATGAATTCTGTAATGTTTGTTACAGATGATAAGTTGTATTGTTTTGTTAAATATTAATATAAGAATTTGAAAAGATATTAATATTAGTTGTATAAGATATTAATATAAGATTTATAAAAGCTTTGCTTACGTGGTTTTAACAAATGAATTTGAGTTGTTGAAAATAATTTGTAATATAATAATAAAGAGATATTATGGAATTTTTATAAGGATTCTATTATAATAGAATCGAAGCTCGTAGGTAATATTGTAAAGGATTATTAACGTAAATAGAAATAGTTTAATAAGAGTTAACTTAATAATTAGTTAAGTAAACGTGGTCGAGATTTGAATAGGTTTTCAAAAGGTACGTGTGGTTAATAAACTTATATTTATTCTGAAGATATGAATGTTGTTGGTCAAGGTCTGAGAGGCAAATAAAATACCCCAACTTGAACGACTCCATGATTATCCAAGGATAGTATTAGTTTATAAACGTGAGTAGTTGAGGGAAACATAAGTTATGATTTCCGTTTATGATATTATAAACTATTTTGAAAAGTTTATAAGTTGAATAAAAAGAATTTGGAGAATATTCTTATTTTATAATAAGAAGTAAGAGGGATGTTTCAAATATTGGAAAGTTTAAAGAATATAATTAACAGATGGTTCATTTTAAGAGGCTAAATGATCCTGAGTAGTCAATCAATGAATACATTTTAATATAGATGAATGGTTGTTTTATTAGATAGTTAAATAACCGACTATCACATTTGGCCCATACGATTGTTGGAACGGAAAGACCGAGTTCGAATTTATATTCGAAAACCATTCCATCCAACAAATACGAATACGTTAAAGATGTGGATTCGAGATGGAGCTATTGAAGACCGTTGATCTTCATAAGCGGAAGGATTAATTAAAATCTCTGATTGTAAGCAGAGATAAATTGTTGTTCTGTTGTGGTTGAAATCTACGGATTGCAAGGACTACTCGCTACTAATTCTTAGGGTGATTCCTAGGATCCAGTAGGATGGTGCCTTCGGTTCATCCTGTTCCTGGGTGACGTGTATGGATGGATGTCTGACAGAGTATTTTCACAAAGGTCATGTACATTGATTTCTTCAACCGTACCAAGAATGGAGGCGGAGAAGGAAACTTCTTTTAGCTAACACTTAAAGTATTGGTGTGGATGTAAATCAGTGATTTTGATGGATCTGACGATGTGGCATTCGAAGTGAATGTGATGTGTTGATTGTAAAAGATAAATGTAGCCTCAAGTCTCATTAACCGGGAAATGGTAGAAATCGGGTAGGTCGCATGGCTATGTGGGTCGCACCCATTAGGGTATATCATTACCTGATCTGGAGAAATTATATGCCTTCGGTAGTCTCTTTTATTTATATTTGTATGCTTTCGGTGGTTGGCTGGCCTCCAACCGTAGTGATGATATATTTGGTACTCTCAAAAAAATTAAGAACCGGTCATGTTTAACCTCGGTTGCTCGATGTTCTTGTTGAACCTCAATGAATACATCTACGGAGGTACATTGTCGGAAAGGTGGTTGCGCATACCTTGCCATGGAAATCCATTCTCCAATAAGAGCCCTCGGTTTTGATTGTATACAATATATGTTGAGCGTGAGACGCATGCGTTCCGCTAGATTGCTATTTATTTGTATTTAGACACTATTATAATACCAGAAAAGATATTGATTTCAAAAATATTTTGGGTTATCGTAAGGTAAAAATCATCTGTATTTATGTGTGGATTTTGTCTTACGATTATCCATTTCTTTCGAAAAGAATTTTGACTTTAAAATCAAGTTGGATGTTACCTTTAAATTTAGTGTGTTTTTCTCATTTTGGTTCACCAGACTGATCCGATGTTTGTAATGCTCGGGTTAGACTGGGTTGTACAGGTCTAGGTTATCGAATGTTGCGAAGTCCAGAGACGAGCTGGAGGTGTTCAAACACATGATATATATTAGTATGTATTCTGCTGTGTGTTGTATATAAGGACAGATTATTATAATTGTCCAGATGTGTTGATATACTCTGATGATTGTAAGTATTTTTAAAGCTCTCAGTAAATATTTATTTCCATATTATATTTTGTTCCGCTGTGATGTGCGACTCTGTGTTATATTGGTTTTTCTTCTTCTATTCTAATATTTTTTTCTTTCTTATCTCACCTTCTAATTTCTTTTTAAAAACTATATGTGTTTTCGATACTTGGGTTCTGGCAAGTGATACAGGATTTGTGTATTATTATCAGAATTTGGGCGTTGAATTCCCTTGGGTTGTTACACTATCACACTTCATTTATATGATATCTATCGTAGCATATATCGACTGTTATGTGCTAACTCTATGGATGCAGGGGTAGGACAAGTATGATTCTCCATACCCTCTGTGCCATGTCACTTTACCTCATTTATAGTACTTTGAGATTTGTTTATTGCTCACACTAGATTTTTATCTAACCCAAGGTTTTATTTTCTCTTATTTCCTTGGGTGCTCATTGATGATGCTGGTGAGCAGACCAGGTGGCAATAGTTGGATTCACATGAGGCGATGTTTTATATATTTATACTTGTATCACTATTGTTTATCCCGCTATGTCACACTGTGGAGCCTTGATAGTGTTATATGTAATGTTAGAGACAGTGTATCAGTTGAGTTTACTTATGTCTTGTATAAACTCTATTATTGTTCTGTATTACTATATGAGCCTGTATACTCTAATTATCTGGTTTATATAGTTATTACTGTCTCACTGTTTTATATATATGATTTGATTATTATATGTTATCTTATATGATAAGTGATATGCGACAAGTTTTGTGATTTTGTTTATGTTATGTTCTCTTCTTTCTCTTCTATTCTCTTCTTTTTTCTTTCTTTTCCCTTTTACTATTTGTTTCTCTTGACGATCACTTTACATCAATCGGGTGTTTGTCTAACGTAGATTTTAGCTATAAGCACCATCGGTGTATAGTTGGTCGTCACACTTAACATGACACCCAATTCTTTATTCATATTATCCAAGAGTACCATTTAGTATTGATACTGTCAAATAACATAGAAGATGAAGCAATTTGGTTGTTTACAAAATAGAACCATACAAAAAAAAAAAAAAAAACAGCATCACATATGAACATTCTCATAGTACACTAACGAAAGCAAATGATACATATTACGTATTTTATTGATTCATACACTCTCTAGAATTATTTTATATATTAAAAATCATTTAATTAAAATGTACAACTATAACAATTTCCAATGCATGTATATAAAAAATATGTTGACTTAGTCCATCCATCATTTACCAAAGGTATGTCCATCAAAACTTGCAAAAAATCCTTTGTTTGATCTAAGGGGAATAAAAACAAATCCTGAAATCATGCTAATTCTAGTTGTGGATTCATGGACCATAGTAAAATTTTATAATATTAACCATTGCACAACCATCCATGAAATAAAACATTCATATTTCAGAGATTAAGTAAACGATATCATGGGTAAAGAGTAGTATTATTCAACTTGAAAACTAATCATAGTCATTGAATTTTGGCAAACAATTTGTAGTAGGTAAAACTTGTAGATTTAGTGGGATTGTCAAGGGTTGTAAGATCCCTAAAAAGTGAGAGAAGGCTTGACCCTTCAAACACACCATTTAGTTTCTCGTTATTTGTGGGGGTACGTAATAATTACATAAATGCTTGAAAGTCTCGGGATCAAAAGAAGCCCATACAAGACCTTAACTTAAAAAGAAGGTCCATTCGGGAGAGTCATCAAATTCCCTAGATGTACTCTCCCAAAAAGTTTTTTTTCGAAGAAAAAAAACTTTCTACTGGTTTATCTCTTTAAATTCATAATTTTGGAAAACAAAGCTTCGTATTTTAAATGAATTTTTTACGAATTGTTTGAAATTCGATTGGGAATAACATATCCAAAATTTGGAATTTATTGAAATTTCTAAAATTTATTATAATAATAAAATATAACAACTTGATATTTCTAAGTCTAATAGTTCCAAGTGATAAGCAACTATGATCCAAGAAATACGATTTGTTGGGTTTCTATAACATTTTGAAGTGAATACATATGATCCAAGAAATCACAACGAAAGGTATAAAACATAACATATAGAAAATAACCAACATATGAAATATCTCAAAATAAAATCTTAGAAAATAGTATATTGCCAAATATAATGTACACAGAAATAAAGCTTATAATCTAAAAAAATCTAATTATTACTAATAAACATAGTTACATGAAGAATAACGAAATGATATGAAACTCCTACAAAGGGCTCGACTTTTCATCCACTAAAATCGAGCCTAACACTTCTTGTGTTGTCCTCTAATAGTGAAAAGAAAGAAAAATGATGAGTGGGAAAAAAGTCTAGTGAAACAAGACACGTTCGATGTACAGTGATCTTAAGCAGTAGACTTTAATTTTACCGTATACGACCTTACCTGCTGATAAGAATATCATTGTGGTTGACGAGAATATGGATGCACGTCCCGAAAGTAACACTCACATGCCCAAGAGGTACCTGGAATAAAAGCATAAGAGTCACATGCAGATGATACTGAAAAGTTATCCCGCCTTTTATTTTAATTCAATATTTTACTCTTTATTTTCCCGCTTAAAAGCTTGTTAGGAATTTGTTATATACAAGAATTCTAGGTGCCATGTAGGCAAAAAGGGTGATATAGCAGTGTTATATAAGGAGAATGATAGAGTAACGAAGAAGATATGGAAGAAATTAATGAAAATCCTCAGTGTCTTCTGGTATCACTTCTTCTTCTTCATTTTTAATTTTCTTTTTCTCTGATGTAACTGCTCCTCACTGTAGCCTCTATAACAAATTGGTGCTTTCATCTCAACCTCAACCTCTTCTCCCTAATATCCAAATCATCTCTAACAACCTAACTTTGTCTTCACCATGCCTAAAATCGATGATGCTCTCCAACAAATCAATCAACAGCAAGAAACAATTAAAGAAATACAAAAAACCCAATACATCATTTCAAAAACCAAACTCCATTCCACAGTCGACTCAAACATTTAATCAAACACCTTCGGTACCCACCTTCAAATCACCTTTTCCTATAAAGCAATTATCACAGAGAGAGATGAATATTCGAAAATAGCAAGGGCTTTGTTTTAATTGCGATGAGAAATACCAGTTTGGCCACAAATGTAAACCAACCCATATTTTAATAATCCTCCCGACACCAAAACTGAAGAAACACCAATACAGGAAGACGTTGTTCATGAAACAAACCCTACCACTGATTCGGATCCAAACCCAGACCACCCTCAAGAAATCTCGTTTCACGCATTCATTGGTTCATCGCATCCACGATCAATCCACCTTCCAGCTACCATTAATACCAAACCCATTTCAATTCTCGTGGATACGGGATCTACTCACAATTACATCCACCCTAAAACCGCTAAATTCCTTGGCCTGGAAACAACTGCAAACAGTTCTTTCATGGTAACTGTCGGCAATGGGGAAAAGCTACGAAGTCACGGCTGTTGCCCTAAGGTGCAAGTAAATATCCAGGGTAATGAATTTCTTATTGATTTTTATCTATTAGAGATAGTTGGATCAGATGCAGTTTGTGGAATTCAATGGTTAGAAAATTTAGGGCCTGTTGCGATGGACTATAAAGCTCTTACAATGGCCTTTAATGTTGACAATAGAGCCATTCAATTGTCTGGGCTCGGCCCATATCCTAAACCCACACTAATTTCCTTACCACAATTAAAAAGCCTAGAGTCCACCGAAGCAATTTCCAATTTCCTTTATCTCCAAATACAACCGTTACAAGCCTTACCCAAACCACAGACCAAATCAGTCATTGATCCACTCCTTCAAAACCTCCTATCCAAATTCGAACATATTTTCCAAAAGCCAACGTCGTTACCACCAACACGAACATTGAACCACCACATCAATTTGCTTCCAAATTCCAAACCTGTAAACACCAAACTATACCGATACCCATACTTCCAAAAAAACGAAATTGAACGCCAAATCCAAGAAATGCTCCAATCAAAACTTATCCAACCGTTTACTATCCTATTTTCTTCACCGGTCCTTCTAGTCAAAAAGAAGGATGGATCATGGTGATTTTGTGTTGACTATAGAGCTCTTAACACCATCACCATCAAAGATCATTTTCCAATACCAATGGCTAACGAACTATTAGATGAACTTTATGGCGCTAATTTCTTCTCAAAACTTGACATAAGAAGTGGCTATTTTCAAATTAGGGTTCATCCATCCGATATTCCCAAAACAGCATTTCGAACCTACGAAGGCCACTATGAGTTTTTAGTGACGCCATTCGGGTTAACGAATGCACCATCCACTTTTCAAGCAACCATGAACACTATTTTTCGACCACATTTACGGAAATTTATACTCTTTTTTTTATGACATACTTGTTTATAGCCCTTCATGGTCCGATCATTTGACCCACCTCCACACAACATTGAGTATATTAGATACCCATCAATTCTTTGCTAATCAAGATAAGTGCAGCTTTAGGTTGACCGAATTGTCCTACCTTGGACACATTATATCAAATAAGGGTGTAAGCATGGACCCAACAAAAATTTCAGCCATGATAAATTGGCCTACTCCATCCTCTATTACAACTCTTCGCGGGTTTTTGGGCCTAACAAGCTATTATAGGCGATTTATAAAACAATATGCCTTTATTGCCAGCCCGCTAACTGATCTACTAAAGAAAGACAACTTCATTTGGAACCCATTAGCCCAACAAGCTTTCATCTCCCTCAAAACAGAAATCACCAAAACCCCAATTCTGTCGTTACCCAATTTCAACCAGGTTTTCACTGTCACCACCGATGCTTCGGCTACAGCAATAGGAGCGGTTTTGGCTCAAAATGAGCACCCAATTTCATTCTTCTATCTCAAACTTCCTCATCATCTTTTAAAAGCATCAGCATTCTCACGGGAAATGTTTGCTATTACATCGGCAATAAAAAAATGGCATCACTATCTGTTGGGGCATCCATTTCAGATTCATACCGACCATCAGAGTTTACGAGAGCTAGCATCTCAATCCATTCAGACACCGGAACAACAACGATGGTTGACGAAGCTTTTAGGCTTTGATTTCACCATCCATTACAAACCCGATAAGCAAAATACGGTTGCTAATGGACTTTCCAGATTTACTACCGAAGCAACAATGTAGGCAGTCTCAGGTCCAACCTTTCCATTCTTGACCAGCATCGTCGACGCACTGCAAAATGACCAGGATGCTCAAACCATCATCTCTAAACTACGTTTAGGTACATGCTCAGACTCCAAATTTCAATTGAGAAATGACATGTTGTTTTGGAATGACAGAATTTATATTTCGAATAACACCGAACTCCAAAACAAAATAATTGCGGAGCTGCACTCGTCTCAAATCGGAGGGCATTCGGTTATAAAAGCTACAGTTGCCAGAGTTGCAAGTAATTTCTATTGGCCAAAACTCGCTATATCAGTTCAGCAATTCATTAAGCAGTGCACGGCTTGCTTGCAAACTAAGGCGGACAACACTCTATACAAGGGTCTTCTACAACCATTACCAATACCAGATCAGATCTGGACTGACATCGCCATGGATTTCATCACACATCTGCCGCCGTCCAATGGCAAGACAGTGATTTGGGTCATCATCAATAGACTCTCCAAATATGCTCATTTCAGTGCATTGCCTACATTTGTATCTGCTTCGTTATTAGCATCACAATTCATACAGGAATATGTACATCTTCATGGATTTCCAAGGTCGATTGTGTCAGACAGAGATCCCCTTTTCACCAGTCAATTTTGGAGAGAGCTATTTCGCCTTCATGGTACCAAATTGAAGACGAGCAGCGCGTACCATCCCCAAACTGACGGCCAATCTGAAGTCCTCAATCACTGCTTAGAGAATTATTTACGAGTCGTCGTTGGTGATATTCCACATAAATGGGCTAAATGTTTGTCGTGGGCCGAGTGGTGGTACAACACCACTAAACACTCATCATTGGGTATGACACCTTTTCAGGCAGTATATGGACGATCACCCCCATCAATTACCGATTATATCACCACCACCAGTCAGCTACCGGACTTAGATACTTGGGAAACTTACAGAGACAACTTGCTACAGCCTATAAAGCAGAATCTTCGAAAAGCTCAGTCACACATGAAAAATCATGCAGACCAAAATCGCACTGATAAAGATTTTGAAGTGGGATCTTGGGTATTTCCAAAGCTTCAGCCACATCGACAAACATCGGTTCGTAGCAACACTCGTAAACTTGCAAGGAAATATTTTGGGCCATTTCAGATTTGGGAGAGAATTGGTGTCTTCGCTTATAGATTACATCTTGCAGCTGATTCTAAAATCCACCCTATGTTTCATATTTCACTGCTCAAACCGTGTCCACAATCCAACATAACAACGCCTCAAATAATTCCATCAGACAACGATACCTACGAACTTGAGGACAAGTTCGATCTAGAAGGGGTGGGTAATGATAAGAATATCACTGTGGTTGACGAGAGTATGGATGCACGTCCCAAAAGAAACACTCACATGCCCAAGAGGTACCTGGATTAAAAGGATAGGAGTCACATGCAGATGATACTGAAAAGTTATCCCGCCTTTTATTTTAGTTCAATATTTTACTCTTTATTTTCCCGCTTAAAAGTTTGTTAGGAATTTGTTATATACGAGAATTCTAGGTGCCATGTAGGCACAAAGGGTGATATAGCAGTGTTATATAAGGAGAATGATAGAGTAATGAAGGAGATATGGAAGAAATTAATGAAAATCCTCACTGTCTTCTGGTATCCCTTCTTCTTCTTCATTTTTAATTTTCTTTTTCTCTGGTGTAACTGCTCCTCGCTGTAGCCTCCGTATCACCTGCTTTACAAGTGTTTGTGCATTACTAGGGTTCTTCATTTAAGGACTTTTACTTGACATACTCTTACACCAGGGACATTTACAGGCTCCTATAAGGGTTGAACTACAAGTTAAACCCAATAACCAATGACCAGTTAATAACTAGTATTACCGCACAACGATGGAGAACCGACTGTTAGGTTGTATAGTTTTTTTTAACAAAAAAACTGGTTCTTTTTTAAGTTTTGGTTAAACATAAAAAGGTAATGTGATAGAGAATATTTAAAATTGGAGAGATCTAAGGAGGAAAAAGTGGAGAAAATTAAGTTAATTAGATTGGAGATATTTAAGGAGACATGTTATAGATAGGTTTCTTTTTTTCAGACTTCGGAAAAATTGACTTTGACCAAGTTACAGTAAGTAAACCTCCCTAACGGTCGGTTTGATAACTAGATATTTTTACTTGATATACACTTATGCCAAAGACTTTTATCCCAGCTACACAATGAGGACTATCGTGATGCTTTTGACTCGCTAATGTGTCTTATTATCTGCATTTAATGTCCACCTTTTTATGGTAGGTTACGAATCGTACAGCGTCCGCCGAGATCCATTAATAACACAACAATACATTGCATTAAGTATAGCGCTAAGGAACTCATGTTGTGACAGGTCCACCCACTCATCAGGCACGACCTATGCCACAGTCCATCGTAGAGCCTTTTGTGATAGCCATTCATGTAGAATCACCTCGGTCAAATAATCGATCTCCATTAGCTAAATAACGGTTACCTGACATTCAACATTTTAGCATCATTTCACAAAGAACTATCCATCTTACTATTTCGAACAACTAATTATATATTTCTAGATCCAAATAAGAACTAGCGCTAAGCAGGCCGACCCTAGGCATAGGCCAACTAGGCAGCTAGCAGCCTAAGGCCTCAGGCAAAGTGGGGCCTCACACAAAGATGATTTATATGTATGTATCAAGGTTCAAGAACTCTATACCGGTCTCGGTTTCGACCATTTTAGAATTAGTTAGTTTCAGCGGGGTTCGTAAATTTTGATAGTTTCAGTTTTGTTTTAGTTTTTGATTCAGATTTCGGTCATTTTTTCCCAACAATATGCACTCGCACAAGTTTTTTAACATCTTAAGGAACGTTTGTGCATGCCATTACATTACCTCTTATGCCCGCTTAGTGCTCTTTCAGATGTGTTACACCACCACGATTGATTTGCTTATTGCAGAAACTACACTTCGTTTTCCGAACATTGCCATCGATTGGGATGCCATAATTCCAACCAATTTCTACAGTGTTTGTTTGGTTTTCCATAGTCTGCCTGTGAATTGAAAATAAATTATTACAAATCTCTTTTCCTACTATGTGCTTCTTATATCAACCAAAGACAGTTTCTTATGTAAATTATGAACTTTGAAAAGAAAAACAAACTTGAGCATCCAGTACACGTTAGCATATGGATTCTGCCTTTGCAGAATATACTGGATGCAATCAGACTTAAAAAAAACATTTGAACATGCCATACACATTAGCCCAAACCCATATTTTCCAAACTTAACATATAGACTACAACACACATTTTAAAATCCCTAAACCCACCCCTTAAACGTTTGATGTTTCCCCGAGCCAAAACCCTTTCCAGAAATATCAAAAGATATGGAGAAAATGTCACTGCTTTAATCAATTCGACAAGGCAACAAAAAATTTTTGATCGATCTTCTACATATTTCGATCGCGCACGCTTGCAGTCAGAGGAGATGGAAGAACTTGCACTGATCGGTTTTGAAGATTAAAAATGGAATCGTTATTGTTCTTCCCTTTATTTATTCTGAATTTTTGTTGTAAGTTTAAGTTTACATTCTATGGATTTTATAAGCTTTCGAATAGAATAAAGAATTTGATTTTTATTGTTGCTTCACGTTTGTGATAATTGCATCTTTTGATTTTATTCTTTTCCCTTTTAATCTGACGCTGCTTTTGGTCATTATGTTACACATGTTTAGTTATTTTCTGTGCATTCAAAGAGATTCAATTTTTTTGTTCCCTAGAAACCGCAATCGGTTTCAGACCTTCCACCGCCAGCACCAGCTCCGATAGCCCCAAAATTTTGGGGCGTCGTCCGAGTTCTTGATCCATGGTATGTATATAATTTAATAACGACATACTTTCAAAGGGGAGGTGACTAGGTGGAAAGGGCTTTCAGCTTCCTTACTGAGGTCATAGGTTCGAATATGGGAGGAATATTTCTTTTAGTTTATGTCATTATTTCTCTCTTCAAGTTTCATTTTGGGGCTCTCATTTTTAGTTTTGCCTTGGGCCTCTGAATTGTTAGGGCCGACCCTAGCACCAAGTTGAGTTTATGCAAGATCACAATAGTAGTTTCATTCACAAAAAGCCAGAAACTAAAAAATAATTCATAAGTTTGATAGCGGTTTGGAAAATTCTATCCTATACCCATTTAATGAAAAGAAAATCACTATAGATTACAAGCATAATTGTTTGTTTATATGAATATAGAATGAAGATGTTGTTTCCTCCTAAAATTTAGAGCTTCTGCATGAAGAGGAGAAAGAAATTCCTTTTCTATGTGCCCAAGTCCTCTACTTATAATTAAAGAAGTCATCGTACAACCAAAAAATTTATAGGAAGCCCACCAAAGTAGGATGATTGAGCCCTAAAAGTGAGGCCCAGATACCCCCACTGTGTAAGGATCAATATCGACTACTCTTGAGGGATCAATAATAATCCTAAGGGCTTCAGCCAATTAGGTTATAACTCTCTAGGTGCGATCCCTTGTATTGTTCCTTCACTTTTATATGCTTGGTTCTTTAAGTTACCCTCTAATCCTTGAGTTATGAATGTACTTTCATCGAGGATTCATATTTGAGTTTATTTGCTTCAGATCAATATAGATCCCTGGTTCTTTCAAAACATTTTCCACATTTATCTGGTTCTTGGTTGCTATTTAAGAAAATCCTGCTATTCATAGCTTCGTGTCCTTATTTATACTCAATTCCCAAGCAATCTGACCATCTCTCCCAATTATTTTCCTTAATGGTTGTGGAGTTCGAGTATCCTAATCTAACATGTAAAACAGTGGGTTAACACTTGCTCTCAGAACATATCATGTTATTGAAAGATTTGTTTTGCATAAGTCCATCACCTGCAATCTCTTTGAATTTTTCTTGAGTTGCATTGCCATTCCGGGCCAATACTCGAATCACAATCTCATTGGATCATTTATGTAATTTATATCCATTCTAAATCCAAATCCTCGGCTTTTTCGAGTTAATATTCACATGGATGGTCTTATCATGCCAATATAAAAATCCACGACCTCTTCGGGTCAATCATCAGTCTCTTAAGACCCTTGTTGAGCATTACATAGTGATCATAGCCCTCCCATGCCAAGACTTCACATTCTTATATCAGTCTGGCATGTCATACAGCGCACCTTTTTCCTTAGTTTGGTGTAGGAGTTATGGAGCGATTGTCACATATGTCGACCTACAGATCGACCCGGTTAGGGTTGGAGTTGACCCTCCCATGCGTTTTGATGCATTTAAATAAAGAGACTGAGTCAAAGACTTAATCACTTTATCTTCCTCCCCCAACAGAAGTCGGTAGCTCCAAACCCACTGAAAATGACCCTTTTCACAATTTCCAACCTCCGGTACTGCTTCAAAACTTATCCAATTAATTCCAAACCAGTTTCAGATCTAAGCACTATTCAAGATCTGTATATTTCTGGCTCCATTCCTATAGATCTTTAAAAAAATCATCATGCTCTTAAGGACATCATTGGTTAACCTTTTTCCCCAATTGAGCCCTCAAGATATTGTGTGGTGCTACGACAATAGAAGGATAGTACATGTATAAGTGGAAACAACTATATATCAGATTCTACAATGAAGAGTAGTAAGGTTTTCATATTTTCCAAGCACATCCCGGAGGCATCTTTCCATTGACATCGAACTGCATGGGAATCTCAATCATCTAACTTTTAAGCCTACAGTGTACCCTATCTTAGTACACCTTTTTAGTGCTAATTTCCATTCTGGTATTGCTAGAGCATAGAGTGTATGAGACTATGTCCCGTACTCTTTACTATAAATCCCAAAGGAAAGGGGCAAGCTTTACCGCCTGATACCCGTAATGGTGGATCAACCACTTAGTACCCAGCCATGAAGCAGGTCTCCATAAGGGTAAATTGCCCACGAAACTAGAAGTCTTATATAATCCCATCTTTTTTAGTTACTAATAGCCATATTTTATGGGCAGACATCAGCTTCAAGAAGGGGGGTCAACCTCATGTCCACATGTCATTAAATGTAAAGTAAAGGCCATTTTCTTATACAAATACATATACTCGAATTCCAAGTAGGGACTTTTAAATTATGAATTTGAATGACCTAATTACTAGAGTTTAATACATATTTAGTGTACGTGGGCTACACTATATTAAGTATGTAGTGATGATGCAATTATTATCACACGATAAATGATGCACTAATCCTGAAAAATCCTTACTTACACATAATTATAGGATTACATGTCTCTTCCCTACGATCCACAAAATTATCACAAAATATCCAAAATAGGGTTTGTAGATGAAAGTAAGGCGATAAATAAAATATACCAAAATAAGACTTATAACCTTGGATTTTCGATTACTTCAATAAATAAAAGGGACTTCCTTGCAATGATTTATAAAATTTCTGCTCTGGTTCTATTTCACTTTCCTTTAGATTTTCTGTAAGTATTAGATAAAAATATAATATTTGGATCACATGTATTTTACATCCCTCAAATTCATTATCAAACCGACTTCGTCGGTTTCTCTTGATTCGTCTATGCTAATCAAAACTTTCGTCTGCATGAAGCTTTACCGTTCCTCAATCTTCGTCAAAATGTAACCATGTCTTTCCAACCATGTCTTTCCAACCATGTCTTCCGCATTTACCCAATTCTTCAGCTTATCCCTTTCGTCTCTTCTTCATTTGACTTTTTCTTCTCTACAAATATGTTTCAATCAACCCTCAAATCCACTTTCCTTTTCTTCGAGCCTAGACCGCTTCCTCGTCTGCTGATGCTGCTGTGCCCTCCTCCGGTGATGTTGCCGCTCTCTCCTCTGACTCCCCCGCTGCATCTCAAACCTACAATCCCTGTGATTTTCAAACCTGTCGTGCATCGCTATACTTTATTTCAAACTCCATAATTTTCAAGGTAAATTGATATTTTTGGGGACGTTTGCTGCTTTTCAATTCGATTATTTTCTTTTACCAACTGTTTGTTTACATGATGAGAATCTGAGACAAGTAGATTCGACTTATGCAGTAAAAGAAAATTAAAAGGTGAAGAATTTAAACATGCATAAAATAAATTCCTTCACTCATGGTGTTCCAATTTATACATAAAATAAATTAACCAAGTAAAATTGTGCATATTGAGATTCTCAGCGTTCATACACTTAAAAATTATAATTAAATTAAATTGTATATATTAGAATAATAATTTACATAAAATTCTGTGATTTATGTCGTTGTGACATTTGTGGCAAGCATTTTAGATCATTATTAGATTTAGTGTAGTTTTGCATTAGTATTCATGTCCCCATTAATTTTATTTAGTGATGAGCATATGATTTTGCAAGTAAACATTTAAAAAAAATGTGTGATTTGGAAATGAGATTTCATTTATGAGTTTCTAATGTAATATATTTCATATATGTATGTAAGTTTCAATACATATAATGCCTAAAAGAATATAAAGTTTCTTTGAAATTGAGAGTTTTAATAATAAAGAATTCAAAAAAGTTAATTTTTGTCTATCAGGTTTCGAATATGAAACCTTTTGTGTACAATTTTGAACATGAGTATTTGGGTTTTCCATATGTAACTTCTGAGCATATGTTAATTTCCAATATAAGCTTTAGTTAGTGTAGGTATAGCGTATAAAATTCATAGGCATTGAACCATTTACACTAATTATAACACAGAGCATATGCATATACATTATATATAACACACTGAAAGAGGGAGGAGCACACCCAATAATCCAATTTGAAAACTTCAAATTATAACACAGCTCGATGATATACATGCATTATGGGATTGGGATTTAAATTGTATAATCGTTATTATGAACAACATTAGTTCCCATGCATCTCTTATGGTTCAAAAAAGTAAGAATATAGTGAAATTTTAATGACCCGCATTAGCAGAAGTATGATAATTAATTTATTTAATTATATAAATAAGTGATATAGTGAATTTAATGGCCGTGGAATTAAATAATGGTGAATATTTAATTTAAAATAATAAATTAAATAATATATTTAATTCTGAAATATCAGAATTGGCTGAAATGACGATATGGTGTGAACCGGATCATCTGTGATATTTAATTAAGCTTGGAATTGAATTTGAATAACGAATATATTATATAAACGACAGTTTGAACATGGAATTATAATATAATTAAAATCGAGCTTGAAATGGCGCTGTAGTTCGTAAATTGGCGATTCAAACTTCAACTGAATGTACAGGATTCGTTTTAAGCCGGATTTCTGTGAAACAAGAAACGTGTGGAGCTGGTGGAGTATATCTTTCTAGTGGAAGAGAAAAATCGGGATTTCGTCATGTAGATTTTGATTCACGTCCAAATCAAATTTCAGAAAAGTCGCTGTGGAATTCCTTTATAATTTATAAAGGAATTATTTATATTTTTAATAGGAATTTCAATATAAATCGAATATCGGGTTGACCCAGAAGTGAATATCGAGTTAGAATTCACATAGGAATATTCTAGAGCTGTATGGTATTCCACTGTGAATATAGACGATAATATTTATTTTAAATATTAAATTTAATTATATTTAAATATATTTATATATTTAAATGGGTCATCCAAAGCTTTAAAAATAGCCACTTTTGCAAACGAAGTCGGAATTCGACGAAACCAGTTTCGTTGGGACCGTAATGTCGAACCATAGCTGCATGTCAATTTTCGTGATTTTTGGGTATCGTATGTAAGCGCACGAATTTTTAGAAGTCAAAAATGAATTAACGATGGAGAATAAAAAGGGAATATTCCTTCTATGAAAATATCTAGATATTTATTTCTTCCTATAAATAGCCTTAAACATTCCTAAAACCTAAATTCATTCTCACGGTCAAATTTGTTTCCGCCTCCACTTTTGGTAAACCCGTAAGAAAGAAAATCAAATAGAAAACCAAAACAAACTCTATAAATTCAAATACTAAGATATTTGTGATCCATGTTCGAAGCTTTTCAATCGAGTATACCCAAGTCAGGGTGCGACGCCATCATTTGGGGTTCGACGTTTTCACAGGAAAGCTAGGGTTGATCTTTTCGATCGATGGAACCATTTATAGTTGATTCCGAGAGTGTATTCGAACTCGTGGGGGAAAACCGTTGTTGTTGGCAGTATTGTTGTGGAGTGCGGTTCAATTTCTGGTTGATGATGTACCTGTAGCAGTCGTCGTCGCGTGGAAGCAGGGGGGTTCGAGTTTGAAAATAAGGGGGTCGTTAGATGGAGATTTTGTAGGGGAGTGTACTGATGATTTTTATTTGAGGATTCATGAAGTAATGGGTGGAGGAAAGGGGATCGAAGAAGGTGGAAATGTTGCTGGAGCTCGTCGGAGTGATATGGGGAAGAAAGGGTTTTTCGGGTCAGGGTATTTTGTTTTGAAGTGGGCCGAAGTAAATGGTAAAAGCCCACTAACCATTTATATTGTTTAATTTTAAATTAAATAATGTAAGAACTTGTATAAGATATAACTTCGTCATACCTTACCAGAATTCAGCGAAACAAGATCCGTTAGGATCGTATGGATGGACACTACCCAATGGGACGGAATGGAAGTGGATTGGGGCTCATTTAAATTTACGGCGAAATAAATTGTTTGATTCAAATGAACTGCCAAAGTGAGTAAATCTCACTAACTCTGAACGGTTTATAATTTCATGTTGTATTTTTAGAACTGTTAAATGTTGGCTGATTGACTGTGTGTTGACTGATTGATTGAACTGCTAGTCAGTTAGTGGAAATTATATATATATATATATATATATATAAACTGTTAAATATTTAGATATTGATTCTGTTAACAGAATATTTCATATTGAACTGAAAGTGATGTTGATTATATTGTGTAACATCTGTGGATGCAGGGAAACAGGTTGGAGGAATCCAACTGGATTCTTCAACATTTATTTTACTGCGATTTATATATTGTGATATATAATCTGTGGTTGATTATATGTGTTTGGACGATATTTATCGTTGTTATATGGTGTGTTAAATACCATAAGAAATACCAGAATGTGGAAAAAGGGATTTTCAAAGTATATTTTGAAAATAATTTATTTATATAAAATCAATGGATTTTATATTATAAAAGAAAAAGGGTTTTGAATAAAAGAAATACATTTGATAATCAAATATAAGGGAAATATATTTGATAATCAAATATAAGGTAATTATATTTGTAAAACAAATATAAGGGAATTATATTTGTAAAACAAACATAAAGGAATTATATTTGTAAATCAAATATAAGGGAAGGAATTTGTTAAACAGATATAGAGGGAAATATTCGTAAAACAAATATAAAGGAAAATATTTGACAACAAATAGAAAGAGAAATATTTGTAAACCATTTACAAATAGGTTATAAAGGATTTATTTATTTAGGGAATAAATAAAGGTATAAAGGAGATATTTATTTGTTAAGATAAATAGAAATCAAAGGAGATATTTATTTGTTTAAATAAATAGAGAAGATAAAAGGAGATATTTATTTGTTAAGATAAATAGAAATCAAAGGAGATATTTATTTGTTAAGATAAATATAAATCAAAGGAGATATTTATTTTTTAACATAAATAGAAATCAAAGGAGATATTTATTTGTTTAAATAAATAGAGAAGGTATAAAGGAGATATTTATTTGTTAAGATAAATTGAAATCAAAGGAGATATTTATTTGTTTAAATAAATAGAGAAGGTATAAAGGAGATATTTATTTGTTAAGATAAATATAAATCAAAGGAGATATTTATTTGTTAAGATAAATAGAAATCAAAGGAGATATTTATTTGTTTAAATAAATAGAGAAGACAAAAGGAGATATTTATTTGTTAAGATAAATAGAAATCAAAGGAGATATTTATTTGTTAAGATAACTAGAAATCAAAGGAGATATTTATTTGTTAAGATAAATAGAAATCAAAGGAGATATTTATTTGTTTAAAAAAATAGAGAAGATAAAAGGAGATATTTATTTGTTTAAAATAAATAGAGTATAAAGGAGATATTTACTTGTTAGAATAAATAGAGTTAATCTAATAGCGTTATTCCAATAGAGTTAATTGATAAGAGTTAAGTGAAAAGAGTTAGTCTAATATAGTTATTTGAAAGAAAGGTTAAGTAAGGAAGTTAGTTAAAGAAGAATAAGGTAAACTTTTTTATTTTCAAGGTTAGAAATGTTGTTCAGTTAAGGTCTGAGAGGTGATTATACCCCAACTTGATTGGTTTCGTTTTTAACTAAGGAATGGTTAAGGTTCGGCAGTAAAGGATGGTAAAGTGAATTTAGTAATTAAAGGAAATGGTTTGAGTTGGCATCGCGATGGTTTGTTTAAGCATCTGTCTAAGTCCAATGAAGGAGTTTTGGAAATGTTTTCCAAATAAGAACCAGAAATGTTTTCTGATATAGAAAACAAGAAATGGAAATGTTTTCCAATGGTAATAACATATATTTTCTAAATTTAGAAAATAAGAAATGGTGAATATAGGGAAACAGGAGATAAGTAAATTAATGAAATAAAGAGATAAATGTTGAATGATGATTGATTGATTGAATTTCCATCTGGAAATAATATCGTTGTTTGCACACGTATTTTTCTTTGATAGTTAAATCACAGACTATCGAAGTTTTGACCATTTTAACGTTGTTAATATGGAGAGACCGGTTGGATTATTATCCAAAGAACCACTCTGTATTGGCATGAGCGTTGCAAATCATATACCAAAGATAATTGAAGACAGAGTATTTCCAGACGATCACGTATATTGATTTCTCCAACCGTACCAAGAGTGGAAGCGGAGAAGGAAACTTCTTTTATCTAACACATAATGTATTGTTGAGGTCGTCAATTGGTGATTTGATGGATTTGATGATGTGGCATTCAAAGTGAATCTGGTGTGATGATAAAGCGTAGCTTCTAGCCTCATCAACCGGTAAATGACAGAAATCGGGTAGGCAGAATGGCTATGTAGGTCGCACCTATTAGGGTGTATAATCACCTGATCTAGAGTTTCATTTATTTCTAAAAATCTATTGTCGATACTGTCCCATTCGGGAAACAGTTGCTGATCCCAATCGTTGGTGATACACATTCGATACACTCAAGCGAAATGAGTGATCGGTCATGTGTGGCCGGGTTGCAAGATGTTCTTGTTCGAACTGTTTTTAAACTATTTTACTCATACCAGTCCCATGACTGACCCGGAGTTTATTTGTTTGTTTCCCTAAACTCTTGGGTGCCTAAATTTGTATGGGCATTCAAGTAGTCAGGATTTTACAGATATACTGGAAGATCTTGGAGCAGGAAGCTTCAGGATTATATATCTATAGTTATTTCCGCTGTGTTGTAAGTGTTGTACTCTGATAAGTGCTATTGTATACATAACTGTTATATTTCAAAGATATGTTATATATATTATATGTTATTCGTTCCGCTGTGAGGTTCGTCTTACTCTGATGTTGTGTTCTTCTTCTTCTTCTATTCTAAGTTTCTATCTTATCTTTCCTCACCCTCTAATTTCTTTCATTTATGACCGGTATTTTCGATCCTTGGATGTTCAATATGTGGTGTATATCGGATAACCAAGATCGCCAAAATCCCGGGTCATTACAGAAATCAAATCAATTTTTAGTCATAATCTTCTAAGCTGAATAATACAAGTAACTAAACGGTTCAATAATACGAATCTGTTGGATCTAGATTAACCCTGGAGGGGAGTGAATAGGGTTTATCACAGTTTATTGCTGAATTAAAATTCTAATAGGATATAAAATAATAAACAGATCACATAATGGGGTAGAAATAAAAAGCAGAAAAGGGATAACACACAGAGATACCCAGCTTCGGCAAAACCCTGCCTACTACTGCATTCCTAAGGTTTCTACTAGGAGATAGAACAGATCTCGCTTACAAGACCATGTAAACTCGCACTCCCTGCTCCTGAACTAACCCTATGCTCAAAACCCTAGACTTGTCGATATCCCCTCGATCAGATTTCCTCTAGTTACGATCCAGTTACCTAGATTTTACAAACTTTAGCAACTGTCAGTCAACGCCCTGACTATATCTCCCTAGATTTTATAGACTCTTGAACTGATGGTTGGATTACAGATAGAAAAATAAAAAGAAACAAAACAATACAAAATAAAATAAACAAAGATAAACCCTTAGGAGTTTAAATAAAAAGAGTCATCCCCTTTTCAATTTTGGCTTAGTCCATGAATACTTGGCCGGCCCATTCTCTTTTATTTTGCCCGATCTCTTTCGCTTTTGCAATGAAAAAAATGGCGGCTTGGAAAATAAACTAGGGTTTCTGATTGCTTTCCCTAAATCGATCGATTGATGTTGATTAACTGAAGTTGTGATCTCTATGATTGTTCCACTGCTTCGAGTTGCTCTCTCTCTTTATTGATTCGGATGCTCGTCCGATTTGGGTTTTCTCTCTGGCTTGATCGAAACTGTGAGTTTTTCTGAAATTTCTTGCGTTGAATTGCTTGATATGATTTTATGGGTTTTTAATATATTTGCCCGTGATGACATGGTGTTTAAATAGGATTAGAAATTCCTATTATTGCTCTGATTTCAAAGAATGACTTCCTCTGATTTGCGTTGTCCCTTTTGTTGCTTTGATCTACTTGTGTGAATTAATTTGTGATGAAACTGGAAATAAAAACTTTGGCCTTCAAACCGATTCTGGAAAATTTAATAGACAAAAACAGTTTGCCTATTTCTGGAAACAACTTAGAAGCTTGGATGAAAACATAATTACTTTCCTGGATCAACACATTAAAAACTTGCTTGATTTTGAATTAATTTTCTACCCCTTTTGAAAGAGTCATTTCAAAACAGATTGAGCATAAATGATTTTTTGCATGACTTTGATTTTCTCTTGCCAAAAAATAGCCTGCCAATTTTGTAGCATGAATTATGTACTGTCGAATTTTTGCCAAACATATGTGATTGATTTCCTTGGATTTTATTGAAAAACTTGCCACTTTTAAAACTGGAAATCAAATGTTAATTCTGGAAACATTTTCCATTTTGCTTGATGCTTAATTAGCTCATGTCTTGCCTGAACATATCCAATCTGCATCATAACATGTATTGCCTGCATTGATTGCACCATTAAACAGTTGTCAAGAAATCTTTGCCATTTATTTGCTTCATGCATTTTATTCTTGCCACCATTCCTTCTTTGCCATTTACTGTTTGGACAAATTTAAACACCTTATGTCCACATTGTTTACTGTCACGTGAATTTGTGTATTCCATTTTGTTGAGCTCTATGTTTGAACACACACAGTTTTGCTGTGTGATGTCATATGCTATGCTTGCATGTCATTTGTGCTTCTGTGCCATTTTATTGTGTAACTTTGCTCTGGCTATTGTACATGATATATGAACCTGCCTTAATTGTGCACTTTTGCGCCAAACATGTTAGTCACTGCTGAAACTTTTGTTCACAAAGTTCATTGTTTATGTATATTTGAAATTGTTTGCACTATGGAACTATTGCACCAATATGTTGTACCAATACTTGTTTCTACACCCAAGAACAGTGCATGTGCTCACCATGAAACTTGAAACTGTGCTTGCACGATGCTTGACATCACATTGAACATGTTGTATTACTTGAAACCAGAAATGATGAGTTGCTGAAACTTTTGTATGCTACATACATTCTTGGCTGTGTTGATTAGTGCTTGTCTTATCCCTCGACATAGTACCATAACTGCTTGTTTCATTTACACAGATTGTTTCTGCCTTCTTTAAAGCCTTTATCATTTCATCTGAAACTAGTAGATTCACACTTCAAATCCATTTTCCTTTGTCGAACCATGAACTTGTACACTTCACCATGTTTTTGTTGTGCACCATCACTTGCATACTTGCTTCATTTCAGCAGCACTTGTCCACTGTTTCACACTGTCCCATTGTTGACATTGCTATTCACATATGTACCTACTTGTGGCTTGATGACCTGAAACTGGCTCGATCATTTTTACTGTAGTACTTGAATTTTTTTTGTTGCACCATCACTAGTTGCCTGCTTTGACATGCCTTGAGCTTCATCTTGAATTTAAACTGCTTTGCTTATTTTTTACCATTCTGGTTTGACTTTGTTTTCATGTGCACTGAGTCGAGAAGGTCCATGTGGTTACTCCTCAGTTGCACACTGAATTGGCGTGGCAGTACACACGTGTATAAATATACACGTGTGTATATGCAGCCATTCAGAAAATTTCCTGTCCCTATACATATACAAACTATCTGCCTAGACACAGATGAATCAGATCAAGTCATGAAAAATAATGAGAAACACACCAGAAAAACTGAGGCAAATAAAATTTTAAAATAAAATTTATATTCACATGTATTTTGAAAATTATTTCTGTTCCATATATTGTGTGTGTGTTTCTGTATATGACAGGTATGAAGATGATGACTGGACTGATAGTGAGAAGTGAAGACAGAAGACTGAAGTCGGAAGACAGTGACTGAACTGATAGTCAAGCATTCAGAAAACACAAGACAAGAAAAATGACATGAATCAGTGTAAAATGAAATTGTACAGAGTGAATGTAAATGAATTGTAAATGAATGTACAAAGAGTGTAGAGTGAACTGTATATGAGTCAGACAGTGAAAATATATGTATATATGAATTGTATTGTTATTTGTACTAAACAAACTCGTTTGAAATAAAATATTATTTTATTGTTGTCAAACAAACTTGTCTATTTTATTCTGTTTATATAGAAGTACAATATGAAGTGAATGTTTAAAAAGTGATGTATATATAGAACAGTACAGTACCAAACACATTTATAATATATATATTTGGTTGTTATCATCAAACAAAAATCATATAATTGTGTATACAACAACGTTATATACAACAATCTCCCCCTTTTGATGATGACAAACAAATAAAAGATTTTGAGTACAATAAATGTGTTTGACAGTGAATATTGTACTCCCCCTATTTATTAGCTCCCCCTATAATTGTGCATGAGTGAAATGAAAAAAAATGAATGAATTTTCAAAAATTAAAAATATTTATAAAATATTCACTCATAAATCAAAATCTCAACTCATTCTCCCCCTTTTGTTATCATAAAAAAGATACAGAGTTTAAAAAATAGATGAAAAATGACAAAGAATATATTCAGCTTAAGAGGAAGAACGTCATCATAAATCTCAATCAGTTAAACAAAAATCATAGTGTTCTGAGAACAGGTTACATATTTCACATTGTAGAGAATGACGGATTTACGATGAATTTTATATAAAATGGGGAGAGTTAAGAAAATGATTTCCAATTATTTTAAAAGAATTTTAAAAAATTGAGTACAATAACAGTGATGGATTTGGACTATAATTAATCAATCAATTTAAGTGACAAAATCGTTTAATCTCAAATCCCAATATCTATAAATCAATAAATCATAATACGTTATAAAATTTCAACACATTTCACATATTAGAATATGGATTGATAGGCTGGTTTTTATATACAAAGGAGAATTTCAACTTAATTTCAATTTATAGCACACTATTTCCTTTTCTTTTATTTTTTATTTAAGAGCACACTGACCACGCATAACCAGAGCTTGGATTTTTAAATGAGATCAGTCGCAGCTTAAATTATAAGTTGTCTCTTAACCCTGCATGACCAGAGCTTGGATTTTTAAATGAGATTAGAGACACACTTATATTTATATATTTATCATTTCATCTTTAAAAAGGAAAAACTCATCGGTATATAAAAACAATATGAATGAAAGAAATGTGGTAGGTACAGAAATGGACTGTGAAATAAATTTCTAAATTAATTATATTATGAAATATGCTCGACTGTACCGGGATCATTGAAAATTTTCAATTATCAACTAATTCTGAATAATAACATAGTTCAATTTCTATCACAAATATTTCCACTGCTTTTTCAAGACGATTTTAAAAAAAATATTAACTCCCCATATTTATATAAAATTATCATGGATGGCAGAATGATGATAGATAAAGGAGATGGTCGTGAAATAATTGCCAATTCAAAGATATTATAATATTTGTTCAACTATCATGAAGAATTTAAATAAAATCTCCTCTTGTTGTGAAATATATTACAGTCACAATTCATCACAATTTCAAGATCTGATAATTATTTTGATGAATTATAAATTCAGTTCAATTTGGATATAGATTTCAATTTCTGAATGAATAATCAATAAATAATTTTAAAATTGAGAATCAACTACAAGAGGGATATGGAGATCTATACAAAGCAAGAGGGATTGAAAATATATACAAAAAAATAGCGCTACTGATACCAATTGGTGTCTCTATTAATGAGGATTATAAGGTGACACTGGAGACAAACCAAGATATCACAAACAGCATAAATTTAAAGCCCAAGCATACCAGATAACAAATTAGGCCAATTAATTTCATTTATCAGTGCATCGGTCACAAAATAGGCAGTTATTTGAAAACATTTTTCAAATACAGTATCAGAGCAGCACAGAAACCAATAGAACAGTAGACTTGTCAGTAGATATTTCTGATGGTCACAAGATATATTCCATGATCCAAGGAAAAATACCGTTTATTTGAAATCATTTGAGGAATATGAAATTCTCAAGATTCAGTGAATCAATCACACCAGAATATTAATTTTAGATTCAAGATATGTGTGAGATTCAGTAAATCAATAATTTCAAATGATTTTAAACAAACATATATGCAAATCAAATAATCATGAAATAACAGTGATATTTATGACCATATTTTCAAAAGAATTTACACAAATATTTTTGACAAGTATAAAGAATATTCAGATCATTTACATCTAATTTGATGGATATTCATGATCCAAAAAATTTATTTGAAATCACTTGAATCAATGTCAAGTTTTGAAATATAATGAATCAGTCACACAAGGTTGATAATTTAGGAGGTGTGTGATTATTCAAAATATTAATAATTTCAGATGATTTCAAACCAACAAATTCTAACCATAATGATGATTTTCAAGATGTATCACTGAGATTCTAGATAATTTAAAATATCCAAGCCAATCTAAAAAAATAATGAAATTATCACAACTGATAAATATTGGTTTGCTGTAACGAGTATAATATTTCAAGCTTTTCTAAACCAAATTAGAAGAAACCCAAAACAGTAGATATATGTAAAATTTCATTAAATATTCAGATCTTCAAAATTTTAGAATTTGTACTAACAGTGTTCATGATATGAATGAATGCTTCAGCACTGTCAGAAATTCAGGAATCAGAAAATAAACTTCAAAACAATTGCAGAAATATTTACAAAATTTAATTAAAGATCTGGAAATAATTAGAATATCAGAGTTCTATTTAAATAAAGTGAATTTCCAAAAAATATGAATTCTACAATTGGAAGTTTAAGAAAGTACAAAAATATATTGTAGTGACAAAACAAAACAGAAGAGATAAAGAAAATAAACAGAAGGGGAAGAAAGAGGAATACACAAAGAAAAAAAATATTTACAAAGGTTGAGTTTAGAGGTTATACCTGAAATTGACGTGAGTAAATAAATCTCTAACTCAACAAATCTTGACTAAAGGAACTGTGAATGATATAGAAGTACAGACAACTTTGCTTCACATTTCTTTTTGCATAGCAGTTCCTCAGCCTCCTCTGGTACCTAACAGTTTAGGGGATTGGGTGGTCTAACAAAATTAGTAAAACCACTTACAGTTATGTTAACATCTTTTGGTACCAAAATCTGTTTGTATAACATCCCATTCGAAACTATCTTTGTGCCTTTAGGAACCCAAACTTGTTTAGTTTTTCCAAAAATCATTTTATTTCTTTTTGGGGTCCACAACTGTTCAACTGGATTATTATCAAACCAATTCTTGTCTCATTTGTGATTTAAAAACCTTTTGGAATTTTCACAATTCAAATTTTCAGAATGACCCATCTTGAAGCAGTTTGAAGGATTTTTAAAATCACACGAGCTCAAAAAATCATTTCCTTTCCTAAAACCAATACCATTTTTATTTCCTGAAAATTGTTGATTTTTCAACAACATTTTTAAAGATTTTTCTCTGTTAGAGAATTTGACTAGAGTTAATTCAAGTTGTTGAATTTTAGACTTAAGGTCAGAATTCTCTTCCATTAGATTCGAACAACGATTAATGCTAATCTTTCTCTTTTTAGTATCTTTCTGTTTCAAAATCAAATTTTCATTTTCAAGGAACTTGATTTTGGTCTTGGATTCAAGAGTCTCAGAATCAAAATTAATTTTTTTTTTCAACTTCAACTTTCTTGAAATTTTCAATCTCTTTTTCAAGCTCATTTAAAATCAAATAACTTTTCAACAAGCTTTCTTTTTCAGCAATTTCATATTTGGAATTTTTGATGGCCTTAAAATTATTAAATTCTTTTTCCAAAGAATTGTTTGATTCTTTTAACTCAACCTCGTTATCTTTTAAAATCAAAATTTCCTCTTTAAGCCTTTGAATATTTTTATTGAGATGAACGACGTTAGTTCTCAAATTCAAACAACTTTCACAGTTAGAACTTTCTAATTTCACGACATTTGTAACTTCTGATTCCAAACAGTTAATTTTGCTATATAACTCGTGATTTTTAGATTTTAAAGATTTATTTTTACAATGGAGTTTATCAACGATTTTTGTCAAATCAGTACACATATAAACCAAATCTTCATATGAGAAGCTTTCAGTTTCATTGTCTGTTGAGTCTCTATCGTCTGATCCACTTGAATTTTCATCTGTTTCTTCTTTCGAGCATAGATCCGAATATGAGTTGATCTTCTTGGGTTTTGGGTTGTTGTTGTCAATTTTTCCATACCTCGTATTGAGAGTATTCCATATTTCCTGCGCAGTTAAACAATGGGAGATAAGGCCATACTGAACATCATCAATATGGGAATATAAAGATATGTGTAGCATGATTATTAAAACATTTATCTTCCTTATCATAACCATTAATAACAACATCCCAACATTTAAAATTAATAGATTTTAAAAAGGATTCCATTTCTGACTTCTAATTTGAAAAATCTGAACCATTAAAAATAGATGGAATGCGACTGGACTGACTCTCTATGGACTGACAACTAGAATAGCCCATGACTCTAGAGTTAATGGAAATACCTGCTCTGATACCAAATGTTGGATCTAGATTAACCCTAGAGGGGGAGGGGTGAATAGGGTTTATCATAGTTTATCGCTGAATTAAAATTCTAACAGGATATAAAATAATAAACAGATCACGGAATGCAGTAGAAATAAAAAGCAGAAAGGAGATAACACACAGAGATACCCAGCTTCGGCAAAACCCTGCCTACTGCTGCATTCCTAAGGTTTCTACTAGGTGATAGAACAGATCCCGCTTACAAGACCATGCAAACTCGCACTCCCTACTCCTGAACTAACCCTATGCTCAAAACCCTAGACTGATCGATATCCCCTCGATCAGATTTCCCCTAATTACGATCCCGTAACCAGTAACCTAGATTTTACAAACTCTAGCAACTGCAACACCCTGACTGTATCTCCCTAGATTTTACAGACTCTAGAACTGATGGTTGGATTACAGATGGAAAAACAAAAAGCAACAAAACAATACAAAATAAAATAAACAAAGATAAACCCTTAGGAGTTTAAATAAAATGGGTCATCCCCTTTTCAATTTTGGCTTAGTCCATGAATACTTGGCCGGCCCATTCTCTTTTATTTTTCCCGATCTCTTTTGCTTTTGCAATGAAAAAAATGGCATCTTGGAAAATAAACTAGGGTTTCTGATTGCTTCCCCAAATCGATTGATTGATGTTGATTAACTGAAGTTGTGATTTCTATGATTGTTCCACTGCTTCGAGTTGCTCTCTCTATCTGTTGATTCGGATGCTCGTCCGATATGGGTTTTCTCTCTGGCTTGATCGAAACTGTGAGTTTTTCTGAAATTTCATGCCTTGAATTGCTTGAAATGATTTTATGGGTTTTCGATATATTTTCCAGTGATGACATGGTGTTTAAATAGGATTAGAAATTCCTATTATTGCTCTGATTTCAAAGAATGACTTCCTCTGATTTGCGTTGTCCCTTTTGCTGCTTTGATTTACTTGCGTGAATTAATTTGTGATGAAACTGGAAATAAAAACTTTGGCCTTCAAACCGATTCTGGAAAATTTAATTGCCAAAAACAGTTTGCCAATTTCTGGAAACAATTTAGAAACTTGAATGAAAACATAATTAGTTTCCTGGATCAACACATTAAAAACTTGCTTGATTTTGAATTAATTTTCTGCCCCTTTTGAAAGAGTCATTTCAAAACAGATTGAGCAGAAATGATTTTCTCTTGCCAAAAAATAGCTTGCCAATTTTGTAGCATGAATTATGTACTGTCGAATTTTTACCAAACATATGTGATTGATTTCCTTGGATTTTATTGAAAACCTTGCCACTTTTAAAACTTTTTTAAAAGGGAAATCAAATGTTAATTATGGAAACATTTTCCATTTTGCTTGATGCTTAATTAGCTCCTGTCTTGCCTGAACATATCCAATCTGCATCATAACATGTATTGCCTGCATTGATTGCATCATTAAACAGTTGTCAAGAAAGCTTTGCCATTTATTTGCTTCATGCATTTTATTCTTGCCGCCATTCCTGCTTTGCCATTTACCGTTTGGACAAATTTAAACACCTTCTATCCACATTGTTTACTGTCACGTGAATTTGTGTATTCCATTTTGTTGAGCTCTATGTTTGAACACACACAGTTTTGTTGTGTGATGTCATATGCTATGCTTGCATGACATTTGTGCTTCTGTGCCATTTCATTGTGTAACTTTGCTCTGGCTATTGTACATGATATATGAACCTGCCTTAATTGTGCACTTTTGCGCCAAACATGTTAGTCACTGCTGAAACTTTTGTTCACAAAGTTCATTGTTTATGTATATTTGAAATTGTTTGCACTATGGAACTATTGCACCATTATGCTGTACCAATACTTGTTTCTACACCCATGAACAATGCATGTGCTCACCATGAAACTTGAAACTGTGCTTGCACCATGCTTGACATCACATTGAACATGTTGTATTACTCGAAACTAGAAATGATGAGTTGCTGAAACTTTTGTATGCTACATACATTCTTGGCTGTGTTGATTAGTGCTTGTCTTATCCCTCGACATAGTACCATAACTGCTTGTTTCATTTACACAGATTGTTTCTGTCTTCTTTAAAGCCTTTATCATTTCTTTTGAAACTAGTAGATTCACACTTCAAATCCATTTGCCTTTGTCGAACTTGTACACTTCACCATGTATTTGTTGTGCACCATCACTTGCATACTTGCTTCATTTCAGCAGCACTTGTCCACTGTTGCATACTGTCTCATTGTAGACATTGCTATTCACATATGTACTTACTTGTGGCTTGATGAACTGAAACTGGCTCGATCATTTTTACTGTAGTACTTGAATTATTTTTTTTGTTGCACCATCACTAGTTGCCTGCTTTGTCATGTTTTGAGCTTCATCTTGAATTTAAATTGCTTTGCTTATTTTTTACCATTCTGGTTTGACTTTGTTTTCATGTGCACTGAGTCGAGAAGGTCCATGTGGCTACTCCTATGTTGCACACTGAATTGGCGTGGCAGTACACATGTGTATATATATACACGTGTGTATATGCAGCCATTCAGAAAATTTCCGGTCCCTGTACATATAAAACTGTCTGCCTAGACACAGATGAATCAGATCAAGTCATGAAAAATAATGAGAAACACACTAGAAAAACTGAGGCAAATAAAATTTTAAAATAAAATTTATATTCATATGTATTTTGAAAATTATTTCTGTTCCATATACTCTGTATGTGTTTCTGTATATGACAGGTATGAAGATGATGACTGGACTGATAGTGAGCAGTGAAGACAGAAGACTGAAGTCAGAAGACAGCGACTGAACTGATAGTGAAGCATTTAGAAAACACAAGACAAGAAAAATGACATGAATGAGTGTAAAATGAAATTGTACAGAGTGAACGTAAATGAATTGTAAATGAATGTACAAAGAGTGTAGAGTGAACTGTATATGAGTCAGACAGTGAAAATATATGTATATATGAATTGTACTGTTATTTGTAATAAACAAACTCATTTGAAATAAAATATTATTTTATTGTTGTCAAACAAACTTGTAACACCTCGTAATTCTGTAACACTAAGATTCACAAATCAAGGCAGAATTATAATTTAAAATCAAAATCAGGAGAAACGGGCTGCGCCATTGCGTTCGTCTCGGAATTCTGCATGAAAACGAGTCCCAGTTTGCGTAAATCGGAGTCCGTATGAGGAAGATATGGCCTTCGGAAGATTCAGTGAAGTTCAAATTTCAAAACAGGGCAGAAAAGGAGTTCAAATTCGAAAACAGACCCAGGTTGGGCTTGGTGGGAATTTTCCCGCCCAAGGCACCTAGGTCGACTAGGTAGTCGACCTGGGTCACCCAGGTCGACTGGGTAGTCGACCTAGGGGTCGACCCCCCCTGACCAGGTCGACTGGGTAGTCGACCTGGGTCCCGAAATCCAATTTTCTGCACCTAGTTCGTTCCTCTGTATCTAGACGCCATTCTGACCAGATTCATCCGCCTAACAGTATATAAACAGCCCTAGTCTCATTCTCTATTCACAATTCTTTTCTATCCTTATGCTGCCTCTGAGAAAATATATAAATAAATAAAAATAAGAAAATACTACGAAAATCCAAGACAAGGTTATGATGCTCAAATTGTCCATAAGAGATTCAAATCAAGATCAAAGCTTCAAGATAAGGATTAAAGGCTAACGTCGCACGAATCATAGCAACACCTTCTTTCTATTCTAATCTAATCTCTGTAAGTCAGTTATTTCTAGATTTGAACGCTTTCTCTGTTCGTGACATGAAATTAAAGGAATAAAAGAATATGCCAAGTCTTTCTATTCGAATCTGTGCCTACTTCTTTGGACCTAATTAAGAACTGTTATGATTCGATGACCAATTAGGCCTTGCCTATGACTTTGAACATTTCCTATGACTATGAACATTGCCTATGACTATGGACATTGCCTATGACTATGAACATTGCCTATGACTGTGACTGTGACTATGAGAATTATTTCCTTGACTAAGCCTATGCCTTTGATTTGGAAACATAAACTATTGCCCATGACATAACAAGGACATCTGTGATTAAAAACCTGTGATTCATGACTAGGAAAGTGTTGCTTAAGTTAGGTCTACCCATGTTCTTGAACCTACTCTGTCTATTCTTGGTTTTAGACCTTGGGAATTTACCTATTAAGTTAGGTCTACCCATGTTCTTGAACCTACCTTGTTATCCAAACCTTTTTATGCCAGTTATTGTGTCCATCCTTTTTCATAGCATCTTTGGTTCATTCCCTATTTTCTACGAATCTAGATTTATCTATAATCTAGACTGAATCACGATTATACGAACGGTGGGAATACGATTTGGGAAAAATATGAAAACGTAGTTATAAACTTGGAAAATTGGCATAAATTGGGAACATGTATTATGGCATCTCCATAGAAATGTAAATTGGGTAAATTTGACATGAATTATAGGATGTGTAATTTGAGTCTAGTATTGGCTTGTAAATCTAGTATTTACATGAATTGTGAACTAGAATAATAAGTCTAGTTTGACATGAACTGTAATTAGAATGTTAAATCAGAATTGGATTAGCTAATTTGGCATAAGAAGTATATTGGCATAAATTTGAAATTGGCCATAATTGGGAGTAATTGTCAGGTTTAGCAAAATCATGGTTAGTGACACGTAGTTTGGTATAGTTTACATACCAAAAAGCATAAACATGATATAGAGGGGAAAATGGGCCATAAGAATGAATGTTGACAATTTGCATTAAAAGAGAAATTAGGAAATAAGTAAATTAGGAATAATTTACTTATAGAATTTGTCCTAAATGAGAAATGTAAATTTTGACAAATTAAAGGTTTCTTAACGACATCTCTTTTAATAATACGCCAGAAAGTTCTAGGGTGACAGAGAGGATAGTGTCTAGGCTTGAGTTTGGAAAATACAAGTTTCCTGCTCTCCCTGGCTATCCCTAACTGATCTGACGGACGGGATGGTTACTTTCAAAACCTGATTTGAAAATTAATCAAAACCCTTTGAACTTAGAAAACACGAATAGGCCTAACCCGAGGTTAGACTGAGTTGCGATGTAAATCTACCCGGAACCAACCGGCACATCCAGTATTCGCAACAATATCTGTCTAATGTGAGTGGTCGCGGCTTTAATTTATTTAGTTAAAGCTAGAAGAAGAATGGTAGGGTTAAGCTAACTAAGACACTTAACCAATTCAACATGATAACCAAACCGGTGGGTGGGGTTAGGTTCATACAGACACAGTTAAGCTAGAATGGGAGGGTTAAGCCCATAGGAACACTTAACCAACTTAACACAGCTAAGCTAGAATGGGAGGGCTAAGTCCATAGGGACACTTAACCAACTTAACATGGTAACAAGACAAGATTTGTAGGGTTTAAGTAATTAAGGAAACACTTAACCAAATTAACATGTTAACTAGACTAGAAGGTGGGGTTAAGTAAAGTTAATACACTTAGCCAAATTAACATGTTAACTAGACTAGAAGGTGGGGTTAAGTAAAGTTAATACACTTAGCCAAATTAACATGTTAACTAGACTAGAGGTTGGGGTTAAGTAAAGTTTAATACACTTAGCCAATTTGATATGTTAGCTGAGCTAGACCGTAGGGTTAAGTAACTTGACCACTTAACCATCAGATTGTGATAAAGGAATAGGGTTAAGTCTAAAACGTGAAGGGATAATACTTAACCATTAATAACATGTTAGTTAAAACAGACGGGCAAGGTTAAGTTAAAAAGGAACACTTAACCAATACAAGGTGAATGGGTAGGGTTAAGTATTAAGAAATACTTAACCAATATAACTTGGTTTGTGATGGGGTTAAGTCAACATGAATTACTAATAACACTTAACCAGTTTAACAGGATAAATGAAGGGGGTTAAGTTAGCTTGAATTGACTAATGACACTTAACCAATCCAAATTGACGGGAAAGAGAACTAAGTAGTAAACCTTAGTTAAGAAAACAACGATTCTGGAAACTAAGTGGTAAATCTTAGTTAGTAAAACTAAGTAGTAATTCTTAGTATAACACGAGAAGGAGTGAATGTCCGTCTGAGTAAAAAGGAGGCTCCAACGAATTGGGTTACGAAGCCCGAGGCTTCGAGGGGACGTGAGGGTACTCTTGGTATCCCTCTGTGAGGCTGCAGATGATCCTCCTGGGCTCACAGAGGTTAAGGTCTGCGTAGAAGTACTAGGGGTATGCCTTGGTTGCAATATATGGCAACCTAAAGAGTAGGATGGACCGGCGTGATTCGGCGAGAAAACGGTAGCCTTGTGATAGCAACTCGTCGTCTACCATCCATCTTCGGTCAATCGAGATACGTGAAGCGGAAAGGCGGAGAACTCCAAAAGACCATATACTTGCTATCTAGTTATGGGTGAGGATGGCCATAGGATAGTGGGGGCACCAGGGGCCGGCGTATAGTTCTCATTTTTCAAGGTGTTCCTTTCATTAGTTGAGGGAGGGGTCAAGTGGGACCATAGCCACTGGAACAAAAACAGACCTTAGCATCTGCACCGGCAGATATCTGAAAGCTCCCGACCGAGTTCTATGTTTCTTGAATTTCCCTGCTATAGGACTCGGGCCGCACATTACAGGACATGTGCATCTAGACAAGCGATAGCGATTCGCGATACATGCGTGGGGAAGTATAGGAACATATACCACTCTAGGTAGTGTGACCTAGACTTGGGGGCATCGTTCGACAGGTAGCATAATACCTAGTTGGACTAGGTGGCATAAATCATGAATCCGAGAAGCGATCAGCAGATAACGTAAACTCTAGTTAAATCTAGAAGGCACTTGGTAGAACACCCTAGATTAAATCTAGGTAACAAATAATGAATGTATGCCCGAAGGCAATGGAAAATACAGGGATTGGGATCACGTTATCGTTACTAGTTGGGACACTAGATAGGCGGTGCAGAGATGTAGAAACCAGTATAACAAGGAAATAGCGAAGCGGCGAAAGTATTAGAGTATATCCAGTTTATCTTATCTTAGCATATCTCGTGATTATCTTGTCTAATCTTGCCAACCCTATCATCATGGTGTTATCTTGTATTCAGTTAATTCATGTCATTTTGTTTTTCCATGTTCACATGCTAGAAGTTACTGAACTTACTTAGGCTTTATGTCTGACCCTGTTTTCCTTTCGTCTTCTTTTCTTCCGTTTCCCCCCCTAGGTAGTAAAGGAGGGAATAGTATAGCTCAAGTTAAGTCGGACTGTCACTCTTTCCCAGCTTGAAGATTTGTCAAAGTTTTGCTTGGATTCTCTTTCCAGATGCTATGGCTGGCTCTTGCTACATTGGGGAATATAAATGTATTTTTATGCTTCTTTATTTTGTAAGACAGATGATACTCTGATATTGTAAAGAAATCATTGTACAAACTATTTTATCAATAAAGCAAAGTTTTATTTTCCGCTGTTTAATTTATGTCTGTCTTGTAACTTATCTGCATCTTTTACCCTAAATGCTCCACAGAACTTAGTGCATTCCCTTTGTGAGTGACACTAACGGATGTGGGGTGTTACACGTGGTATCAGAGCTGAAGGTTACCAGATCAGATAAAGGATTTGAAAAATTATTTTCAAAACGGTTTTAAAAGAAGCATTTTCAAAAAGAAAAGATTTGTTTTAAAGGCATATTCCCCAAGGCCATACGCACTTCCTCTGTTTAAATTCTTATCTCCTTCTTTCTTGAGTCTCTGGGGCTCCTGTCTTTCTGGGAGGTAACCTCATCGAAGGGCGAAATAGTGCCCAACTTCCATCCATAGTCGTAGTTGTTTCACCTACGGCCAGTTTTCTTTCAAGCTTATAGGGTTTTCTGTACGATGGAAGCAACTTTCGAAAGATTTGTCAACATGACTACACACGGAAGGGGATGAGGAGTTTGGCTAAGGAGCACAACCCTAGGATGAGGAATTCATGGATATAGATTTAGCTCACAAAGGAGGAAGGAATTATAAAACCTAAGACAAGAGGAAGTATCTTTACTAGGGTATAAAAGGGCATATAATTAAGGACAAGGGCAAGAACGAGGAACAAGATTTTCAGAAGGGCAAGTACGTACTTTCGCCACCAAGCGTACCTAGGAGAAGGGTAGTGAAGTTCTGTTGAAAGAGTCTAGTTTTGCTATTCGTACTATTTCCTTTGGTTTTAGCGCTTCGCATTTGTTCATATCCACTTCCATAGTTGAGTCTCTGCACCATAGTATTTGTATAGTAGAAAGATCCCACTAGAGTCTCGAATCCAATTGGTGTTCCGACCAGTTTACTTTGGGTTAGTAGGGATTTGAGAATAGCTATCGAGTTTGCTTATATCATCTCATGCAGATCGTCTAAAATCGGAGGAGATATTCCTCGGGTGCTTGTCTAATATTGGTTTAGGCCTTTGGGGCTTGTACTTGAGGAATGTCGAGTTCGACTAGGATGGTATGCGTGAGAGATGAATAGTTGTGGCAGGCACTCCAAAAAGCACGTAGTGACCTTTCGACCCTTATAGTTATGGCATGATGGATAAGCTAAGAGGAAAGGCCTCGAACCATCTTGGTATGTACACTTGGTATCATAGTTAACATCTTTTTATTTTGGAAATGGATATCAGGAACTTCACAATCGTGAATTTAAAATAGCTAAGATACAGTGGAGTAAAGCTCAAGAAGGATAGATACTAGCATCATACCCTTTTCCTTAAGGGTGCATCCTTGATTTCTTTTATTTGTAGGAGCTTTACGCACAATTGTTTCTCTCTTTCCAAAGTATATCCTCTAGGTCGTATCTTCGATCCTAAGGTAGAAGCCAATGGATGTAAACATGTATTTGAAACATGTTATGATTGATGGTTGCAAGTGGTTGCTAATGGTTGCTTGTGAATGCATATGCATACGTATTAGGCACTAGATCAGTTCGGACGCTTTCATATTGCATTTACAGATATGTATTTGTTTGTAAGTTAAGCTTGATATGTTATCATATGGATGTTGCATATAGATGAATGGCTATGCACACATGTAGTATTTACATAACTAGGGATGCTTGCATACATGATTGGACGCATGGCACTGACATGATTTGCATTAAGGAGGTCAACTGAATCAGTAGACCGCCTGATTTTGCATTAGATAAAGATATATACACACACTATGCATATGAACATGAAAGCATTAGAAATCTTTTAAGGACAGTGAATGCCTGTGATTGAATGGTTGAGTAGATGGGTGATTGGATGGTAAGACACATTCTTCCTATCTTGAAGATTTCGGGGACGAAATCCTTTTAAGTGGGGGAGAATGTAACACCCCGTAATTCTGTAACACTAAGATTAACAATTCAAGGCAGAATTATAATTTAAAATCAAAACCAAGGGAAATGGGCTACGCCATTGCGTTCGTCTCGGAATTCTGCATGAAAACGAGTCCGAGTTTGCATAAATCGGAGTCCGTATGAGGAAGATATGGCCTTCGGAAGATTCAGCGAAGTTCAAATTTCAAAACAGGGTAGAAAAGGAGTTCAAATTCGAAAACAGACCCAGGTTGGGCTGGACGGGAATTTTCCTGCCCATGGCACCCAGGTCGACTGGGTAGTCGACCTGGGTCACCCAGGTCGACCTGGGGGTCGACCCCCCTGACCAGGTCGACTGGGTAGTCGACCTGGGTCCCGAAATCCAGTTTTCTGCACCTAGTTCGTTCCTCTGTATCTAGACGCCATTTTGACCAAATTCGTCCGCCTAACACTATATAAACAGCCCTAGTCTCATTCTCTATTCACAATTCTTTTCTATCCTTATGCTGCCTCTGAGAAATATATAAATAAATAAAAATAAGAAAATACTACGAAAATCCAAGACAAGGTTATGCTGCTCAAATTGTCCAGAAGAGATTCAAATCAAGATCAAAGCTTCAAGATAAGGATTAAAGGCTAACTCGCACGAATCATAGCAACGCCTTCTTTCTATTCTAATCTAATCTCTGTAAGTCAGTTATTTCTAGATTTGAACGCTTTCTCTGTTCGTGACATGAAATTAAAGGAATAAAAGAATATGCCAAGTCTTTCTATTCGAATCTGTGCCTACATCTTTGGACCTAATTAAGAACTGTTATGATTCGATGACCGATTAGTCCTTGCCTATGACTTTGAACATTGCCTATGACTATGAACATTGCCTAAGACTATGAACATTGCCTATGACTGTGACTGTGACTATGAGAATTATTTCCTTGACTAAGCCTATGCCTTTGATTAGGAAACATAAACTATTGCCCATGACATAACAAGGACATCTGTGATTAAACACCTATGATTCATGACAAGGAAAGTGTTGCTTAAGTTAGGTCTACCCATGTTCTTGAACCTACTCTGTCTATTCTTGGTTTTAGACCTTGGGAATTTACCTATTAAGTTAGGTCTACCCATGTTCTTAAACCTACGTCGTTATCCAAACCTTTTTATGCCAGTTATTATGTCCATCCTTTTTCATAGCATCTTTGGTTCATTCCCTATTTTCTACGAATCTAGATTTATCTATAATCTAGACTGAATCACGATTATACGAACGGTGGGAATACGATTTGGGAAAAATATGAAAACATCGTTATAAACTTGGAAAATTGGCATAAATTGGGAACATGTATTATGGAATGTTCATAGAAATGCAAATTGGGAACATGTATTATGGCATGCTCATGGCACTTAACATGTTGTTGACACTCTATGGTGCTTCAGTAGCTTCCATGTGCTTTTGTCATTATATATATTTCTATTTTTATCTTATGAACTATAGGTTCATATCTTATGGACTACAGGTCCATATATCTTATTTAGGAGAATTTCATGATGACCAATCATGTATCTCTCTAATATGGGATTTTTGATCCATTTATTAATATAAGCCCTTTTTTATTTATTAATTTATCATCGATCATTATTTTTTGTCATTCCTATACATAATTTATTGAGATCTCAAAATTATCATGCTTTAGGTACCTAAACCACTTCTGGGGTTATTTTGACAATCATGTCATGGGTTTCTTTCAAAGCACCTTCAAGTGTTTCATCAGGAACACCCACCTCCTTTATTTTACCTCTTTATGACTTACTCCAAAGATATTTTGAACTGACTTTTATACCACATTTTCATTTGTGATTTACACCTTTTGATCCTTCGGGGATTCAAATGTATATTGGAGAAAGTCTATTAGGGACATAATTGATAATTTATGCAAATTATTTAATACTTTGCATAATTCTATATGTTAGCAAATATTTAACATTGATGATTCTTTTATCCTCCCCTTCAATGTTGATAAACATTGTCACTTTAAATAATAAACCTACTTTGGATTCATTTTTGATCCATTATAGCATCATAGCCAGCAAATACATTATATGTATTTCAATTGTAGGAGGATAATGCTCTTATTAGTTGATAAGATGTATTCATATTGTATTGCTTGTTCCCTTTCAATGATCTCATGACTTGAAGGAATTTTCTATCATTTGAATATGCACATGACTTCAGGTCATCCAATATTGATGTCAATCGACTTTCTGAAATATAAAATATTATATGCATAATTTATAATATCAGCTCGTGACAACTTCAGGTTGTTAATTAAATATTCTCATATATGTGTATATACGTGCGTCCATGTATTACATATGTAATTGATTTGCATATTCTCTCTCATTCAAGTTATTGATTTTAGAACAAATTGTTTATAATGTTCTAATCATTAATTTTTTTCTTATCTAGCTATGTCAACGTGAATCTTAGAGATCATTTCATAATATCCAAAATATGATTTGGAATTGTATTGAACTTCTGGTTCAAATGAAATATTTATGAACAACTTCGAGTTGTTAATCCATATTAAACTTCTGGTTCAAATAATATATAAACAATTTCAAGTTTGTTAAACTGTATTGAACTTCTGGTTCAACTATATTGGACTTCTGGCTCCATTGTATTGAACTTCTGATTCAAATAAAATATATAAACAACTTCAAGTTGTTAAAATTTATTCTTCAACATAACATGTAAATATAAATATATAAGGAAGATACAACTCATTTTAAAAATTGTGAAATCTTTGTATATCAATTTTATTAATGTTATTATTTTACACAGTTTCAATAAAGTTTCAGGCTTTTAAATTATGAAGTATTTCAAGTTCATTGATTAAGGTGTTGTGAATTTTGTGCGCAATGGAAGCTTGACAAAATGCCAAGAAAAATTGGATCTTTATCACCCAATCACGTGAAGATGAATTTGACTGAAAAAATAAATAACACCACAAAAATATCGGAAATATGAGAACACAATATTTCACCCTACCACCCTCTTTATTGATCCACTAATAAAAATTGTTTACAATCGATCTCAACTATCGTTATAAACAATTACAACTTGAACCAATAACCTTATTGAGAAATAGGTAGAGAATATTTAATGGCTAACAAATTTGAAGGAGAACACTCAATTTGGAATAGCTAAATGATCACTTTTGGTGGATCTCAGCCACACCTTGGTGGCTCTTACCCACACCTAATGAAGATGTTAGCTAGCCCTTTTTATAGAGAGAATTGCTTCATGCCCAAGAAAACTTGGCATCCAAATTATCTTCATATATGTTATAAAACTATTTGGATAAGCACCAAATATCCTTGCAATAAATGTCCACTAATATAGCAACTAATATCTCTCCATAAAATCTAGCACCAAATCTCTTCGTCAAATCTTGCACCAAATCTCTTCATTAAATCTAGCACCAAATCTCTCCATAAAATCTAGCAACAAATCTTTCCACAAAATCTAGCAACAAATCTCTCCACAAAATATGTAAGATTATTTGTTGCTCAAAATTGTGATTTGCGTATCACCAATTTCAACATAAGGAACTTCAAGTTCTTATGCATATATATAATCATACATATTATATCCATTTTATTAATTTATGATGAACTTCTGGTTCTCAAACTTTTAACATAGTTCTAATTTAGAAGCTTTTATATTCTTGCTAATTGTCAAGATTTCAAACTTGTAAACTTCATCGAAAAGTTTCTTTTTTTTTTCATAATCCAAAAGTTCAGGTCTTAGATCTGATTTGTACAACTTCTTCCATTACATTAGATACTAGTTGCCAAATACATCGAATAATAATACAAGTGTCTATTATTTTTCCAAATACAAACATACATCATTTAACTTATAATAACTAATGCTTTAACACATTTATAATAATATGGCAATACAATATATATTACCATAACGATACATTTAATGCATTTATTATAAAAATAACGGAAATAACCATTATACGGTCTAAATATATGAATCAAATAAATAATATTTACTTAAATCAACATAATAAAATTTTGATCTAGCTACAGTATTGATCAACGACGAAACTGAAATAAACAACTTATAGTTGTACTGCATTCCCAATAATCATATTTTCTAAAATACCATATATATATATATATATGTATGTATGTATATGCATAATGTCTAATCGAGAATTGAGTAAAAGTGCATAATTTTAGAACGAAGATTTTACATTCTTTAATATGAATAATTCCATAAACTTGTAGATCTATACATAAAATTCACAACATAAAAATTACATGTTTTAGGTTCAAATTGTACAATCCATATAAAAATATTTTAGATCTTTCTTTTTATATCAAAATTATCTCTTACCATTATAGAAACCGCAGGTTCTAAATTTTCCATTTTTATAACAAAAATTGCTTCTGCATACACTTCAGGTGTGCTAAATTAAGATCAATATTTAAATCTTAGCTTATGATCTTCGAGATGCATGTTTTCTTTAATCATTAAATTTGCATTATCATCTTTGATATTTGAAAATATTTCAATGAAAATTCTTTTATAGACATATCAAACTATAATATCGCTTCTAGGATATTCCATAAATACCATTTAGGAAAAATTTATGAATTTTTTTTCTATAAATATTTTATCACCTTTAATTGTAGAAATCTCTTCTGGATATATTTTATTATTTTCAAATAAACAGATCTCTATTAGATATATTTTACCATTTCCAAATATACAAATATCCACTACAAAAAAAACCGAGAACAGCCATAGAATTTTAGCAGCGGAAAATTCCGTCGCGAAATAGCGGCGGATTTCCGTGGGCTTTGTAAGAGGAAATATTTTGGATTTTATATGTCATCTTATTATAAATTATTACCGTCGAATACTAATTCTGTCGCTAAATCAATGGAAATTGCAGCTCTTTACCGTCATATAGTACTTAACGCTAAATTTCATTGCTAATAGAGTCAGATTACCGTCGACAAAATTTTGATGCTATTTTTCCTGCAGTTTTCCAAGAGATTTGAAACAAACTTTTATATTTATTATTTATAAAATGTTTTAAATTTGTGTTATTACTTAGTAATTAATTAGTAAATTTAAATTTTAAATAATTAATGTTAATAATACATTAGTAATTAATAATAAATAATAATTATTAGAAGTAAATAAAATTCCATAGTTAATGATGATTTTTTTTGAAAATTAATGCTAATTAATTATTAGTTACTATATAATATAAATAAGAGGTAATAGTAATTAATAAAATACGTTGTTTGCTCAAAGAAGAGCCGTTACGAAATGGACTTTTGATGGTAGATTGCTTTTGCTTGCTAAATTCGCTTATCTATTCCTTTCCTATTCATTGTGTCTTTACTTTTCGGTATTGTTTTTTTAATTCATTATGTCAGAGACTCTTTTTTTATTTGAAAGCAAACAAACCATATACAAAAGAGTTGTACACTCTTGCAACAAATTGATCAGAGGTATCTTCCTCTTCTTTGAGCAACCAATGAGTGAATTGAACATGCTACTTAAATTAGTGTAGTTATAGATGCATCAATTTTTTGTAGTTTTTAATACTTTTAAACACTAAATATGCTAAAAAAATTGAAAAAAATGTTGATATACATTACTAATTAATAATAAATAATAACTATTAGAAGTAAATAAAATTTAATAATTAATGATTATTAATTTTTTTTTAAAAATAATGCTGATTAATTATTAAATACTATATAATATAAATAAGAGGTAATAGTAATTAGTAAAATACATTGTTTTCTCAAAGAAGAGCCGTTACGAATTGGATTTTTGATGGTAGATTGCTTTTGCTTGCTAAATTCGTTTATCTATTCCTTTCCTATTTATTGTGTCTTTACTTTACAGTATTGTTTTTTTTTTTGTTCATTATGTCAGAGACTCATTTTTTTTGAAAGCAAACAAACCATAAATAAAAGAGTTGTACACTCCTACAACAAATTGATCGGAGATATCCGCCTCTTCTTTGAGCAAATAACGAGTGAATTGAACATGCTACTTAAATTAGTGTAGTTATAGATGCATCAATTTTTTTGTAGTTTTTAATACTTTTAAACACTAAATATGCTAAAAAAAAATTGAAAAGAGAAAAAAAATATTGATATACACTAGTAATTACTAATAAATAATAACTATTAGATGTAAATAAAATTCAATAGTTAATGATGATTTTTTTTTAAATTAATGCTGATTAATTATTAATTACTATATAATATAAATAAGAGGTAATAGTAATTAATAAAATACATTGTTTGCTCAAAGAAGAGCCGTTACGAATTGGATTTTTGATGGTAGATTGCTTTTGCTTGCTAAATTCGTTTATCTATTCCTTTTCTATTCATTGTTTCTTTACTTAACAGTATTGTTTTTTTTTGTTCATTATGTTAGAGACTCTCTTTTTTTTGGAAAGCAAACAAACCATATATAAAAGAGTTGTACACTCCTACAATAAATTGATCAGATATTGGTTGTTGCAACAAATTGATCAGATTTAAGTCAAAAGAAAAGATTCAACCATTTAAATATTTTATATATCAGCAAAAGATCATACCCCAATTTGATTAGATAATTCGCCTCCTTTATTAGACCAATATTAAAAGTAACAACAACTATTAAATATTTGGTATTTAACAATTGCTAGTATATACATAATGATTAACTTTCGACAATTAACATTCAATTATAGTTAAAAAGCAACAAAAAATAATTAAGATGTAATATTTAATGCTTTTTATGAAATCCAAGAAATTCATATTATTATTAATATAAAATTTCACCTGTTAGTCCAATTTCTAATTCATTTTCCAAGGAAACCGGTTAACACATAATTTGGTTACCAAGGATCGGTGGCATCTAACGAAAATGTGGCGGCATCTAATTAAAATTTTGGTGGAAAATGCCAAATATTATCGTCTCCAAAAACTCACGTCTGGCATCAGCTTTTCCTTTTCACTCCTCCCATACTCACGCAACCGCTCCCAAACACAGAACTCTACAGATCTCAAATGTCAAACTGGGCACCATTCTTGGTCGAAAAAGAAGCCGCTCCATTCCCGATCTTGCTTCCATCGTCGAAATGGAACCGTAAAAATTCTCAAACCCTAATCTCTGATTCCTCTTTTTTTTCAAATAAAACCGTAACGAATTCCAGTTTCAAATTTGCAATTTGAATCAGGTGATTAAGGCTTCTCTTTTCGTTGATTTTCGAAATTGGGTTTGCGATTTTGAGTAGAGAGGCATGGGTTTTGGAAGGTCGTGATTGTAGATTTGGTTTGATTCAGGGATCGCCTTGTTGAGGTTAGATCGAATGGTTTTTGGGGGTAGCAGAAGCTTCGATTACAATTTTGGATGCGGTTCTTGTTTCTCAAAGATTGCTTTTTTCATGAATTATCAAATGGGAATTGAGTATTAATTTTTCATCTGCAAATTTTTGAGTTCAAATTAAGAAAACAACTAATTTGTTGTAGTTTCATTTTGAAAATTTGATTCTTTGCCCTAGAATCCCAAAATCACAAACACATCTTGTTTGCAATCGCATAACATTAAAAAAAAACTTTCCAATTTCTCTTTTCAAGTTGTATGATTTCCATCCCCTTTTAATTAAGTTTCTTGTATCTACCCAGAATTTGCTTGTATATAACCATATATCTGTTCCTGTTTTGCAGAGACTCAAGCAGATGGTGATTAATGACATTGACATGTTCTTATTCCATCCAGTGCATTCTCGTGATTGCTCTCAGGTATTATTTGTTGTGTATCATGAGATATGGATAAGTCTATGCAAGTAGTTTAAGCTTTATCACACCTAGATAAATGACTTGTTTGCCAATAATATCAATATATCAACAATAAGTTGAGTAATGGTGCCTGTAGATTACCTTCTACCTATAAATGGTTGTAGGTAAAGCTTACCTGTTTATTATGCAAGAACTAATAATAGCTCAATATCTAGCACATAGAGTCCAATTGCGGTAACATTCAGATATAATTTCCTTATTACTCCTGTAGAGTCTAAGTGGCAACCAAATATACCAGAGCAATCTATATGTCATTTCTGTCCGTTTAGCAGAACGTGTACTACAGGAGATGACCAGGCATAGTGGCATATGTAAATCAAATTTACATTTACAATATTACCATTGGACTTTATGCTTTTTATACATTAACATGTTACACCCACTATTTCAATAATTTGCTAATGGAAAGTTTTGTTTTTCAAACTGGAGTTCTACTAATAAGAATATATTTGTATTACCTTATTTAAATAAGAGGTGCGAAAAGTTCATAATTTGTCTTATCAAATTTATACGTGAAGAGATTCTTTTTCTTTGTTTGCTTGTTTATTATTATTACTACTACTACTACTACTGCTATTATTAATGAAAAGCAAACAAACAAAAACATATGATCACTTATCAATAACCAGTTATATGTTCCTTTTCCTACACCTTTAGTTTCTTAATCTTTTTGGAAACAGCAAATTAAAAAATCTAAGAAGAAAATCAGAATATTGTAGAGGAGAAAGGCACATTTCTGGCCCTTTTTGGTAAAAAAAGAAGAAGAAGGTGGAATGAAATGAAATTGTCTGAAAAACCCAAATTTACATAACAGCACGCCTTTGCTTTTTCCCTATTAAGACCTTTAATTTCATACAAAAGTATGTACTGTTTTGAAAAAGAAATATAAATCATCAATATTTAGCTAGTGTATATTTGAAACGAACTTCCCTTTTCCCCATTTTTTGTTAATCACTATTTTGGGGAATTTTTTTTGTAAATCACCTGTATATCTTGCTGAGTAATATTTCAGTTTTCTTCTCTTTCATTTTATGTGTTGTACCTCTTCTAATAGGTATAGCGTCTTCCATCAATATATGGACTGGGGAGTGGCTGCCAAGGATCAGGAAAAAAGAGGTGACATTGCACTATATGATTGTACATCGTTTTCCCGTAGGAAGACAAAGATGATAGCAAACATTTGGATTCAGCCTGCTCTCGTTGTGGACAAACATAGGAAGAAATAAAAGGCTTTTCTGTTTTGCATTTGCTTGCAACTTCGTCATCGTCATCTTCGGAAGCTAGTTGGGTGTAATGCCCCGGATTTTGCTGCCATTTAAATTGGAATACGTATAGCTAGTTATTGTTAGATTTAAAGTTTGTAGCCAATCGGAGTTGTTTTATCGGTGCGTGCAATTTAAATGTGCATTGATAAATCAAAATAACATCATTATGCAAATGGAGTCCGTTTTCAATAAAATTAATTTCATTAGGACTGGAATATTAGGACATATTAGTATGGGCATTTTCGTTGTGTTTGGAGTTCGGATATAACGGTGTATATATTAAACAGTTAACGGTAGTAGCAGCTAGCGGAAAAAATCAAATACCGTATAAAATATAGAGATATATATGTATATTTATATATATAATACTTATGTAGAAATCAAATTACTTAAGCGCTAAGGTACTTAAACCAGAACGTGCAACCTACCCTACCAATTGTGATGCAATATGCAAGGTCTATGTTTGAAATGGAATGTACACTACACCCCTGTATGAGTAGCCCAGTGTACTGACTTCGCTGTACCCCCTCAATAATACAAAACGCAGCAAATTTTCTACCTATAATATATTTTGATAATCATACAAAATTTGTGTGTACTGATTACAATCTAGATGTCATACTACGTGACTACAGGAAAACATCAACCTATGAGCGAAAACCAAGAATTATTATAATAGTAATTATATATATGATTTAAGAGGACAATATAATAGGGAAATTTGATAACAAAAAAAAAATGGATGCAGGAACTCTCGTCCTTTATATCAGTCCTGTTCAAAAAGTAAGTTGTTCAGCCTTCTACATATTAAAAAATGACCTGAGCTTCCAAATAATATTCAAGCCAAATGGATATTTGCGCCAATTTAAAATACTTCATGCTGAAGGAAGGCGAGTACACCTTGTGTTTCAGCTACTGTATATGTCTTGTATTTTCGGAATAGCTACCCTAAAAGAAAAATATACACAATATAGGTACAGTGTCCTTCGCTCATCCTATACTCTGAAACTTCACATGTTAACCTATCCCTCTCTTTCGATCTTTGATTTCTAATCGAACTAAACTATCAAGTAATAAATACGTTAATTGTTTCATTCAAATCACACAGAAAATTGATATGAAAACTCAAACACAACCTAGTCTACTACTGGGAGTCCTATGCTCCCCTAAAACTTGCATGCCAATGAATTCCTCACATATAAATGCACAACAATGTTCATCAATTTTCTTCACCCTGAATTCTCTTCGCATGTATTTATCTTCGTCTTCATCGGTATTTTAAACCAAATCATCGCTGTGGTAAAAAAAATAAAAATGATGAAACTATACTGTTCTTCCACATAAAATACCTAGCGGTTATGGTCAGGAAAGTGATGGCGAGATGGGGGTCGGAAAACCAGGGGATGGAGGCAACGGTGAGTACCGTTGACGAGAAAGTGTATTCTAGGTGGAGAGGTTGATGTCGACGTCAATGTTAAGAGAAGATCGAACTGCAAGCATAGAAAAGGGCACAGCAGCAGTCTTCACGCAAGGGGGTTTCAGTAGTAAGAAACAAATTATATAAAGAGAAGAGGAAGCTTTAAGGCGCGGTACTGGGTGTGTCGAGATGGTGGTTGGTTTGAGCCGAAGGTCGGCGCGGGGAAGCTGGGGGTTCATGTGTGGACTGGTGATCAAGCACTTAAGGGCGATGGGAAGCTAAAGACAGTTTTGAATAACAAAAAAAAGAGGGATACACGTTGTTGCGAGGGGAGGAACAGCATGAGAGACACAAGTCAAGGGCGGAGCGCTGATCATGGGAGGGCGTGAGGTGCAGCATGCGGTAGGGAGTTCATGCGTGGAGGAGGATGGATGGTTCAGAAAGGACGTGGCATTAGAAATAAGGAGAAGAGAACGTATCGCAATTCGATGAAACAAGGGTCGGAACCAAATCGATAAGCACAACACAGTGAAGCTGGTTTAAACAGAGAAAGGTGCAGATGAAAATTTTAATTAAATTAAACGCTTGTTTAATTCAATTAAAATGAACGACTTCAGCGACGAATGAAAATCAGGTGAGTTCAACTCACTCAGTTTTATTCCACTTATATTTTATATAAGTCGAGTTTAAATATTTGTGTGCTATGATTGTTATTTGGTTGATGGATGCTGAATATATATACGGTGACTTAACCGATTAAATGAAATGTTCGTTTAATTTAATTTTAATCAATCGTTATTTTTAACGACTGTAACCGATGGAGGTAACTTACCTTATTGATCACGTTTATAATAATATAAACGTGTTAAATTTATAAATGAATGTTTGGATTGCTGTTATTGTTTGATTTTTGAATATTATATCTATTGATTGAAATAAATGATATTGTTTGAAATAACATATTTGAATGCAGGGAAGAACAGGTTGGAGGGATCCAACTGGATTCCCCAAATTTATTATTTATTTTCATGTTACCATTACATGAACTGTTTAACCCATATGATTGGATGATGGATTGGATCATTGATTGTTTAATCTAAATTCAACATTTGTTCTCTTTTAACCAATAGATAGTATTGGTTGAGTAATTGGTAGTAGTTGGCCCAAAAATATATCGCTTTATAAATATTGATTTACTGTCAGGTGAATCAATAGTAATGAAGTTATAAAATATATTTTATAACTGAAGATGAATTGAAGTCAATATATTTAAATAAAGGTTTAATAAAAGGAAATTAATATGTAATATTTATTATTTAAGTTTTAAATGATTTCGTAAAGTAAATTCTTATGTAATAAGATTTATGAGTAGATGAGTAGAAATTAACGAATTGGTTAAGAGTGGGATTAATGGTTTGTCAAGAGATAATTAAATGGAATTATTTAAATTAATTATATTGTTAATTAATTTAAAAGAAGGACTAATTGGAGTTGATCAAAGGAATAAACATGATTTGAGTTGACGAAGTGAACTAATTTAATTGGAATTAGTTATTGATTAATTTATTTTTAATTAATCAATTAAAATAGTTTAACAAATATTTATTTTAACTTTAGTAAGATTAAAAAAAAGAAATTACTGTTTAATTAAGTTAAATAAGAAACTATTTCTATGATAGTTAATAATGATGTAAATTATTATTCTAATGAACAAGGATTCAAATGATCAAGCCGTAAATGAGATTCATTGAGTTAATTAGTAATCAAAATTGATAACGAAATATAACTGGATTTTTGAAAAAATATTGATGAACGGTTTTATATTAAAACTGAGTTTTATAACTAAGTTATAAAAGAGATTTTAAGCCAATGCGATAGCATAAAATAAGTGTTTGAATTAAGGAAAGAAAAGCGGGATAAAAAGGGATTTTATATTAAACCGAGTTTTATAAACAATGTTATAAAAGGAGTGAGCGGCTAAAACGTTAAGATTAAATTAGCGTTACTTAATTCTGGGATTATAAGACGTGATCGAAATTCGCTATATTAAATGAGAGATGAAGTTTCATCAGTTATAACCAAAATGGGGTTTGATTTGATATTTGGGGATGAATATGGGTTTTGGTATTACAACTAATATCTGTCTCAAGATAAGAACACCGTTGATCAAGGTCTGGGTGGTAATTTAAAATACCCCAACTGGAACAACTTCAAGAATATCGAGAGATGATATTAGTTGTAGTGGTGAAGATGTTAAAAGGGAATCTATTTTGAGAAATAATAATGTAATGTTAGTTGAAGAATTTAGGAATATATATAATAGATTCCAATATGAAAGGAAATTAAAGTGGGCTTGAGAATATGAAATGATATTTCCATAAAAAAGGAATCAAAGGAGATTTGTGAAGATATAACGATGGTTTTCAAAGTAAGAAGATAAGTTTAGTGATGAGTATAGTGTTCAAATAAGGAAGCCAAAGGAAAGGTCGTAACAATTGTTTTACAAGTGACAAGTTGAATCGAAATATATATTAAATATTAGATTGGAATAGTTTTGAGAAGATTAATCTATTGGAATGAGAATCGAATTACATGTTTTAAAATATGAAATGTTTCTAGTTTTTTTTAAATTACCCGTTCGTTAAATTATTTGAAATAAAAGGGCCAAATGTTACTGAGTACTGAACCAATGAACTCATTATATTTACACAATTATTATTTGATAGTTAAATCACCGATTATCAAATCTGGCTAATACGATTTTTGGTACGGAAAGACCGGGATCGAATATATATTTGAAAACCATTCCAACCAATAAATACGTGAAGATAAAAATTGAAGACGGAACATTAAAGACTGTGGATCTTCATAAGCAGAAGGATTACTCCTAATCCCTGGTTTAGCGGCCATAGATAAACTGTGATTCTATCGTTGTTGAAATCGACGGATTTGCAAAGACTACTCGCTACTGATCTATAGGGTGATTCCTAGGATGCAGTAGGGGGGTGCCTTCGGTTTGTCCAGTCTCAGGACAAATTGTATGGACGTGTGTCTGAAAAAGTATTATCAAAGGGACTACGTACATTGATTTCTTCAAACATACGAAGTTGGTGGCAAATAAGGGAAACTTCTTTAGCCTAACAACCTGAGTATTTTTGGGGAAATCAATTAGTGATTTTCGATGGCTCTGACGATGTGGCATTCAAAGTGAATGGTGGCGTGCTATCTGGGAAAGAAGCATTATAACCTCAAGCCTCACAACCGGGAAATGATAAAAATCTGGCAGGAAGCATGGCTATGTGGGTCGCACCCATTAGGATGTATAATCACCTATCTAGAGAAATTACTTTTGCTTCTTTATTCTATCGATGTTGTCCCATTCGGGAAACAGTTGCTGATCCCAACCGTTGGTGATATACATTCGATACACTCAAGCGAGATAAGTGGTCGGTCATGTGTGGGTCGGGTTGCAAGACATTCTTGTTGAACCTACTGTATTTGCCTCTAGAGATACATTATCGGCATGTGGTTCCATACCTTGTCATAGTCGAAATCCAATCTCCAATAAGCGCCCGCGGTTTTGATTGTATACTATATATGTGGAGCGTTAGATGCAAGTGTTCTGCTAGATTGATAATTATTTGTATTTAGACACTATTATAATATCAGACTAATTTATGATTTTAAAAATGTTTTGGGTTATCGTAAGGTAAAAACCGTCTGTATTTATGTGTGGATTTGGTCTTACGATTATCCTTTTATTTTGAAAAGATTTTGAACTTTAAAATCAAGTTGGATGATTTCCCTTAAAATTTGTGAGTTGTTCTCACTCCGGTTCACCAGACTGACCCGGTATTTGAAATGCTCGGTTTAAACCGGGTTGTACAGGTCCAGGTTATCGGATGATGCAAAGTCCATAGACGAGTTGCAGTTGTTCAGACGTATAATATCTAGTATGTATTCTGCTGTGTAACTGTATATGAGGACAGATTATTATAACTGTCCAGATGTGTTGATGTACTCTGGTGATTGTAAGTTTTTATTTAAAAGCTCTCAATAAAGATTTATTTCTATATTATATTTTGTTCCACTGTGATGTGAGATTCTGTGTTGTGTTGATTCTTTTTCTTCTATTCTAATATTTCTTTATTATCTTCTTCTCACACTCTAAATTCTTTCTATTGGCTCTGGGTTTTAAGTACAATTTGGGTTGGATGATGTTGTTTAGTCAGCTCAAAAGGTACCGGAAATCTGGGTCGTCACAGTTGGTATCAGAGCATTGGTTTAGGAATAACCTTGGCTCTGTGGTGTAACTCGATAGAGATGGGGTTAGTAATACCCTAGATTGAGTTTGGGTGTATATATATGAGAGCGTATTTGTAGATTTTATATGAAAATGTTTTATATTGTGTTGTTTGATCGGTACAAGTGTTGAAAAGCATTGGACTAGCAACCGACGCGATATTGTTTTCTTAAGAGGGTAATAAAATAATTTTACCCAAAATATATTTTTGTATAGAAAAGAAATAATTTCCTCAAATTATTTAGATATTGGTTGCCTTGATTAACTTGAATGAAATTCAAATTGGATTAAAGTTTGAATGGTTTAATAGCCAGGAGATTTCATATATACGATCTGTGAAATTGAATGAATGAGAATTTAACTTGAATAAGTTAAATAAGAACAGAATGGATGATTTTAAATAAAATCAGAATTGGAATTTGAAATAGAGGTGAATAAATTAGTAAATTAAATAGCTAATTTAATATGGATTTGGAACTTGTCTTAGTTAAGTCTAGTTAATTTGAGAAATGAACATTGGATTAAAATGGATTTTAGAGTTAAATGAAATTAATTTGGAATTCGGAAACTGAGTAAAATATAAATTGATTGGATTGGTTAAGTTGGACGTATGTTGATTATGATTGGGCATTGATTGTTGATGATTTGTTAAATGGATCGAATAGATTTAATAAATGGTTTGATAATAGAAGTTAAATGAATTGAAAACTAAATTTGAATGTAATAAACTTAAATAAAATTCGACTTGGAAATAAATCTGAATAACTCTGTATTTATTTTGGCCTTAGAATGAGTTGAGCACAGGTTGATTGAAGAAGGATGAGCTGTTAATGGCTATGCCTTGGAATTTAAGTTTGGGTGCCCGACAAAAAGGTAAACCTTAATTATACGGATTGGTGATTAATTTTATACTCCTGAGTTGGATAGACGTTTGGTTTGAATTTTTTTTATAAGATGTGAGGCCCGGAGTGGCATTTGTAGTTGGTTTGATCGAGCAGTGCGGTGAAAATGTTGGTGGATTTTGCGTAAATTTATATAACTTAGAATTTTGATGATAATTATTTTGAAATTAATCGAGGATTGAAACATTCTTCTTACTTGAGTAATTTCGGGGACGAAATTCTTTTAAGGGGGGAAGAATGTAATGTCCCGGATTTTGCTGCCATTTGAATTGGAATACGTATAGCTAGTTATCGTTAGATTAAAGTTTGTAGCCAATCAGAGTTGTTTTATCGGTGCGTGCAATTTAAATGTGAATCGATAAATCAAAATAACATCATTATGCAAATGTAGTCCGTTTTCAATAAAATTAATTTCATTAGGACCGGAATATTAAGACATAATAGTATGGGCATTTTCGTTGTGTTTGGATTTCGGATATAACAATGTATATATTAAACAGTTACCGGTCGTAGCAGTTAGCGGAAAAAATCAAATACTGTATAAAATATAGAGATATATATGTATATTTATATATATAATACTTATGTAGAAATCAAATTATTTAAGCGCTAAGGTACTTAAACTAGAACGTGCAACCTACCCTACCAATTGTGGCGCAATATGCAAGGTCTATGTTTGAAATGGAATTTACACTACACCCCTGTATGAATAGCCCAGTGTACTAACTTCGCTGTACCCCTCGATAATACAAAACGCAGCAAATTTTCTACCTATAATATATTTTGATAATCATACAAAATTTGTGTGTACTGATTACAATCTAGATGTCATATTACATGACTACAGGAAAACATCAACCTATGAGCGAAAACCAAGTATTTTTATAATAGTAATTATATATATGATTTAAAAGGACAATATAATAGGGAAACTTGATAACAAAAAAAATGGATGCAGGAACTCTCGTCCTTTATATCAGTCCTGTTCAAAAAGGAAGTTGTTTAGCCTTCTACATATTAAAAAATGACCTGAGCTTCCAAATAATATTCAAGCCAAATGGATATTAGCGCCAACTTAAAATACTTCATGCTGAAGGAAGGCGAGTACACCGTGTGTTTCAGCTACTGTATATGTCTTGTATTTTCGGAATAGCTACCCTAAAAGAAAAATATACACTGTACAGGTACAGTGTCCTCCTCTTATCCTATACTTTGAAATTTCACATGTTAACGTGTCACTCTCTTCCGGTCTTTGCTTTCTAATCGAACTAAACTATCAAGTAATAAATACGCTGATTGTTTCGTTCAAATCACACAGAAAACTGATATGAAAATTCAAACACAACCTAGTCTACTACTGGGAATCCTATGCTCCCCTAAAACTTGCATGCCAAGGAATTCTTCACATATAAATGCACATCAATCTTCATCAATTTTCTGCACCCCGACTTCTCTTCGCATGTATTTATCTTCGTCTTCATCAGTATTTTAAACCAAATCATCACTGTGGTAAAAAAAATAAAAATGATGAAACCATACTGTTCTTCCATATAAAGTACCTAGCTGTAACACCCCACACCCGCTACGGTCACTCACTAAGGGAATGCCATAACATCGGTGGAGTATTTTAAGTGAATATAGAACAGAAAAATTACAACAAGACAGATATAAGTAATACTTGAGAATTTAAAACATCATTTCATTGCAGCGGAAAGTAAAACTTGTTTGGTTACACCAAAACCATAAACAAGAGTCAAGTACATAATATCCATCCTGATAAAACAAAAGTACATAATCCCACTACATAACTTAATAGCCATAATAGAAAAGATAAACTGAGCTTTACATCCACGGTCCAAGCTCCAAAAGATAGATAAAGCAGTCTGATCAAAGCCCACTAGTGCTAGGCCCACTCTGAAAACCTGAGGGTTGGGAAAAAGATAAAAAACAAACGGGGTCAGACATAAGTCTGAGCGAGTCCTATGACCTTAACAATACAATCATTAAAGTAATTAGGGTATGATATAAACAAGGTACGGTACCTCTGGGGATAATGACTACACTAAGTAGCCAACTAAACACAGGATGTACTAAGATAACCGAAAAGACGCATTTACCCACCCAAGGGTAATTCCTACACTGCACCACCCCAGATCTACCCACCCAAGGGTAATTCCTACACTGCACCACCCCAGATCTACCCACCCAAGGGTAATTCCTACACTGCACCACCCCAGATCTACCCACCCAAGGGTAATTCCTACACTGCACCACCCCAGATCTACCCACCCAAGGGTAATTCCTACACTGCACCACACTAGTTCTACCCACCCAAGGGTAATTCCTACTTAAGGTTGATCCCACTAAGTGTACTTAGTAATTTTTAATAGTAGTTTCGTGTACCCCTAGCTGATTACATAGGTGCCGTCTGCCCCTATCTCCACTAGGTGTACCCACTACTCCCCAAGCGATCGGCTCCCTAACGTAGATACCCGTGCTGGCCCCACAGTGGGGTGTATCATTCCCCAAAGTGGCAACCTGATAATATCAACAGTGCACGGCTTATACCTACACGATGCAACAACGTCTTACTTACCAGCCCGGGTCCACACACGCATATGAAACCCGTTGGACTTGCGTTGCCACCACTAACCCGTTTTGGCCTCTTACAGTCAAGCCCAATATGCGTGTCCCGTCCTCGACTTGGGTCGAGCCCACAAAGATACGTTTGGGATATTGGTTGAAATGGGCCCCCACAAGCTACCCACCTAAGCTTGTCATTTCTAGTGAATCCCACTTAACCCTTTAACCATGTCCACTTACATGTTATAAATTTTGGTTAAGTCTTTTAATCATATTTTAATTGCCACTCAAGGCACCCACTAGATTTCCACATGCCACCCAAGGCACTTACTTGATTCCCACATGCCACCCAAGGCACTTACTTAACCCTTTAATCATGTTTAATTACATGTTCCACTTTGGTTAAGTATTCTAATCGTATTTTCTATTGCCACCCAAGGCAACCCACTAGTTTCCTCATGCCACCGAAGGCACCCCCACTAGTTACTACATGCCACCCAAGGCACCCACTTAACCCCTCTTGCCCCACTACATGCTAATTTGGTTAAGTGTTTCTTAATTAATTAAGATCGTAACCTTTGTAAAGACCTCTCACATTAGACTGTCTTTTATGGCAGCTGGATATGCCGGTTGGTTCCGGGCAGCCTTACACCATAACAGAGTCTAACCTCGTGTCTTTACACTTGTCACGTATTTAGTTTATGACTAAGACCTCTCACATTGGGCCAATCATTTGTAGCCGCTGGATTTGCCGGTTGGTTCTGGGCAGTCTTATGCTACAAAAGGGTCCAACCTCGTGTCTTAGTCGATTAAATACACCTAATTAATCACCCCTATAATTTGTATTAATTATCCCTAATTAATTACCAATTTCAAGAATATGCGTAGACCTAACTCAATAGGTAAATTCCCAATTCCATAATATGGGTAGACCTAACTTAATAGGTAAATTCCCAATTCCATAATATGGGTAGACCTAACTTAATAGGTAAATTCCCAATTATGTCCATTCACTTTATGTTATGCTTAAGCATACCCATTTCACACCATTTTATTAACATGCATATTAACCCCATCGTTCCCCACGTAATTCGTTCTCATAACATGACATAATAAAGGGAAGATTCATCACAAATGCCATGGGTTTAACCAATCATAGCATATAACTTTATCATGGGTTTAAAAGGTGTCAACTTGCATATATGAGCAAACATTAAACCCAACTAGCATTTAACCCAAACTTGCATGAAGCACATATGTCACAAAGGGGGTAACTTGCATATGATTCTTATGTCATACAAAGGTGTGAACTTTCATAGCATGTCACATGTTAACTTGCATATAACCAAACACATAACTTGCATAACATGTTACATATGAACTTGCATATAATCATGCACATAACTTGCATATAACCAAACACATAACTTGCATAACATGTTACATATGAACTTGCATATAATCATGCACATAACTTGCATATAACCAAACACATAACTTGCATAACATGTTACATATGAACTTGCATATAATCTCATATATAGCTTGCATAACATGTTACATATGAACTTGCATATAATCTCACATATAGCTTGCATAACATGTTACATATGAACTTGCATATAATCTCACATATAGCTTGCATAACATGTTACATATGAACTTGCATATAATCTCACATATAGCTTGCATAACATGTTACATATGAATCAATGTTCAACATAGTGTTTTGCATAATGAGCATCATAAAACATAGCATTAAACTTGCATAACATATAGCATAAAACTCGCAAAACACACAACATACACTATATTAAACTTGCATAAACACATTGATCCACAAACATAGCCATATCTTATCATATCCTATCATAATCAATTTAACAATTGATTATTAAGGCTATAGAAACTCACCACTAAACTCCAATAAGCAAACCCTTGCCAAAAATCACCCAAAAACTCTAGCCTTGAAAATAAAGCTTGCAACTTGATGATGAATGCAAGCTAATGATCACTCATACAACTTAAAAATGCTTGTATGAACATGAAAGCCTTCATAGAAATAGTTTAGAAAGAGGATGGAGGCTAGGGTTTTGAGTGGAGGCCATGATCATAAAATTTTTTGGCATAGTTTAGTTAGAGGATAGGATTATGATCATTTAGGGCTAGCTTAGGGTCTTATTTATAGGATTAGGATGTGTTTTAGACCCTTAGATTAACCTTAGGTTTGTTTAGGTCCGTCAGATTTCGTCCCAAGCCCTCCAACCCAGCCCAAAACTCAACCAGGTGCACCCAGGCCAGAATCAGCCGACAGGGCAAGTCGACAGCCCTGTCGACTGCCAAGTCGACAGGCATGTCGACAGGCAAGTCGACAGCCCTGTCGACAGCCAAGTCGACTTGGCTGGGCGGGAGTTTTCCCGCCTGGCCCCCATTTCTGCATGTTTCGAAATTCAAATTTCCCGAAAACTTTTTTGGGCCTTAACCGGGTCATGCGGACTCCGATTTACAAAATTTTGGACTCTATTTCGCGTATTTTTCCGAGAGGAACACAATGACGTAACCCGTTTCCCCTGATTCTCACATCTGAGATTATTAATTCTGTAATTAGTGAATATCAGTGTTAATCTGAAATTCGGGGTGTTACATTCTCTCTTCCTTAAAGGATTTCGTCCCCGAAATCTCCAAGTTAAGGAGAATGCATATCCTACCATCCAAACAACCATCTACTCAATCCATCAAACACAGGCATCCATTGTCCTTAAAACAATTTCTACTGATGTATGAGCATATGCAAAAAGTGTGTGTATATGTTCCCTATCTAATGTATGAACATATGCAAACCGTGATAGTGCCATGCATCCAATATGTATGCGAAAGAACCCTATCGACACATACTATATCTACATGAGTGCACAATCATTCACCAAAATGCATCATCCATATGATAACACAACCATTATACATCCATAAATATAGCTACCTACACACAATTATATGCAATATGCAATATGAAGTGATTGAGCCGATCTAGTGTCTAGAGTGTGTGTATATGCATCCACGAGCAACCACTAGCAAACACTTGCATCCACATGCATCCATCAATCATAACATGTCTCAAACACATGTTTCAACCATAGGTTTACCCTATCTAAAGGTCAAAGGCACTAACAAGAGGACATACTAAAGATAAGATAAGTACTAGACAAACGATAAAGAAGAAGTTAAAAGACATACCCTCAAAAAGGAATGGGTATAATGAACGCATTTTCGCTTCCGTCTCCCAAGTAGCGTTGCTCTCATCTTCTCCCCGTTGCACTTTGACTAGTTGAACCTCCCTGTTTCTCAACCTCTTAATCTCTGACCCAAGGATGCGTGTAGGAGCTCGTCGAATAGTCGCATCACGCTCTATCTCTACTTCTCTAAGCAAGCTCGGCTCTACCACCTCTGCGGTCTTATGTAGGCACTTCCTCAAATGTGACACATGGAATACATCATGTACACCACTAAGTCTGTTGGGCAACTCCACTCTATAGGCCATCTGTCCAACCCTTTCCTTAATAGGAAACGGTCCAACAAACCTTGGTGCTAACTTCCCAACAGATCCAAAGCGAACCACATTCCGTAACGGAGATACTTTGACAAAGACCATGTCCCCTACATCAAACTCAAGCTCTGTTCTCCTCTTGTCCGCATAAGATTTCTGTCTGTCTTGCGCCGCTTTCATCCTTCTTCGAATCAAATCAATCTTTTCTGAAGTCTTCCTAACCATATCGGGCCCAAGCACGATCTTATCCGTAGATTCCCACCAACATGTAGGTGATCGACAAGGCCTTCCATAAAAAACTTCGAAAGGAGCCATGCCAATACTAGACTGAAAGCTGTTATTATATGCGAACTCCACCAATGGAAGATGCTCTTCTCATGTACCTCCAAAATCTAAGATACATAGCCTCAAAAGGTCTTCTAAAATGCGATTCACCCTCCCGGTCTGGCCGTCCGTCTGAGGATGATTTGCGGTGCTCAAACACAGCTGAGTCCCTACCGCCTCTTTCAAACTCTTCCAAAACTCGCTAGTGAAGATAGGATCTCGATCACTCACTATGCTGGAAGGTACACCATGCAATCTAACAATCTCTCGAATGTAGATTGAAGCTAGCCATTGAGCAGTCCTCTTACTCTTCACGGGTATAAAATGGGCACTCTTAGTAAGTTTGTCTACCCCAACCCAAATTCCCGTATTACCCTTCCTCGATCTTGGTAATCCATTGACGAAATCCATCGAGACACTATCCCACTTCCATAGCGGAACCTCCAATGGGTGAAGCAACCCACCGGGTTTCTTTTGCTCCGCTTTTACTTGTTGGCACACCAAGCATCTAGCGACATACTCGGCCGCGTCTTTCTTCATACCGGCCCAAATGAAAACTCGCTTCATGTCTTGGTACATCTTGTCCCTACCGGGATGAATGGTCATCTTCGAACGATGTGCATAATCAAGTATAGCCTTCCTCAAACCCTCGTCTTGCGGTACACAAAGTCTACCGTCTCTACATAACCACCGCTTACCATCTAGGGTGTACCTACTCAAATGGCTGGACGACTCCCCCTCCTCATGAGCTTCTCTACTAACTCAACCAACTGTGGGTCGTCTCGCTGCGCTCCGCCAATCCGCCCCAAAAGAGTAGGCCTAACCTCCAAGGAGGCTAGCAAACCGGGTACAAAGTCAACGGAAGGTCTAAAGTCAAACATAGAAATAAACTCTAAGCTCCGTCGTTCAACGAACAATGAACTCAAGGACAACCTTTTTCTACTTAAGGCGTCCGCTACCACGTTACCCTTGCCATGGGTATACGCTATCTCAAACTCATAGGATGCTAAGAATCTCATCCACTTTTGCTGTCCTAAGACTATGCGCTCGAAGAGTCTCCAACACTTCCCTAAGATGTAGGGCATGCTCTTCTCCACTTTTAGAGAAAACCAGGATATTACCCCATCCAAAATCATCACAACTGTCCATCTCTCACGCAGACCACCCTAGTCGAACTCGACATCCCCCAAATGCAAGCCCCAAAGGCCTAAACCAATATCAGACAAACACCCAAGGGATACCTCCTTCGAATTCAGACGACCTACGTGAGATGATACTAGTAAAAACGGCTAAATAATTAAGCCCTTGTCCAACTCTGGATGTCCTCGCCAGTCTCGCTCCAAAACCACCGTTTATCCCATAACTGGCTTTGCTCACCCTATTGAGCACATACGAAAACTTATTTCGCTCCTAGAAAAGACCAAGATGTCATTTACAAAGACCATCACGAACTTATTTAGGTACTCCCTGAACACCCTTCTCATCAAATCAACAAAGTATGCGGGGGCGTTCATCAAACCAAATGGCATCACCAGCCACTCATAAAAACCATCCGGAGTCCTAAAGGTAGTCTTCTCTATACTATCCTCAGCCACTCTCAACTGATGAAACCCCGTGGCTAAGTCCTACTACGAAAACACTGAGGCGCCAACCAATTGATCAAAGAGATCATCAATCCTCGGCAATGGGTGTCTATTCTTCTTTGTTATCTTGTTAAACTCCCTATAATCTACACAAAGTCTGAGGGACCCATCCGCCTTCATAGCAAAAACTACTGGAGCACCCCACTCCGATATACTTCGTCTTCTAAACCCCTTCTCAAGCAAATCGCCTACTTGCTTATGGAGTTCCCTCCTCTCACGAGGAGCCATGTGGCACACTGGCCAAGATACTGGTTTGGCATTGTCTACCGGATATATTCGGAAGTTAATCTCCTGCTCCGGAGGTAAGCCCTACACCTCCTCAAACACATCCGAGTATTCCCGGACCACTCTAACAGATCGCAAACTCTAGACCGACGTGTCAAGCGATTCTAGATAACTTAGCATAACAGATTCCATGGGATTACAAGAGATCTCGAGAGTGTTACCCAAGCGGGTCGTAAGCCTAACAACTCTCCTTCCACAAACAAGAACGAAACCATTACTGGATAACCAGTCCTTGCCCAAAACTAACCCATAGCCCGTGAAGCCCAAGAAGCATCACATCTAAACTCAACGCTAAGTATAGAAACTTTCAAACCCAAACACATCATGGAGCCCCCAATTGGGTTTGAAACAACTAAGGGATCATCTACTAAACTGGTGTCTAAGTGCAGTGACTCAACTAACAACGATGAGATAAACGAACTCGATGCGTCAGAATCAAATAAAGTTCGAACCGGATAATAAAGAAATCCAAATTCCAACCTAGACGGTCTTATCCCCGTCTGGTACACTAGCCGTGAGGGAATACAACTACCCTCCAGAAGATTCCATACCTTGCCCTTGCCCCTTTGGACAACCCTAATAAGGTGTCCTATTCCTCCCAAAAGGATAACTACTCGCCTTCTTCTTCCCATTCTCCACTCGTAACCTCCCACCAATGAGGTTTCATCCTCCATTAACCAAACAACTATTTGAGCCTTCCTCCCATCGTCTATCCAATAGGTACCTAGCAGTCCTCCTCCTTCTTGAACCAACTTCTAATCCGACTAACGTCTAAGTCCCTTGAAGTGGTTTTCCATTCTTATCTATCTTAGCAAGTTCATCTATACACGGAGGGGAAACTCAAAACGAGAGAGGAAGAGATTCAAAACGGAGAATTCGAAAGATAAAGATATGGCTATCGGGGATTATGCTTTTCTTTCAAAAACTTTTCTCTTAAAAGACATGTTTTTGAAAATACTTCTTTCAAAAATATTCTTAGAAAATAGTTTTTCTAAAAAATTTATCTGTTCTGGTAACCTTAAGCTCTGATACCACGTGTAACACCCCACACCCGCTACGGTCACTCACTAAGGGAATGCCATAACATCGGTGGAGTATTTTAAGTGAATATAGAACAGAAAAATTACAACAAGACAGATATAAGTAATACTTGAGAATTTAAAACATCATTTCATTGCAGCGGAAAGTAAAACATGTTTGGTTACACCAAAACCATAAACAAGAGTCAAGTACATAATATCCATCCTGATAAAACAAAAGTACATAATCCCACTACATAACATAATAGCCATAATAGAAAAGATAAACTGAGCTTTACATCCACGGTCCAAGCTCCAAAAGATAGATAAAGCAGTCTGATCAAAGCCCACTAGTGCTAGGCCCACTCTGAAAACCTGAGGGTTGGGAAAAAGATAAAAAAACAACGGGGTCAGACATAAGTCTGAGCGAGTGCTATGACCTTAACAATACAATCATTAAAGTAATTAGGGTATGATATAAACAAGGTACGGTACCTCTGGGAATAATGACTACACTAAGTAGCCAACTAAACACAGGATGTACTAAGATAACCGAAAAGACGCATTTACCCACCCAAGGATAATTACTACACTGCACCACCCCAGATCTACCCACCCAAGGGTAATTCCTACACTGCACCACCCCAGATCTACCCACCCAAGGGTAATTCCTACACTGCACCACCCCAGATCTACCCACCCAAGGGTAATTCCTACACTTCACCACACCAGTTCTACCCACCCAAGGGTAATTCCTACTTAAGGTTGATCCCACTAAGTGTACTTAGTAATTTTTAATAGTAGTTTCGTGTACCCCTAGCTGACTACATAGGTGCCGTCTGCCCCTATCTCCACTAGGTGTACCCACTACTCCCCAAGCGATCGGCTCGCTAACGTAGATACCCGTGCTGGCCCCACAGTGGGGTGTATCATTCCCCAATGTGGCAACCTGATAATATCAACGGTGCACGGCTTATACCTACACGATGCAACAACGTCTTACTTACCAGCCCGGGTCCACACACGCATATGAAACCCGTTGGACTTGCGTTGCCACCGCTAACCCGTTTTGGCCTCTTACAGTCAAGCCCAATATGTGTGTCCCGTCCTCGACTTGGGTCGAGCCCACAAAGATACGTTTGGGATATTGGTTGAAATGGGCCCCCACAAGCTACCCACCTAAGCTTGTCATTTCTAGTGAATCCCACTTAACCCTTTAACCATGTCCACTTACATGTTATAAATTTTGGTTAAGTCTTTTAATCATATTTTAATTGCCACTCAAGGCACCCACTAGATTTCCACATGCCACCCAAGGCACTTACTTGATTCCCACATGCCACCCAAGGCACTTACTTAACCCTTTAATCATGTTTAATTACATGTTCCACTTTGGTTAAGTATTCTAATCGTATTTTCTATTGCCACCCAAGGCAACCCACTAGTTTACTCATGCCACCGAAGGCACCCCCACTAGTTACTACATGCCACCCAAGGCACCCACTTAACCCCTCATGCCCCACTACATGCTAATTTGGTTAAGTGTTTCTTAATTAATTAAGATCGTAACATTTGTAAAGACCTCTCACATTAGACTGTCTTTTATGGCAGCTGGATATGCCGGTTGGTTCCGGGCAGCCTTACACCATAACAGAGTCTAACCTCGTGTCTTTACACTTGTCACGTATTTAGTTTATGACTAAGACCTCTCACATTGGGCCAATCATTTGTAGCCGCTGGATTTGCCGGTTGGTTTCGGGCAGTCTTATGCTACAAAAGGGTCCAACCTCGTGTCTTAGTCGATTAATTACACCTAACTAATCACCCCCATAATTTGTATTAATTATCCCTAATTAATTACCAATTTCAAGAATATGGGTAGACCTAACTCAATAGGTAAATTCCCAATTCCATAATATGGGTAGACCTAACTTAATAGGTAAATTCCCAATTTCATAATATGGGTAGACCTAACTTAATAGGTAAATTCCCAATTATGTCCATTCACTTTATGTTATGCTTAAGCATACCCATTTCACACCATTTTATTAACATGCATATTAACCCCATCGTTCCCCACGTAATTCGTTCTCATAACATGATATAATAAAGGGAAGATTCATCACAAATGCCATGGGTTTAACCAATCATAGCATATAACTTTATCATGGGTTTAAAAGGTGTCAACTTGCATATATGAGCATACATTAAACCCAACTAGCATTTAACCCAAACTTGCATGAAGCACATATGTCACAAAGGGGGTAACTTGCATATGATTCTTATGTCATACAAAGGTGTGAACTTGCATAGCATGTCACATGTTAACTTGCATATAACCAAACACATAACTTGCATAACATGTTACATATGAACTTGCATATAATCATGCATATAACTTGCATATAACCAAACACATAACTTGCATAACATGTTACATATGAACTTGCATATAATCATGCACATAACTTGCATATAACCAAACACATAACTTGCATAACATGTTACATATGAACTTGCATATAATCTCACATATAGCTTGCATAACATGTTACATATGAACTTGCATATAATCTCACATATAGCTTGCATAACATGTTACATATGAACTTGCATATAATCTCACATATAGCTTGCATAACATGTTACATATGACCTTGCATGTAATCTCACATATAGCTTGCATAACATGTTACATATGAATCAATGTTCAACATAGTGTTTTGCATAATGAGCATCATAAAACATAGCATTAAACTTGCATAACATATAGCATAAAACTCGCAAAACACACAACATACACTATACTAAACTTGCATAAACACATTGATCCACAAACATAGACATATCATATCATATCCTATCATAATCAATTTAACAATTGAATATTAAGGCTATAGAAACTCACCACTAAACTCCAATAAGCAAACCCTTGTCAAAAATCACCCAAAAACTCTAGCCTTGAAAATAAAGCTTGCAACTTGATGATGAATGCAAGCTAATGATCACTCATACAACTTAAAAATGCTTGTATGAACATGAAAGCCTTCATAGAAATAGTTTAGAAAGAGGATGGAGGCTAGGGTTTTGAGTGGAGGCCATGATCAAAGAAAATTTTGGCATAGTTTAGTTAGAGGATAGGATTATGATCATTTAGGGCTAGCTTAGGGTCTTATTTATAGGATTAGGATGTGTTTTAGACCCTTAGATTAACCCTAGGTTAGTTTAGGTCCGTCAGATTTCGTCCCAAGCCCTCCAACCCAGCCCAAAACTCAACCAGGTGCACCCAGGCCAGAATTAGCCGACAGGGCAAGTCGACAGCCCTGTCGACTGCCAAGTTGACAGGCATGTCGACAGGCAAGTCGACAGCCCTGTCGACAGCCAAGTCGACTTGGCTGGGCGGGAGTTTTCCCGCCTGGCCCCCATTTCTGCATGTTTCAAAATTCAAATTTCCCGAAAACTTCTTTGGGCCTTAACCGGGTCATACGGACTCCGATTTACAAAATTTCGGACTCTATTTCGCGTATTTTTCCGAGACGAACACAATGACGTAACCCGTTTCCCCTGATTCTCACATCTGAGATTATTAATTTTGTAATTAGTGAATATCAGTGTTAATCTGAAATTCGGGGTGTTACACTAGCGGTTATGGTCAGGAAAGTGATGGCGAGATGGGGTTCGGAAAAACAGGGGATGGAAGCAACGGAGAGTACCATTGACGAGAAAGTGTATTCTAGGTGTAGAGGTTGATGCTGACGTTAGTGTTAAGGGAAGATCGAACTGCAGGCATAGAAGAGGGCACAACAGCAGTCTTCACACAAGGGGGTTTCAGCAGTAAGAAACAAATTATATAAAGAGAAGAGGAAGCTTTAAGACGCGGTACCGGGTGTGTCGAGATGGTGGTTGGTTTGAGCCGAAGGTCGGCGCGGGGAAGCTGGGGGTTCATGTGTGGACTGGTGATCAAGCACTGATGGGCGATGGGAAGCTAAAGACAGTTTTGAATAACAAAAAAAAAGAGGGATACATGTTGTTGCGAGGGGAGGAACTGCATGAGAGATGCAAGGCAAGGGCGGAGCGCTGATCATGGGAGGGCGTGAGGTGCAGAATGCGGTAGGGAGTTCATGCGTGGAGGAGGATGGATGGTTCAGAAAGGACGTGGCATTAGAAATAAGTAGAAGAGAAGGTATCACAATTCGATGAAACTAGGGTCGGAACCAAATCGACAGGCACAACACAGTGAAGCTGGTTTAAACAGAATAAGGTGCAGATGGAAATTTTAATTAAATTAAACGCTTGTTTAATTCAATTAAAATGAATGGCTTCAGCAACGAATGAAAATCAGGTGAGTTCAACTCACTCAGTTTTATTCCACTTATATTTTATATAAGTCGGGTTTAAATATTTGTGTGCTATGATTGTTATTTGGTTAATGGATGCTGAATATATATACGGTGACTGAACCGATTAAATTAAATGTTCGTTTAATTTAATTTTAATCAATCGTTATTTTTAACGGTTGTAACCGATGGAGGTAACTTACCTCATTGGTCACGTTTATATTATTATAAACGTGTTAAATTTATAGATGATTGTTTGGATTGTTGTTATTGTTTGATTTTTGAATATTATATCTATTTATTGAAATAAATGATATTGTTTGAAATAACATATTTGGATGCAGGGAAAAACAGGTTGGAGGGATCCAACTGGATTCCCCAAATTTATTATTTATTTTCATGTTACCATTACATGAACTGTTTAACCCGTATGATTGGATGATGGATTGGATCATTGATTGTTGAATCTAAATTCAATGTTTGTTCTCTTTTAACCAATAGACAGTATTGCTTGAGTAATTGGTAGCAGTTGGCCCAAAAATATATCGTTTTATAAATATTGATTTACCGTCAGGTGAATCAACGGTAATGAATTTATAAAATATATTTTATAACTGAAGATGAATTGAAGTCAATATAATTGAATAAAGGTTTAATAAAAGGAAATTAATATGTAATATTTATTATTTAAGTTTTAAATGATTTCGTAAATTAAATTCTTATGTAATAAGATTTATGAGTAGATGAGTAGAAATTAACGAATTGGTTAAGAGTGGGATTAATGGTTTGTCAAGAGATAATTAAATGGAATTATTTAAATTAATTATATTGTTAATTAATTTAAAAGAAGGACTAATTGGAGTTGATCAAAGGAATAAACATGATTTGAGTTGACGAAGTGAACTAATTTAATTGGAATCAGTTTTTGATTAATTTATTTTTAATTAATCAATTAAAATAGTTTAACAAATATTTATTTTAACTTTAATAAGATTAAAAAAAGAAATTACTGTTTAATTAAGTTAAATAAAAAACTATTCCTATGATAGTTAATAATGATGTAAATTATTATTCTAATGAACAAGGATTCAAATGATCAAGCCGTAAATGAGATTCATTGAGTTAATTAGTAATCAAAATTGATAATGAAATATAATTGGATTTTTGAAAAAATATTGATGAATGGTTTTATATTAAAACTGAGTTTTATAACTAAGTTATAAAAGAGATTTTAAGCCAAGGCGATAGCTTAAAATAAGCTTTTGAATTAAGGAAAGAAAAGCGGTATAGAAAGGGATTTTATACTAAACCGAGTTTTATAAACAATGTTATAAAAGGAGTGTGAGGCTAAAACGTTAAGATTAAATTAACGTTACTTAATTTTGGGATTATAAGGCGCGATCTAAATTCGCTATATTAAATGAGAGATGAAGTTTCATCAGTTATAACCAAAATGGGATTTGATTTGATATTTGGAGATGAATATGGGTTTTGATATTACACCTGATATCTATCTCAAGATAAGAACGTTGTTGATTAAGGTCTGAGAGGTAATTTAAAATACCCCAACTTGAGCGACTTCAGGATTATCGAGAGATGATATTAGTTGTAGTGGTGAAGATGTTAAAAGGGAATCTATTTTGAGAAACAATAATGTAACGTTAGTTGAAGAATTTAGGAATATATATAATAGATTCCAATACAAAAGGAAATTAAAACGGGCTTGAGAATATGAAATGATATTTCCATAAAAAAGGAAACAAAGGAGATTTGTGAAGATATAACGATGGTTTTCAAAGTAAGAAGATAAGTTTAGTGACGAGTATAGTGTTCAAATAAGGAAGCCAAAGGAAAGGTCGTAACAATTGTTTTACAAGTGACGAGTTGAATCGATGATAAATAATATTTGGTGTTGTAATTAATAATAGTAAATAGAAATCAGATATAGTTATTAAATATATATTAAATATTAGATTGGAATAGTTTTGAGAAGATTAATATATTGAAATGAGAATCGAATACCATGTTTTAAAATATAAAATGTTTCTAGTTTTTTTAAATTAACCGTTCGTTAAATTATTTGAAATAAAAGGGCCAAATGTTACTGAGTACTAAACCAATGAACTCATTATACTCACACAATTAATATTTGATAGTTAAATCACCGACTATCAAATCTGTCCAATACGATTGTTGGTACGGAAAGACCGGGATCGAATTTATATTTGAAAACCATTCCGACCAGCAAATACGTGAAGATAAAAACTGAAGATGGAACATTAAAGACCGTGGATATTAATAAGCGGAAGGATTACTCCTAATCTCTGGTTTAGCTGCCAGAGATAAACTGTGATTCTGTCGTGGTTGAAATCGACGGATTTGCAAGGACTACTCGCTACTGATCTATAGGGTGATTCCTATGATGTAGTAGTGGGGTGCCTTCGGTTTGTCCAGTCCCATGACAACTTGTATGGACGATTGACTGACAAAGTATTTCCAAAGGGATCACATACATTGATTTCTTCAAACGTACGAAGTTGGTGGCAAAGTAGGGAAACTTCTTTAGCCTAACAACCTGAGTATTTTTGCGGAACAATTAGTGATTTCCAATGGCTCTGACGATGTGGCATTCAAAGTGAATGTTGGCGTGCTATCTGGGAAAGAAGAATTATAACCTCAAGCCTCACAACCGGGAAATGACAAAAATTAGGAAGGCAGCATTGCTATGTCGGTTGCACCCATTAGGGTGTATAATCACCTATCTAGAGAAATTACTTTTGCTTCTTTAATCTATCGATGCTGTCCCTTTCGGGAAACGGTTGCTGATCCCAACCGTTGGTGATATACATTCGATACACTCAAGCGAAATGAGTGGTCGGTCATGTATGGGCCGGGTTGCAAGACGTTCTTGTTGAACCTAGTGTATTCGCCTCTAGAGATACACTATCGGCAGGTGGTTCCATACCTTGTCATAGTCGAAATCCAATCTCCAATAAGCGCCCGCGGTTTTGATTGTATACTATATATGTGGAGCGTGAGATGCAAGCGTTCTGCTAGATTGATAATTATTTGTATTTAGACACTATTATAATATCAGACTAATATATGATTTTAAAAATGTTTTAGGTTATCGTAAGGTAAAAACCGTCCGTATTTATGTGTGGATTTGGTCTTACGATTATCCTATTCTTTCGAAAAGATTTTGAACTTTAAAATCAAGTTGGATGATTTCCCTTAAACTTTGCGAGTTGTTCTCACTCCGGTTCACCAGACTGACCCGGTATTTGAAATGCTCGGGTTAGACCGTGTTGTACAGGTCCAGGTTATCGGATGATGCAAAGTCCAGAGACGAGTTGGAGTTGTTCAGACGTATAATATCTAGTATGTATTCCGCTGTGTAACTGTATATATGTGTTGATGTACTCTGATGATTGTAAGTTTTTATTTAAAAGCTCTCAATAAAGATTTATTTATATACTATATTTTGTTCCACTGCGATGTAAGATTCTGTGTTGTGTTGATTCTTCTTCTTCTATTCTAATATTTCTTTCTTATCTTCTTCTCACCCTCTAAATTCTTTCTACTGGCATCTGGGTTTTCAGTACAATTTGGGTTGGATGGTGTTGTTTAATTAGCTCAAAAGGTACCGGAAATCTGGGTTGTCACATTGGGTATGTTAGTTAGACTTATTTTGGTATAAATATGGCATTATGTAGTTTTAGTATGGTTATGGATGATATGTGTTTGTAATTGGGATAATGTTAGCACCAACTAAATAGTTTTGTTGTTCATAATTCAGCTTGGTGTATGAATTGATGAAGGATTATGGATGTTGTGGTTTTTTTGTATGTGATTATGAATGTTCTTTTTAGTTCTAAATTCATATTGTTGGCTAATTTATCTTTATTTTTTTTATATGTTATTTATTTCTGTGTTTACAGTTGAATGATGTTAGTTCGTTTATATATATATATATATATATATATATATATATATATATATACACACACACACACACACACACACACATATACATATACATATACATACACACACACACATATACATATACATATACATATATATATATATATACGTATATATATATATATAGCCAGATCAAAAGGGGAATAGCAGCGGATTACCAACAAAAAAAGGGAGATTAAGTTTACCTCAATTTATTTTCCGTCGCTTATCCCTTTAGTATGGTTATGGATGATATGTGTTTGTAATTGGGATAATGTTAGCACCAACTGAATAGTTTTGTTGTTCATAATTCAGCTTGGTGTATGAATTGATGAAGAATTATGGATGTTGTGGTTTTTTTGTATGTGATTATGAATGTTCTTTTTAGTTCTAAATTCATATTGTTGGCTAATTTATCTTTGTTTTTTTAATATGTTATTTATTTATGTGTTTACAGTTGAATGATGTTAGTTCGTTATATATATATATATATATATATATATATATATATATATATATATATATATATAGCCAGATCAAAAGGTGAATAGCGGCGGATTACCAACAAAAAAAGGGAGATTAAGTTTACCTCAATTTATTTTCCGTCGCTAATCCCTTGACAATTAGCAAGGGTTTCCAATGCTTTTTATAAGGAATAATTTATTGTAAATTACATATCTGTCAGTAAATAGTCGGTAAATAAATTAAATTAATTAATAAAATTATATTTTTATTATATAATTAGTAAAATGATAGAAATCCATCGGGAAACTCTTACTAAATTCCATCGCAAAAATCTGACATAATTATCGTCATGGTTTTTACCGACTACAGTATTATGCAGGAAATCCGTCGCTAAGGCCAATTTAGCGACGGATTAGAAGCGAATATGGTCGCTGCTATATGCTGTTTTTATTGTAGTGATCCTCTAAAGATATTTTGTTATCACCGCTTTTGGGATGAACTTATCTCATCCAGAGATAAATATATACAAACTATTGAAATGTCATATCAATATACGAAAAAACATATCAAACCTTAAATGCAGTAACAGAATTAGGTGCATTAAATAAAATAAGATTCAAGAGAGAAAAGAAATCACTACTTCCGGAGTGTATGATATTCCTTCACGAAACATATCTTTTATTTATGCAATTGCAATGCAATGCAAAAAAAAAAAAAAAAAAAAAATAAATAAATAAAAAAAAAAAAAAAAAAAAAATCTAACATCTGTTCTAGGATGTTGAATTTGCTATATAAAATTAAATCTTTAAAACATCTCTTCAAGAGATTAATATGCATACTATATCTTCAGGATATTCTGTTAATATAAAATGTACATGAAAGATGTCAGTTAGATGAAACATGTTTAGAGATTTCCTATTGAATCCAATGTTATTGTCTCATATTATGATGTGTGTCTCTTTTAACTTCTTCTGGAAGTATAATATTTTCATGTCACAACATTTAAGAAAGCTTTGGGCTTTAAATTTTTTTCTTCTTCAACATATGAACTTCAGGTTCATATTATTCCATACTCCAAAGAATTAATGTTCTTTATGATTTTTCATTTGTTTATTTTTCATAATTCACTTTTGGCGATATATCAATATTAGATCTGAACTTAATACGATCTTCCAGATACATATTATATTTATATTTGTTTCTCTAAGAAACAATACAACATTTCTTCCGGAAATATGAATTATGTAACAAAATCAAATTAAATTCAATGAATTTATTTGAATAGAGAAAAACAAAAATTTGTCGAATCCAAAAGGATAAATCACTACAATCAACATCTCATTTTTATATCATGTAGGGATCTCAAATGTATATAATTTGAGTATAGTTTTGAGATCCACAGTATGATTACATAAAAAAAAAATCAGATCAATAATAGAGTGAGGTCTGAAATATGATTTAACAAAATAAGAATCAGATCTCAAAGCGTAGATCTATATGAGTTCTAAATTCACTAGTACAAAACTGGTCTGTTGGTTCTGTTGTTTACTCCTGTTGCTTCGGTTGTACAACTAAAGCAATTGCAGACGACGCAATAAGCCAAAATATATTGCTTCGGCTAGGGAACCGAAGCAAAAAACTCTTTTTTGCTTCGGTTTCTTACCCCTTGTTACTTCGGTTCAACATCCGAAACAAATGAAGAATGTGCAAATATATCCAAATTTGTTGCTTCAGGTATACAACTGAAGCAACAAAACCATCGTTTTTTGCTTCCATTCCTAGCTGCCGAAGCAAAAAGGAGTAATGGGATGTAAAAAACCATATTTGTTACTTCTGTTGTGCTTACATCAGAAGCAAAAAACTATATTTCAAAAAAAAAAAAAAAAAAAAAAAAAAAAAAAAAAAAGAAAACCTTTGCAAATCATCATAATTCTCAAACAAGCAATGGATATATATCACAAATAATTATCTCTTGCAATTATATAATCAGACTATATAACAATATAAATTGAAAGATTGAATGAAATAATTTCATTTATAGTGTTATAATCCATACATTTGAGAGTAACAGCATAACAAAACAAAATAATTCAGCAATACCGCTAATAACCTGGTCTTAACACGAGAAAGTACCAAGCATAAACTAAGCATTGCAACTTACTAATCACAAAATCACGGTTTTAAGATGAAGTGCAGTATTTACAAAATGCAGCTCTTGCTAAAAAGCAAACTTTTATAAACTAAACAAACCTTAGTGAATACAGTTTCTCATGGGTTTCTTCAAACATGCTACTCTCTGATTGTTGGCTACAATTTGACATAGTGCAATACCTGGACAGCAAAATAAAATGGGCGTTTTAGTGAGTATCCAGCAATGATGTTGCTAACAACTAATGATTTTGTTGACAGCTTATAGGAGCTAAACAATTGACAGTTTGAAAAATTTTGGTCTATGTATTAACATTTAAAACAGCAACATCACCAATGTGAACTCAGTGTTGCAAACTGAGATTTTGCAACCCAGTTTTGCAAATTGAGTTTTTGCAACCCAGTTTTGCAAATTGAGTTGCAACTCGGTTCTGAGGTGCAAACTCAGATTGCAAAAGTCAGTTGCAAACTGAGTTTGCAATGCAACTCAATTTTTGCAACTCAGTTTGCACTGCAAGCAAACCGAGTTGCAGAGCAAACTCAGTTTGCAACTGAGGTGCACAAACTGAGTTTGCACTGCAACTAAAAGCCAGTTAAACTCTCTTGCAACTAAAAGCCAGTTAAACTAGCTTTGAAACTCTGATTTTTGTAAAGAATATACTTGTATCCATTTATATATGCTTGGAACTATAAAATTCATATTTTTGAAATTGCATTTGCGAAACTGCATATGCTCATGATGCTTTACATACATTTGTAAATAGTGCGTTTTTGAAACTTACCCATATATCCTAAATTATACATGATGCTATTTCTATTCAAATTGTTTACTTATTGAAACTGCATGAACTTCCATATGAAAAGCGGACACATGTCCAAAATCTCGTGTATATTAATTTCAGGAAGTATATTTAGTGCCATTTAAAAATCGTTTACATGTGAAACTATAGGATGCTTGAAAATTCTTGTATTTGATAATTTTTTTACTTGATTAGAGACCTCCCTTTCATCTGAAAACTTCAGCTAGACATCAAAAGATTCTGATGTCTTCTAAGTCAACCACATTTGAAGGCCAATCATGTAATTAGAGCAAACTATGAAAAATGCATGCGTTATAGATTATAGACTCAAGTCATTACTATATATGGTCCAGTCATATGTTCTAGCTAAGAAAATACGTACGTGACTTATTCATATGTTTTCATTGATGTTATACCTGTATACTTGTAAAAATTCCAGCGTCCTCTTCATGTGATTTCCATTAATGCTTTAAAGAAATCAATCATTATATTCTCAATATTGCCCATATTAATACGTGAAATGTTTTCAATCCATGTAAGCCAAGTACAAAATTGATAACCTCTATGCATATGCCATAGAATTAGCAAGGCAGTAAATGGTGTATGCCAGTTTTAGATTGGTTGAATGATATGATACTAACCATAGATGCATAGTAAATGTTCTTGTTCTTTATAACAAGATCATCTCCAAGGCAAAAAATTCTTAGACTTGAGTTCGAGGAGTCCCTAGTCTTTGACAAAATCCCAGTGCAGTTGATAGATTGTAGCACCTGCTGATACAAAAATCACTACCATAAGCCAAAATGGTGTGGGATCTATAGCATATTTCCACCTAAAGGCTGCTGCTAGCATACTAGATACATATTTTCCAGCATTTGCAAGGTGATTAAGATCATAATCTTCATCTATGTATCTTCTCACACACTGAAACTGATCGTTACCAGTATTTATTACAAATTTGCATTATGTTTGTGCACATATTTGTGTGTATGCACTTGCATTCGACACTGTCCTAAATCTTGACGGTAAACCATTTGCGATATATATGGTTTTCTTAGCTCCTTCTTATTTACTTAGACATTGTTAATCTTATATCATGAGTTCATGATAGCAATTCTTATACAGCATAACAAATAATTGCAGGAAAAAAGGCAGAGGGAAAGTGTACCTGCATTGCGCGACAATAATAGGGAAGAAAAGAAATAACATAAGCCAATAGTTTGTATTGCTTGCTGGTGCTGCAAGTCTCATATGGATCAGGCTTCATCAAACTAGCTACAAAATAGCATGATGTGAACTTCATATGCTTCAAAAGCGGTATCTGCAAGTATTTATGTCATTTAGTAAATCTGGATCGATCGAGTTGTTTTGCAACAGGGATAAATTTTCAAATACTAGTAGAAAAAAAAGAGTGGTGGCGTGCGCCAACATGAACATGGTTACCTGACTAATAAGTTGTTCTGCCATGAAAAAGTCAACCACCACCACCTGCAAACATTAGAATTTAGAACCTCAGTATGTAGTAAACAATCAGTTGACAACCATTCTGTAGTTTACAGTTACAAGAGTCGTTACTTTGTAAAATGGGGTGAATATGATATTGCGCACCACTCAAAAGAAGTAATAACGGGTGGAGCATTAAAGAACGTTAAATTGGCAGACAAAAACAAATATAAACATCTGAAAATAAAGAAACAGTAGCCTAATTGGTAAGTATCTATATTGCATTGATCATAGACTCAAGTCATTACTACTTCACTATCACACTCAACATACATCTACCTTATTTTAGAAACAGTAGCCTAATTAGTAATTATCTAGTTAACTACTAATTATCTATTATTGTTTATTAATTTAAAATTTAAAGGCTATTCAATTAAAATAGTAAAATGAGCAGTGTAATTCTGTACTCAGACTCAACTCTACCGTTTACAGTGTTATAAAACATAAGTTTAACAAATGAGCATTTGCTTGGCCACTGAAAACTAAACTGCAATTGGCGTTAGGAGCACCAAAAAAAAGCTATGATTTGAGTTTTTTAAAATATACATGTGCAGTATTCCACTATTTGGTATGAAAAAGAAAGGGTTTTGAATGCATTCTGATAAAGGCCACTAAAGGAGATTTCCAAACAGAATTCTGCTAAAAGGCACGAGACCCATGGCATTATTTAACCATGAGAATAATAATTAACTAATGAAGATGTGTATTTTATCTACACTTTTAAGGAAAGGTGATAACTTCACAAATAATACTTGAGATATGTTGCCACCTGTTAGAGCTGACTACGCCTGTCCACATTTATTTTGATACTAACTTCACAAATAATAATTGAGATATGGGTGATCTATGATCTCCTACATTCGACCACACTGAGACAATGTCTATGGTAATGTGCCCAGTACTTCTGTCCGTGCAATCCATTAACATTGTACAGAGGACAGTGTAGAAAATGATATGGTTCAGAAGACAATGTAGAAAATGATACTGTACAGAGAACAATTTAGAAAATGATATATTTCAAAAAAAACTGCATCTAACCGTAAAGAATCATCTAATTATGATTGTCCTGTAAGATTGCTAAGAACATAATAATGAACGTCCGTTTTGAAAGAAAATGAATGATTTCAATTGATGTATATTATATGATTATGAAAGCATTCTATTTATTTGCCGAACACATAAAATTAATAATTTAGTGTCTGAAGTGTCATATGCAAACAATGAAAAACAAACATGTTAATGCAAGAATAGAAGAAAGAACAAAATAGAGTTTAGCTTACAACGTTCAGCAACTGGAATCTACTTTACTTTTCTGTTGTAAAAGCTTTGATCTTCTGCAAACCTAAAAGCAAGTTAGAACAATGAAATCATTGTTTCTAAATAAACGAAATTCTACATGTTAACAAACAGCAAATCACCCTATTACAGATCCGCAAAAAAAAGTTTCACGCAACCCAAATTATATTTCGTTGATTCCCCTTGTGTTTTCAACCCAGACTCTTATTGCAATCAAAGACGATTTGTAAGACTCACCCATTTCGTGGATATCAGCTTTGCCCTAAATACGCGTTGTTCGCCGGATCCTGCTTGCCAGATCTCATTCATGTATTGTAGTTGAGGATCAACGTTTGAGAGGTACATCCTAGAATTTGATTCGAAGAGAAGTTGGCAACATAAGATTTGATATAATGGAATATGCCGTTTTAGACTAAAGGTTGTCAGGCACGGTGATGAACAATTGGGATAATAATTTGTGTAATTGAGGTTATTAGTGTAAATCCTAGGATCAGTTGCAGGGTGACAGTTATATACATCACCTATATATATATGCAGCAAGAGGAATATTGTAAGGCATGCCATTTGTTTGAAATAAAGTTCATCTTCCTGCTATTTAATTTCTCTTCTTATCTTGCTCATGTCTGCATTCTCTAATGCCTTTATTCTTATGCCCGCAACTCTTCTTTTCTTCTAAACTGCCACTCTTTTAATAATAAACAAGTATCACTTGTATTATTTATTTATTCGCCCAATATATTCATGCATCTAGACATTACAAAGCTATTATGACAAGCATACACCCCCGATTTATTGTTGCTTGAAAAATATTGCAATGCTTAAGAAATACAGTAAAAGGGGAGGAGAATAATTTTAATATAAGCATTCAGGTGTTCAAAGTTGAATGTTTCTTAGACAATCAATTTTTTGGACTACAAGATTAATTTTTCACCAGAGACTAATAGCCACATTCAGCCAAAACGTAAATAGCAAAGTGAACAGAAATTACCTTTACAATGAGAAAAGTATTTCCAGTTGTTCTGGTACTGTCATCCAGTCTCACTTTTTCCTTTACTTTTAATTTCAACACAATGCACATTGTGTCCTTGCTGTTTATTCGATGATAGACAATATTATTTTTTCTCATCAACAACGTCTTCATGAAATAAGCAACACAATCCACAACAGAGTTTATTCCATCAACAAAAATGGCAATGATATTGGTATATTTCTTCCACTGATAATATATCATGTATGATGTGCCTCGGCAACAACAGCAGCAAGGGTGAGAATCTCAAACGGATGCTTATTTCTCACTTGATTCACAGTAAGAGGACATGAATCAATAATCCAGAAGTAACAGAATCCATTTCCTGGACCAAATTCATTTTCAGATAGAAATCTTTCTCATAACCTGTTAGGAAATATTCTATGAGTCGCATAAGCACTGACTTGTGTTGCACCCTGCGCTGCCAGTACTTTCTGGTATTTAATTAGAGTACTCCCTGTTTGCACTAAATAATCGACAGTTACCACGTGGCGACCTCTTGGATCTCCCTCCTGGATTCGAACATACCCGTGTTCACCTTCTCGGACTTTATTGCAAATGATCATGGGAAAATGCTGAAGTTGCTTGTGAAATCTTTTCCACACTGCATCATCAGGGAAGGCAATATATATATTATTAGAATCCAGAAGCTGCTGAAGCCTAGTTTTCAGCAAAGGCATTCCACTGTTAAAGAAAGGTAACACATTATCTCCAAAATAAAATCTCTCCTGTAGAGCATGAATATCAAAAATCACTACACTAGTTGGACCACCTCTTGAAATGGGAATATTAGACAAGATTATGCTGAAGTCTATGCCAGCTAAGTTAGAGATGTGATTGTCACTTAATTGTAATCTTTCCAATTTCAGGGTTATGCTTAAGAAGCATTATTTTTTACAGCCATAGATAATATTATGCATAAAGTTCATCTTAGTTTGAGAATCTGAGATATATAATATCACAATTTACTTACTAAAGCAACAGAAAACATTCTGCACACATCACGAGCTGAACATATGTACACTTATACCGAGTGATGTAAAGCATATGCGGCGATTAAGCTTACATGGATCGAGTATAACCCTGATTTCATATTAGAGGAGTACTTATTATTACAACCGCATTGGTATATGAATGAAAATGGTTTCTTGGTATTAATACATGCTTAATTATATTAATCTTATGATGTGAACTATTCTAAACAAGTACATTCATATTTGTGATACGAACTTCATTAGTTACCTCAGCCCATCACTTGATTAATTTTCGCACATTGAGTAGTTCATAAAGAGTTTAATTAAGCAAGTCTTTATTCCTAGAAAGCAAACGTCCATTTCAATAAAAATTCAACAAAATTATCCAAATATATACTAAAAGTACATTCAGTATTTATCAATATATCTATATATAGAAAAAAAAATCAGGATCACATTCTATCAACAGTAAATGCTTCTTCCAAGCTACATATTTTCACAAGACACATAAGATGTCTGGTCAATCACAAGGGTAAACTGAAAAGTGATATAATGACTAGCAAATTTTTATCATCTTAATCTAAACTTAGGTATGATGGAAATACACATAGTTATTTTTTAAACAAAATGTGATGACTTTTTCAAATAAGAAAATCTGAAACAATTCTGACTACGGATTTAAAGCTTATAGTAGCAATGGTAAATGTATTCGAACCTGATTATCAAGGCGTGAACTGATTGCTTCAATTTTTTTTATGCAGCCCTGAGTTTTTGTGTGATGAATGACTGTTACTATCTGCATTGTATTTGATCATAAAAATTAATAAACGAGGGCATAAAAGCAAGATTTTAATGCGACGAATAGGAAAGATTCAAAACAACTTATAATGTCTACTCTGTATTCAATATTGTAGGCAACTTCTGGACTGTTTCAATGCACATATAGTTCACTTGAATTAAGAAACCAAAGTGCACAACAAATAGTTTTTATGATTGCTTCCAGTTCTTGCAAAGATAAGCTCTGTTAACAGCAATTAGTTGTTGCAAGCTTGCTCCAGCAAGCTTGCAATTGCAGTTTAAAATTTGCATTGCCATTAACTTTAATTTGCATACAGGAGCTTTTATAGTCTATAACTTAGACATGTATACAAATTAATCATATTGCAATAATAAACTAAAATGACCCCCACGTATTTATAGTGCATTATATATTAGCGAAGAGAATATGCAAAACCAGACTGATGGATTCACATATCGCTGACATAACAACTTGACTAATAGATTATATAACACATGACCTTATATAAGGAAAGAATCATGAAAATGAAACCTTCAACTTTTACCATAATAACAGCAGAATAGCCCATAATAACTGCAAAATGGCTTGCGATAGCTATAAAATTAAAAAAAAATATGTTTTCAATTTAAAAAACAAAGAAATATGATAATAATTGTCCAATTCAGAAACGCATAATTTTGTGAAGCTTATTGATCGACTATAAGATTAATTATTTCAGCCAAGTTCCACTATGAGATCCCCTTCAAATAGAATCGGGCAGGTCTAAATTTCAACAATATTACTAGATTTCTTATCAAATTTCTTAATACTTAATGACAACACAAAGGAAAAGAGCAGCAGTAACACAAAGCTTTCCTTTAAGTCACCACAACATAATTTACAAAGATAAGTACTGCAGTAACGAATAATATAGTTGGTTTACTAGTTTACTTCTCCTCGAAAACAACATTCAATGATGTTCATGTTCGTAACTTTTTTAAAATATATATATTTTTCAGCAACAAACGCATCATCATCATGTTCAGATATCCAGTCTCCTGTTAATTGCATTTCTATTTGTTTTGTCACAAGGTTCAATTGATTAAATATTTATGCAAATGAATAACAATAATCAGGATAAGTGCAAGGTTGCTCATGGAAAAGAAAGTTTCGTAAACTACTAATTCAATTGCAACTCCTAATTCAAATGCAACTCCTAATTCAAATGCAATATCTCCAACACCATCTTGGCAACTCCTAATTCAAATGCAAGCATTGAAAACAAAACTACTGCAAATATAGAAAGTAATACGCAAATTCAAAAGTCTTCTATTCACAGTCCCCTGTATCGTTTGGAAAATTTAAAGAAACCTCAGTATTTGGTTAAACTAATTATGAATGGATATTGCGTGTTCCAGACTATGTTGAAATATAATTCAAACTAAGATGATGCAAAGATGGTGCAAGTTTTCAGTAGAAGAAGTCAATAAGAGAGCTATTCTTTCTCCTATACTTTGTTTATTTAGATGTCACGTTCATTAAATATCTTAGATTGAAGTAGTCTATGTATGCAGTGGTTATAGGCTTAGTTTAGATATTTTTAAGCTTATTTAAGTGTTGTTCCATTCATTATTATTAAGAGAGTTTTTCGGTGTGTGCTTCTTCTTCTAAAATATAAGTCTTCCATTTTTTCTTTCTCTATTAAAAAGCTAACATTTGGTATCAGAGCGGGTTTAATTCGTGCGCACGTTGCAACACTTATCCATGTCACCCAATAAGGTCCACGTGTTAGGCTCATGATATGCCACACGTGCGGGGGCGTGTTGAGACCAGTCTCACATTGAGGAATTTGTAAAATGAATCTTGTATAACTATAATGAGTTCACTCTTCAAATTGCCAATTGGTTTTGTGATAATCTGGGGTTCTCTAACATACTAATCATTATGTTTGTTAACAACAATTAGTGGTTCTATTGGTAACACGAACTCAAATTAACCAAGTAATAATTAATCCAACATTCATTACTAAATGGTTTACAGTTTGAGTTGAGTAATCATTATGTTTGTTAACCACAATTAGTGGTTCTATTGGTAACACGAACTCAAATTAACCAAGTAATAATTAATCCAGCATTCGTTACTAAATGGTTTACAGTTTGAGTTACTCAACTCGCATAATCAATCACGCATGCATTTACAAAATACAACCACCATTCAAATCAAAACAAGCGAATCCAATTTAGGAAATAACAAATAAGAGAATCGGTGAATCGATAAATACCTGATGCAATCCAAACTAGAGAATCAGTAAATCGGGAAGAACCGATTCGCGTTAAAGAAGAAAACTTCCGTGATTGAAATTGGCGAGGCATCCGGCTTGATGTTGATGAAGAGTGGATGTCAATTTGAAGAGGCGAACAGGAGGAAACGCGGAGAGAAGGATGGATGTCGAGTGACAAAATCGGCTGTTTTCCCCTATTTCTTTTTTCCTTGCTTTCCTTTCTGTGAAGTTTGGGAAAGACGAAGAAACGTTAGTTTATGCGGCTTATGCGATCCAGTATGCTTAAAATGGAATTTGCGTCTACTTCTGTTGTACAGTGATCGGAAGCAAAAAAAACTGAATTCGCTTTTCCGTTATTGCTTCGGTTCCAACAACAAGGAAAGCAAATTTTTATATGTGGATTTTCTGCTGCTTTCTCCTGCTTTCTCTGTACTAATTGCTTCTGTTGTAAGGACGGAACAGAAGCAAATTGTATTATTTGCTTCTGTTTCAAGTACAACAGAAGCAAATGAGGCGAAGCAACAGATACTTTTTGTGTACTAGTGAATTATAAGACTAAACAAAAAAATCTAGAAGATAATATAATAGATTTAAATGTAGAATGAGATGAGATCTAACAGAAATGGAGATTTGAAAAATCAAATCAATCAGGTCAGAAAAATAACTTACCGTTTTGAGATCTATAATTAGATCGGTTAGAGTTCGTGCAGATAACGTGTTATAAAACAAAACAGAACATACAAGAAGTCATTAGAGAGAACAAAAAAGAAAGGAGAGAGACTTTTATTTCTATCATTCAAGTGTGTACATTTTTATTACATTGACTCCTTTATATATAGGCTTTGGAGCTGATGTTAAATTTATCCCCGGGTTTCATGCTAGTACAAAAATTTTCTTTAAGACGGCCTTCTTCTAACTCCACAACCAAGTCAATCATTCCAATTGGCTGATTTGGCCCGCTGCCCTTTCCTAAGCTCTTCCTTTCCCTTCGTCTGTCCTGAGCTGTCTTCATGCGTCTGCGGATAAGATCAATCTTTTCTGAAGTCTCTCTAATCATCTTAGGTCCAAGTAGAAGCCTATCCGTAGAGTCCCACTAATAAGTCGGTGATCTACAAGGTCGTCCGTACAAGAAGCTTCTATCAATATCGTGTCGCGGACTAAATAAAATATCACAAAAGCATATTCATTATTATATATTACAACATAATCCTTATTCGCTCTTGTTTGCTCCGTAAAACTTAGGTGTGACCACAAATTAATAATTGTTTTACCATTTTCTGTTAGTCCAAGCATTCATATTTAGTAAGTTAACAAACTGAGAAACATTTAATAGGCTTTGCTATTTTCTTCATAGTGAATCCTAATGTAATTGCCCAAAGGAATGAAACTAATATGAGTTAGATGACACATTTGAGTTGCATGTTTGTCGATGTTTATATAATTTCAAGGCTAAACAAAATTTTCCCATGTCATTCGTAAGCAAGAATAAAATAAGCTATGATTTTCATAAGGATAACTATAATGGATTTTCTATCATACAAAAATATTTGCATGTTATGTAGTTTAATGTCTTCTAAAGCTGTCATGGATTCTCTACGTAATTTGTTATATTTTTTTGTAATTATTGACATACGAACGAATGAATGCTAATTTGTAAACGTCGGAGGGACTACAACTAAAAGGGCCACATGCTTTTTGTTCTTATATTCAGGTTAAATACACAAAGGACCACATCATGGATAAGAAAATTATTGTAGCTAGGTAGATACATTTTTACATGAAAATATGTGTGTGTATTTTTATGTATATATATATATATATATATTTTACATTTATGATAAACCACTTTATATACGGCGGATCATGCTAGAGCCTTGGTTATTTCCAGCGAATAACAAAAGTGCAATGACTAAAGCACCAGTCTTATATTTTCAACTATTTTAAGAAATCTTACATTTTCAACTATTTGAAAATTATCAACTATCTTAGGCTATGTTTGCATTACATTGGAGTATTTTTCAAAAGCTATGTCAAATAATATATTATTTAGATTGTAATATAATTTATGAAGTTCTTGCTATATAAATGACAGCTGTATTTTATTAGTTTCTAGAAATTATTCTTGAAATGATAACTATCTTAATATGGCATTCATTTTTCATAGTGTGTCCTTTATGATGTTCTTCTTTTTTCCTTTTAAGGCAATACTTTTTGCATACAATATGCACTCTAATTTAATGATACATTATAAATAGCAGACTTCCACTCATTTACTTCATACCTACCATGAAAAATTACTGTTTAGTTTTAAATTTGTATTTCAAATTAGGTGCAATAAAGGCCTAATTGTTGACAATATCAAAAGCAAAATGACACAAAAATGTTTTTGCTCAATCTTTATAAGTTGTAACTAAATGACTTTATATCGTTCAACATTGTTTTCTATATGCTTTTGAATAGCTTCAACCGAGTGTCAAATATTTGTTGCTAAAAGTATATGCTTACTGTAACACCCCGAATTTTCTATTAACACTAAAGTTGCTAAAATATTAATAAGTGTGTAAGAGAGGGGATGTATCTAATATGAATATAAAAATATTAATAAGTGTGTAAGAGAGGGGATGTATCTAATATGAATATAAAAATATTAATAAGTGTGTAAGAGAGGGGATGTATCTAATATGAATATAAAAATATTAATAAGTGTGTAAGAGAGGGGATGCATCTAATATGAATATAAAAATATTAATAAGTGTGTGAGAGAGGGGATGTATCTAATATGTATATAAAAACAATAATAAGTAAAGGGGGATGTATCTAATATGTACATTGTAGAAAATATATATATATATATATTTATGACATGAATAGAAGTTTATTAATATGCTGAGTGTTTGCTGAGTCACTTCTGACTCATTGCTGAGTCAACAAGATAAACCCCATCTTGTCTGAACGGCTGCGGTTATTTCTAGGTTAAATCTAATGGCCTAAATGAATTCTAAAATCTATAAATAAGTGGGTAGACCCTAGACCTAAATCACTTGTAAAATTAGAGAAGCTACCGTCATGCTGCTGCCATGGAGTTCAGCATAGCCGTCACAAACTAAGAAGAGGAAGCCTAATCATCTACAACTAAATCTACACAAATCAAATCAAAAGATCTCTCTTTCTCTAATTCTTTTCTTTTGTTGGTGAGTATGATGATTCTCACAAGACTATTACAAACTAATTTGACTCAGTTATGAATGGATCACAAGAAAGTGATGTGATTTGTAATTGTAAATTCTATATATTGTGGATCTCTTATTATGTTATTATGTTGTCGTATGATGTAAATTAAATATGCTATGTCCTGCTATGTTGTAAATTCTCTTATGCTATGTCGTGCTATGTTGAGAATCATGTCAAGCTATGTTATACTATCATACTATGCCATGTTATAAATCATGCTATATTATGTTGAAAAATCATGATGTTGTTGGATCATGCTTAAAGTTATGTTTTTTTTTCTTAATTTAAATGGGTCTTGTTTATGGGAATTTGCCTATTAGGTTAGGTGTACCCATAAACTTGAAACTATAATTAAATAAAACTTGATTATGGGAATTTGCCTATTGAGTTAGGTGTACCCATATAAAACCATGTTGTTAAAAAAAATTAGATGATGTTGATTCACACATGTTCATATGTAAGTTTATGAAAATTGATTGAGATCATATTAGGTGAATTTTGAACAAGTTGACACCTTTAGATCCATGACATGTATAATCTATGCAAGTTGGACATATGCAAGTTTCACCCCTTATTATGATTCATTTGGTCACATATACATGTTGTTATTATGATAATCTCTTTTATGCTATGAGTTAGGCTATTCGAATCTAACATATATTTTGCGAATAAACGTTCAAACGTGGGGTAGGGGTAATATTAGGAATTAATAAATTGGGTGCAATTTTGTAAGATTTTGCATACCATGAATGGATGGCCATAATTGAGTCAATTATGGACATTGTTAAAAATTGGAAGTAATTAATAATTCAAGTAGGGAATTATTAAAATTGGGGGAAAGTGGATTATTATTACTAATCAATGCTTAGGACACGAGGTTGGACCCGTTTGTGATGTAAACCTGTCCGGACCCGCCCGGCAAATCCAGTAGTCACAAATGTCGGCCCAATGTGAGAGGTCCTAGGCCCAAACTAAAGCATAACAGTTGTAAAGACACGAGGTTAGACTCTTTTATGGTGTAAGACTGCCGGACCCGCCCGGCAAATCCAGCTGCCATAAATGCCAGTCTAATGTGAGAGGTCTTTATGAGGTTATGGCCTTAATGAACTAAGAAATACTTAACCAGATAATCATGTAAGGTGGGACATGGGGGTTAAGTAGGTGCCTTGGGTGGCATGAGGAATCTGGTGGTTGCCTTTAGAGGCATTTGAAATACGATTAGACTTAACCAAACACACATGTAAATGAACATGACTAAGTGGGTTAAGTGGGATGGACTAATGGGGACAAGCTTAGGTGGAATGCTTGTGGTAAATAGTGGGGGCCCATTTCAACCAGTATCCCAAAACGTATCTTTGTGGGCTCGACCCAAGTCGAGGACGGGACACGCATACTGGGTTTGACTATAAGAGGCCAAAACAGGGAGCGGTGGCAACGCAAGTCCAACGGGTTTCATATGCGTGTGTGGACCCGGGCTGGTAGGTAAGACGTTGTTGCATCATGTAGGTATAAGCCGTGCATGTCCGTTGTATCAGGTTGCCACTTTAGGGGAGTGATACACCCCACTGTGGGGCCAGCACGGGTATCTACGAGTTAGGGAGCCGATCGAATAATGGGAAGTAGGGTACACCTAGTGGAGATAGGGGCAGGCGGCACCTATGTAGTCAGCTAGGGGTACGTAAAGCCATTGGGAAAGTTTCTTAGTGAAGCTAAGTGGGATGAATCTTTAGGGTGACTGGTGTGGTGCAGTATAGTGTTTATCCTTTAGTATTTAGGAGCACCTATAACGTTGCCTTTAGTGATTGTCTATGTCCTTAATCTGCTCTTCATAGACATTTTCTTGTTTTCCAGCTTATGCCTTAGTCCAGTTATTTTGGTAATAGTATTGTAGAATTATCATATTCACCAGACTTTATGTCTGACCCCCTCTTTTCCATCCTTTTTCTCCCTTCAGGTCCGCAGGTTGGACCAAGTTCTAGTGGAGTCTAGTTGGATCGCTTATCTTCTGGAAAGCTTGGACTGCTGAAGTAAAGTCCAGCTTGTTATCTTTCTTTTTAATGGCTATTCATGTAATGGGATTATGTACTTGTTTTATCAAGATAGATATTGTACTTGACATTGAATATGGTGTTATGATGTAATCAAACATGTTTTGACTTCTGCTACAATGAAATAAAGTTTTTGAATTTCCAAGTACTATTTTATATCTGTCTTGTTGTAATTTTACTGTTCTATATTCACTTAAAACCTCCATGGAAGTTAATGCATTCCCTTTGTGAGTGTCATTAATGGACGTGGGGTGTTACACGTGGTATCAGAGCATAAGGTTACCAGAACAGATAAAAAAAAAATTTTAGAAAAATATTTTTTTTTTCTAAAGTATTTTTGGAAGAAGTGCTTTCAAAAAAAAACATGTTATTTAAAGAGATTTTTTATGAAAAACATAATCACAAATAGCCACATCCTTATCTTTATCTTTCGAATTCTCCATTTTGAATCTTTCCTTTTTCGTTTCAGCATGGCTGAAGATCTTAATCTCCCAGAAGGTGTGACGATTCCAGGGTGGTTTAGGAGATACTTGGAGGCTAGGGCCACCACTGCAGGCCCAGCGGATACTCCTCCACCCCTAGTTGCACCCATTCCTCCTCCTCCTCCTCCTCCTCCTCCTCGTGTTGACACTTTTGCAAAGACGTGCAAGGAATTCAAGGCTATGGGAGGAAAAACTTTTCAAGGGACTGAGACGTTTGTGGAGGCCAGATATTGGCTTAAGGAGACTGAGGAATTGTTGGATATCTTTGAAGTGGAAGATGGGAGGAAAGTCCGTTTAGCTGCTTGGTTAATGAAGGGAGAGGACTCGTTTTGGTGAGAGGTCACTAACGGGGAACGTCCAGTTGATTCATGGGCGGATTTCAGACGAAGGTTTGAGGCAAAGTTTCTTTCAAGGGCAGAGGAGAACTTAAATATGGAAAAATTCCTGGCACTAAAGCAAGGGAGCTCATCAGTAAAGGAATATGTCAATAAATTTAATCAGTTAGCAAGGTATGGCTTGGAGTTGGTGAACACGCCAGAGAAGAAAGCTTTGAGGTTCGTTAGAGGCTTGAATGAACCGTTGCAAGGGTTGGCTATGACCCACATCCCTATGGGAGCCACCTTTGAAAAGCTAGTAGAAATGGCACTTATGCATGAGGATAAGGCAGTTGAAAAGAAAGGGGATCAGAAGAAACCCCAACAGCAAAATAAGAAGGGTGGTAAAAACAATAATGGCAAAGGGAAGAAGAAATGCTTCAATTGTGGGACGCCTGGCCATCTCAGCAAAGATTGTAGAAAGAAAAAGAAGACTGGTTGTTTTCATTGTGGAGATGCGGGACATTTAGTGAAGGACTGTCCAAAGAAGGGGCAGAGGGCAGGGTCTACCTCGGGAGGACAGGTGCAGGCTCTTATGGCACCAGGGCAAGCAAGGGGGCAAGTTCAGGCTATTGCGGCCCCACCGCTGCAAGAAAGAGGTAGAACAATTTCTGTTGAAAGCTTAGTTTTTCTGTTTGATCATCCTGTCCGTACCTTATTCGATTCTGGCGCATCTCATTCGTTTATCTCTGCATCATTAGTTGAATCACTGCACTTGAACACCAATTTAGTAGAGGATCCCTTGGTCGTTTCAAATCCAATTGGGGGTTCGGCTCATTTGACCATGATATGTTTGGATTTGAAAATCTCTATACTTAGCGTTGAATTTAGATGTGATGCTTATGTATTGGGCTTCACGGGATATGGGCTAATTTTAGGAATGGATTGGTTGTCTAGAAATAGGACCATTCTTGATTGTGAAAGGAGAGTAGTTAGGCTTGTGACTCGCCTTGGTAATGCTCTCGACATCTTTTGTAATCCCATAAATTCCGTTATGCTAAGTTATCTTGAATCGCTTGACGCGTCTGTAGAGAACCTGCGATCGGTAGAAGTGGTCCGGGAATATCCGGATGTGTTTGAGGAGGTGAAGGGCTTACCTCCAAAGCGGGAGATAGACTTTCGAATTTATCCTGTGGATAATGCTAAACCCGTATCTTTGCCAGTGCGCCACATGGCTCCTCGTGAAAGGAGGGAACTCAATAAGCAAGTAAAGGAGTTGCTTGAGAAGGGGTTCATAAGACGTAGTATATCGGAGTGGGGTGCTCCAGTAGTTTTTGCCACAAAGGCGGATGAGTCTCTTAGACTTTGTATGGACTATAGAGAACTAAACAAGCTTACTAAAAAGAACCGACACCCACTGCCGAGGATTGACGATCTCTTTGATCAGTTAGTTGGCGCCTCAGTGTTTTCGCAGTTGGACTTAGCCACTGGCTTTCATCAACTGAGAGTGGCTGAGGATAGTATAGATAAGACTGCTTTTAGGACTCCTAACGGATTCTATGAATGGCTAGTGATGCCCTTTGGTTTGACAAACGCCCCTGCATATTTTGTTGATTTGATGAGTAGGGTGTTTAGGGAATACCTTAACAAATTCGTGGTAGTCTTTGTGGATGACATCTTAGTCTTTTCTAAGAATAAAGAAGAGCACTCCCTACATTAGGGAAGTGTTGGAAACCCTTCGAGCGCATAACCTTAAGGCAAAATTTTCTAAGTGTCACTTCTGGAGGAAGGAAGTACGGTTCTTAGGGCACGTGGTTTCCAAAGAAGGGATAGCAGTGGATCCCGCAAAGGTGGTGGTCATCCAAGATTGGAAGGTCCCTAAAAATGCAACCGAAGTAAGAAATTTCTTGGGGTTGGCTGGCTATTATAGGAAGTTTATCAAAGACTTCGCAAAAATATCCGCTCCATTAACACGGTTAACGAAGAAGAACCTGGTTTTTACATGGGACAAAGATTGCGATGATGCGTTCCAACGTTTAAAGAGAGCCTTAACTTCAGCCCCAGTCTTAGTGCTGCCAGACGGGAATAAACCGTTTACCATCTATACTGATGCTTGTGGGACGGGACTTGGCGCGGTCCTCATGCAAGAGGGAAGAGTAATAGCCTATGGTGGAAGGCAATTGAGGGTTCATGAAAAGAATTACCCCACGCATGACTTAGAGCTAGCCGCAATTGTTTTCGCGCTTAAGTCTTGGCGTCACTATCTTCTTGGTGAGAAATTCGAACTGTTCACTGACCACAAATCATTAAAATGCTTATTCTCTCAGAAGGATTTGAATTTAAGGCAGCAACGGTGGATGGAATTCTTAGCCTCCTACGATTTTGAAATAGCATATACCCCGGGCAAGGGTAACGTGGTGGCAGACGCCTTAAGTAGGAAAAGGTTGTCCTTGAGTCCGTTGTTTGTTGAACGACAAAGCTTAGAATTCATCTCTATGTTTGACTTTAGACCCTCCGTTGACTTAGTACCCGGTCTGTTAGCATCCTTGGAGGTTAGACCTACACTTCTAGGACGGGTTGGTGAGGCACAGCGAGACGACCCACAGTTGGTTGAGATAGTAGAAAAGCTCAAAGGGGGGGAGTCGTCAAGCCATCTTCGTAGGTATACCCTAGACGATAAGGGTTGGTTACGAAGGGATAATAGACTTTGTGTACCACAAGACGAAGACTTAAGGAAGGCCATTCTTGATGATGCTCATCGCTCAAAAATGACCATTCATCCCGGCGGGGATAAGATGTACAAAGATATGAAGCGGGTTTTCTTTTGGGCCGGTATGAAAAAGGATGTGGCCGAGTACGTCGCTAGATGCTTGGTGTGCCAACGAGTTAAAGCAGAACAAAAGAAACCCGGTGGGTTGCTTCACCCATTAGAAGTTCCACTATGGAAATAGGAAAGCATCTCAATGGATTTTGTGGATGGATTACCAAGATCAAGGAAGGGTAACACGGGGATTTGGGTTATAGTAGATAGACTTACTAAAAGCGCCCATTTTATTCCCGTGAAAAGTAAGAGGACTGCTCCGTGGTTGGCTTCTGTATACATTAAGGAGATAGTTCGTTTGCACGGTATTCCTTCTAGTATAGTAAGCGACCGTGACCCCATCTTTACTAGCGAATTTTGGAAGAGTTTACAAGAGGCGGTAGGGACTCAGCTATGTTTGAGCACCGCATATCATCCTCAGACAGACGGCCAGACCGAGAGGGTGAATCGCATTCTAGAGGATCTTTTAAGGCTTTGTATCCTAGACTTTGGGGGTACATGGGAAGAGCACCTTCCGTTAGTAGAATTCGCATATAACAATAGCTTTCAGTCTAGTATTGGCATGGCACCTTTCGAAGCTCTTTATGGAAGGCCTTGCCGTTCGCCTACATGTTGGTGGGAATCTACCGATAAAATCCTACTTGGGCCCGATATGGTTAGGGAAACCTCAGAGAAGATTGAGTTGATTCGAAGGAGGATGAAAGCAGCACAAGATAGGCAGAAATCGTATGCTGATAAGAGGAGGACAGATCTTGAGTTTGACATTGGGGACATGGTTTTTATCAAAGTATCTCCGTTACAGAATGTTGTTCGCTTTGGGTCAGTGGGGAAATTAGCACCAAGGTTTGTAGGGCCGTTTCCTGTAAAAAACAGGATTGGGAAGATGGCATATAGGGTGGAGTTGCCTGAGAAACTTAGTGGAGTACACGACGTATTCCATGTATCACATTTGAGGAAGTGTTTGCACAAGACCGCGGAGGTGGTAGAGCCGAGCTTGCTTAAAGAGGTGGAAATAGAGCGTGATGCAACAATTAGACGAGCTCCTACATGCATTCTTGGGTCGGAGATCAAAAAGTTGAGGAATCGAGAGGTCAGACTGGTTAAAGTGCAATGGGGAGATGATGAGAGCAACGCAACTTGGGAGACAGAAGAGAAGATGCGTTCGTTGTACCCTTTTCTTTTTGAGGGTATGTCTTTTAATTTCTCCTTTATTGCTTAGCTTATCTTATCTTATCTTTAGTATGTCCTCTCATTAGTATCTTTGACCTTTAGTTAGGATAATCCTATGGTTGAAACATGTGTTTGAGACATGTTATGTATGATGGATGCAAAATGGATGCAAGTGTTTGCTAGTGGTTGCTCGTGGATGCATATATACACACACTTTAGGCACTAGATCGGCTCAATCACTACATATTGCATATTGCATATATATATGGATGTATTTAGTAAAATGGATGAACGATGGTTGTATTATCATGTGGATGCTGCATTCAGATGATGGTTGTGCACGCATATAGAAGTATTATGTAGCATTAAGAATCTTTTGCATACATAATGGATGCATGGCACGATCATAGTTGCATTAAGGAGGTCAACTGAATCAGTGGACCGCCTGATTTTGCATTAGATACGGACATATACACATACTGTGCATTTAAACATGAAAGCATTAGAAGTCTGTAAGGACAATGGATGCCTGTGTATGATGGATGAGTAGATGGACGTTTGGATGGTAGGATATACATTCTTCCAGACTTGAAGATTTCGGGGACGAAATCCTAAAAGAAGGGGAGAATGTAACACCCCGAATTTTCTATTAACACTAAAGTTGCTAAAATATTAATAAGTGTGTAAGAGAGGGGATGTATCTAATATGAATATAAAAATATTAATAAGTGTGTAAGAGAGGGGATGCATCTAATATGAATATAAAAATATTAATAAGTGTGTGAGAGAGGGGATGTATCAAATATGTATATAAAAACAATAATAAGTAAAGGGGGATGTATCTAATATGTACATTGTAGAAAATATATATATATTTATGACATGAATAGAAGTTTATTAATATGCTGAGTGTTTGCTGAGTCACTTCTGACTCATTGCTGAGTCAACAAGATAAACCCCATCTTGTCTGAACGGCTGCGGTTATTTCTAGGTTAAATCTAATGGCCTAAATGAATTCTAAAATCTATAAATAAGTGGGTAGACCCTAGACCTAAATCACTTGTAAAATTAGAGAAGCTACCGTCATGCTGCTGCCATGGAGTTCAGCATAGCCGTCACAAACTAAGAAGAGGAAGCCTAATCATCTACAACTAAATCTACACAAATCAAATCAAAAGATCTCTCTTTCTCTAATTCTTTTCTTTTGTTGGTGAGTATGATGATTCTCACAAGACTATTACAAACTAATTTGACTCAGTTATGAATGGATCACAAGAAAGTGATGTGATTTGTAATTGTAAATTCTATATATTGTGGATCTCTTATTATGTTATTATGTTGTCGTATGATGTAAATTATATATGCTATGTCCTGCTATGTTGTAAATTCTCTTATGCTATGTCGTGCTATGTTGAGAATCATGTCGAGCTATGTTATACTATCATACTATGCCATGTTATAAATCATGCTATATTATGTTGAAAAATCATGATGTTGTTGGATCATGCTTAAAGTTATGTTTTTTTTCTTAATTTAAATGGGTCTTGTTTATGGGAATTTGCCTATTAGGTTAGGTGTACCCATAAACTTGAAACTATAATTAAATAAAACTTGATTATGGGAATTTGCCTATTGAGTTAGGTGTACCCATATAAAACCATGTTGTTAAAAAAAATTAGATGATGTTGATTCACACATGTTCATATGTAAGTTTATGAAAATTGATTGAGATCATATTAGGTGAATTTTGAACAAGTTGACACCTTTAGATCCATGACATGTATAATCTATGCAAGTTGGACATATGCAAGTTTCACCCCTTATTATGATTCATTTGGTCACATATACATGTTGTTATTATGATAATCTCTTTTATGCTATGAGTTAGGCTATTCGAATCTAACATATATTTTGCGAATAAACGTTCAAACGTGGGGTAGGGGTAATATTAGGAATTAATAAATTGGGTGCAATTTTGTAAGATTTTGCATACCATGAATGGATGTCCATAATTGAGTCAATTATGGACATTGTTAAAAATTGGAAGTAATTAATAATTCAAGTAGGGAATTATTAAAATTGGGGGAAAGTGGATTATTATTAATAATCAATGCTTAGGACACGAGGTTGGACCCGTTTGTGATGTAAACCTGCCCGGACCCGCCCGGCAAATCCAGTAGTCACAAATGTCGGCCCAATGTGAGAGGTCCTAGGCCCAAACTAAAGCATAACAGTTGTAAAGACACGAGGTTAGACTCTTTTATGGTGTAAGACTGCCCGGACCCGCCCGGCAAATCCAGCTGCCATAAATGCCAGTCTAATGTGAGAGGTCTTTATGTGGTTATGGCCTTAATGAACTAAGAAATACTTAATCAGATAATCATGTAAGGTGGGACATGGGGGTTAAGTAGGTGCCTTGGGTGGCATGAGGAATCTGGTGGTTGCCTTTAGAGGCATTTGAAATACGATTAGACTTAACCAAACACACATGTAAATGAACATGACTAAGTGGGTTAAGTGGGATGGACTAATGGGGACAAGCTTAGGTGGAATGCTTGTGGTAAATAGTGGGGGCCCATTTCAACCAGTATCCCAAAACGTATCTTTGTGGGCTCGACCCAAGTCAAGGACGGGACACGCATACTGGGTTTGACTATAAGAGACCAAAACAGGGAGCGGTGGCAACGCAAGTCCAACGGGTTTCATATGCGTGTGTGGACCCGGGCTGGTAGGTAAGACGTTGTTGCATCGTGTAGGTATAAGCCGTGCATGTCCGTTGTATCAGGTTGCCACTTTAGGGGAGTGATACACCCCACTGTGGGGCCAGCATGGGTATCTACGAGTTAGGGAGCCGATCGAATAATGGGAAGTAGGGTACACCTAGTGGAGATAGGGGCAGGCGGCACCTATGTAGTCAGCTAGGGGTACGTAAAGCCATTGGGAAAGTTTCTAAGTGAAGCTAAGTGGGATGAATCTTTAGGGTGACTGGTGTGGTGCAGTATAGTGTTTATCCTTTAGTATTTAGGAGCACCTATAACGTTGCCTTTAGTGATTGTCTATGTCCTTAATCTGCTCTTCATAGACATTTTCTTGTTTTTCAGCTTATGCCTTAGTCCAGTTATTTTGGTAATAGTATTGTAGAATTATCATATTCACCAGACTTTATGTCTGACCCCCTCTTTTCCATCCTTTTTCTCCCTTCAGGTCCGCAGGTTGGACCAAGTTCTAGTGGAGTCTAGTTGGATCGCTTATCTTCTGGAAAGCTTGGACTGCTGAAGTAAAGTCCAGCTTGTTATCTTTCTTTTTAATGGCTATTCATGTAATGGGATTATGTACTTGTTTTATCAAGATAGATATTGTACTTGACATTGAATATGGTGTTATGATGTAATCAAACATGTTTTGACTTCTGCTACAATGAAATAAAGTTTTTGAATTTCCAAGTACTATTTTATATCTGTCTTGTTGTAATTTTACTGTTCTATATTCACTTAAAACCTCCATGGAAGTTAATGCATTCCCTTTGTGAGTGACATTAATGGACGTGGGGTGTTACACTTACAATAGTGAGTACAACATAATCTATTACTTTTTAAAATGCAGTGCAGGTTTTTATATTTTTTGTACTGATTGGAGATCATACAATACTGTTATATGATACATTTATGCCTTAAAAAAAATCCTTATCTTTCACTATAATCTAAATTGTTCGGTTTTCGCCATCTTAATAATTTAATGGTATATTTTCCATCTTTGAAAATGATTACATTTTGCCTTGACTATTTTAGGTAAGGTAGTTTGGGTGTTTACTTCCAGTGGCGGAGCCAGGTTCTGACATTAGGTAGGGCATGATTTCAGGTATGGCCTAATAATGTTTTGAGATAGGGCCAAAAGATAATTATATAATTTTTTACAATAGAACATAAAAATTTGATCTAGGGCATGTGCCCTATCTGCACAAAGAGTGCATCTACCCCTGTTTACTTCTAATAAAGATGGTTTGAATATCCTACTCCGAGTTCTCTGTATAATCAAAGAATATATTGTTGGATTTTCCTGTTCACCTTTTAATTTTTATAACACTTATTGTTCAAAATATACGATCAAGGATGTACATATTTATCCACACTTCGATTCACTCTATCAATCTTATAACCCATTTAAGGAACAAAAATTATTATACATTATTATAAGATACCTTATTGTTTGGTCTATTGTAATTACAATTTGCAATAGATCACATTAAAATATTGGTTTTTTCTATTCCCATTTTATCTTTTGTAGGAACAGGTATATACCATCGCTTAATCTTATTCTATCTTTTATGTGTCGTCGTTGATTCCTTCTCTTAAAACTGAATGGGATAGTGCCTGCAAGATGAAGCTGAAGTGAATAAATTTCTCATTTCAATCGGGTATACTAACTATTTTGTTATGTCTGCCCCTGTCTTCCACTATGGAACAATAGACCTCATATTATTTCATTATTTTGCATGTGGTAGCTAAAGCGTGAGATAGGCCTTATACTAGAATAATGTTTTCAATTACTTTCAATTTAGGTTCATTGTTTTGCACCAAGAAGTATATGATATGTTGCATCGTTGTAGATACTAAACAAAGTGTTTAGTTCTAACCCCAAAACTAAGGCAAGAAATTTCTATATTGGGATGGAATAATATTTGTAGTTGGGATTCATGTGTCAAAACATAATTATCAAACTTCAAAAATATGCAATGAACTAAACTTTTGTGTTCAAACGCATATTATATTTCATCCTATCCGCTATTATATATGACTACTTTATACTATGATAATGTGATACCAAGGCTTAAATTTTCGGTTTGTGTTTCTATTCCTGTTTCGTACATTTGAGATTATCAAGTTTTCGGTTTCGTTTCAGAAGTTCCGTGAATTTCGTTTCAATTCCGATTGTATAATTTTTCATGCAATAATAAATAATTTGTTTTTGTACTTTGCATAAAAATATATCTTTGCAAATACATAATGAAACAGAGTTTGTACATGTTGGAAATGTTTTACAAACATTATGTGAATTATTAAAAATGATTGAATAAGTGTATGAATGGCTCCTATGTTTGAGTAGTCCCACATCATGGGATTATAGGGAAGAGGCAAGGATTTATACTTGTTTCTAAGAAGTCATGTTGGGGCCTTGGGCTCCCAATACATGCATTGTTGTGAGGAGGGAGACCATGCATCATGACCACCACACACGCGCGCGCGACCGACCGACTCGACTCGACCCGACCCGGCCCGGTTCGGGCTCGGGCTTGGGCTTGGGCTTTGTGGTGTAGGCACTTATATTTTTGGACCATAAAACTTAGTTGTTTTCGAACCGTTTTTTTTATGGAAAAACTATTTTGCACACCGATATTTATTCTGCAACGGAAAAGTTTTGCAACGGTAAAATAATTAATCCCCCCCGAAATTTTAGCAGATCTGATATTTTCTCCCAAAACCTAATTCTCGTTCTATATATACTATTTTATCTGAGACGAGAAAAACACCGAATTTTATATTCTCTTCTTCTCAGCCGCCATTAAAACTTCTAAGAAATTTCGAGCAGTATTTTTTTGGGCCCAAACAGGTAACAACTAGAGATTGCCGGTTTCTGATTATTCTTAATTTAGAAACTTTTCCAGTAATTAGCTTTGAACATACGTTTTAGTTTGATCCTGTACTATTTGGCCCAAACAGGTAACAACTAGAGATTGCCGGTTTCTGATTATTCTTAATTTAGAAACTTTTCCAGTAATTAGCTTTGAACATACGTTTTAGTTTGATCCTGTACTATTTGGTATCAGAGCCATGGAAGTTGATAAGATATATGAAGAACTTAAGAGTAAATTATCAGTCTTTTTGATGGCTAAATCCATCATAGAAACTGAAGAAAAATTATTTATCATTAAAACCGGAACCCCAGAATACAATCTGTTTGCTAATATTCTTACATATAATCAGCTTAGGTTAGCTTCTTTACAAGCTCCTAGTGATTATATTACAATAGTTGAGATAAACAACAAAATAGATAAAATGATTAGAAGGTTAGGTATATCAGATGAAATGCTACCTTCAAGTTTAAAACCAGCAACAACAGGAGGATTTACTATTAATGCTAGATCTTCGATAATAGAGAACACTAAAATGAATAACATTGTAGAGTCTCATACCCAGTATGATGACAAAACAATGGAAGAATTAGAAGAACTTTGGGATAAGGCTGATGGTTCTCAGTTAGGAGACATAGCCATAGCCATGTCCAGATTATCAGTATTACAACAATCTGATAATAAACCCATAGAACATCTAAAGATGGAAGCTACTAGTAGTAGTATAGTATCTGTTCAAAACCCTCCAAGAACAGACAACCGCCGAGATAACTTAACAACAATAGAACAAAATGAGGGGGAAGAAATATACAATGAATATATGTTTCCAAAGAAGCAAAAACCATATAAAACGTATTCTGAATTATATAAACCAAAGGAAAAGAAATTACAAGAACATTCAAGAGCAGTTCTAGACCTTGATTGCGCTAGAAATGTTACTCAACTAATTGATGCATGGGCTGGAGATTTACAAACTTTAAGAATTACAAAAAATATACAATCATCTATAGATATGTTAGGAATCATTGAAAATACATTTGTAGGTAATGTGAGAAATTGGTATAAAAACTTAACCAGGGAAGCTAAACAATTAGTTAACACAGGAGCAAGGGATTCAGTCAATTTGTTAGATCCTTTAAATTTGATTGAATCATTTAGAAAAGTTTTAAAAACAGAATTTGGTGGATTACCATTTGATGATAAAAAACTAGAAGATGAAGAAAAGAAAAAGGCAAGAATAAAACTCGCTAACCTTGCAATATGTGACTTAAAATATATAGATGAATATAATTGTGAATTTGCTAAATATTACTATGCATCCGCACCAGATGAAGGTACAATGGAAAATGTGCTTTCCTTATATTTTTTAAAATTACCTTTACCATGGGCAAACATATTAACCAATGATTATGAAAAATATCTCAAGGATAATCCAGATATATTTCCATGTTTAGGAATACAAATGAAATTCACTAAAGATAAAATTGCCTATTACTGTATGCAACAATCTCTAATGGGAAGCGCTAGACAGTATAATAAACAAAAAGGTTTGTCCTGTGAAACCTCAGAAGTACCAACGCAATGGGGATGTAATCCAATTAGGAAAAAATATAAAAAGAAATTTAAAAAATACTTCAGACCAGTTAAGAAAAAGAAAAATAAATCATTTAATTTTAGAAAGAAAAGATATTTTAAAATAAAAAATTCTAAAAATAAGAAAGATATGGGTAAAAGGACATGTAGATGTTGGTCATGTAACAAAGAAGGGCATTATGCTAATGAATGTCCAGAAAAAGGAAAATATAAGAAAACGGCTGTAAAAGCATTCCGCTTATTCTCTGAACAAATAGAACCTATAGAATCAGAAAATGAATATAATTCTGATGAAGAAATATATGAATTAATCTCAGACTCTGAATCAGATATAGATACGGAATCTGAAGAAGAATATAATCATAAACCACACAGACTGAGCGTGGTAAATATTAAAATGCTAAGAACAAGTTCACAAAATTTTGTGCAACAATATAATGAAAAATTTGAAAAATTAATAAAGAAACCAGTACCATATGATATTTTAGAATTCAAAGAGCCTTTAGAAAAGAAAAATACAAAACAGAGACCTAAACATAAAAAGGTTATTTCATGCGAACATATTTTTGATCATAAAGCATATAGTGTCATGAAGACTAGACAGAACGTAATTGTAAGTAAAAAGAATAATGGAAAAATACATATTTTTGATAGAGAAAAATATAGTGTCCAAACATATATGGATGCATTAAAAAAGATAACAGTAGTAAAGGAAAGAGAATCAAAAGAAGTTATTTCTGAAATCTCATCTACAGAAAGTAATAGTACGATGTCAGATAATACAGAAGATCTTGAAGAAGAATTTCAAGAGTTAATGAATGAAGAAAATATTATTGAACAACAACCTTTTATGGAAACAAATCTAATTCCAACATCCGAAATATCAGAAATTTCTGAAACTAAAGATGATGAAACTGGTTATGAACAAACTGTACAAATGTCAGAAGAAAAATATAAACAAATAGAAAAAATAAAACATACACTTTCAAGGGAAGAATGTTATGAAATGCCCTTAATAAGATATATGTCCAAAGAAAAATATGTTATAAAAACCTTTGAACAACCAATAGATGTTTTTACTATGGAAGGAGAAATTCCTCTAAAATTATTAACACAAAAGGCAATAAAGGAAGATAGAAAACACTTTTCGAAGGAATTTAATAAACAAGTAAAATGGTTACATTTAGGAGGAATAGAACTTATTATAAAATGTGCATGTAGAAGGGGAATGAATGTTCCTTGTACATTTTGGATATCAGATGATAGAATACTTCATGATGCAAAGGATGCTTTATTAGGAGTAATTAGAGGAAATTTTGCATATCAAACGATAAAAATGAGAATATTTCCAGATTTTGCAATTGCTTTGTCTGATCAAAATATAGAACTTGGACTTACAATGTATCATAAGATTGAGAGACTCAAAATGCCACCAGGGAGTAAAGTATGTAGCATAACAGCATGCATGGTATATGCGTATTCTACTAGACATCATATTACTACAAAGAAGTTTAAAGAAGAAAATATAAATATTGCTAAACCATTTACTGACATATGTGAAGTTATACCACCTAGAGAACTAAAGCATGAAGAATTAGACTTTCCACAAGAATTAATTCTTCAAAGAAAAGATAGATATAAAACACAACCAACTGTAAAGCCACATAGTAGAAATTCTTTTAGAATATGCTATGATAATGAGGCATCTACCTCTGATATATCAAAAGACATAAAAATAACCTCTCAAAGAAAAGACTTCGATTTAACATTGGATAAATTAAACTTACTAGAATCAAATAGACAATTATACATACAAGGTTTTTTGGATAACAAAGAAGTAAATGTGCTTTTGGATACAGGAGCGGCATCCTCTCATATCAATGCCTTTTTAGTACAAACATATCCATGTAATACTATACAAAATCCTTATAAATACGTAGATTATTTTGGACATGTACATGTGCTAGAAAAAAGCGTGGTAGCCAGATTATCCCTCATTGATAGGAATGGGAAAGTCCTGCAAATACAAATGGAAATGTTAGTAGATGATAAGTTAGCAAAAAATGAAATATTACTAGGAATGAATTTTATTACAAAATACACTTTTATCTTAAAAGACTCGTATATACAATTAGATCAATATGAATTTCCAAGAATTGATAAACAACATATTAAAAAGGCTATTGTAACCTCACCTTTTTCCACATATATAGAAGGAACTATAGAAATACCCTATTACCAGTCAATAAAACTAAATGCATACATAGATACTATAGAATTAGATCAATATGAATTTCCAAGAATTGATAAACAACATATTAAAAAGGCTATTGTAACCTCACCTTTTTCCACATATATAGAAGGAACTATAGAAATACCCTATTACCAGTCAATAAAACTAAATGCATACATAGATACTGGCTCAGGAATATCGTTATGTAAAAAATATATTTTACCACAGAAATGGTGGATCCAAGATGGATCTTCTATAATAGCTTTAGATATTCAAGAAAAGGAAATTTGTTATAAAGACTATGCAGTTAATGTTCCTTTTACCATAGGAAACATTAAAATTAAAATACCAAAATTATGGGCTAGTAATGTCCAAGGCCCAGATATATTATTGGGCAATGATTTTTGTCTCGCATACCAACCTATGACCCAGCTAACAGAACATATTATATTCACTACACCATGTGGAACACCTATTTTAGCACCAAGACTTAAACAAGCATATGCCATTGATCCAAATTATCAACCTACGCCAGCACAGCGTGGTGATATTCCTAAATTTGGAAAAATCCCGATACTAAAACAAGAAAGTATTGATCCTTTGGAAAAAATTAAAGAAAGGTTTAAAGAAACATATAATGAAAATCCTTTAGCAGCTTGGGATAAAGATAAAACCCTAGCAGAAATAAAATTAAAAGACCCTAATAAAATAATAAGAGTAAGACCCATGAAATATTCCTTAGAAGATCTGGAAGAATTTAAGGTCCAAATTAAGGAACTTTTAAATTTAAAAGTAATCAGGCCATCTAACAGTCCACATAGTTCTCCTGCATTTATAGTCAGAAAACACAGTGAAATTGTTAGAGGTAAAGCTAGAATAGTTTTTAATTATAAAGCCCTAAATGATGCTACAATCTTTGATGGATATTATTTACCAAATAAAGAAGTATTGTTAAACAAAATACAAAATAAAAAATGGTTTACAAAAATGGACTGTAAAAGTGGATTTTGGCAGATAAGGTTAAAAGAAGAATCTATACCATATACGGCATTTAGTTGCCCACAAGGACAGTATGAATGGCTAGTTATGCCCTTCGGGTTAAAAAATGCACCACAAATATTTCAAAGGAGAATGGATGAAGTATTAAAACAACATGATAACTACTGTATTGTGTACGTAGATGATATTTTAATATTCTCAGACAATTTAGAAGATCATGTTAAACACTGTAATTTTGTTATTGATACATGTATAAAAAGAGGAATAACTCTTTCAGCTAAAAAAGCAGTTATTGGAGTACAAAAAATAGATTTTTTGGGTATAACCATAGATAGTGGAGACATAGAATTACAACCACATATTCTTACAAAAATTAAGGAATTTCCTGATCAATTAGAGGAAATGAAACAGTTACAAAGATTTTTAGGATGTCTAAATTATGCTGATATATTTGTCAATAAATTAGCAAAATTAAGCGCTCCTTTACAACAAAAACTTAAAAAGAATTATAAATGGCAATGGACAGAAGATGATACAAAATATATTCAGCATATTAAAAAGATTTGTGAAAATATGCCTAAATTATCTTTACCACTAGAAACAGATGAATTAATTATATATACAGATGCTTCAGATTCATACTGGGGAGCAGCTTTGGTAGCTATTAGAAATAATCAAGAAAAATTATGTAGGTATAAATCTGGAACTTTTAAACAAAGTGAACTAAATTATCACTCTAATGATAAAGAATTATTGGCTATTAAGAATAGTATTAAAGCCTTTTATCTATACTTAAATAAACCTTTTAAAATTCGCACAGATTCTATTACTGCAAAATCTAGAATAAAAAATAAAATTCCTGATATAGGACCCAATAAAAGATTAACAAGATGGCAATCATGGTTCTCTGAATTCAATTTTGATATTGAACATATTTCTGGAAAAACTAACTTTCTTGCAGATACATTAAGCAGAGAATTGCATGATGGCGGGAAGGAATAATGATACAATTGATTATCTAAGTATCTTTGATGAAATATATAATGAAGTACTTAAAGCACAAGAAGCCTTTGAGCAATATTTAATCACTGCAGATGACGAGAAAAAGGAGGAACTAAGGTTCTTCTTCCATCATATGATATCCTACTCACAAATTATGTTCAGAGAGGTACAAAAAGACATGATTAATGAAGTTACTGAAATGTCTGAGAAATCAGTCAATAAGCCCGTAGAGGTAAAAAAGCATGATAAAGAATTTATTACATGGTTTAGTAGTTGGGTAAAACCAATATTACTAAAACCAAATCCTTGTAAAGGAATATATTCAGGTTTTGGCTATGATCTGAATAAAGTATATATTCACCCTGAAGCTGATCCATCAGTGGTGAGAGACTTATATAAAGCAGGTTTGATTTATTGCATCTATACAGACAGCACCCTTAACAATCTCAAGGGATTACCCAAAATAAGAAATGCATTTTATACTTTTTCAAAAGCAATAAAGCATAGCAATATTTACTTAGCATGTAATCAAGTTATTCCTGAAGAAGGAAAGAAATGTATATCTATGGTAGAGATGAAGATGGGATCGAAGAGATTGACGCCAAAATTCTTTCAGAACATGTTCCTGGTTGAAGAGGATGTGATAACAGCAACAAGAGCAAAGCAGCTAGCAAGTCTTGTACAAAGAACTATAGAAGCCCTATCAAGCAATATTTGGACTTATGAGTCTGAAACTAATGAATTAATTCTAACAGTCAGTAAAGTTCCAAAGGCAGGGGCAAAAGAAGATATAATCCAGTTTGTGGAAAGAATTCTACGATGGGATGCACATAAGAAAGCATACAAACACTTTCTCAAAAAGAATATGATGGTAGATTTGCAGAAGAAATTAATATTACATGGAATAAAGTGGGAAACATTACAAAGTGAAGTGGGACCCTCAAAAAGGAAAGATTCGCATGATAACTCTGGAAAAGGGAAGGATTCTCTGGATAAATAGACATCTGTCCAGCTGTCCGGACAAAATAATATGGCAACTTTAAAAAGAAATAACACCTGTCCAGATAGATGGAAAGGTATCTAAAAAGAGAAATCTTTAATAAAAGAAAAGTAAAAGCATCGAGTGAGGTGGCCTTATCTGAAAATGACTAAGGCGGTTTGAAATAACTATAAGAAGACCTGAAGGCATTTGTGGAAGGGATTCGAAGTTAAACAGAGAAAATATTTTCATAGTTTTGTAAATTAGTGTGAGCTTGAGTGTGCTTGTACTAAGCTTGTAATATTCTCAATAATCAATAAAAGTTTGTTCTGAGTGCAATCTTCTGTTAAAATTTCTGAGTTTTTGATAATCATAAACAAAAGCTTCTAAGTCTGTTTACCACTTGGAAACCCTAAGCTATTTCCTGGAGTGCTGATTAGTATCCAGTGTTCATTGGCATTTGGCAAGAGTGAGCTGTGAAGCCGTAGAAGAACAAGGAGAAGCGTAGGCATTGGAAGCGTGCTGGGCCCAAACAGGTAACAACTAGAGATTGCCGGTTTCTGATTATTCTTAATTTAGAAACTTTTCCAGTAATTAGCTTTGAACATACGTTTTAGTTTGATCCTGTACTATTTGGCCCAAACAGGTAACAACTAGAGATTGCCGGTTTCTGATTATTCTTAATTTAGAAACTTTTCCAGTAATTAGCTTTGAACATACGTTTTAGTTTGATCCTGTACTATTAGAGAATCAAAAGAAGTTATTTCTGAAATCTCATCTACAGAAAGTAATAGTACGATGTCAGATAATACAGAAGATCTTGAAGAAGAATTTCAAGAGTTAATGAATGAAGAAAATATTATTGAACAACAACCTTTTATGGAAACAAATCTAATTCCAACATCCGAAATATCAGAAATTTCTGAAACTAAAGATGATGAAACTGGTTATGAACAAACTGTACAAATGTCAGAAGAAAAATATAAACAAATAGAAAAAATAAAACATACACTTTCAAGGGAAGAATGTTATGAAATGCCCTTAATAAGATATATGTCCAAAGAAAAATATGTTATAAAAACCTTTGAACAACCAATAGATGTTTTTACTATGGAAGGAGAAATTCCTCTAAAATTATTAACACAAAAGGCAATAAAGGAAGATAGAAAACACTTTTCGAAGGAATTTAATAAACAAGTAAAATGGTTACATTTAGGAGGAATAGAACTTATTATAAAATGTGCATGTAGAAGGGGAATGAATGTTCCTTGTACATTTTGGATATCAGATGATAGAATACTTCATGATGCAAAGGATGCTTTATTAGGAGTAATTAGAGGAAATTTTGCATATCAAAGGATAAAAATGAGAATATTTCCAGATTTTGCAATTGCTTTGTCTGATCAAAATATAGAACTTGGACTTACAATGTATCATAAGATTGAGAGACTCAAAATGCCACCAGGGAGTAAAGTATGTAGCATAACAGCATGCATGGTATATGCGTATTCTACTAGACATCATATTACTACAAAGAAGTTTAAAGAAGAAAATATAAATATTGCTAAACCATTTACTGACATATGTGAAGTTATACCACCTAGAGAACTAAAGCATGAAGAATTAGACTTTCCACAAGAATTAATTCTTCAAAGAAAAGATAGATAAAAAACACAACCAACTGTAAAGCCACATAGTAGAAATTCTTTTAGAATATGCTATGATAATGAGGCATCTACCTCTGATATATCAAAAGACATAAAAATAACCTCTCAAAGAAAAGACTTCGATTTAACATTGGATAAATTAAACTTACTAGAATCAAATAGACAATTATACATACAAGGTTTTTTGGATAACAAAGAAGTAAATGTGCTTTTGGATACAGGAGCGGCATCCTCTCATATCAATGCCTTTTTAGTACAAACATATCCATGTAATACTATACAAAATCCTTATAAATACGTAGATTATTTTGGACATGTACATGTGCTAGAAAAAAGCGTGGTAGCCAGATTATCCCTCATTGATAGGAATGGGAAAGTCCTGCAAATACAAAGGGAAATGTTAGTAGATGATAAGTTAGCAAAAAATGAAATATTACTAGGAATGAATTTTATTACAAAATACACTTTTATCTTAAAAGACTCGTATATACAATTAGATCAATATGAATTTCCAAGAATTGATAAACAACATATTAAAAAGGCTATTGTAACCTCACCTTTTTCCACATATATAGAAGGAACTATAGAAATACCCTATTACCAGTCAATAAAACTAAATGCATACATAGATACTGGCTCAGGAATATCGTTATGTAAAAAATATATTTTACCACAGAAATGGTGGATCCAAGATGGATCTTCTATAATAGCTTTAGATATTCAAGAAAAGGAAATTTGTTATAAAGACTATGCAGTTAATGTTCCTTTTACCATAGGAAACATTAAAATTAAAATACCAAAATTATGGGCTAGTAATGTCCAAGGCCCAGATATATTATTGGGCAATGATTTTTGTCTCGCATACCAACCTATGACCCAGCTAACAGAACATATTATATTCACTACACCATGTGGAACACCTATTTTAGCACCAAGACTTAAACAAGCATATGCCATTGATCCAAATTATCAACCTACGCCAGCACAGCGTGGTGATATTCCTAAATTTGGAAAAATCCCGATACTAAAACAAGAAAGTATTGATCCTTTGGAAAAAATTAAAGAAAGGTTTAAAGAAACATATAATGAAAATCCTTTAGCAGCTTGGGATAAAGATAAAACCCTAGCAGAAATAAAATTAAAAGACCCTAATAAAATAATAAGAGTAAGACCCATGAAATATTCCTTAGAAGATCTGGAAGAATTTAAGGTCCAAATTAAGGAACTTTTAGATTTAAAAGTAATCAGGCCATCTAACAGTCCACATAGTTCTCCTGCATTTATAGTCAGAAAACACAGTGAAATTGTTAGAGGTAAAGCTAGAATAGTTTTTAATTATAAAGCCCTAAATGATGCTACAATCTTTGATGGATATTATTTACCAAATAAAGAAGTATTGTTAAACAAAATACAAAATAAAAAATGGTTTACAAAAATGGACTGTAAAAGTGGATTTTGGCAGATAAGGTTAAAAGAAGAATCTATACCATATACGGCATTTAGTTGCCCACAAGGACAGTATGAATGGCTAGTTATGCCCTTCGGGTTAAAAAATGCACCACAAATATTTCAAAGGAGAATGGATGAAGTATTAAAACAACATGATAACTACTGTATTGTGTACGTAGATGATATTTTAATATTCTCAGACAATTTAGAAGATCATGTTAAACACTGTAATTTTGTTATTGATACATGTATAAAAAGAGGAATAACTCTTTCAGCTAAAAAAGCAGTTATTGGAGTACAAAAAATAGATTTTTTGGGTATAACCATAGATAGTGGAGACATAGAATTACAACCACATATTCTTACAAAAATTAAGGAATTTCCTGATCAATTAGAGGAAATGAAACAGTTACAAAGATTTTTAGGATGTCTAAATTATGCTGATATATTTATCAAAAATTTAGCAAAATTAAGAGCTCCTTTACAACAAAAACTTAAAAAGAATTATAAATGGCAATGGACAGAAGATGATACAAAATATATTCAGCATATTAAAAAGATTTGTGAAAATATGCCTAAATTATCTTTACCACTAGAAACAGATGAATTAATTATATATACAGATGCTTCAGATTCATACTGGGGAGCAGCTTTGGTAGCTATTAGAAATAATCAAGAAAAATTATGTAGGTATAAATCTGGAACTTTTAAACAAAGTGAACTAAATTATCACTCTAATGATAAAGAATTATTGGCTATTAAGAATAGTATTAAAGCCTTTTATCTATACTTAAATAAACCTTTTAAAATTCGCACAGATTCTATTACTGCAAAATCTAGAATAAAAAATAAAATTCCTGATATAGGACCCAATAAAAGATTAATAAGATGGCAATCATGGTTCTCTGAATTCAATTTTGATATTGAACATATTTCTGGAAAAACTAACTTTCTTGCAGATACATTAAGCAGAGAATTGCATGATGGCGGGAAGGAATAATGATACAATTGATTATCTAAGTATCTTTGATGAAATATATAATGAAGTACTTAAAGCACAAGAAGCCTTTGAGCAATATTTAATCACTGCAGATGACGAGAAAAAGGAGGAACTAAGGTTCTTCTTCCATCATATGATATCCTACTCACAAATTATGTTCAGAGAGGTACAAAAAGACATGATTAATGAAGTTACTGAAATGTCTGAGAAATCAGTCAATAAGCCCGTAGAGGTAAAAAAGCATGATAAAGAATTTATTACATGGTTTAGTAGTTGGGTAAAACCAATATTACTAGAACCAAATCCTTGTAAAGGAATATATTCAGGTTTTGGCTATGATCTGAATAAAGTATATATTCACCCTGAAGCTGATCCATCAGTGGTGAGAGACTTATATAAAGCAGGTTTGATTTATTGCATCTATACAGACAGCACCCTTAACAATCTCAAGGGATTACCCAAAATAAGAAATGCAGTTTATACTTTTTCAAAAGCAATAAAGCATAGCAATATTTACTTAGCATGTAATCAAGTTATTCCTGAAGAAGGAAAGAAATGTATATCTATGGTAGAGATGAAGATGGGATCGAAGAGATTGACGCCAAAATTCTTTCAGAACATGTTCCTGGTTGAAGAGGATGTGATAACAGCAACAAGAGCAAAGCAGCTAGCAAGTCTTGTACAAAGAACTATAGAAGCCCTATCAAGCAATATTTGGACTTATGAGTCTGAAACTAATGAATTAATTCTAACAGTCAGTAAAGTTCCAAAGGCAGGGGCAAAAGAAGATATAATCCAGTTTGTGGAAAGAATTCTACGATGGGATGCACATAAGAAAGCATACAAACACTTTCTCAAAAAGAATATGATGGTAGATTTGCAGAAGAAATTAATATTACATGGAATAAAGTGGGAAACATTACAAAGTGAAGTGGGACCCTCAAAAAGGAAAGATTCGCATGATAACTCTGGAAAAGGGAAGGATTCTCTGGATAAATAGACATCTGTCCAGCTGTCCGGACAAAATAATATGGCAACTTTAAAAAGAAATAACACCTGTCCAGATAGATGGAAAGGTATCTAAAAAGAGAAATCTTTAATAAAAGAAAAGTAAAAGCATCGAGTGAGGTGGCCTTATCTGAAAATGACTAAGGCGGTTTGAAATAACTATAAGAAGACCTGAAGGCATTTGTGGAAGGCATTCGAAGTTAAACAGAGAAAATATTTTCATAGTTTTGTAAATTAGTGTGAGCTTGAGTGTGCTTGTACTAAGCTTGTAATATTCTCAATAATCAATAAAAGTTTGTTTTGAGTGCAATCTTCTGTTAAAATTTCTGAGTTTTTGATAATCATAAACAAAAGCTTCTAAGTCTGTTTACCACTTGGAAACCCTAAGCTATTTCCTGGAGTGCTGATTAGTATCCAGTGTTCATTGGCATTTGGCAAGAGTGAGCTGTGAAGCCGTAGAAGAACAAGGAGAAGCGTAGGCATTGGAAGCGTGCTGGGCCCAAACAGGTAACAACTAGAGATTGCCGGTTTCTGATTATTCTTAATTTAGAAACTTTTCCAGTAATTAGCTTTGAACATACGTTTTAGTTTGTTCCTTGTACTATTTGGTAGTGCAAATCTGCACTGATTTGTTTGTGCAAGCAAATCAGTTACTATTTTAGAGGCTGTTTTATCCTAGAGGCGGCGGCGAAGGAACGAATTGGTTTGCACCTCTGACCAAATCGCCGAATCGTCTTCAAGAAAGCGACCTAGTCCGCGACTCAGCCATTGTTTTCCAACAATTTGAAGACGAACTGAAACAATGGCCTCGAACTCAACCATGGACGATTCTGCTCCTCCCTCTGGTTTTCACGGCCCTCTGGTGACTGCTGCTCCTTTCAAGTTCGAAGGTTTGCATTTCAAGCGCTGGCGTCAGAAGATGGAGTTCTTCCTCACGATCAGGAAGGTGGTGGCTGCTCTGACTGCTGAAAAACCGCAGCTACCAGACAAGCCTGACGAGACTGATGCAGCAAAGATGGCATCATGGACTGAACAGTCAAAGCAACTGCAGACCTGGACTGAACAGGATTACTTATGCAAGAATTTTATACTGAATGGACTGAGCGATGATCTGTATGATTATTATAACTCAGATGAAAAGACGACAAAGGAGATCTGGGAAGCACTAAAGAAGAAATATGACACAGAGGAGGCAGGGGCAAAGAAATACGCTGTAAGTCGCTACCTAAAGTATCAGATGACTGATGATAGATCGGTAGAGATGCAGTCTCATGAGCTTCAGAAAATAGCTCATGAGATCATCTCCGAAGGTATGGTCTTGGACGAACAATTTCAAATTGCTGTTATCATTGACAAATTACCCCCTAGCTGGAAAGATTTTAAGAACACTTTGCGACATAAGACTAAGGAATTTTCCTTAGAGAGCTTGATTACACGCCTCCGTATTGAGGAGGAAGCACGCAAGCAAGACCAGAAAGAAGAGGTGCTGATTGTCAATAACAACAGCACTAAGAAGACCACTCCCGCTGTTCTGAAACCAAATCAGAAATCATTTAAGAATCAGAACAGGCGCAACAAACAGAATGGGAATCCGCAAGGAAACCCAAAAGGACAACAAAAACCAGCCCAAAAGAATGACTCTGGACAGTTGTTTCTATGTTACAACTGTGGAAAACCAGGTCATATGGCACGAAAGTGTCGGAACAGGCCAAGCTCTGCACCGCAGGCTAACCTGACTGAGGAGCCTCTTACGGCTATGGTTACTGAGATTCACCTTGTTGGTGGATCAGAGGGCTGGTGGGTAGATACTGGTACTTCACGCCATGTCTGCTATGATCGTGCCTTGTTCTCTACATACACGGCTGCTGAAAATCAGAAAGTGCTGTTGGGAGACTCTCACACCACTTCAGTTGCGGGGATTGGAAACGTGGAACTCAAGTTCACCTCTGGAAAAACTGTAATTCTGAAAGATGTTATGCACACTCCAGAGATAAGAAAGAATCTGGTCTCTGGCTTCCTCCTTAATAAGGCTGGTTTCACTCAAGTTATTGGGGCTGATTTGTACACTCTTACTTATAAGGGAACTTTTGTGGGAAAGGGTTATGCTTGTGAGGGTATGTTTAAACTGAATGTTGAATCTAATAAAGTGACTACTTCTGCTTACATGTTGTGTGATTTTAATATCTGGCATTCTAGATTATGTCATGTTAATAATCGAATTATTCGTAATATGAGCACCCTAGATATGATACCTAAAATGACAGAATCTGAATCTGATAAATGTGAATTCTGTACACAAGCTAAAATCACAAAGAAACCTCACAAATCTGTTGATAGAGTTTCTGAACCATTAGACTTGATTCATTCTGACATATGTGAACTTGATGGCACTTTAACTAGACAGGGCCATCGTTATTTTATCACTTTTATTGATGACTGCTCTGATTTCACATATGTATATCTTATGAAAAATAAAAGTGATGCTTTTGACATGTTTAAAACATTCAAAACTGAGATTGAGAATCAAGAAAATAGAAAAATTAAGAGACTTCGTAGTGATAGAGGAACAGAATATGAATCTAATTCTATTCTGGATTTCTATAAACAACATGGTATAGTACATGAGAGAACTGCACCATACTCACCTGAAATGAACGGTAAAGCAGAAAGGAAAAATAGGACCTTTACCGAGCTAGTAGTTGCCATATTATTAAATTCTGGTGCAGCAAAACATTGGTGGGGGGATATTTTATTGACTGTATGCTACGTTCTGAATAGAATCCCTAAATCTAAGAATAAAATTTCACCTTATGAAATTTTAAAGAATCATAAACCCAATGTCTCATACTTTATAACTTGGGGTTGTTTAGCATATGTTCGCATTCCAGACCCTAAGAGAATAAAATTGGCAAGTAGAGCATATGAATGTGCATTTATAGGCTATGCTATTAACAACAAAGCGTATAGATTTTATGACCTTAATGCACATAATATAATTGAATCAAATGATGCCGACTTTTATGAAACTAAATTTCCTTTCAAATTAAGGAATAGTGGGGGCACTTCAAATATGCCTATTAGAATAGAACTTAATGAAAATTCTGAAGCTGAACCGAGAAGAAGTAAAAGAGCAAGAACCATAAAAGACTTTGGTTCAGATTTTTGTGCTTTTACTATTGAGGAGGATCCTATAAACCTCCAAGAAGCCTTATCTTCTTTAGATGCCGATTTCTGGCAAGAGGCTATAAACGATGAGATGGATTCTTTAGAATCCAATAAGACTTGGCACTTGGTAGATTTACCCCCTGGTTGTAAGTCTATAGGCTGTAAATGGGTACTTAAAAAGAAATTAAAACCTGATGGCACTATAGATAAATATAAAGCACGACTAGTAGCTAAAGGTTTCAAACAAAAGGAAAATATAGACTTCTTTGACACTTTTTCATCTGTAACTAGAATAACATCCATTCGGGTATTAATCTCACTTGCTTCCATTCATAATTTACTTATACACCAAATGGATGTTAAAACTGCTTTTTTGAACGGTGAATTAGACGAAGAAATTTATATGGACCAGCCTGAAGGATTTGTAATACATGGTCAAGAACATAAAGTATGTAAATTGGATAAATCATTATATGGTTTAAAACAAGCACCTAAACAATGGCATGAAAAATTTGATAACTTAATCATTTCAAATGGTTTTAAAGTTAATGAAAGTGACAAATGCATTTATTACAAATCTGAGAATGACATTTGCACTATTATATGCCTTTATGTAGATGACCTACTCATTTTTGGATCAAATATTCATGCCATAAACTCAGTCAAATCCTTATTAAGTGTCAATTTTGATATGAAAGATCTAGGTGAAGCGAGTGTAATCCTTGGTATTAAGATTACTAGGTCAGAAAAGGGAATTTCTTTGGACCAATCTCATTACATTGAGAAGATACTAAAGAAATATAATTACTTTGACTGCAAACCTGCAAGTACGCCATATGATCACAGTGTAAAGTTATTTAAGAACACTGGTGAAGGTGTAAGACAGTCTGATTATGCGAGCATCATTGGCAGCCTTCGGTATGCCACTGATTGTACTAGACCCGACATTGCCTATGTCGTGGGATTATTGTGCAGGTTTACCAGTAGACCTAGTATAGAGCACTGGCAAGCTATTGAAAGGGTAATGAGATACCTTAAACGAACCATGAACCTTGGATTACATTATGAAAGGTTTCCAGTTGTACTTGAAGGATATTCTGATGCAGACTGGAATACCTTATCTGATGATTCTAAAGCGACCAGTGGCTACATATTTAGCATCGCTGGAGGAGCTGTTTCTTGGAAATCCAAGAAACAAACTATTTTGGCTCAGTCTACTATGGAGTCTGAGATGATAGCACTAGCTACAGCTAGTGAAGAGGCAGAATATTTGAGAAATCTGCTAGCTGAGATTCCCTTATGGGAAAAACCGATACCAGCAGTGTTGATACACTGCGATAGTACCGCGGCTATTGCAAAAGTTCAGAACCGTTACTATAACGGTAAGAGACGACAAATACGTCGTAAGCACAGCACTGTTAGAGAACTACTTTCCACAGGTACCGTTAGAGTGGATTACGTACGTAGTGAGAAAAATTTGGCAGATCCTTTGACGAAAGGACTGTCCAGAGAGAAAGTCCATAACTCTTCTAAAAGAATGGGACTATTGCCCTTAGATTGTTGAGTCACGCACAATGGTAACCCGACCTAAATGACTGGAGATCCCAAGAACTAGGTTCAATGGGTAATAACAAGTTGTGTAGTGATATGAGTTGAACATGCTATTTAATAAACCAAGAAGCATGTATTCCTGAAGTGATTAGAGGATGAGTTAATAGAAACTCTTAATGAGATCTATACTCTATTTGGAGTGGAGTACCTACCTTCAGGAGTGCTCTTGATAGACCCACCTTTGTGAATGTGGAAATGTGGCTGTTTCCTATGGAGTTTGGGCAAAACTTCTAGAGCATTCACTAAACTGGGATAGACGTGCAGGGCCATAAAAGCACGGGCTTATCTGATTGCACTATAGAAAAGGTTGTGTGTGGTTTGATGTCAGGAATAGAGTTCAAGACTACGTGTCACTCTAGTAAAAACTGAATCTTCCTCACTATGCAAAGGTTCAAGTCCTTGGACACCTTTGTTTATGCACAATCTTATGTTTTTTTAAGAAACTGCTCGAAAATATTTTTAAAAATTCAAGTGGGGGATTGTTGGAAATGTTTTATAAACATTATGTGAATTATTAAAAATGATTGAATAAGTGTATGAATGGCTCCTATGTTTGAGTAGTCCCACATCATGGGATTATAGGGAAGAGGCAAGGATTTATACTTGTTTCTAAGAAGTTATGTTGGGGCCTTGGGCTCCCAATACATGCATTGTTGTGAGGAGGGAGACCATGCATCATGACCACCACACACGCGCGACCGACCGACCCGACCCGGCCCGGTTCGGTTCGGCTCGGCTCGGGCTTGGGCTTTGTGGTGTAGGCACTTATATTTTTGGACCATAAAACTTAGTTGTTTTCGAACCGTTTTTTTTATGGAAAAATTATTTTGCGTACCGATATTTATTCTGCAACCGATATTTTCTCCCAAAACCTAATTCTCGTTCTATATATACTATTTTATCTGAGACGAGAAAAACACCGAATTTTATATTCTCTTCTTCTCAGCCGCCATTAAAATTTCTAAGAAATTTCGAGCAGTATTTTTTTCCGAAAGTGCAAATCTGCACTGATTTGTTTGTGCAAGCAAATCAGTTACTATTTTAGAGGCTGTTTTATCCTAGAGGCGGCGGCGAAGGAACGAATTGGTTTGCACCTCTGACCAAATCGCCGAATCATATTCAAGAAAGCGACCTAGTCCGCGACTCAGCCATTGTTTTCCAACAGTACATATTTGCACTTCATAGCTGTACCACGGGTCCTACAGCTGCAAAGTTCTCCAAGGTTCGCACTTCAGCTCAGACATATTAAATGACATAAAACTACTGTGTGCTTGCTCTCTGTCAGTCAACATATTTAACATTAATATTGCACGTATCAAAAATATTTCATGGTTTATCAAATACAATATGTTAATGCGTCATGTTGGTTTTTTGAAATATGAGAAAGGCTCTAATATAACAATCTTTCGATTTATATTAAAGATGCATAGAAATCCATGATACCCCAAATAGCTATATCATTAACAAAGTTTGCTCAATCACATCTTTGGTTCAAGATACACAGGAATTTCCCTAAAAGACTAAATAATATTCTTGTGTGATTACCTCACTAGGTTATCGTGGCCTTTCAATTAAAAACATATGCTTATACCGTGCCATTGTTGAATCTGATAGAATACAAATTTATTACAGTTCCTAGGGCATGTGAATATCGTGTACATCGTTATTTAAATTCCTGTACTTCTTAATGCATCTATTTTTTTTTGAATAACATCTATATTAAATTTACTCAAAAATTTATGTTCTTTTAGATAATATCACCTTGGTATTATGTTTTACTACTGTCGCAAATTGCTTATCTATGATTTAAGTTGCTACAGAACATGTAGAGAAGATTGTTTCAATATTAAATAGGGCTTCAGTAATATAACCGATAATGTTATAACTACTCATATAGACTGATTGTCCTATTACATTACTTTCATTTGGACAGTTTATCACTAAAACTCCTTTCCACTACCACATTGTACTCAATTTTTGTTTTAAAAAATGTTCTCGCTTCCATATTATACACATAAACTCGAGTATCATGCTTAAGATTTTTGTTGGGAAAATTTAATAACTTTGGCAAGTGAGAGTCTTTATGCCGATGTATTTGTGACTGTTTATTATAGAGTTATTTTCTTACTTTGCACTAGCAAAATAATAATCTGCAAGTCTTATCTATGATAGTTTTACAGACTAAGGAGAGTCCATAACCTTTAGGTAATCATTTCAACTAACATCCTGTATTTGTTTTTTTATTACTTTGTAATGTTCTATGTTTCAGTTAGTAATGTTGTGTAATTAGGATGCTTTCTCTTGTTGTTAGATTGAGTGATAAAGAATCATATGCTAGCTCTAAGCACTAGCTGAAGTGGAGCCTTTGCGTATTCATAGTTCTAAAATTGCATTTAATGTATTACAGAAATTTATATGACATTTTTTGTTACAAGTATCGTAGAACTGCATAGATGCAATGTAAATGATAAACCGTCATAATTGATATGTTTATTGTATATAAACGATAAACCGTCATGACTTGATATGTTTATTTAGTCAATGACAGGCTTTATACATCTCACAAATGTCCTACAATATGCTTTAATGTGTTTTTTGGTACTCTATAACTACATTTCATTTTTAGGAGCAGGCAACAGGTGAATCACCAAATGGACTGGCTTGACATGTATCAAGGTATGGTTCTAGGTAGGGACGCAAACGAAACGGTAAATCTGATTTACGGATATTTGTACGGTGAAAGATGACTCGGTACTGTATATAATTCTTTGAGAATTTCATTGTTCATGTGTTTCTAGGTTCCAGATTTTGCTGAAGTGTGATAATTAATGGACAAAATTCGTATAGTAATAAGTGTGTGATTATTGTTATAAAGAGCACCACTACCATAGGTCCATAATTGCTTTCACTGAAGCTGTTATACATCTCCACCTTATTTTAAAAATACCAACTGATATAGTGATGAATTTTTGATTGGTCACATAAGAATAGGTAGGATATTATGTACACTCGAAAAAAGTTAAAAGATTATAGCAATAAAATTAGTTGCGTGATTGTATCATATAAAAATAATCCAACGAAATTTTAAAATCTAATGTCTGTGCGTACTGCCTAAAATGGAAATTGCAACTACAATAGTTGAAGGACCATGTTTCAACTTCATAATGATATCTTATCATAATATCGTGGTTCTATATTGCTGAAGCAAATGCACTTCTTTCCACTTAACATATATTCTATTTTTGGGAGCCTTTATCAGACACCATCTTTAAGACTCAAAATCAAAACCACCCATCGTCAACAACAAGTTTTAAATAATAAACGCCAATGTTTTTAGTTTTAGGCAAAAATAAATTATTTTCCATTTAAACTGCGAGTATTTGCTCTTTTTGGAAGTGCAACTATTTGAAGTAACTGCAACCATTTGCGCTTTTTAAAAAAATGTTTAGGCCAAAGAAACATGTAATTAACTTCAAATTTTAAATTCAAAAGATAACACTTCTATTTTACCAAGAATAAAAACCGGGCTGTGACTTAAAACATATTCTTGAGAAGGCTTTTCCATATGAAACTTGAAAATAAAGGGTATTCCTATTTCCACTTTACTACTACTGTTTGTATTTAAAACACAAACCATCGGTATTTTGCAAAAGCAAATGAGCAATGTTGTTTATGCATATATAACCACACAATGTTGTTTATGCATATATAACCACTGGAAAACATCTTGCCATCAATTTGAAACATACTTTTATTTTCACTTAGTGGGTTTAGATGATAAATATATATTTGTACGATCGAGTTTGAGTTCAAACGACTTTCTGAACTTTGATCGTCCATATATGAGTAACTTAAGGTACTTCCGTTAGTGAAATTTAAAGGGCAACTTTGCGCTTAATCTTGGATTATTCTTGTTACTTTGCTGACATTTTGATTTGGGATATTTCATTTTGTTTGAATGTTTATTCATTTTTTTTGTATGTTTTTACAGTAACCAAGTTATTTGTTGGTTTATCTGCCTTGCTTTTGTTTTTTGCCCCCCATTTTTCCCTTAGGTAAATGAAGCTTGGATGCATCCAATCATTTAAAAAAAAAAAACTTACAAATCTCAGGTTAGACTAACGTGTTAACTAATTTAGAGTCTTTTTTTGGCCAACCGTGTTCTTTTGACTATGAGAGGATATATTCAGGTGCTATGTGAATAACAATAGTATTTTGGTTGAATGTAGAAAAGATACATGCTATTTTTTTTTTTTTTTTTTTTTTTTTTTTTTTTGAGCAAAAGATGTGTGATCTTCTAGAAGGAAGAGAGCACACACATATATATGATACTTGCTATTTTCTTAATATTAACAAATTTAGAATTGAAAATCATTGAGAACTATGTTTGCCAACTTACTATATCATGATTTGGTTATTAACCATTAAAACTCATTGTATCCAAAAATCTGTTGTGCTTAAAGGGTGAGAACTATCACTAACACCCCTGTGTACTCCTATGGGTATAAAAAATAATTGGATTCTGTTTGTGCTTATTACGTGCTAGAGATTCATCCTTACATGCAACCGATGTTTTTCTACCTCTACCCTTCGGAATAATAACGCTGCCATATTTAATATATGGTACTATGTATCAATCCAGTCACAATAATCTGATTGATTAAGTAGCTCATATCCAAATTTGAGATAAATAAGCTTTCAAACGAGACCTATTGCATAAATAATGATGAAGTATCTCACCCAACTTAACTATCAAAAGTTAAGACTGTCCGTATTACAGCTGCTATGGAAAACCTCATAATATCATATTTAAAAAAATACGTGTTCAAACCAGCGTTTTTATTTCAATACCAACATTTAAGCAAGTGTATTCACCTTATACTTACACCAAGTATTTAAAACATAAATGTAGCCGAGTATTTGTCCAGAAGAATGAGTCTGACATGCCTCTTCAGTCTTCAGGTTCAAAAGTTATATATCAATTTAATTTTCTTTTAATTTCCAGTACATTTCTGCTTTTTCTTACTACAGTTTGTATAATTACCCTTTCTTCTTTCATTATGTTGTCCACTAAAGATTATTTTTATTTGTACCCTCATACTTTTAATGTTATGTTTTAAATAAAACTAACAAATACTATCTTCAATCAAGCTATGAAACTTTGGAATCATTGATGAGGGAATACAACAGGAGCAGCATTTATGAGGGATGCAACTGGCAGTAGAGAAACTCTAGATGATTATATAGTCATATACCTCTTATAGTAGTGGTTTTGTATTGATGACTGATCTTGCATATATATTAGTTGGACTTTTAAGTGGGGAATTATTATGGACCATTATTCCTGTATGGGTTAATCTTGAATCCTTTAATTTTTCAGGATATCCCGGCTTCTTTTTGAATCATACCATGAATATTTTGTACACACTTCACTCTTGCTTTAAAATAAAGGTCTCTTTATTAGTACGATTGCCCCACAGCTGCTCCTGTATATTAATATAATTGTTGTTAATTTTTTTGCTTATTTTCATTGTTGTTGTACGTATTAAGTTGTGTATTATATTGTTCACGCCTAAAAAGTATAACTGATATTTAGTCCACCTACGCAATTTAATAAATATTACATATGGTAAAGGATTCCCTAATTCGTATGCCACCCGTCAACAAAATACCAACTGCCAAGAAAGCTGCGCCTGCCAAGAAAGCGGCAGTGAAGAAGACGCTAGCGAAGAAGTCTCCAGCAAAGAAAGCAGCTGTAAAGAAAACTCCGGTGGAGAAGGTGGCCATGAAGAAAGCTCCGGCAAAGAAGGGTGCGGTAGGTGTCAGAGCGTCCGCATGGAGCAAGAAGTATTTTTTCTTCAAGAGTACTTGGAACCTGTTCTGCTTAGTTAAAGGGCAGTAGAATGCAAATCGTTGAATTAGCATGGGTACGTTAGGTTTTTGCTGGCATTTGGGCCGTAAAAGTTATTTTATATACCTGTTTCATTTTTCTCTTTGAAAAAGAGAGAGAGAGAGAAAAAAAAAAAAAGGAAACTGCTATATGGACCGAAGCTTTTTCAGTCTGATAATGCGGCTTAGTTGTATTGGTTAAATTCAAGGGGGGCTAACTTGTCATTTCAGGTGTTATCGGTGGGGACCTCCGAAATAATTCTCTCTGTCGCATATTTTGACCGAACCTCTGTCGGTTCGTATAGCATTTCTGAAGAAAAAAAGATAAAGCTATACTGTTTGTACTGATATTTTCATTTCCTTATACAAGAAATTTTAGCAAATGATGAGACCTTATTCATTCGTGGGTAAACAGAAGTTATGTTTTATCTTTGTGGTGAATATGAGTACAATTCATTAATATAGCCAACTCCGGGTGGTGTTATTTGAATGAAAATATATGACATATTGATTATAATTATAATGTCTTCAAATTTTGAAATTAATTGTATTTTATTAAACCTAAGTATATGAACTTTATTGTGAGATACATCCTCCATATTAAACCTATATATATTGTGCATCATCTTCATAAACAACATCTTAAATGGCATTTTCACTGTTTTTTCAAATATATTTACTGGGTTGGCCTCTATTTAAATGCTATTGTATTTGATGATTTCTAGATGGTTTATTTTAAATTTGCAAGCGTAGCATGATTTTTATATGGCATCTCTGTTCTATGTGATCATTTATAAATTTATGAAATTTTTGAATAAGTTGTTTATTTGAATGTCCAGTAATTTCTTTTGTATTGTAACAACCCGTAAAATGCGAGCCAGTTTGAAATTTTTATTTTGGCAATTTTAGCGAATTTTGATTATTTAAAATAGATTATTTTAAATAATATCGACGAAAAATTTATTTTGAATAGAAATCGAACGTATATTTTATATACGCCATCGTTAGAATATAAATATATATATATATAATTATAAATAGAATTGAAAATGGCGCGGTAGTTCGATAATTCGATTTCAAACTTCAATTGAATGTACCGGGTGCAAAATAATCCGGATTTTAGTGAAACCAAAAATAATGGGATCTAATTGATAATATCTTTCCAGCGAATCCGAATAATCAAAATTTCATAACGGGAATCAAAAGATATGTCCAGTTGAAAATTCTGAATAGTCGCTATGGAATTCAGGCCCTTAAAAATGGACATTTTGCAAACGACCTCGGATTTCGACGAAACCAGTTTTGTTGGGTCCGTGACGTTATGTTATTGCTAGATTCCAAATTTCATAATTTTTCGAATCAATATGTGAGCGTGGCAAAAGAAAACGCGTTTGACCAGTTCAGTTGATTTTAATCGATTGGAAATTGGCCATTTTTCCAACGGTCTCAGAATTCGATGAAACTAGTTTTGTTAGGACCGTATCGTCAATACGAAGCTATAAAATATTTTTATGGGATTTATAGAGTTCGTATGTGACCCCGGTAATTTGGAATGTACGTTTAAAATTCAATATAGTGATTTAAATGTAAATTTAACGAAAACTGATTGTAATGATCAAATCAGCTTGCGATACATATCCCATTGTGTTCGGAATGGGGGTAGTTAGCTATGGACGACAGGAGGTGGGCTTCGTTACGAGGTCGATAGAAAAAGTTACTTTTTAGTGGAAAATAAATAATTAAATAAAAAAAAACCCTTCCTTCTCCTATACCCTCAGCCCCCCCCCCCCCCCCCCCCGCGTTCTATCTCATTTCAGTATAAAAAAAAAAAAAAAAAACAAATGCGATCCACCCGCCGCCCCGAGGCTCACCGCGCCACCGCACCTTGTGCCGCCATCGGAGGAGCCTCAAACGCCGCCGCTCCGCTCCGGACAGCCCCCCCATCGCGCCTCTCTCCTCCTCACGAAACCCGCAACCTCCCCCAAAACCCCACCGCGACCCCCGCTTCCTCCCTCTACCCTGCGACCGACGCCAGCACCAAGACCCCACCTCCCCGGCCTCTTCAACTGGCGTGAAACCCCCCCCCCCCCCTCTTCGGCAAAACACTGTAAGTTTTTTTATGTTAATTTTGTTTTTATTTATATACTCTATTTACTTTATTATTTATTTTTCAGGTTAGAATTTTTAAAACATAAAAGTTTGATTTTTAAAACATAAAAGTTTGATTTTTAAAACATAAAAGACGATATTTTTAAAACATAAAAGACGATATTTTGAGATGAGTAGTGAAGTAAAAATATAATTTTTATATAAGGAAGATAATCAAAATATGATTTTTATATTTTTAAAGAATTAAAAATATAGTCTTTACTATATAGAAATATTAAAAATATGATTTTTATATTTTTAAAGTATTAAAAATATAATCTTTATAGGATAGAGAATATAAAAATATAATCTTTGTATATGTAGCGAAATAAAAATCTGATTTTTATTTTATATACGTTGAAATAAAGTGGTGATTTTCATAACGATGAAATCTATATTTTTATAAAGGCGAAAACTTTATTTTTGAAAGGGTGAAATTTTTATATGAAGAATAAGGTGATAAAAATATAATTTTTATCTATATAGTAGCGTTGTGAAAATATGCTTATTTTTATATATTGAACATCGAAGTAAAAATGCGATTTTTATATATTGAATAGCGAACTAAAAATTCGATTTTTATATATTGAATAGCGAACTAAAAATTCGATTTTTATATATTGAATAGCGAAGTAAAAATTCGATTTTTACATATGTAGTGAAAGCGGACAACGAAGGTGACAAAAAGGCGAAACGACGAAGATTTCCTGCATTGGAAGTGCCGTGGAGCTAGGATAGCTATATGTGAGAACTTCTCACCTTTCAATTTAATTTCTCTAGTTATATATATATATATATATATATATATATATACTAGGATGCAGACGGTGCTTAGTAGCACCCGACACAATCGTCCACAGACCATGGACTTGTTTGTTTGGTTGCAAATAGTTAGATTATTTGATTGAAATTGAATTGTTTGGTGAAATGAATTGATATGATTGATGTGTGAATGGCGTGGGCCTTCACTAGACCGGGGATAAGGCTAGGCCTTGTCCTGTTTCTAGTATCGTGCCGTTATGCCGCCGAAATTTTCTAAAATATGTTAGAAAAATAAAAATATCATTTTATAGAATAAATGAATTGAATAGAAATTCATATGTCGAAATAAATGTTTTGTCGTTAAAAATATAATTTTTAACGTGAATGTAAATAAATAAATATTCATTTACAGACCGGACGGTTTGTTTATGTACACCTATTTGAAGGACATTGATTGGGTCGATAAATTTTACACATCGCCCAACTGCACGAATAAAATATTTGTTTGATTGTTTGAAACCCCACACGGGTATTGGGATGAAATTTGAAGTTCACTCATCCTGATTGATTAAATATGTCGATCGATTGATTGACAGGCTGTTATAAGCGTTAGATATCTATATTTGATGCTTATACAGTGTGGTGCACTTTGGTTGATGGTTTATTATTTTTCAATTCTATTATACATGTGTTGTATGAAAATCCATATAATTAGCTTTATATGGTAATTGATTGGGCCTCATTCCAGTTTTAAAATAGAAATATTTGAAATAGAAATATTCAAAATGGAATATTTGAAAATATCAATATATGAAGCCGTGTTGATTAGATTGACGCCATTTTGACGTGAACGATATTTATATCGATTTTATTCATTTTAAAAATGAATATTAAAAAGTAATTTTGAAATGGAACATTTCGAAATGAATTGAATTGAAAACGATTTCGAAATGAATTGAATTGAAAACGATTTCGAAATGAATTGAATTGAAAACGATTTCGAAATGAATTGAATTGAAAACGATTTCGAAATGAATTGAATTGAAAACGATTTCGAAATGAATTGAATTGAAAACGATTTCGAAATGAATTGAATTGAAAACGATTTCGAAATGAATTGAATTGAAAACGATTTCGAAATGAATTGAATTGAAAACGATTTCGAAATGAATTGAATTGAAAACGATTTCGAAATGAATTGAATTGAAGCCGAATTCAAATTGAATTGAAGGCGAATTGAAATGAATTCAAATTGAATTGAAATTTGAATTGAATAGAAATGAATTTTAAAACGAATTTATAAAGAAGAATTCAATTTTGATTTGAGTTGAAAAGGAAGTTGAAATCGCTTTTGAAACGAATTTAAAACTATTCATATAATTCGTTTTAAATAGAAATCGACGAAATATATATTATATATATATATATAATATAATGGCCTGAATAGAACGCGCCGTGCCGCGGCAGTTCGTAAATTTCGACCATTTATTTCAACGGACATTACGGGAGATCCGACCGTCGGATCCTCCTAAAACCGGAACCGTTGGGTTCGTATCGAAAAGAGATTTCTAACAAATGTTAGAAATTTGAAATCTAACGGTTGGATTTGGAGATACGTCCAAATCAAATTCGAAAAAGGTCGTTGTAAGTGCAGTTCGATGGCCGTTGATGGAAATCGACTGTACGGGCCTTGATAAAATTATTAAAAATAGTAATAATTTGTGTAAAATCATAAGAAATGATTTGAGAAGAATTGGGATGAAAAACTCCATATTTGAAAAGATAAAAATAGATTTTTATCGAATTGAACTAGTTTTGAACTAGAATTATAATTCTATTTATTTTTAAATAAATAAATTGAATTCGAAAAGGGTTTTAAAAATAACCAAAATTTCCAATGATTGCATTGGAATGGATTTGAATCGAAATTGTCTTCGGAATATTTCGATGTTGAAATTCGAGATTATACAGGTGTTGTTATGGAAATTTGAAAGATATATATTTATATCGTTATTTCCAATACGACATTTGTTAATCGTAGAATTTGATATTGAATATAAGCCGATATATTTTCTATTCAGTGCCTTGTATTGAATATCAAATGTGATTTGGGTTTGTCGTGAATGGTGTCTTCACTAACACTGTTCTTGAACCCAGTTGAGAAAAGATTAAATCTTTTTATTTAGATTTAATGAAGTGTACCAATTAAATAACATTTAATTGGGATTGAATCGATATTGATTTTTGGGTTTATCGTGGACAGTGTTTTAAATAACACTCGTTCTTTAACCCGATGATTAATGAATGTGATTTTGGGTTTATCGTGAACCGTGTTTTTAAATGACACTGATTCTTTAACCCAGTCAAAGATTAAAACTAAGTGGAGTTTTAATGAATCTTTAATTAGATTGAAATAATCGAAATGGAGTATCACCAGTTTTGCTCCAGACGTTAATTAAATCTTTAATTAGATTTGAACGTGAAATGGTAATTGAATTTACCGATAACACCGTGGTGTTAGATATGAAGTATTACCAGTTTTACTTCATGGGATGAATAGGTTGGGATTGGGAAATTAAAACAAAAGATTACTTCGGTAAGGTTCGCTAACCCTGACTAGTTTGAATTGATGTTCAAAAATAGATTAAAGAATAAATTTTAAAGAATTTATCTTTGATAAAATTAATGGGAACCTCTCCCTATGAATGTGAAATTTAGAAACTAACAGTCGGTTAGCCAAGCAGAATGGTTTTCTGGATATTGATCTGATGTTGGTTTCGGCCTTCGGGGTTAATATTTGGGGAATTATTCTCTTGATTAATTTACGGTTAGTGACTAATGAATTGGAATGAGGCGTATGTTGTGTTTGTGTAACACTTTTATAATATATACGCGAGTTATTCGGAAAGACCGGGTTTATCCCATTCTGAATAACTGATACGACGATAAGTCGAAGATGAAGACGGTGGTCGAAGACCGGAGGTCTTCACATCGTTTGGGTAATTACTGATGATCTTGATTGGGCTGTACACCCAAGAAGATGGAAACAGTTGGTGATCGTCCAGACGTACTTGGAGATCGAGGGATATGCGGGGTACTAGGTGCCTCCGGTTTCTTTCAGACCCAGAACGGACGTGTAAATGGACTGTGTGTCTGACATTGGATTTTAGTCCGTGTGATTGATCTCTATTAAATATGTATCTGTTTGGCGGCGGAGAATTTATTCTCTTGCTTAACGCCCTTCTCTGAGACGTACGAGCTCAGGGGTTATATATTGATGGATATCAAACGCATGGAGTGAATTGCCTGTGTGGCATGCCTAAGTGGCAATTGATCGAGGCTTCTGTTGAAAAGCAAAGTCTTGTGGTGATGATCAAAGCACGGCCTTTGTGGCGTAGCTTTGTGTAACGTTTACTTCGCGTGTTTCACACCCGGTATGAACCAAAAACGGGAGACGGACCTCAGGGAGGGCATGCGTTTCCTTCTAGCTAAAAAGTGGCGTCAGTGGTTTTACACGCCCTGACGAGTTTGACTTATGTGGTTGTTGCTGTTGCGAGGCGCCTCGGATATATCGGTCGTTCTCGAACCGATGGAGTCATTTGTTGGCTCATTGACACCCCATAGGGTGGGGAAACGTAGTGTTTAGGAATTTTAATCCACATCGGTGGACCGGCCCTGACGATCCAAAGGCTTGACTGAGTACTTGCCTGAGACACGGGCTAGAGCTTCTCGAATCGGTTGAGGACTATTTTTTGCCTCGGTTCATAGATGGAAATCCAATTTCCAAATACGTGACATTTGCGGTTTTATTTGTAAACCTATATATGGCGACATAGTGGCATGGGACGTTCATGTCGCCTATGATTGATACTTATGACTTGAAGTTGTTTTATACACTATGCACTTATAATAGTATCAAACGATTTGTTTTAACCGTATCAAGCATTCTTTGGCTGTTATAAGGGAAAACCCTATCCCCCGGCTTGCGTTGCATTGTGTGATAGGACCTGGGTCTTATAACAGCTTCATTTTTCTTTATTTAGCATTGCGCTGTTTGTTTTATGCACTGGTATTCTTGGGAGGAAACCCGTTCCGTGTTATACGGCGTGGTCCCTTGATTTACCTAACTTTAAAAACAAAGATTAAAAACTGTTTTAGTTCTCACACCAGTCACATGACTGACCTGGAGTTTATTGTTTTAACCTAAACTCTAGGTGCCCTTATTTTGACACGGGCAGCTAGTAATTTTGGTTTTGCAGATTTATATTCACAGGATCCTGGTTTACAGCTGGAACGATATCCAGAAAGCTTTGTATCCGTATATCTTCTTCTAGTTGTGTATTGTATTATTTTCCGCTGCTATGTATTTAAATGTAATTTAAATCTCTGATATTTCTGTGTAATATTTATTCATACTCTGTATATTCTTGTAATCTGATGCACTGTTGTAATATACAATGAAATGTTCTTCTGTATGCGTTCTGTTTTGTCGTGTTCTCAAACGATAGGGCGTTTCGAACGGTCTGGGTCTGTTTAGCGACTGGTTCGGATCGAGCGAAATTCCTTGCCGTCACATTTGGTATCAGAGCTTTGGTTTACAAAGCAGAGAACAAGGCACATTAGAACTATACGAAAGAATTCATCAGATATTGGATTAGTAATATCCAATTAGAATGACTCGTTAGAGATAGGATCAGTAGTATCCTAGAACGGGTGTGAAGAGTATATTTTTGAAAATAAAAACAAGTTTTGTTTTGAAAATTTAAATCACTTATTCGTATTTGATTATTTATTTATATTGATTAGGACAGTCCAGTATATAAAGATTTTGCATATACGCCTTGCAAACGTGTATTTGAAATTTTAATATACTGGATAGATATAGAATTACACTCTAGTCGCCCGGGGGTGATTCTGATGATTGATATATCATCATCAGAATTTATATTCGAGTGACGAACGTGTAACATCTATATATTTCCTATTGACTGGTGTGAGAACCAAAAATTAAATAGGGCCCATTGTTGTGATTTGGCATCAAAAAGCTGATTTTTGACTATGTATCAAAGTTATCAATTTGAAAACTGTAATCCACTAATTGATTGATGTTTGTGTTGTTTGCCTATTTATTTGCTAGTTTTGAACCATTATGCCTGATTGAATCAAATATTGACTATATTGAAAATTGGTCGCATTTGCTTGCATATACATATACTTACATTGAACAGGTCATAGCAAGGAGGCTAGAGCTGAGAATAAAATTTGTTTGCCCGACAAATAGGTACATGTTTACTACATAATTTACTGTTTTGTTTGGGTGGTGATGATTTTATGAGCCTATTGGCTAGCCGCTTGGCTTTTTCTTTTTCTTTTTGAGATCTGAAGGACCGGGGAAGCTATTTGAAATTCCCCGATGCTCCCGGTGCAGGGGAGGTTATGGCGAAATTTTTCAAAAATTTAGGGTGTTAGCCAAATTTTTGAAATTTTGAAAATTCTCAGAGACTAAAAAGTTGGAGAATGGAAGCCAGATCGAATGTAGAGCTTATTAATCAAACCACTTTTGACTTTGTTCCTTTTCGGGGACGAAAAGTTTTAAGTGGGGGAGATTGTAACAACCCGTAAAATGCGAGCCAGTTTGAAATTTTTATTTTGGAAATTTTAGCGAATTTTGATTATTTAAAATAGATTATTTTAAATAATATCGACGAAAAATTTATTTTGAATAGAAATCGAACGTATATATTATATACGCCATCGTTAGAATATAAATATATATATATATATATAATTATAAATAGAATTGAAAATGGCGCGGTAGTTCGATAATTCGATTTCAAACTTCAATTGAATGTACCGGGTGCAAAATAATCCGGATTTTAGTGAAACCAAAAATAATGGGATCTAATTGATAATATCTTTCCAGCGAATCCGAATAATCAAAATTTCATAACGGGAATCAAAAGATATGTCCAGTTGAAAATTCTGAATAGTCGCTATGGAATTCAGGCCCTTAAAAATGGACATTTTGCAAACGACCTCGGATTTCGACGAAACCAGTTTTGTTGGGTCCGTGATGTTAAGTTATTGCTAGATTCCAAATTTCATAATTTTTCGAATCAATATGTGAGCGTGGCAAAAGAAAACGCGTTTGACCAGTTTCAGTTGATTTTAATCGACTGGAAATTGGCCATTTTTCCAACGGTCTCAGAATTCGATGAAACTAGTTTTTTTAGGACCGTATCGTCAATACGAAGCTAGAAAATATTTTTATGGGATTTATAGAGTTCGTATGTGACCCCGGTAATTTGGAATGTACGTTTAAAATTCAATATAGTGATTTAAATGTAAATTTAACGAAAACTGATTGTAATGATCAAATCAGCTTGCGATACATATCCCATTGTGTTCGGAATGGGGGTAGTTAGCTATGGACGACAGGAGGTGGGCTTCGTTACGAGGTCGATAGAAAAAGTTACTTTTTAGTGGAAAATAAATAATTAAATAATAATAATAAAAAAAAACCTTCCTTCTCCTATACCCTCAGCCCCCCCCCCCATTCTATCTCATTTCAGTATTAAAAAAAAAAAAACAAATGCGATCCACCCGCCGCCCCGAGGCTCACCGCGCCACCGCACCTTGTGCCGCCATCGGAGGAGCCTCAAACGCCGCCGCTCCGCTCCTGACAGCCCCCCCCCCATCGCGCCTCTCTCCTCCTCACGAAACCCGCAACCTCCCCCAAAACCCCACCGCGACCACCGCTTCCTCCCTCTACCCTGCGACCGACGCCAGCACCAAGACCCCACCTCCCCGGCCTCTTCAACTGGCGTGGAACCCCCCCCCTCTTCGGCAAAACACTGTAAGTTTTTTTATGTTAATTTTGTTTTTATTTATATACTCTATTTACTTTATTATTTATTTTTCAGGTTAGAATTTTTAAAACATAAAAGTTTGATTTTTAAAACATAAAAGTTTGATTTTTAAAACATAAAAGTTTGATTTTTAAAACATAAAAGTTTGATTTTTAAAACATAAAAGACGATATTTTTAAAACATAAAAGACGATATTTTTAAATTATAAAAGACGATATTTTGAGATGAGTAGTGAAGTAAAAATATAATTTTTATATAAGGAAGATAATCAAAATATGATTTTTATATTTTTAAAGAATTAAAAATATAGTCTTTACTATATAGAAATATTAAAAATATGATTTTTATATTTTTAAAGTATTAAAAATATAATCTTTATAGGATAGAGAATATAAAAATATAATCTTTGTATATGTAGCGAAATAAAAATCTGATTTTTATTTTATATACGTTGAAATAAAGTGGTGATTTTCATAACGATGAAATCTATATTTTTATAAAGGCGAAAACTTTATTTTTGAAAGGGTGAAATTTTTATATGAAGAATAAGGTGATAAAAATATAATTTTTATCTATATAGTAGCATTGTGAAAATATGCTTATTTTTATATATTGAACATCGAAGTAAAAATGCGAATTTTATATATTGAATAGCGAACTAAAAATTCGATTTTTATATATTGAATAGCGAACTAAAAATTCGATTTTTATATATTGAATAGCGAAGTAAAAATTCGATTTTTACATATTTAGTGAAAGCGGACAACGAAGGTGACAAAAAGGCGAAACGACGAAGATTTCCTGCATTGGAAGTGCCGTGGAGCTAGGATAGCTATATGTGAGAACTTCTCACCTTTCAATTTAACTTCTCTAGTTATATATATATACTAGGATGCAGACGGTGCTTAGTAGCACCCGACACAATCGTCCACAGACCATGGACTTGTTTGTTTGGTTGCAAATAGTTAGATTATTTGATTGAATTGTTTGGTGAAATGAATTGATATGATTGATGTGTGAATGGCGTGGGCCTTCACTAGACCGGGGATAAGGCTAGGCCTTGTCCCGTTTCTAGTATCGTGCCGTTATGCCGCCGAAATTTTCTAAAATATGTTAGAAAAATAAAAATATCATTTTATAGAATAAATGAATTGAATAGAAATTCATATGTCGAAATAAATGTTTTGTCGTTAAAAATATAATTTTTAACGTGAATGTAAATAAATAAATATTCATTTACAGACCGGACAGTTTGTTTATGTACACCTATTTGAAGGACATTGATTGGGTCGATAAATTTTACACATCGCCCAACTGCACGAATAAAATATTTGTTTGATTGTTTGAAACCCCACACGGGTGTTGAGATGAAATTTGAAGTTCACTCATCCTGATTGATTAAATATGTCGATCGATTGATTGACAGGCTGTTATAAGCGTTAGATATCTATATTTGATGCTTATACAGTGTGGTGCACTTTGGTTGATGGTTGATTATTTTTCAATGTTATTATACATGTGTTGTATGAAAATCCATATAATTAGCTTTATATGGTAATTGATTGGGCCTCATTCCAGTTTTAAAATAGAAATATTTGAAATAGAAATATTCAAAATGGAATATTTGAAAATATCAATATATGAAGCCGTGTTGATTAGATTGACGCCATTTTGACGTGACCGATATTTATTTCGATTTTATTCATTTTAAAAATGAATATTAAAAAGTAATTTTGAAATGGAACATTTCGAAATGAATTGAATTGAAAACGATTTCGAAATGAATTGAATTGAAAACGATTTCGAAATGAATTGAATTGAAAACGATTTCGAAATGAATTGAATTGAAAACGATTTCGAAATGAATTGAATTGAAAACGATTTCGAAATGAATTGAATTGAAAACGATTTCGAAATGAATTGAATTGAAAACGATTTCGAAATGAATTGAATTGAAAACGATTTCGAAATGAATTGAATTGAAAACGATTTCGAAATGAATTGAATTGAAAACGATTTCGAAATGAATTGAATTGAAAACGATTTCGAAATGAATTGAATTGAAGCCGAATTCAAATTGAATTGAAGGCGAATTGAAATGAATTCAAATTGAATTGAAATTTGAATTGAATAGAAATGAATTTTAAAACGAATTTATAAAGAAGAATTCAATTTTGATTTGAGTTGAAAAGGAAGTTGAAATCGCTTTTGAAACGAATTTAAAACTATTCATATAATTCGTTTTAAATAGAAATCGACGAAATATATATTATATATATTTATATATAATATAATGGCCTGAATAGAACGCGCCGTGCCGCGGCAGTTCGTAAATTTCGACCATTTATTTCAACGGACATTACGGGAGATCCGACCGTCGGATCCTGCTAAAACCGGAACCGTTGGGTTCGTATCGAAAAGAGCTTTCTAACGAATGTTAGAAATTTGAAATCTAACGGTTGGATTTGGAGATACGTCCAAATCAAATTCGAAAAAGGTCGCTGTAAGTGCAGTTCGATGGCCGTTGATGGAAATCGACTGTACGGGCCTTGATAAAATTATTAAAAATAGTAATAATTTGTATAAAATCATAAGAAATGATTTGAGAAGAATTGGGATGAAAAACTCCATATTTGAAAAGATAAAAATAGATTTTTATCGAATTGAACTAGTTTTGAACTAGAATTATAATTCTATTTATTTTTAAATAAATAAATTGAATTCGAAAAGGGTTTTAAAAATAACCAAAATTTCCAATGATTGCATTGGAATGGATTTGAATCGATTGTCTTCGGAATATTTCGATGTTGAAATTCGAGATTATACAGGTGTTGTTATGGAAATTTGAAAGATATATATTTATATCGTTATTTCCAATACGACATTTGTTAATCGTAGAATTTGATATTGAATATAAGCCGATATATTTTCTATTCAGTGCCTTGTATTGAATATCAAATGTGATTTGGGTTTGTCGTGAATGGTGTCTTCACTAACACTGTTCTTGAACCCAGTTGAGAAAAGATTAAATCTTTTTATTTAGATTTAATGAAGTGTACCAATTAAATAACATTTAATTGGGATTGAATCGATATTGATTTTTGGGTTTATCGTGGACAGTGTTTTAAATAACACTCGTTCTTTAACCCGATGATTAATGAATGTGATTTTGGGTTTATCGTGAACCGTGTTTTTAAATGACACTGATTCTTTAACCCAGTCAAAGATTAAAACTAAGTGGAGTTTTAATGAATCTTTAATTAGATTGAAATAATCGAAATGGAGTATCACCAGTTTTGCTCCAGACGTTAATTAAATCTTTAATTAGATTTGAACGTGAAATGGTAATTGAATTTACCGATAACACCGTGGTGTTAGATATGAAGTATTACCAGTTTTACTTCATGGGATGAATAGGTTGGGATTGGGAAATTAAAACAAAAGATTACTTCGGTAAGGTTCGCTAACCCCGACTAGTTTGAATTGATGTTCAAAAATAGATTAAAGAATAAATTTTAAAGAATTTATCTTTGATAAAATTAATGGGAACCTCTCCCTATGAATGTGAAATTTTATCAACTAACTGTCGGTTAGCCAAGCAGAATGGTTTTCTGGATATTGATCTGATGTTGGTTTCGGCCTTCGGGGTTAATATTTGGGGAATTATTCTCTTGATTAATTTACGGTTAGTGACTAATGAATTGGAATGAGGCGTATGTTGTGTTTGTGTAACACTTTTATAATATATACGCGAGTTATTCGGAAAGACCGGGTTTATCTCATTTTGAATAACTGATACGACGATAAGTCGAAGATGAAGACGGTGGTCGAAGACCGGAGGTCTTCACGTCGTTTGGGTAATTACTGATGATCTTGATTGGGCTGTACACCCAAGAAGATGGAAACAGTTGGTGATCGTCCAGACGTACTTGGAGATCGAGGGATATGCGGGGTACTAGGTGCCTCCGGTTTCGTTCAGACCCAGAACGGACGTGTAAATGGACTGTGTGTCTGACATTGGATTTTAGTCCGTGTGATTGATCTCTATTAAATATGTATCTGTTTGGCGGCGGAGAATTTATTCTCTTGCTTAACGCCCTTCTCTGAGACGTACGAGCTCAGGAGTTATATATTGATGGATATCAAACGCATGGAGTGAATTGCCTGTGTGGCATGCCTAAGTGGCAATTGATCGAGGCTTCTGTTGAAAAGCAAAGTCTTGTGGTGATGATCAAAGCACGGCCTTTGTGGCGTAGCTTTGTGTAACGTTTACTTCGCGTGTTTCACACCCGGTATGAACCAAAAACGTGAGACGGACCTCAGGGAGGGCATGCGTTTCCTTCTAGCTAAAAAGTGGCGTCAGTGGTTTTACATGCCCTGACGAGTTTGACTTATGTGGTTGTTGCTGTTGCGAGGCGCCTCGGATATATCGGTCGTTCTCGAACCGATGGAGTCATTTGTTGGCTCATTGACACCCCATAAGGTGGGGAAACATAGTGTTTAGGAATTTTAATCCACATCGGTGGACCGGCCCTGACGATCCAAAGGCTTGACTGAGTACTTGCCTGAGACACGGGCTAGAGCGTCTCGAATCGGTTGAGGACTATCTTTTGCCTCGGTTCATAGATGGAAATCCAATTTCCAAATACGTGACATTTGCGGTTTTATTTGTAAACCTATATATGGCGACATAGTGGCATGGGACGTTCATGTCGCCTATGATTGATACTTATGACTTGAAGTTGTTTTATACACTATGCACTTATAATAGTATCAAACGATTTGTTTTAACCGTATCAAGCATTCTTTGGCTGTTATAAGGGAAAACCCTATCCCCGGCTTGCGTTGCATTGTGTGATAGGACCTGGGTCTTATAACAGCTTCATTTTTCTTTATTTAGCATTGCGCTGTTTGTTTTATGCACTGGTATTCTTGGGAGGAAACCCGTTCCGTGTTATACGGCGTGGTCCCTTGATTTACCTAACTTTAAAAACAAAGATTAAAAACTGTTTTAGTTCTCACACCAGTCACATGACTGACCTGGAGTTTATTGTTTTAACCTAAACTCTGGGTGCCCTTATTTTGACACGGGCAGCTAGTAGTTTTGGTTTTGCAGATTTATATTCACAGGATCCTGGTTTACAGCTGGAACGATATCCGGAAAGCTTTGTATCCGTATATCTTCTTCTAGTTGTGTATTGTATTATTTTCCGCTGCTATGTATTTAAATGTAATTTAAATCTCTGATATTTCTGTGTAATATTTATTCATACTCTGTATATTCTTGTAATCTGATGCACTGTTGTAATATGCAATGAAATGTTCTTCTGTATGCGTTCTGTTTTGTCGTGTTCTCAAACGATAGGGCGTTTCGAACGGTCTGGGTCTGTTTAGCGACTGGTTCGGACCGAGCGAAATTCCTTGCCGTCACATATAATCTTCTAAAAATAGTAATATGGGATTGTTTTCTTCCTTAACGAAATGGTGATATACGTCATACTTTTATATTTCACAGCAAAATACCAAGCATTAGCATTATTTGCAATATCTTATGACTTACATGGTTGGTAGTTCACTCAGATAAACAATATTGAAGTTTCCAAAGGTATTTACATTTTGAGCATGTTACAGAAATATCAATAAATTTGTAGAAAAATGACATTTTCCGTATGTGTACTTTTAAGATTGATAAAGGTGTTGTAGCAATGTTTATTTTGCAACATCCGTATGTGAAGCACGAGTGTGCACTTGTTTTATAAATAAAACAAGGGTTTGATTGCATGTACTACTGCCTTCAAATCCCCTATATTTGTGTAAATGTAGGGTTTTAAACTATTGAATGAAAGAAAGTAAAACATACAACATTCACTCAAGATATAGAAGAAGAACATAAAATCCCTTCCAGTTCAGATTCATAACAAAAATCTACACAAACATAATAGATTAACACTTTTGTTTTTATTAGAGGTTTGAGGGGGTTTTTGGTTTTGTTTTCACATATCCACAAAACCGTTCAGGCATGCAAAAATCCAAAATTACACTAAACAAATATAAACAAAAGAGGAACTCTAAAGATTTCACTCAAGCCTTTTGGGATTGAACGCTGTATCCAATCCTATAATCCCTCTTTGATTTTGTGCCTTAAGAATCATATTCGTGTTCCTCTCCTTGCACGCGCGCGCGCACACACACACAAGAGAGATTTGTATATGTATGCAAATGTTAGATCCAGAATTTAAATAAATATAAAAAGAAGGATAGAGGAGGAAGAAGATAACTAACCTTACTATAATCTGATCTGAAAAGAAAATGTAGAACTAGAGAATGTAGCCATAGGAATTTGTGATTTGGTATGAGTTCTAGGGTCTACATATGCTAGAACTAATACAAATCGTCAAATTCAAGAAATGAAGTTGAACAGTTAATAACAAAAAGTTTAACATTAGAAGTCTTAGCTTTCACACACCCGAACACACATAGCAGTTGACCTCCCCCTTTAGAGCGATCGACCTAGCGGTTGAATCTATGTAAATGGGCGCTTAACTACCCACTTAACCTAGGTCTAGATTTTCACAGTCGCATGCGTTATAGCTATAAAAGCGTGATGCTACCCATACAGTAGTCCAATTATATACAATATAGCCGATATGTACAAACCCACTTAGGTTGGGGGCGCAAGGTTTTGATGAGGCATATAAATAAAGTATATGATTGGTTTTAGCAATAAAAAGTGAACCAATTTTCATATATACATACACATACATACATACATATACATATACATATATATAAGGGGATAACGTTAAAACATATATAAAATCCATATATTAACAATACAAACAACTATCAAACACTTCAAAGCAACATTACAAACAGTAAGACAATCTGACCCGAAAAAAAGAAAATCAAAAGCTAGCTGTAATAAACGTATAACAAGCTTCAGCAAACCAAAACCACACACCTTCATGCTCATCACCCAGTTTCTACCAGCTCAACTCCCCACATATGCAAGAATTCTCATTAAAAGTCGATCTAATAGACTTACTGCCATTGTCTTTCACTAAATAACAAACTTCTCTTTTAATTGTATGCAGCTTCATTTCTTTGGCAACTGAAACATTATTAAACAATTGTGCATTTCTTTCTAACCAAAGATGGTACACTGTCACTGATAAAGCTGCACATCCAACATCTCTCAGTTGATTCTTCTCCTTAAACCTCTGTGAGACTTCAGCAGCTTCATTCTGCAAAAATCCATTTTCATATGGTGTCAAACCCAGTTTCCTCATTTTAAAACTCCAAATGTAGCTCGAATATGCACATGAAAAAATCAAATGCAAAATAGATTCCTCATTAACTCCACATAGTAAACACCTGGTATCTTCAATAATCCCAAATCTAGACAGTCTATCCCTTGTGCTCAACCTATCAATAGCCGCAAGATACAAAATGAACAACATTCTCCTTGAGTTTTTATTATGCCACGCTACTTTAAAAATAGATTGAACTGGATGCTCATTTCTAACTACATCCCATGCATTGTGAAAACTGAAAGCACCTCCTTCAAACCATTCATAATATTCACTTCTTGCATTACTTTTTACTGATAACTCATTTACAAATTGTTGAACCTCTCTTGTTCCAGCATGCATATTACCATTCAATATTCCAACTCTAACAATAGCAGAAACCTTTTCATATTGGTTGCCAAGAGCTTGAACTCTAGATACCCCAATCAAATCAACAAGACATCTTCCATTTATCCAAGGTTCGAACCATATGAAGTGGAATTACCGTTATATATCACTTTATTAAACAATTGAATTCCATTTGTTCTTAGCCGCAACATAGATTTCCACGTACATGAAAAGTTATTATCAATACTCATATGCCAAAAAAATTACCTCTACAATACTTAGTAGCCATCCATCTGCTCCACAAAGAGGTACCAGTAAGAAATTTCCACAAAAGTTTGATGCAAGCCGCCTTTTCCAGATCTTTAAACAATTTAAGACCAATTCCTCCTTCATGCTTAGGAGAACACAAAATTTCCCATTTCACTTTATGCTTTGAATCACCCCAGAAAAAGTACGCACACATCATGTTTAATTTTTCAAGAGTAAACTCTGGAAGCTGATATATAAAAAGCCAGTAAAGAACCATTGGGGTTTTTACGGATTAAATTAACTCAGCGAGACCAGTAAAGCTAAGAAACTTGACATCCCACGATTACAATTTAGTTTGAACTCTATGCAGGAAATTTTGACAATTGTTATAATGAATGTAGTTGGTGGATAAAGGAACACCAAGGTATTTTATGGGGAGCTGACCAATGCTCACACCCAAAATATCAGCAAATTCAGATGTATAAGATGCATGGAAACTAAAATATACTTTCTTTTTAAGCACACTCGCCGAAAGCCCACTGCACTTATCTAATTTGACAAAAACAGATTTAAGAGCAGAAGCACAAATATTCTAACACTTTCCAAAAAACATTAGATCATCAGCGTACAAAATATGAGTAACAATAGGATCCAAAGCATGAGTAGGAAGAAACCTTTTCTGCAGCACCATTTCATTCATGCAAAAGGTGAAAAACTCCATCGCAATTGAGAACAAATATGGTGACAATGGATCTCTCTGTCTAATGCCACGATTGGAGGATATAAAACCTTTGGGAATGCCTTGCATCATAATAGAAAAAATTGGGGTTGATATACATTCGTAAACAACATTTATAAATTTTATTGGAAATCCCATCACTTTCATAATACAGCACATAAACTCACGGTTGATTTTATCATACGCCTTGTGAAGATCAATTTTGACACAAAATTTATTGACACCACGTTTCTTAAAATCCCTAATAAGCTCATGAGCGAGTAATATGTTGTCACCTATGGGTCTTGTTGGAATGTACGCACATTGATTGGGTGATATTAAATGAGGTAAGAACCACTTTATCCTATTGCACAGAATTTTACTAAAAACTTTATAGTAAACATTGCAAATAGGACGAAAGTGAGAAATATCACTAGGCTTATCAATTTTTGGAATTAAAGAGATAAAAGTATGGTTACAACCTTTGGGGATTTTTTTTGACTTGAACATATCCTAAACTGTTGTTAATAAATCTGTCTTCAACTCTTGCCAATGCAACTTGAAGAATTTCGAATTAAACCCATCAGGTCAGGACTTGAATCGTCTTGAATTGAAAAAACAGCCTTTTCCACTTCATCCAAGGATATTATACGCATCATGACATGCTTTCGTCTTTTATTTATAACATATGATGATTGAAAGAAAGGCTTATCACAGTTTGTAGCACCATTAAATAAAGAACTAAAGTAATTGATGGCTTCATGCTTAACTTCTTCTTGTTTATATAAGAGTTCCCCTTCTAAATTAATAAGAGCTTTTAAATTGTTGCTTTTCCTGCAAGAAGACATTTTTGAATGAAAGAATTTCGAGTTTGTATCACCCTCTTGAAGCCATGAGACTTTTTCCTTTTGTTTATAATTCCAAAACTTAATATGCTTTTGAACAGACAACTGATGTTTTGCTTCCAAAATTAATTCATATAATTCTAGATTCTCTGGCTCCTTATCAATTGCTGCTTCTAGCTCATTGAATCTTTTTTTCCTCATTTAATAAAAGAGCATTATCCTTAGGCCTTACCTTATTCTATAGCTTTAACTCTTTCTTATGCGAAAATAATTTTTGCTGAAAAGTGTAACTATGAAATCCCCAAACATATACTAGCATGCCTTTACTTATACAATCATTATAACCAGGCTTGAAGCACCAATCGTTAGAATATCTAAAAGGAAACCTTTTAGATGAAGAGGTAGCTATTAAATCAAGCAATAGGGGATTGTGATCACAAGATAATTGAGATAATGACAATGCTTTCATATCATTATATTTATGCACACATTCATGATTAACTAAAATTTTATTTATGTGATTAGCTATACTCTTCTTCTCCACGTATAATTGAAGCCAATAGATTTAATTTTTGTTAATCCAGATTGTGCCAAACAGTTATTGAAAGCCCTTAACTGCTGAAAAGGGACTGAAAGGCCACCCTTTTTATCATTTGGAGATGATGCATTGTTGAAATCTCCCATAAGAACCTAAACACCATTAATCTGATTTGCTTCTTGTATAATATGTTGCCACAATTCCTGTCTCTCACAAAAACTATTGCTCGCATATATTATGGATATAAAGATGGATAAACCTCCCGTATTATTAACTTGCATAGTAACATGTTGCTTAGAAGAAAAAATTAAACAAGTTGTCCATACTTTAGTATTCCAAGGAATGAGAATTCGACCAGAAAAAATAGATTGATGATATGGAATTAAATCCCAATTAGTCGGCAAAAGCTTCTTAAAAGAACTTAAATTTCTATAACTCAACTTATTCTCAACCAAGCTAATAAAAGTTGACTTGTATTTTGTTAGGAGGGATAAAACTTCACGCATTCGCAATGGAGAATTCATCCCCCTAACATTCCAACTCAATATTGTCATTTAATCACCGACAAGCTCCTGAGGTTTCTCTTAGGAGGAGCAAAAGAAGTGGATTGACTTTTTCCTTTCAAATAAGCCATGTACTCATCATTCTTATCTACACCATTTGAAACATCACAATTTTCTTCAATCGGAGTGTCTTCCTTTAAACTATCAGCTACATAACTGATAACATCAGGAAGAATATTTGGAGGTAGATCACTATTTAAAAAGTTTAAATTAGCATCTACATTTAGATTTTCAGAAGTAGAAGCTTTATCTTGAGGATTTATACTTGATGAAGAAGCTTCATTATTCTCCTTATTGATAACCCATGCTGGATCTGAATCCAACTCATGAACCATAGAATCATGTCCAAAACACTTGCATGAATCACAACAATGAGGAACAAATTCATACACCACTATAATATCCTTCCATGTACCATTATGAAGCTGAATAGGTATTTTTACCATTACTACTAGAAAAGGTACAGAATACCGACGAATTTTTTTGATAATTCCGATGTCCTTGCGATGCCAAAAAAGGCGGGGCGTCGAAATGTCATCGGAAATTGCTGAAAATTTCCGTCGCTATTCTGCACCTTCTCTAGTAGTGCATGCAACTTGCTCGTCATATCAATGGCAATAAGGATTCTAACATACCTAGTTATTTTCTTAGAAACAACGTTAGAATCAATACAGATCAGCTCCCCAATGAAGCTAGCTATAATTGACAAAGCATCACTCGACCAAAGTTCTATATCTAAATTTTGTAGTTTAATCCAGATATGGACTTTATCGAATGAAAACTTTTCAAAATCATATTCTGGATACCATTTTTCTACCATTAAAAGATTACCAAAAATAAGAGTGAGTAGATGATTTTAATACCTCCAAAAAATCATCAGAAAGCTCAAATTGAACCGCAAAATGGAATCCAGAAACAATATAAACTACAAAATTACCCTTCGGCTTCCAAACCTTTCGAATAAAATCCTTTAGCTTCACAATTGAAGTCTAAACTCAATAGGATGAAGAGCAACTGTGTCATGCCAAATATCTGCTGATGAATTAAAGACACTTTCAGATATTATAATCCTTTCAGAAGATGGCTGAACAAACTTAATTTTATCCAAAACTAATTTCATATTTGTACTTTGATTTGATGAATTACGGATTTCATTAGATTGAGAGGGGTTGCGATTAAGATTTGTGGAAGAGGAAGGTTTCAGCGGGAAATTTGAAGACTTCCGCGCCTCCGCTATTAAAAGTGAAAAGGATGTAAAATACTTCTTCATATATATATATATATATATATATATATATATATATAGACACAAATGTACCACATTCATATTTGAATTTCAAATCCAAAAATAATTTCTATTAATTCAAATTTAAATTTAAATTTCAAACCTTATATATTATAAATTTGAAAATTTGAATTATCTTATATAACTTTGTATATGAATTCTGTTTTTATGATTCCTTAAAAACATATCAGAATCTCATCACGAACACTATAGTATAATTTTAGTCCAAATTCAATAAATATTAAAATTTTGTATTCTTACCTGTCATAGATTTCTGACTCTTTAAGTTTTTTATATCTTTAAGGGTATTTTTTCCAAGGTGTTACAATTTTGGCTATTTAACATGTTTGTTGTTATTTTGATCAACTATTGATGTTGAACTACAAAAATAATAACGTCCTCACATAACATAGCACGTAGTATGAAATTATGGCAGAATTTATCACCAACTTTGTTTCAACAAAATCCAACTTTAGTATATTTAGGCATTACTCGATTGTCACTATTATTTATGCAAATTCACTTCACCTAGTCTTCATCCTTTTAGACATATGGAACTGGGTAATGGTTAAAATTCCAATATCGTTCATATTCTACTCTGTATTTATACCACAATGTCCTTGTTTCAATATCAATATTAACTATTGTTAATTGAACTACTTCGACTAGAGAATTGTAGTTAAGGTGACATGGATTGGTTGTGATACTAACTCATATAACTTAGGAGAGGTGGTCTCTCTTCAATAGTATTTCACTTCCGATACTTTCGTTCGATTCAATTATAATCACTTGATGATGTTGTTCCTTGATTCAATATAACAAAAAATGCTTGCCTTGAAGATTGAAAATATTCTCAAGTTGAGAGACCTATATAAATCAATCGTATCAATATTTTCTACTAACTTCAATTATATAAATAAATAGAAAAGTGTGGATTGAGTTGTTTTACCTAAAAAATATTATAACGTAACCTTTTAGTACCACCGGTAGCCATGAATATTATATTGCCCAACATCTAGAGAGCATTAAGTACTACAAACCCAATGAATGCAAAGTTGTCTAAACTTGATGCATTTTAACTATGAGCATTCAAACCTATATGTTTTATAAACTATTGACACAATACTCATGATTACAACAATTTATAATTACTAACATAAACATACTATTCTTGATTTTATGTGAAACATATTTTAATTAAATATTCGATTATTTATAACAAATATATAACAACAAGAGAAATACCTTTGTTACAAATGAGAATTTTTCTAAGGAATTTTAAGCAGGATTTTAAAGTGGCCCTTACCTCTATTTATAATAAAAAGAAATAGTTCAAAAACACATGACTCAACAAGAAAAATAAATAAGGGATAGTTTAGCTAAAGTATTTTTTAAGTTTCAAATACCTGAAGGACCCTTGTCGAAAAAAGCATGTGAAGTAGGTTTCTATAATTAAGTTATCAATTAATTCCATAATTTTATGCAATTATTTAGGCAATAATTGCAGATGTTTATATATATCTATAAAAAAAACTACGTATATTTTTGCAATTATTCATTGAAAATTTATGGAAATTTCCATAATTGCTCACCGAAAAATCACAGAAATATCTATAACTATTCACATAATAATTGCATAATTGTATGCAATTATTCGATAACTTAAATAAGGACCTAATTGCATCTTTTTTTGATAATTAGTTTTGTGTAGTAAGTTTGATTTCAATGACTTGAGCCTAATATTCATGTAAAATTAAAAAATGATAAAGCTAGACAAAGAGACATGATGATGACAAAAATGAGATACAGTCAGAAAATAGACAAAAAATATGTCCAAGTGTTGGACTTTAGATGCCATCAGGTCCATCAGCAACTAATTAAAATATTGTTTGAACAACGTGAAGTTTTCTCCATGATTTGATCCTACAACTTGTATTCCCTGAACACGCACCAATTATTGTGCCTTTCCAAATTTCAAAGGAAATGTTATGTCTTCCCTGATTGCTATTGGGGCTTTGTTCATGATAATTCCCTACCTGAAGAATTTTGTTCCAAATTTTTTTAACAACATTGCTCTCAAAGAAAGATAGACACTGACTTTATTCTCATTCTAGTAGAACTTCATTTGGAAACATTCATCATTCCCATGTCATAATTTGTCATGTGTTAATACTTTATTACCGACCATCCCTAAAGGAGATTTTTTTTTTAATTTCTTGATTCACTAATATTCTGGTGCTCTAAGGGCTTTCGATGCATGAATGATATAGTCGGTTACAAGACGATACACATGCCTGATGGTGTGTTTGCTTCGAGGGGAACCCTATAGTATATAATATATTGTCCTTTTCAACTAGAATCGGTTTAAAACTATGAACTAGGTTCCAAATTGTTGAATATGCTAATTACTGGTGTGTGGTAGTCTGATACATCCATTATGGATATAAGATGACAGATTGGCTTCTTATGGGATTCCTTTTTTGAATTTGTTCATTGTAGGTTAAGAGGTTGGAAAGGATGATGCCTTATCTGAACCAAGGAGTGTTATAGAATGATGTCATGGAGATCACTGACATAGCTAGTTCCATATTCGATTTAGACGATTTCTATTGTTAATTAAACTTCTTTAAACCCAATTGGTTTTCTGCATTTTTCCAATCTCTTAGATACTTATTATCAAACCAACCGTTAGGGAAATCTGGTTATTGTCACTTGGCCGAAATCAATTTTTTTGAAGCTAAAAAAACATGGAACATGTCTATAACATGTTTGCTTAAATTTGTTCAATTTAATTTACTTAATTCTGATTGGTCTAGTTTATTTAATTCTCTCCATTTTCGTCTCCTTAAATCTCTTCAATTTTTAATATTCTCTAGGACATTATTTTTTGATGTTCGACTAAGATTAATAAGAAAAAACTATCATTTTAGACTATTCAATCTAATGATCGGGTTCCTACTTTTGTGCGGTTGTACTGGTTATACCCCTTCGGCCAAATAGAGCTAAAGCAGTTAATGATATTATTGTGTTGATAAGAAAATTTTACCTCATTCCACTTAGTGATGTCATTAAAGCCCTCCCTGCTTGATTGGCAATCGGAGTTTGTAGTGGGTAATAGGAACAGACCTATGTGAAGAAATAGTGAATGGCTTGCTTTTCATTGATATGTTTCTGTCATATATATATATATATATATATATATATATATATATATATGTGTGTGTGTGTGTGTGTGTGTGTGTGTGTGTGTGTGTGTGTGTATGTATATGTGTATGTATATATGTACATGTTTGTGTGTGTATATATGATAAAAAGGAAAATTAGGAAAATTGAAATGAGGAAACTCATTCTAATCTACATCCTAAAATCACGCTTAACCATATATACAAAATATCTCATTAGCCCACTGAAGGTGGAGCATGAGTATCATAAATGCCCAACTTGAAAAGAAAAAATGGAAATTGACATGTCCTAGAAAGCTTGGTAAACCGCCGACAAGCTAAATTGTTGTGGACCATATGAAGGAATAGTTCCATCTTGGATTGGATCATGAACAAAGTGACAGTCAGTTTCAATGTACTTTGTTCGTTCACGGAAGACATGATTTTGTGCAATATGTAAAGCTGGTTGGCTATCACGGTAAAGAATAATAGCAGCAGTATGTTAATTCCCAAAGCTTAGAAAAAGACCCTTCAACCATTTCAATTCAGAATTAAGAGCAGCCATAGATCAATATTCGGCATTTGTTGAAGAACATGCTACAATAAGTTGTTTCTTAGTTTTCCAAGAAATCGGGGAATGACCAAGAAACACAAGCGAACCAGTTAGAGAGCGACGAGTAAGAAGACAAGTTACCCAATTGGAACCACACCATCCAATCAAATAGAGAGAGCTATCGGCTCGAAGAAAAATGCCTTATCCAGGAGAACCTTTCAAATAGTGAACAATGCGTAAACCAGCTTCTGAATGTTCATGTCACGGTTCTTGTAGAAACTAAGATAAAATGTGGACAGAGTATGCCATATTAGGACGTGTGATTGTTAAGTAAATCAAACTTCCGACCAAACAACGATAAGGTTCTTGATTAGATAAAGACTCTATTGAAGCATGAGCAAGCCGATGGTTTTGCTCGATAGGTAAAGATGTTGGCTTGACATCTAGAAGAATAGTCTCAAAAATAATGCCAAGAGAATACTTCCATTGATAAAGAAATATACCATTAGAACTTCGTGTAACCTTAATCCCAAGAAAATATTTAACAACTCGAGGTCTTTCATATGAAAACACGTGCTCAAGTAGTTCTTAAAGACTGAAAGCAGCGGATTTATTTCTAGAAATAATTAAATCATCAACATACATCAAAAAATTGATCTGAGTAGCATCCTTATAGTAAGTAAAGAGAGAATAACTATCATAGGATTGGACAAATACATACTCTTAAAAGGTAGTAACAAATTTGGCAAACCAACACCTCGATGCTTGTTTCATTCCATATAAGGACTTTCGAAGACGACAAACCATATCAGTTTGAGAAGAAACAAAACGAAGAGGAAACATCGTATGAACATCCTCATCGAGATACCCATGGAAAAAAAAACATTAGCACGTCCATTTGGTGCAACTCCTAATTTTTAGATGCTGCAATGACTAAAAAGGCATTAACTATGACCTTCTCTGCAACGGGAGAAAAAGTCTCATTATAATCAATCCTTGTAATTTGATGATTACCAAAAACAACCAAATGAGCTTCAAGCCGCTCAATGCTGCCATTAAAGTTACACTTGATTTTATAGATCCATTGACTACCAAAAGCACTTTTACCAGGTGGTAATTTTTCCATAATCCAAATACCATTATCCTCTAAAACATGAATCCATCCTACATCTCTCACGGCTTCTTTAAATGATTTCAACTCATGACTTGCAGTTACAGCGGCAAGAAATTACTGATGGGTAATAGAAAATTTTGCACATTTAATATAATGTGTCATAGAAAAGGGCATACCCAAGGAAATAAATGTCGCGGGTGAACATGAAGAAAGAGTAGATGGAATTTTTGTGAGAATAGTGTTAGTAACATGGGCACGAAGTCGAATGGATGGAACTTTTTCATGGAATCCATGTCCCATGCGGGGTTCATCGGAAGTATCCACAGTAACCCCTTCGTCCCTCCTTGTAGACGAATGATGGTATGGAGATGTGACTGTAACTGCAATTTTTTTTAATGTTCGGGTCAAAAGATGCTTTATTGGTTGTGGTTGAAATAGCAGAAGTAGGATCTAAAGTGGTAATTGTAACACTCCACGTCCGTTAAAGTCAGACATATATGAAACAACTGAAAAGCAACCTCAAATCATTTATTAAATAGCAGCGGAAAATCCAAGTGTTAACATAATTGTTTACAACATAAACCCATCAACTTCCAATTCCCAATTTCGTAGCCAAAATATCTGTCTTGTTCAAAATCAAAGAAGCATAAATAACTTAAATATCAATAGTAGCATAATTCCCCAATTGAAAGAAACAAGACAGCCATAGCTAAAGGAGAGAGATCCAAGCCATACACGAAAGAGTCTAGAAGCTTGGTAAGATCCGAACTAAGCTGTATTCCCACCCTGCGAACCTGGGGGTAGGGAACGGAAGAAAAAGAGGCGAAACAAAACGGGTCAGTCATGAAGACTGAGTAAGTCCTAGTGACTTTCAGCATAAAAGCAGGTAAAGATAACATGGCATGAATAAACTGAAAATAAACATAAGCATGATGACAAGATAAGCTATAGACACGATGAATCTAGTATAACATCCCATAATTCCTATCAAGAGTAGCATCACAAGGTTCCTACCAGGTATCCCATCGCAAGGTTTCTATCAAGTATAACATCGCAAGATTTCTAAGTTTCATCATTAAAATATTTCAGTGATATCCATTTGCTCTGCACCACCTGACTAGCATCTCACAAGTATCTTATATGGAATGTTTCGTATTCCTACTAGTGTTCCAACTAGTGTCCTGTGTAATAAGGATCCTTACCCCCTACTAGTGTCCCAACTAGTAGCCCGTGTTATTAATAAGATGATCCCAACCCATGTCATGTGTTGACTATACAAATATCCCTTGCCCAATGTCATGAAATGACCCATTACTTGGTCCCACGAAACGATCCATTAATCGATCGGCTCCCTACAAGTCCTAGCTCGTTCATGTGTCTATGTCATACGGCCCTATCACGAACCTGTGCTGAGTCCACCATAGGGTGTATCAAGCCCTAGGGTGCCAACCCCCGACACGAATCAAGCACGCACAGTGTAAACCTACTGATGCCCAATGCCTGCTTTTTCAACTTCGGATTACGTGCACAACCATAGTCCGCCTGAACCTACACTGGCGCACCAACTCAGCCGTCATTCTGGTCGCTTACAATCAGCCAAGTAATCGTGCCCCACCCTTCCTAGTTCCAGGGTATCTTAATACATCTATGTGGGTTACTATTGAAATGGACCGCGTAACTAGGGTTTCCATCCAACAGGTTAAGTGTTGTCATTTAAATTCGTGACTTAACCTGTAATAACCCGGAAATCCGAGCCAATTTAAATTTTTTATTTTCGCAATTTTATTGAATTTTGAATATTTAAAATGAAATATTTTAAATAATATCGACGAGAAATTTATTTTGAATAGAAATAGAACGTATATATTTATATAGATCGTCGTTAGAATATAAATATTTATTTTAAATTATATAAGGAATTGAAAATGGCGCGGTAGTTTGAAATTTCGATTTCAAAGTTCAAATGATTGTATAGGATTCAAAATAAATCGGATTATAGTGAAACCAAAAATAATTGAATCTAATTGAGAATATCTTTCCAACGAATCCGAAAAATTGAAATTTCATAACGGGGATAAAAAGTTATGCCCAGTTGAAAATTCAGAATAGTCTCTATGGAATTCTGGCCCTTAAAAATGGAAATTTTGCAAACGTCCTTGTTTTTCGACGAAACCACTTTTGTTGGGTCCGTGATGTCAAGTTATTGCTAGATTCCAAAATTCGTAATTTTTCGAATCAATATGTGAGCGTGGCGAAGGAAAACACGTTGGACCAGTTTCAGTTGATTTTAATCGACTGGAAAATGGCCATTTTTCAAAATGTCTCAGAATTCGATGAAATTAGTTTTGTTAGAACCGTATCGTCAATACGAAGCTAGAAAATATTTTTTGGTAATTTTTAGAGTTCGTATGTGGCCATGGTAAATTGAAGTGTGCATTCAAATTCAATATATAGAGTTATATTTGGATTTTGACGAAAACTGATCGAAACGGTCGAATCAGCCTACGATACATATCCCATTGTATTTGGAATGGGGTTAATTATCTATAACGAAATTCGGTGGGTTTGATTTCGAGGTCGAAACAAAAAGTTGCTTTTTGAAATGATCCTAGCCGTCGTTTGCGAAAATTATCTATAATAATCTCTCTCTCCCCTTATTCCCTCTCAGCCCCCCCCCCCGATTTCATTTCCAACCGAAATAAAAAGAAAAAAATATGGAAGGGGGGATCGCGATCTCGTCCCCCCCCCCCTTCGGTTCAATGCCGTCGCCGCCTAGGGCGGGGCCACCGAACCCCCCATCTTCTCCTCCCGATCCTCTCCCTCCTTCCTCCATCTCGCAACCCCCCTTCAGCCAAACCACCTCCGACGCTCTAGCAACAAACCCCCCCTTCAGCCAAACCACCTCCGACGCTCTAGCAACAAACCCCCCCCCCCCCCCGGTCGACGTCAAGCACAGCCGCAACCCCCCACCCACCTCCAGCAACCAGCTACGACCACCGTGAGCTCAGGTGGAGCACCTCCGACCCCCTCCTCTGTAAAAATCGAAAATTTGTGAGTTTATTTTCGTTGTTTTGTTTATTTTCTTCGATGTATAATAGGGTGTTCAAAGGTAAAGAAGTTAGATCTTTGACTAGAGTAAGTATAGGATTTTTATTTATAGTTATAAAGTATAAAGATTGCATTTTTATTTTAGAGAAGACTTTATTTTTATATAATCAAAGAAGAGATTTTTATATAATCAAAGGCGAAATTTTTATCGCTAGAAAGATATGATTTTTATCGCTAGAAAGATATAATTTTTATCGCTAAAAAGATATAATTTTTTTATTGAAAGTGAACAAATAAAAATATGATTTTTATTTGAAAAGAAGGAAAAGATTTTTAATAATGAAAAGAGCGATATAAAAATATAATTTTTATATAGTAGAGATTATAAAAATACGACCTTTATATGTGTTGTAGCGAATTAACAATATAAAGAAGTGATTTTGTTTAAATATAAGTTGAGATTTTTATATAAATAAAAATTCTATTTTTATATATAAACAGTGAAGATAAAGGTTCAATTTTTATATATATGAAGTGGAAATAAAAATATAATTTTTATACATGAAGTGATAATATAAAAATGCGATTTTTATATATGTAGTGGATACGGACGACGAAATTGACAAAAAGGCGAGCACAGCGAAGATTTTCTACATATGAAGAATCGTGGCGTTTGGTTTAGCTCTTTGTAAGAACTTCTCACTTTAAATCTTGTTTTCTAGTTATAAATATATACTAGGATGTAGACGGTGCTCAGTAGCACACGACACCGGTCGTTCACATACCATGGACGGCTTGTTTGTTTAGTTGATTGTTTGGTGACTGATTTATTTGTTTGGTTGATTAATTTGATTGAATTTGGTTGGGATGTGAAATGGGATTGATTAAATTGGTATGTGTATGGCGTGGGCCATTATTAGACCGGGGATAAGGCTAGGCCTTGTCCCGTTTCTAGTATCGTGCCGTTATGCCAAAATTTTCTAAAATAAGTTAGAAAAATAAAAATATCATTTTATTGAATAAATGAACTGAGTAGAAATTCATGTGTTGAAATAAAAGAATTTATCGTTAAAAAATATAATTTTTAACGTGTATGTGAATAAAATAAAATATTCATTTACAAACCGGACGGTTTGTTTATGTACACCTATTTGAAGGATATTGATTGAGACGATAAATTTACACATCGCCCAACTGCACAAATAATATTCAGTGTTTGTGGATTGAAACCCTACACGGGTGTTGGGATGATATTTGACGTACACTAATCCCAATTGTTTAGTGGTATGTCGATCGATTGGTCGACAGACTGTCTAAGCGTTAATTATTTATATTTAATGCTTATACAGTTGTGTGGTGCACTTTGGATGACGGTTGATTATTTATCATTGCTATTGTATACATGTGTTGTATGGAATCCATATAATTAACATTATATGTTAATTGATTGGGCCTCATTCCAATTGGGAAAATAAAGAAACATTTTAACAAAAAAATTACATCTTTATCATATATGAAATTAGAAACTAACTGGAAAATAGATAAGATGAGTGGTCTCCTGGATATTGATCCGATGTTGGTTTCGGCCTTCGGGGTTAATATTTAGGGAATTGCTCTCTTGCTAATTTACGGTTGAAGTCTGATTTAAAATTAAACGATAGAAATCATAATTTTTTAAAATATATTAAATAACAGAAATAGTCATGTGTTGACAGTATTGAGAATAAAATATTCTCATGTGTTGAGAATAGTCATGTGTTGAAAGAAATATAGATTCATGTGTTGAATAAAATAAATATTCATTTGTTGAATAGAATAACGAAGCTATTGAAATATATAAAGCCGTGTTGATTAGGGATGCGCCATTTTGACGTGAACGGTATTTATATCGATTATATTCATTTTTTTTATAAATATAGAAAAGAAAGTGATTTCAAAATATAACGTTTTGAAAATATTATCATTTGTATATCGATGATGTGGAATATTCAGTTTTGATTCGAAATTGAATATGAAGTTGAAATCATTTCGAAAACGAATTTAAAATGATTTATAAAATACGTTTTAAAAGGAAATTGACGAAATATATATAATATATATAATGGCCTGAATAGAACGCGCCGCGCCGCGTCAGTTCGTGAATTTCGACCATTGACTTCGAATGGACATTACGGGAGATCCGACTGTCGGATTCTCCTGAAACCAGAACCGTTGGGTTCGTATCGAAAAGAACTTTCCAATGAATATTAGAAATTTGAAATCTAATGGTTGGATTTGGAATTATGTCCAAATCAAATTTGGAAAAGGTCGCTGTAAGTGCAGTTCGATGGCCGTTGATGGAAATCGACTGTACAAGCCTTGATAAAATTATTAAAAATATTAATAATTTGTGTAAAATCATAAGAAATGATTTGGGAAAATCTGGGATGACAAATTCCACATTTGTAAAGATAAAAATAGATTTTTATCGAAATGAACTAGTTTTAGAATTAAAATCCAATTATTTTTAAATAAATAAATTGAATTTGAAATGGTTTTGAAAGTAACCAGAATTTCCAATACGTGAATTGGGATGTATTTGAATCGAAATTGTCTTCGGAATATTTCGATGTTGGATTTCGTGATTATACAGATATGGTTGTGGAAATTTGAAAGATATATCTATATCGTTATTTCCAATACGATATCTGTTGGTCGTAGAATTTGATATTGAATATAAGCCGATATATTTTCTATTCAGAGCCTTGTATTTAATACCAAAGGTGATTTGGGTTTTTCGTGAATGGTGTCTTCATCAACACTATTCTTAAACCCAGTTGAGGAAAAAGATTAAATCTTTCTATTTAGATTTAATGAAGTGTACCAATTAAATAATATTAATTGGAGTTGAATTTAAATTGGTTTTTGGGTTTATCGTGAGCGGTGTTTTGAATAACACCTGTTCTTTAGCCCGATTAACAATGGAAAGTGATTTTTGGTTTATCGTGAACCGTGTTTTAGATGACATTGGTTCTTTAACCCAGTTAAAGACAGGATATTGATTTTTGTGAAGATTAAAACTAAGTGGAGTTTTAATGAATCTTTAATTAGATTAAAATGATCGAACATGGAGTATCACCAGTTTTGCTCCAGAGCGATAGTTAAATCTTTAATTAGATTTGAACATGAAATGGTAATTAATTTTACCGATAACACCGTGGTGTTAGATATGGAGTATTACCAGTTTTGCTCCATGGGATAAATAGGTTGGGATTGGGAAATAAAATAAATGATCACTTTGGTGTAGTTCGCTAATCCCGACTAGTTTGGAAATCCTTAACATGGTTTGAAATGATATCCAAAGGAAGATTAAAGAATAAATTTAGAAGAATTTATCTTTGATAAAATTAATGGGAACCTTTCCCTAAGAATGTGAAATTTAGAAACTAATTGTAGGTTAGCTAAGAAGGATGGTTTCCTAGGTATTGGTCTGATGTTGGTTTCGGCCTTCGGGGTTAATATTTGGGGAATTGTTCTCTTGCTAATTTAGGGTTAGTGACTGATGAATTGGAATGAGGCGTACGTTGTGTTTGTGTAACACGTGTTATTATATACGCGGGTTATTCGGAAAGGTCGGGTTCATACACATTCTGAATAACCGATTTGACGATAAGTCGAAGATGAAGACGGTGGTTGAAGACCGGAAGTCTTCACATCGTTTGGGTGATTATTGATGATCTTGATTGGACTGTACACCCAAGAGGAGAGAAACAGTTGGTGACCGTCCAGACGTACTTGGTGATCGATGGATATGCGAGGAAAGTGCCTCCGGTTTCGTTCAGACCCAGAACGAACTTGTAAATGGACTATGTGTCTGACATTGGATTTTATCCTGTGTTGATTGATCTCTATTAAATATACATCTGTTTGGCGGCGGAGAATTTATTCTCTTGCTTAACGCCCTTCTCTGAGACGTACGAGCTCAGAGGTTGTATATCGATGGACATCAGTCGCATGGAGTGAATTGCCTGTGTGGCACGCCTAAGTGGCAGATGATCAAGGCTTCTGTTGCAAAGCAAATTCTTGTGGTTGATGATCAAAGCACGACCTACGTGGCATAGCTTTGGGTATAGCGTGGATTCGCGAGCCTCACACCTCGGTATGACTCAAAAACGGGATAGTGACTGCAGGGAGAACACGACGTTTCTTTCTAGCTAGAGGTAGTGTCAGTGCTTAAACTAGCTGACATTTATATTATTTTTACCTATGTGGTTGTTGGAATGCGAGGCGCCTCGGATATAGGTCTGTTAGGACCGGGAAACGTGTGTTCAGGAATAATTAATCCTCAAACGTAAGGGAGGACCGGCTCTGAAGATCCAAGGGTTACCCAGAGAGAGTAGTCCTGAGACATTTGCTAGAGTGTCTTGAAGCGGAGAGGAGCTTGCCCCTTGCCTCGACTCATGACGGAAATCCAATTTCCAATACGTGACTTTGTGATTTTGATTGTAGAGCCTAGTATGGCGACATAGTGGTATGTGGCACTTATGCCGTTTATGATTGATACTTATGATTGAAATTGTTTTGAAACTATACACTTATAGTAATATCAAAATAATATGTTTTTAAATGTATCAAGCATTCTTTGGCTATTATAAGGGAAAACCCTATCCTTCGGCTTGCGTTGCATTGTGTGATGGGACCTGGGTCTTATAATAGCTTCATTTTTCGAAAAAGCATTGTGTTGTTTATTCTAAGCACTGGAATTCTCGGGAGGAAACCCGTTCCGTGTTATACGGCGTGGTCCCTTGATTTACCTTATTTTTAAAGTAAAGTTTTAAATAACTGCTTTAGTTCTCACACCCGTCACATGACTGACCTGGAGTTTATTGTTTTAACCTAAACTCTGGGTGCCCCTATTTTCGACACGGGCAGCCAGTAGTTTTGGTTTTGCAGATTTATATTCACAGGATCCTGATTTACAGCTGGAACGATGTTCGGAAAGCTTTGTATCCGTGTATTACTTTCAGTTGTGTTTTATATTATTTTTCCGCTGCTATGTAATTTATTGTAATCTCTGATATTTTTTTGTTGCATAATATTTATTCATACTCTTTATATTCTTGTAATCTGATGGAATTGTTGTAAATAACAATGAAATGTTCTTCTGTTTGCGTTCCGTTGTGTGTTGTCCTCAATTTTATCCGTGCTTTCCTTCACGGGGAAGTTCGGGTCGTCTCAGTTTGGTATCAGAGCTTTGGTTTACAGAGCTCGAGAACAAGACACATTAGAACCATACGCAAGAATTCATCAGATATTGGATTAGTAATATCCAATAAGTATAACTCGTTAGAGATGGGATCAGTAGTATCCTAGAGCGAGTATGAAGAGTATATTTTTTAAAATGAAAACAAATTTTGTTTTGAAATTTAAATCGTATTATACGTATTTGAGTATTTATTTTAAATTGATTTGGACAATCCGATATATAAAGATTTTGCATATACGCCTTGCAAACGTGCATTCAAAGTTTTAATATACTGGATAGTTATAGAATCATTCTCTAGTTGCCCGGGGATAACTCTGGTGATGGGGCACCATCAGCAGTATTTATTTTCGAGTTTCGAAAGTGATATCTCTATATATTTCCATTAGACTGGTGTGAGAACAAAAACTAGATAGATTTATTGTTGTGATTTGGCATCAAAAACATGATTTTCTGTATATATGTCAAAATTATGAGTTTGAAACGTTAATTCACTAATTGATTGATGATTGTGTTGTATGATTATTCCTTTAAACCATTATGTGAATGAAAGGTAAATTTAGGCCAAATTGAACCAAATATTGAACTGTATTGAAAATTGTTTGAAAATGCATGCATATACATGTACTTACATTGAATAGGTCATAGCAATGAGGCTAGAGAAGAGGAATAAAATTGTTTTCCCGACAAATAGGTACATGTTTATTGTATTTCTTGGGGTTTGGATGATTTTATGAGCCGATTGGCTAGCCGTTTGGCTTTTTCTTTTTCTTTTGGATTGAAGAAGGCCATGGGAGGCTATATGAAATATCCCGAAGTCCCCGGTGCAGGGGAGGTTATGGCGAATTTTTTCGAAAATTTAGGGTGTTAGCCAAATTTTTGAAAAATTTGGAAAGTTCTTAGAAACTGAAAAGTTGAAGAACTTAAGCCGTAATGGAAATAATAGAAGTTGAGTTGATTAGTTAAACAACTTTCGGCTTCGTCCCTTTACGGGGATGAAAAGTTTTAAGTGGGGGAGATTGTAATAACCCGGAAATCCGAGCCAATTTAAAAATTTTATTTTGGCAATTTTAGTGAATTTTGAATATTTAAAATAAAATATTTTAAATAATATCGACGAGAAATTTATTTTCAATAGAAATAGAACGTATATATTTATATAGATCGTCGTTAGAATATAAATATTTATTTTAAATTATATAAGGAATTGAAAATGGCGCGGTAGTTTGAAATTTCGATTTCAAAGTTCAAATGAATGTATAGGATTCAAAATAAACCGGATTTTAGTGAAACTAAAAATAATCGAATCTAATTGATAATATTTTTCCAACGAATCCGAAAAATTGAAATTTCATAGCGAGGATAAAAAGTTATGCCCAATTGAAAATTCAGAATAGTCGCTATGGAATTCTGGCCCTTAAAAATGGAAATTTTGCAAACGACCTCGGTTTTCGACGAAACCACTTTTGTTGAGTCCACGATGTCAAGTTATTGCTAGATTCCAAAATTCGTAATTTTTCAAATCAATGTGTGAGCGTGGCGAAGGAAAACGCGTTGGACCAGTTTTAGTTGATTTTAATCGACTGGAAAATGGCCATTTTTCAAACGGTCTCAGAATTTGATGAAATTAGTTTTGTTAGAATCGTATCGTCAATACGAAGCTAGAAAATATTTTTCGAGAATTTTTAGAGTTCGTATGTGGCCCCGGTAAATTGAAGCGTGCGTTCAAATTCAATATATAGAGTTATATTTGGATTTTGACGAAAACTGATCGAAACAGTCGAATCAGCCTACGATACATATCCCATTGTGTTCGGAATGGGGGTAATTAGCTACGAACGACAGTCGTTGGGTTCGATTTCGAGGTCGAAATAAAAAGTTGCTTTTTGAAATTAAATAAAAAAAATATAATAATCTCTCTCTCCCCTTATTCCCTCTCAGGCCCCCGATTTCATTTTCAACCAAAAAAAAAAATGGAAGGGGGGATCGCGATCTCGTCCCCCCCTCCCCCGTCGGTTCAACAACGCCGCCGCCCAGGGCGGGGCCACTGAACCCCCCAACTTCTCCTCCCGATCCTCTCCCTCCTTCCTCCATCTCGCACCTCCCCTTCAGCCAAACCACCTCCGACGCTCTAGCAACAAACCCCCCTTGACGTCAAGCACAGCCGTGACCCCCCACCCACCTCCAGCAACCAGCGACGACCACCGCGAGCTCAGGTGGAGCACCTCCGACCCCCTCCTCTGTAAAAACCGAAAATTTGTGAGTTTTTTTCATTGTTTTGTTTATTTTCTTCGATGTATAATAGGGTGTTCAAAGGTAAGGAAGTTAGATCTTTGATTAGAGTAAGTATAGGATTTATATTTATATTTATAAAGTATAAAGATTGCATTTTTATTTTAGAGAAGACTATATTTTTATATAATCAAAGAAGAGATTTTTATATAATCAAAGGCGAAATTTTTATCGCTAGAAAGATATAATTTTTATCGCTAGAAAGATATAATTTTTATCGCTAGAAAAATATAATTTTATCGCTAGAAAGATATAATTTTTATATTGAAAGTGAACAAATAAAAATATGATTTTTATTTTAAAAGAAGGAAAATATTTTTAACAATGAAAAGAGCTATATAAAAATATAATTTTTATATAGTAGAGATTATAAAAATACGACCTTTATATGTGTTATAGCGAATTAACAATATAAAGAAGTGATTTTGTTTAAAATATAAGTTGGGATTTTTATATAAATAAAAATTCTATTTTTATATATAAACAGTGAAGACAAAGGTTTAATTTTTATATATTTGAAGTGGAAATAAAAATATAATTTTTATACATGAAGAGACAATATAAAAACGCGATTTTTATATATGTAATGGATACGGACGACGAAATTGACAAAAAGGCGAGCACGGCGAAGATTTTCTACATATGAAGAATCATGGCGTTTGGTTTAGCTCTTGGTGAGAACTTCTCACTTTAAATCTTGTTTTCTAGTTATAAGTATGTACTAGGATGCAGACGGTGCTTAGTAGCACCCGACACCCGTCGTCCACAGACCATGGACGGCTTGTTTGTTTAGTTGATTGTTTGGTGATTGATTTATTTGTTTGGTTGATTAATTTGATTGAATTTGGTTGGGATGTGAAATGGTATTGATTAAATTGGTATGTGTATGGCGTGGGCCATTATTAGACCGGGGATAAGGCTTTGTCCCGTTTCTAGTATCGTGCCGTTATGCCGCCGAAATTTTCTAAAATAAGTTAGAAAAATAAAAATATAATTTTATTGAATAAATGAACTAAGTAGAAATTCATGTGTTGAAATCAAAGAATTTATCGTTAAAAAAATATAATTTTTAACGTGTATGTGAATAAAATAAAATATTGATTTACAAACCAGACGGTTTGTTTATGTACACCTATTTGAAGGATATTGATTGGGACGATAAATTTACACATCGCCCAACTGCACAAATAATATTCAGTGTTTGTGGATTAAAACCTCACACGGGTGTTGGGATGATATTTGACGTACACTAATCCCAGTTGTTTAGTGGTATGTCGATCGATTGGTCGACAGACTGTGTAAGCGTTAATTATTTATATTTAATGCTTATACAGTTGTGTGGTGCACTTTGGATGATGGTTGATTATTTATTATTGCTATTGTATACATGTGTTGTATGGAATCCATATAATTAACATTATATGGTAATTGATTGGGCCTCATTCCAATCGGGAATATAAAGAAATATTTTAACAAAAAAATTTACATCCTTATCATATATGAAATTAGAAACTAACTGGAAAATAGATAAGATGAGTGGTCTCCTGGATATTGATCTGATGTTGGTTTCGGCCTTCGGGGTTAATATTTAGGGAATTGCTCTCTTGCTAATTTACTTTTGAAGTTTGATTAAAAATTAAACGATAGAAATCATAATTTTATAAAATATATTATATAACAAAAATAGTCATGTGTTTAAAATAGTCATGTGTTGAAAGAAATATAGATTCATGTGTTGAATAGAATAAATATTCATTTGTTGAATAGAATAACGAAGTTATTGAAATATATAAAGCCATGTTGATTAGGGATGCGCCATTTTGACGTGAACGATATTTATATCGATTATATTCGGGTTTTTTTATAAATATAGAAACGGAAGTGATTTCAAAATATAACGTTTCGAAAATATTATCATTTGTATATCGATGATGTGGAATATTCAATTTTGATTCGAAATTGAATATGAAGTTGAAATCGTTTCGAAAACGAATTTAAAACGATTTATAAAATACGTTTTAAAAGGAAATCGACGAAATATATATAATATATATTATATATATAATGGCCTGAATAGAACGCGCCGCGGTAGTTCGTGAATTTCGACCATTGACTTCGAATGGACGTTACGGGAGATCCGACCGTCGGATTCTCCTGAAGCCGGAACCGTTGGGTTCGTATCGAAAAGAACTTTCCAATGAATATTAGAAATTTAAAATCTAACGGTTGGATTTGGAATTATGTCCAAATCAAATTTGGAAAAGGTCGCTACAAGTGCAGTTCGATGGCCGTTGATGGAAATCGACTGTACGGGACTCGATAAAATTATTAAAAATATTAATAATTTGTGTAAAATCATAAGAAATGATTTGGGAAAAACTAGGATGAAAAATTCCACATTTGTAAAGATAAAAATAGATTTTTATCGAAATGAACTAGTTTTGAACTAGATTTAAAATCCTATTATTTTTAAATAAATAAATTGAATTTGAAATGGTTTTGAAAGTAACCAGAATTTCCAAATCGTGAATTGGGATGGATTTGAATCGAAATTATCTTCGGAATATTTCGATATTGGATTTCGTGATTATACAGATATGGTTGTGGAAATTTGAAAGATATATCTATATCGTTATTTCCAATACGATATCTGTTGGTCGTAGAATTTGATATTGAATATAAGCCGATATATTTTCTATTCAGAGCCTTGTATTTAATACCAAATGTGATTTGGGTTTGTCGTGAATGGTGTCTTCATCAACACTGTTCTTAAACCCAGTTGAGGAAAAAGATTAAATCTTTCTATTTAGATTTAATGAAGTGTACCAATTAAACAATATTAATTGGAGTTGAATTTAAATTGGTTTTTGGGTTTATCGTGAGCGGTGTTTTGAATAAAACCTATTCTTTAACCCGATTAACAATGGGAAGTGATTTTTGGTTTATCGTGGTGTTTTAGATGACATTGGTTCTTTAACCCAGTTAAAGATAGGATATTGATTTTTGTGAAGATTAAAACTAAGTGGAGTTTTAATGAATCCTTAATTAGATTAAAATGATCGAACATGGAGTATCACCAGTTTTGCTCCAGAGCGATAGTTAAATCTTTAATTAGATTTGAACGTGAAATGGTAATTAATTTTACCGATAACACCGTGGTGTTAGATATGGAGTATTACCAGTTTTGCTCCATGGGATAAATAGGTTGGGATTGGGAAATAAAATAAATAATCACTTCGGTGTATTTCCCTAGTCCCGACTAGTTTGGAAATCCTTAACATGGTTTGATATGATATCCAAAGGAAGATTAAAGAATAAATTTAGAAGAATTTATCTTTGATAAAATTAATGGGAACCTTTCCCTAAGAATGTGAAATTTAGAAACTAACTGTTGGTTAGCTAAGAAGGATGGTTTCCTGGGTATTGGTCTGATGTTGGTTTCGGCCTTCGGGGTTAATATTTGCGGAATTGTTCTCTTGCTAATTTACAGTTAGTGACTGATGAATTGGAATGAGGCGTACGTTGTGTTTGTGTAACACGTGTTATTATATACGCGGGTTATTCGGAAAGGCCGGGTTCATACCCATTCTGAATAACCGATTTGACGATAAGTCGAAGATGAAGACGATGGTTGAAGACCGGAAGTCTTCACATCGTTTTGATGATTACTGATGATCTTGATTGGGCTGTACACCCAAGAGGAGAGAAACAGTTTGTGATCATCCAGACGTACTTGGAGATTGATGGATATGCGAGGAAAGTGCCTCCGCTTTCGTTCAGACCCAGAACGAACATGTAAATGGATTGCGTGTCTGACATTGGATTTTATCCTGTGTTGATTGATCTCTATTAAATATACATCTGTTTGGCGGCGGAGAATTTATTCTCTTGCTTAACGCCCTTATCTGAGACGTACGAGCTCAGAGGTTGTATATCGATGGACATCAGTCGCATGGAGTGAATTGCCTATGTGGCACACCTAAATGGCAGATGATCAAGGCTTCTGTTGCAAAGCAAAGTCTAGTGGTTGATGATCAAAGCACGACCTACGTGGCATAGCTTTGTGTATAGCGTGGATTCGCGAGCCTCACACCTCGGTATGAGTCAAAAACAGGATAGTGACTGCAGGGAGAACACGACGTTTCTTTCTAGCTAGAGGTAGTGTCAGTGCTTAAACTGGCTGACATTTATATTATTTTTACCTATGTGGTTGTTGGAATGCGAGGCGCCTCGGATATAGGTCTGTTAGGACTGGGAAACGTGTGTTCAGGAATAATTAATCCTCAAACGTAAGGGAGGACCGGCCCTGAAGATCCAAGGGTTACCCAGAGAGAGTAGTCCCGAGACATTTGCTAGAGTGTCTCGAAGCGGAGAGGAGCTTGCCCCTTGCCTCGACTCATGACGGAAATCCAATTTCCAATACGTGACTTTGCGGTTTTGATTGTAGAGCCTAGTATGGCGACATAGTAGTATGGGGCACTTATTCCGTCTATGATTGATACTTATGATTGAAATTGTTTTGAAACTATACACTTATAGTAATATCAAAATAATCTGTTTTTAAACGTATCAAGCATTCTTTGGCTATTATAAGGGAAAACCCTATCCTCCGGCTTGCGTTGCATTGTGTGATGGGACCTGGCACTTATAATAGCTTCATTTTTCGAAAAAGCACTGTGTTGTTTATTCTAAGCACTGGTATTCTCGGGAGGAAACCTGTTCCGTGTTATACGGCGTGGTCCCTTGATTTACCTTATTTTTAAAGTAAAGTTTTAAATAACTGCTTTAGTTCTCACACCAGTCACATGACTGACCTGGAGTTTATTATTTTAACCTAAACTCTGGGTGCCCCTATTTTCGACACGGGCAGCTAGTAGTTTTGGTTTTACAGATTTATATTCACAGGATCCTGATTTACAGCTGGAACGATGCTCGGAAAGCTCTGTATCCGTGTATTACTTTCAGTTGTGTTTTATATTGTTTTTCCGCTGCTATGTAATTTATTGTAATCTCTGATATTTTTCTGTTGCATAATATTTATTCATACTCTTTATATTCTTGTTATCTGATGGAATTGTTGTAAATAACAATGAAATGTTCTTCTGTTTGTGTTCCGATGTGTGTTGTCCTCAATTCTATCTGTGCTTTCCTTCACGGGGAAGTTTGGGTCGTCTCAGTTTAGTATCAGAGCTTTGGTTTACAGAGCTTGAGAACAAGACACATTAGAACCATACGAAATAATTAATCAGAGATTGGATTAGTAATATCCAATAAGTATAACTCGTTAGAGATGGGATCAGTAGTATCCTAGAGCGAGTGTGAAGAGTATATTTTTTAAAATGAAAACAAATTTTGTTTTGAAATTTAAATCGTATTATACGTATTTGAATATTTATTTTAAATTGATTTGGACAATCCGATATATAAAGATTTTGCATAAACGCCTTGCAAACGTGTATTCGAAGTTTTAATATACTGGATAGTTATAGAATCATTCTCTAGTTGCCTAGGGATAATTCTGTTGATGGGGCACCATCGGCAGTATTTATTTTCGAGTTTCGAAAGTGAGATCTCTATATATTTCCATTAGATTGGTGTGAGAACAAAAAATAGATAGATTTATTCTTGTGATTTGGCATCAAAAACATGATTTTCTGTATATATATCAAAATTATGAGTTTGAAACGTAAATTCACTAATTGATTGATGATTGTGTTGTATGATTATTCCTTTAAACCATTATGTGAATGAAAGGTAAATTTAGGCCAAATTGAACCAAATATTGAACTGTATTGAAAATTGTTTGAAAATGCATGCGTATACATGTACTTACATTGAACAGGTCATAGCAATGAGGCTAGAGAAGAGGAATAAAATTGTTTGCCCAACAAATAGGTACATGTTTATTGTATTTCTTGGGGTTTGGATGATTTTATGAGCCGATTGGCTAGCCGCTTGGCTTTTCCTTTTTCTTTTGGATTGAAGAAGGCCATGGGAGGCTATATGAAATATCCCGAAGTCCCCAGTGCAGGGGAGGTTTTGGCGAATTTTTTCAAAAATTTAGGGTGTTAGCCAAATTTTTAAAAATTTGGAAAGTTCTTAGAAACTGAAAAGATGAAGAACTTAAGCCGTAATGGAAATAATAGAAGTTGAGTTGATTAGTTAAACAACTTTCGGCTTCGTTCCTTTTCGGGGACGAAAAGTTTTAAGTGGGGGAGATTGTAATAACCCGAAAATCCGAGCCAATTTAAAAATTTTATTTTGGCAATTTTAGTGAATTTTGAATATTTAAAATGAAATATTTTAAACAATATCGACGAGAAATTTATTTTGAATAGAAATAGAACGTATATATTTATAGACCAAATTCCCTCATTCTTACTCTTACTATCCTCGTATAGCTTGTTGACAAGTTTCTCGAAAGCTACCTCCCTCGCACAGCAACCCTACAAAGCTTGAAATAAGATTAGTCGCAGATGGAACTACTGCGGCTATTGATGGAGGTTGGGCAATTCTTTTCCCTCCTACATGTGTCGTATGCCTACAAACTATGGTGAAAAAGAAAGAAAGAAGAGACTCAAGGAGAGAATCAAAAGATAGTGCATATGGCTTTGGGGAATATGCCTTTCGTAAATCAAAACTTTTCTTGGAAAAATGCTTCTTTGTAAACGTTTTGAAAATAATTTCAGAAGGTTTTTTAAAGCTTTTGCCCAGTCTGGTAACCTTCTGCTCTGATACCAAATGTAACACCCAACGTCCGTTAAAGTCACTCACAAAGGGAATGCCTTAACTTCTATGGAGTATTATGGGTACTGGAACAGAAATATTACAAGACAAACATATATGAAACAGCTGAAAAGCAACCTCAAATTATTTATTAAATAGCAGCGGAAAATGCAAGTGTTAACATAATTGTTTACAACATAAACCCATCAACTTCCAATACCCAATTTCGTAGCCAAAATATTTGTCTTGTTCAAAAACAAAGAAGCATAAATAACTTAAATAACAATAGTAGCATAATTCCCCAATTGAAAGCAACAAGGCAGCCATAGCCAAAGGAGAGAGATCCAAGCCATACACGAAAGAGTCTAGAAGCTTGGTAAGATCCGAACTAAGCTGTATTCCCACCCTGCGAACCGGGGGGGGGGGGGAATGGAAGAAAAAGAGGCGAAACAGAACGGGTCAGTCATGAAGACTGAGTAAGTCCTAGTGACTTTCAGCATAAAAACAGGTAAAGATAACATGGCATGAATAAACTGAAAATAAACATAAGCATGATGATAAGATAAGCTACAGGCACGATGAATCAAGTTTAACATCCCATAATTCCTATCAAGAGTAGCATCACAAGGTTCCTACCAGGTATCCCATCGCAAGGTTTCTATCAAGTATAACATCGCAAGATTTCTAAGTTTCATCATTAAAATATTTCAGTGATATCCATTTGCTCTGCACCACCTGACTAGCATCTCACAAGTGTCTTACATGGAATGTTTCGTATTCCTACTAGTGTTCCAACTAGTGTCCCATGTAACAAGGATCCTTACCCCCTACTAGTGTCCCAACTAGTAGCCCGTGTTATTAATAAGGTGATCCAACCCGTGTCATGTGTTGACTATAAAATGATCCCTTGCCCAATTTCATGAAATGACCCCATTACTTGGTCACACGAAACGATCCATTAATCGATCGGCTCCCTACAAGTCCTAGCTCGTTCATGTGTCTGTGTCATACGGCCATATCACGAATGTAGTTACCTGTGCTAAGTCCACGATAGGGTGCATCAAGCCCAAGGGTGCCAACCCCCGACATGAATCAAGCACGCAAAGTGTAAACCTACTGATGCCCAATGCCTGCTTTTTCAACTCCGGACTACGTGCACGACCATAGTCCGCCTGAACCTACACTGGCGCAACAACTTAGCCGTCGTTCTGGTCTCTTACAATCAGCCCAGTAATCGTACCCCACCCTGCCTAGTTCCAGGGTATCTTGATACATCTATGTGGGTTACTACTGAAATGGACCGCGTAACTAGGGTTTCCGTCCAACAGGTTAAGTGTTGTCATTTAAATTCGTGACTTAACCCTTATCAGTCCAGCATGTCAAGTTGGTTAAGTGTTGTCATTCAAGTTCTTGACTTAACCCGCCTATGTGTCATGTCAAATTGGCTAAGTGTTGTCGTTCAAGTTCATGACTTAGCCCTACGAATCATGTGTCAAGTTGGTTAAGTATATTCAAGCGGTTCATGAATTAACCCTACCAAATCATCATGTCACATTGGTTAAGTATATTCAAGCGGTTCATGACTTAACCTTACCAAATCATCATGTCAAATTGGTTAAGTATATTCAAGCGGTTCATGACTTAACCCTACCAAATCATCGTGTCACATTAGTTAAGTATATTCAAGCGGTTCATGACTTAACCCTACCAAATCATCGTGTCAAATTGGTTAAGTATTATCTATATGTTCAAGTTGACTTAACCCTGCCATGCGTCATGTTATATTGGTTAAGTGTCCTCCCTTGTGTTAACTTAACCCACCAGTGTATCATGTCATATCGGTTAAGTGTCATCAATCAATTCAAGTTAACTTAACCCACCCACTTGTCATGTTATGTTGGTTAGGTGTTATTAATCTACTCAACCGCACCCACTTGTCTAATTAACATGTTAAAATGGTTAAGTGTTCTCAAGCGATCAAGTTCAGGTTTACTTAACCCACCCTCTTGTCTAATTAATGTGTTATATTGGTTAAGTGTTATTAGTCCAGTCGCGTTAACTTAACCTTACCCTACTTAACAGGTTTCATTAGCATTTATTATTTACTAATGCATCAACCTCTCACATTGGACTTATTTGCGGTCACTGGATATGCCGGGCGGTTCCGGGCAGAATTACACCGTAAACCCATTTCAACCTCGGGTTCAAGCATTCAATGCACTAACCTCTCACATTTGACATATTGTTCCGGTCACTGGATATGCCGGGCGGTTCCGGGCAGAATTACACCACAACTCAGTCTAACCTCGTGTTAGGCATCACCACAATCTAGTCTTTGCCTACGACCTCTCACATTAGACTATTATTGTTGGGGTCACTGGATATGTCGGGCGGTTCCGGGCAGAATTACACCACAACTCAAGTCTAACCCCGTGTCAAAGGCATCCGTTAGATTGTTAATTACATATGTGTCATATAAGTCAAAATTCCCAACTTTACATATTAATAAACATATACCCAAGTTCTAAATTACATGCCCATTAATATATGTACCCAATTCTAGTCAGTTTACATATGTCCAATTCTTGCCTATTTACATGTATGCCAAGTTTATGCCATTTTTCCAATATCAAGTTCTAGCCAAAATTACATGTATCAAGTTTTATACCCAAATAAGCCCAAATCATGATTCATGATGTAGTTATCCCAAACTATAATCTTTTTATTACAATACATGCCAGTTGCCCAAGTTCACAATACATGTTTATGCCAATTATCAAGTTTGCAATTGCTTGCATGTTAAAATTCCCAATTCTACATATGCCTAACTAACATAAGCCCAATCTTTTGATTTAATTTACATAGTCCCAAACTCGTGATTTAGTTTACATGTCAATTCATGTATGCCCACTTCATGCCAAATTACTTATGCTAATGCCCAAACTTGCAATTTCAATTATATTAAAAATACCCAAATTTCCAATTTCATGTTATGCCATCAATTCCACCAAACACATATATCCAAATAGGTAATATCCCAATACTTCCCCGTATTCAATCGTACGTAAATCGCGGTTTATGCCTAAGTCCGAAATTGACCAAGGTTCATCAAAAGAAAATAAATAGGGGAAGATAGAAGTTTGCATAAAAATAAGATCAGAGAGAAAAACATCATCACAAGCATGAAGATTACAACTTGATAATAATATCAACATAAATCAATAAAACTGATTTACAACAGGCTGAATAAATCATGAACTTGACGTGAGAAAAGATAGACAAGACTCAAAACTCAAGAAGCAACAAAAATAGGTCTGAATCGATAAACATATTTAAATCCAATTCCACTTTATCCCATGACCATATTATAATTAAATATTTAAATCTAAAAGCAACTAGAACTTATAGTGCGCGGATCGAGAATTTAGAAAGCAGAATCGAAGCTCTTGCCGAACAACCCCAATATGCAATTCCTAGCCGTAATCTTCAAGAAATAGTCTTCGTGTTTTATTTTATTTTATTTATTTCAATTATTTCAGAGGCAGCATAAGGAGAGAATAAAATGGTGTAAAGAGAATGGGGTTAGGGGCTATTTATATAGGATTAGACGAACAAATCTAGACTGAAAACGAGACCAAAAACATCAGAATGAACCCAGGCTCAAAACTGGGTTTCGGCACCAGGTCGACCCCCACATCGACCATAGGGTCGACCCGGCCCCTGGGAGGTCGACCATAGTGTCGACCCCCAGGTTGACCTGGTCCTGGGCGGGAAAATTCCCACCCAGTTTGCGCTGGGGTTTGAGTTCGAATTTCGAATTTGAATTCGAGCTGTTTTTCGGTTCTGAAAATCCTTGAAACTTCGGAGGGTCATATCTCCCTCATACGGAATCTGTTTTTCAAAAACTCGGACTCGTTTCCAAGTAGAATTTCGAGACGAACACAATGGCACAACCCATTTTACCAAATTCTTATTTTAAAATTTAATTCTGCCTTGATTTATGGTTTTAACATGTTATTAAATTACGAGTTATTACAGTAATTGTTTGATTTTGGGTGGGGAAGATTCATTTGCATGCTCAAGTTAATTTGGAGGTAGTGGTTGTTGTTGAGCCTTTGGTGTTGCACCCCCACTCTGGTGCACTTATTCAAAAGCGATGGTGCCACATATAAGTCATAATGCTAATAGAAGAGTATCACAACTTAATAGAAGCTTATAGTACATGATTTTAAATTGAGGAGCAATTATACAATCATCCCGTCATAGAATATGGTTATAAAGATTCAAGAGTTTAAACATTAAATAATTGTACATAGCAGTACATAAAAAAAAAGTTAATCTACATAATAAAAGTTTTCACTTTAAAGCATCCAACTAAGCATCTAAACCTGAAATGTTTTAAGTGTAGCATCGTGAGCAATACCGTAACACCCTGAATTTTCTACGACTATTAAAAGAACTAATTTAATAATATTTAATTGTTAATGTGAGAATTAAGGGAAACGGGTTATGCCATTGCGTTCGTCTCGAAATTCTACTTATAATAGAGCCCAAGTATTCGTAAATCGGACTTCGTATGAGGAAGTTATGGCCCTCGGAAGTTTCAGTAATTTAAATAAATTAATAACAGTTTAGAATTAAAAATTCAAAATTTAAAATTCAAACGGGAAGCGGGCTGGGCGGGATTTCTCCCGCCCAAGGCCAGGTCGACCAGGGGGTCGACCTACCCTCCGGGGCAGATCTGAAATGTGACGATCCTGACTTGTTGTTGAGTCTTTCCTGACCTGCTGCTGAGTCATTAGGGCATAAGTGGCAATTCTGGATAACTCTATCTAGCATGGACGGTTGTGATTGCTCCTATGATAATCTAACGGCTTATGTTGAACTAAACTTCTATATAAGCACGCATAGACTCAAGCCCTAAACCTAAACTAAATTAGTCTCTTGGCCTCCATGTTGCTGCTAGGATAGTTCTTCTTCCTAAAGCTTAGGGATTTGCAAGTCAGAATTCTAATACAAACGACGAAGGAATTATTCACTTCTCTAACCTGTCTTTGTGAGTACAATTTCTTTCACAAAATAATTAATAAATTAATTATAATGAGTTATAATTGGGATTATGAAAACATGTCTGTTGAATCATGTGATGTTGGTGAACATATGATAGTTTTGTTAACTTATGTTGGTAGATCTATTTCATATGTCCAAAATCACATATGTTTAACTTGATTCATTTTATGACATCAGTTTATATGCAAGTTTGGGATGTAAATCATATGCTAGTTCGTATGTGAATCTTATGCAAGTTTGGGATGTTAAATCATATGCTAGTTCGTATGTGAATCTTATGCAAGTTTGGGATGTAAATCATATGCTAGTTCGTATGTGAATCTTATGCAAGTTTGGGATGTTAAATCATATGCTAATTTGTATGTGAATCTTATGCAAGTCTATTTTTACATATGCTAGTTTGTATGTGAATCTTATGCAAGTCTGTATGCGAATTATACACAAGTTTACATGTGAATAAAGTATATACATAAGCTAGTTTATATGCAAAAAACATGTGATATTAGTTTACATGTTTAAATTCATATGCAAGTTTGTAGGAATCCATATGCAAGTTTAGGTGAAAACTATATTCTCATTTTTAGGTGAAAACTATATTCACATATGCAAGTTTAGGTGAAACCCATATTCATATATGCAAGTTCACAATTTCATGTTTAGATCTATATTTAGATCCATGGTAGTTTATGCAAATTTATGTTCTATATGTTCATTGCCTATGCAAGTTATTGGCTATGCAAACTTAAGTTATAATTCTTATTCGCAAGTTAGATCTATTTTATGTGTTATGCAAGTTGTGATGTTGCTTTTGTTTTTATGAGTTAGACTATTTGCGAGTCTAACATATTTCAAGTTAAACGTACGAACGACGTGGGGATAATGGGAAAATATTAATAATACATATTGTGAATTGGCATAAAATGGCTTTAAAGGCATATAATTAAATTGAGACATTAAGTGGTATAATTTATATACCTAAAAAGTATGGACATAATTTAGGTGACAATTGTGGACATAGTTAATTTGGAAATTATTGACAATTTGAATAGGGATAATTAATTCATATTGGGGTGAAATAATTATGTGCAATAATAAACACCTAAGACACGAGGTTAGACTCGTTTGTGGTGTAAGACTGTCCGGACCCGCCCGGCAAATCCAGCAACCACAAATGGTAGTCTAATGTGAGAGGTTGAAGGCATAAATTAAATGCGTAACAATTGTAAAGACACGAGGTTAGACTCGTTTGCGGTATAGGACTGCCAGGACCCGCCCGATAAATCCAGCAACCGCAAATGGTAGTCTAATGCGAGAGGTCTTACAAGGTTACGGTTATAATGAATTAAGTAACACTTAACCAAGAAAACATGTGGTGGGACATGGGGGTTAAGTGGGTGACATGGGTGACATGCGAAATATGACTAGAAGCACTTAACCAAATTGAAACATGTAAGAAGACATGAATAAGAAGGGGTTAAGTGGGAAATTCTAGTGGGGACTAAGCATAGGTGAAAAGCTTGTGTCGAGCATGGAGGACCCTTTTCAAACCAGTAACCCATTAAGTATCTTTGTGAGCTCGAGTTAGATTTAGGATGGGACACGCTTACTGGGCTTGATTGTAAGAGGTCAAAACGGGTCAACAGTGGCAACGCAAGTCCAACGGGGTGATGTGCATGCGTGGACCCGGGCTGGTAGGTAAGACGTTGTTGCATCGTGTAGATATAAGTCGTGCATCTTTAGTGGTATCGGGTTGCCACTTTGGGAAGTGATACACCCCACTGTGGGACCAACACGGGTATCTACGAGTTAGGGAGCCGATCGCATGGGGGTAGCAGGTACAACTAGTGGAGATAGGGGCAGGCGGCACCAATGAAGACAGCTAGGGGTACACGAAACTACCATTATGGTTATTATGTTCAGTAGGCGGGATCAACTTTTAAGGTGACTAGTAATGGTGCAGTATAGTAATTATCCTATAGTGATTAGGAGCGAGATTAACGCCAGAATATTCCTCTTGTTGGTTTTGTCTTGCCCACTTGTTTCACAGTCATTCCTTGTTTTACTAGTTTATGCCTTATCCTATTTACTTTAATAATTATATTGTTAAAGTTATTGGACTCACCAGACTTTATATTTGACATTAATGGACGTGGGGTGTTACACGTGGTATCAGAGCTGAAGCTTAATAGAACAGATAAGAGATTTTGAAAAACCGTTTTCAAAAGCGTTTTTATAAAGAAATACTTTCAAAAATATGTTTTAAGGAGAGTAGTTTCAAGAGAAAAGTTTGTTTTAAATACATAACCCCCAAGAGCCATATATCTTTCTTTCGATTCTCCATTTTGAATCTCTTCCTTTTTTTATTTTCAGCATGTCTGGGTTACCCGAGATACCCGAGGGGATACCGATACCAACCTGGTTCAGAAGGTATCCGAAGGCTAGGGCCACCGCCGCAGGCCCAACAGACATTCCCCCTCCCCCAGCTGCAACCGATCCTCCTCCTCCCCCTCCCCGTGTTGATACTTTTTCGAAGATATGCAAAGACTTTCGAGCAATGGGAAGAAAACCTTTTCGCGGGTCAGAGACGTTTGTTGAAGCTCGAAGTTGGCTTAAGGAGGTGGAAGATTTGTTTGGTATCTCCAAGATAGAAGATGGAAGGAAGGTCCAATTAGCTGCTTGGTTAATGAAGGTCGAAGCCTCGTTTTGGTGGGAGGTCACGAGTGGAGAGCGTCCAGTGGAGACATGGATGGATTTCAAACATAGGTTCGAGATGAAATTTCTCTCACGAGAAGAAGAGAATTTATACATGGAGAGGTTTTTGGCGTTGAAGCAGGGGAATTTATCAGTAAAGGAGTACGTCAACAAGTTCAATCAGTTGGCGAGATTTGGCTTATACTTGGTGAACAAACCTGAAAAGAAGGCCCTGCGATTCGTTAAAGGTTTGAATGAGCTGCTACATGGGTTGGCTATGACCCACATTCCTATGGGGGCTACCTTTGAGAAACTGGTTGACATGGCGATTATGCATGAAGAGGAGAAAGGCGCTAATGCTAATAAGGCACCGGAAAAGAAAAGGGATCAAAAGAAGTCACATCCACAACCCAAGAAAGGTGGTAAGGATAACAATAGAAAAGGAAAGAAAAGGTGCTTTAATTGTGGAACACCAGGCCATCTGAGCAAGGACTGTAGGAAGAAGAAGAAGACTGGCTGCTTCAACTGTGGTGAGGCAGGACATCTGATTAAAGACTGCTCGAGAAGGCAAGGGCAGAGGATAGGGTCTACTTCTGGAGGGCAGGTTCAGGCTCTCATGGCACCAAGGCAGGCAAGAGGGCAGGTTCATGCTCTCATGGCACCAGGACAGGAGAGAGGTAGAAACATTTCTATTGAAAGTTTGGTTTTTCTATTTGATCATCCTGTTCATACTTTGTTTGATTCTGGCGCTTCACACTCGTTTGTATCTGCTTCGTCAGTTGAAACACTGCACCTAAATACTAGTCTAGTTACGGATCCCATAGTAGCCTCAAATCCTATTGGTGGTTCGGCTCATCTTTCAATGATTTGTAAGGATTTGAGAGTGTCTATCTTGAGCGTTGAGTTTGAATGGAACGCCTTCGTTCTTAGCTTCACGTGCTATGGGTTGATTCTAGGCATGGATTGGTTATCCAGTATTGGTGTCATCCTCGATTGTGAAAAGAGAGTGGTTAGACTTATGACTCGCCTCGGTAACACTCTCGAAATCTCTTGTAATCCCATACATTCTGTTATGCTTAGCTACCTAGAATCTCTTGTTGCGTCTGTAGAAAACTTGCAATCAGTTAGGGTAATTTGTGAATACTCAGATGTATTTGAAGAGGTGAAGGGCTTACCTCCAAAGCGGGAGATAGACTTCCGCATATACCTTGTTGATAATGCAAAACCCGTAGCTCTACCCGTTAGACACATGGCTCCAAGGGAGAGAAAAGAGCTCAGCAAGCAAGTCAAAGTGTTGCTCGAAAAAGGGTTTATAAGGCGGAGTATTTCTGAGTGGGGCGCTCCAGTAGTATTCGCAACCAAAGCGGATGGTTCACTTCTCCTATGCGTTGATTATAGGGAGCTAAACAAGCTGACCAAGAGAAATAGGCACCCACTTCCAAGAATAGATGACTTGTTTGATCAGCTTGTAGGTGCGTCGGTTTTCTCCCAACTAGATCTGGCCATCGGGTTTCATCAGCTAAGAGTGGCTAAAGACAACATTGATAAGACCACATTCAGAACCCCGGATGGTTTCTTCGAATGGCTTGTCATGCCTTTCGGCTTGACAAATGCACCCGCTTACTTCGTTGACTTGATGAGCAGGGTGTTCAGAGAGTTCCTTAATAAGTTTGTGGTGGTCTTCGTATACGACATTTTGATTTTCTCGAAGAATGAAGAAGAGCATGCTTTGCATTTAAGGGAAGTCATGGATACTCTTCGTGCACGTCAGCTGAAAGCCAAATTCTCCAAATGCCATTTTTGGAGAGAAGAAGTGAGGTTTCTTGGACATGTGGTGTACAAAGAGGGGTTAGCTGTGGACCCCGCAAAAGTAGTTGCGGTGCAAGATTGGAAGGTTCCACGGAATGCAACCGAAGTCCGAAGCTTTCTCGGGCTAGCGGGCTTTTACCGAAAATTCATTAAAGACTTTGCAAAAATCTCAGCCCCACTCACAAGATTGACAAAGAAGAACCTAACTTTCGCTTTGGATTTGGATTGCGATATTGCTTTCCAACGTTTGAAAAGGGCTCTAATAACAACCCTAGTTCTGACATTGCCTGATGGGAGCAAAATATTTACCGTATACACATACGCATGCGGTACAGGGTTGGGCACTGTCTTGATGCAAGAAGGCAAGGTAGTTTGTTATGGGGGAAGGCAATTGAAGGTACATGAGAAGAACTACCCAACTCATGATTTGGAGCTAGCTGCCATTGTTTTCGCTCTAAAATCATGGCGTCATTACCTACTAGGAGAAAGGTTTGAATTGTGTACTGACCATAAATCATTAAAGTACCTTTTCTCATAGAAAGGCCTTAACTTAAGACAACAAAGGTGGATGGAATTTCTGGCCTCACATGATTTTGAGATTTCCTATACACCTGGAAAGGGTAATGTGGTAGCAGACGCCTTGAGTAGAAAGAAGCTGACCTTGAGTCCTCTCTTAGTAGAAAGGCAAAGCTTGGAGTACATAGCAAACTTTAACTTCAGACCCTCCTCTGAAATTGTACCCGGTCTGTTAGCATCGCTAGAGGTGCGGCCTACTCTCTTGGACTCATTAGGAACCGCTCAACGAGAAAATCCTCAGCTAGTTGACATGATGGATAAGCTAGTTAGGGGTGAGACTTCTAGTCACCTCAATAGATAGTCCATCGATGATAAGGGTTGGTTGAGACGGGATGAAAGGCTATGCGTCCCACAAATAAGGGATTTAGTTAAGACGATTCTTAAAGAAGCACACCATTCCAAGCTGACTATACACCCGGGCGGAGACATGATGCATAAAGATATAAAAAGGGTTTTCTTTTGGAATGACATGAAGAGGGATGTAGCTGAGTTCGTCGCTAAGTGTCTGTTATGCCAGTAAGTCAAAGCGGAGCAGAAGAAGCCTGATGGTCTGCTCCATCCTCTGGAGGTTCCACAGTGGAAGTGGGATAGCATTTCGATGGACTTTGTTGATGGTTTACTTAGGTCAAGAAGGGGCAATACCAGTATTTGGGTAATAGTGGACATGCTCACTAAAAGCGCCCACTTTATACTGGTTAAGAGTAGAAGGACTGCCTCGTTTCTAGCATCCATTTAACTTAAAGAGAACGTTCGACTCCATGGGATACCCTCCAGCATAGTGAGTGATCGAGATCCTATATTTACGAGCGAGTTTTGGAAGAGTTTGCAAGAGGCTGTAGGCACACAATTATGCTTAAGCACGGCCTGTCACCCCTAAACCGATGGCCATACAAAAAGGGTGAACAGAGTATTGGAAGACCTCTTGAGATTGTGCATTCTTGACTTTGGAGGGACATGGGAGGATCATCTTCCTTTGGTGGAATTCCCTTACAACAATAGCTACCAAGCCACCATAGGCATGGCACCCTTCGAAGCTTTATATGGAAGACCATGATGGTCGCCAACTTGTTGGTGTACAAGCTCGTACTTGGGCCAGACATGATTAGAGAAACCTCATAAAAGGTGGACTTAATAAGAAGACGGATGAAGGTTGCACAAGATAGACAGAAGTACTACGCAGACAAAAGAAGGACCGACCTTGAGTTTGAGGTTGGAGATAGGGTGTTCCTTAAAGTATCTCCTTTGAGGAATGTCATTCGCTTTGGGTCTGTAGGAAAGCTAGCACCAATATTTGTAGGACCATTTCCTATCACTGAAAGTATTAGAACGATGGCTTACAGAGTAGAGCTACCTGAAAGACTGGCTGGAGTCCATAATGTTTTTCATGTTTCTCAACTACGAAAGTGCTTACATGAGTCTGCGGAAATGGTAGAGCCAAGTATACTAGAGGAAGTAGAAGTGGAATGAGAAGCGACCGTGAGAAGAGTTCCAACTCGTATCTTGGGTACGGAAGTCAAAAAGCTACGCAACCGTGAAGTCAAGCTTGTTAAAGTTCAATGGAGTGACGCTGAGGAAGATGCGACTTGGGAAACTGAGAGGAAAATACGTACAGCTTACCCTTTTCTTTTTGAGGGTACCTCCTTCATCTCTTTTTCCATAAGTTTATTCATGCTTATATCTATCTTTTAAGTATATTTCCTCGGTCCAGTTCTTTATCCTTAGGTAGAAACCAATGGATGTAAACATGTATTTGAAACATGTTATGATTGATGGTTGCGAGTGGTTGCAAGTGGTTGCTAGTAGTTGCTCGTGGATGCATGTACACACACATTAGGAACTAGATTGGCTCAATCACCTTCATATTGCATATAAATATGTGTGCATATTTAAATTAATGGATGTATAATGGTTGAGTTATCATATGGATGCTGCATTTTGATGAATGGTTGTGCACACATGTAGAAGTAACATGTATCATTAGGATTCTTTCGCATACATAATGGACGCATGGCACTATCATGATTTGCATTAAGGAGGTCAACTGAATCAGTGGACCGCCTGATTTTGCATTGGATAAGGAACATATACACACACTTTTTGCATATGTTCATACGGCATTAGAAATCTTGTAAGGACAATGGATGCCTGTGTTTGATGGTTGAGTAGATGGATGATTGGATGTTAGGATATACATTCTCCTTAACTTGGAGATATCGGGGGCGAAATCCTTTAAGGAGGGGCGAATGTAACACCTTGAATTTTATGTGACTATTAAAAGAACGAATTTAAGAATACTTAAATTGTTAATGTGAGAATTAAGGGAAACGAGTTATTCCATTGCGTTCGTCTCGAAATTCTGCTTGGAATACAGTCCAAGTTTTCGTAAATTGGACTTCGTATGAGGAAGTTATGGCCCACGGAAGTTTCAGTAATTTAAATAAACTAATAACAGTTCAGAATTAAAAATTAAAAATTCAAACGGGAAGCGGGCTGGGCGGGATTTCTCCCGCCCAAGACCAGGTCAACCAGGGGGTCGACCATGGGGTCGACCTCCCCTATATAGGTCGACCAGGGGGTCGACCTGGGGGTTGACCTACCCCCCGAGGCAGATCTGAAATGTGACGATCCTGACTTGTTGTTGAGCCTTTCCTGACCTGTTGCTGAGTCACTAGGGCATAAGTGGCAATTCTGAAAAACTCTATCTAGTCTGGATGGTTGTGATTGCTCCTATGATAATCTAACGGCTTATGTTCAATTAAACTTCTATATAAGCACGCATAGACGCAAGCCCTAAACCTAAACTAAATTAGTCTCTTGGCCTCCATGCTGCTGCTAGGATAGTTCTTCTTCCTAAAGCTTAGGGATTTGCAAGTCAGAATTCTAATACAAACGACAAACGAATTATTCTCTTCTCTGACCTATCTTTGTGAGTACAATTTCTTCACAAAATAATTAATAAATTATGATGAGTTATAATTGGGATTATGAGAACATGTCTGTTGAATCATGTGATGTTGCTTAACTTTGTTATCATCTGTTGGTGAACATATGACAGCTTTGTTAACTTATGTTGGTAGATCTATTTCATATGTCCAAAATCACATATGTTTAACTTGATTCATTTTATGACATTAGTTCATATGCAAGTTTGGGATGTAAATCATATGCTAGTTCGTATGTGAATCTTATGCAAGTTTGGGATGTTAAATCATATGCTAGTTCGTATGTGAATCTTATGCATGTTTGGGATGTAAATCATATGCTAGTTTGTATGTGAATCTTATGCAAGTTTGGGATGTTAAATCGTATGCTAATTTGTATGTGAATCTTATGCAAGTCTATTTCTACATATGCTAGTTTGTATGTGAACCTTATGCAAGTCTGTATGCGAATTATACACAAGTTTATATGTGAATCAAGTATATACATATGCTAGTTTATATGCAAAAAACATGTGATATTAGTTTACATGTTTAAATTCATATGCAAGTTTGTAGGAATTCATATGCAAGTTTAGGTGAAAACTATATTCACATTTTTAGGTGAAAACTATATTCACATATGCAAGTTAAGGTAAACCCATATTCATATATGCAAGTTCACAATTTCATGTTTAGATCTATTTTTAGATCCATGGTAGTTTATGCAAATTTATGTTCTATATGTTCATTGCCTATGCAAGTTATTGGCTATGCAAACTTATGTTATAATTTTTATTCGCAAGTTAGATCTATTTTATGTGTTATGCAAGTTGTGATGTTGCTTTCCTATTTATGAGTTAGACTATTTGCGAGTCTAACATATTTCAAGTTAAACGTATGAACGATGTGGGGATAACGGGAAAACATTAATAATACATATTGTGAATTGGCATAAAATGGCTTTAAAGGCATATAATTAAATTAAGACATTAAGTGGTATAATTTATATACCTAAAAAGTATGGACATAATTTAGGTGACAATTATGGACATAGTTAATTTGGAAATTATTGACAATTTGAATAGGTATAATTAATTCATATTGGGGTGAAATAATTATGTGTAATAATAAACGCCTAAGACACGAGGTTAGACTCGTTTGTGGTGTAAGACTGCCCGGACCCGCCCGACAAATCCAGCAACCACAAATGATAGTCTAATGTGAGAGGTCGAAGGCATAAATTAAATGCGTAACAATTGTAAAGACACGAGATTATACTCGTTTGCGGTATAAGACTGCCCGGACCCGCCCGACAAATCCAGCAACCGCAAACGGTAGTCTAATGTGAGAGGTCTTACAAGGTTACGGTTATAATGAATTAAGTAACACTTAACCAAGATAAACATGTGGTGGGACATGAGGGTTAAGTGGGTGACATGGGTGACATGTGAAATACGATTAGAAACACTTAACCAAATTGAAACATGTAAGAAGACATGAATAAGAAGGGGCTAAGTGGTAAATTCTAGTGGGGACCAAGCATAGGTGGAAAGCTTACGTCAAGCATGGGGGACCCTTTTCAAACCAATAACCCATTAAGTATCTTTGTGAACTCGAGTTTGATCGAAGACGGGACACGCTTACTGGGCTTGATGGTAAGACGTCAAAACGGGTTAACGGTGGCAACGCAAGTCCAACGGGGTCACGTGCGTGCGTGGGCCGGGCTAGTAGGTAAGACGTTGTTACATCATGTAGATATAAGCTGTGCATCTTTAGTGGTATCGGGTTGCCACTTTGGGAAGTGATACACCCCACTGTGGGACCAGCACGGGTATCTACGAGTTAGAGAGCCGGTCGCATGGGAGTAGTGGGTACAACTAGTGGAAATAGAGGCAGGCGGCACCTATGAAGACAACTAGGGGTACACGAAACTACCATTACAGTTATTATGTTCAGCATGCGGGATCAACTTTTAGGGTGACTAGTAATGGTGCAGTATAGTAATTATCCTATAGTGATTAGGAGCGAGATTAACACCAGAATATTTCTCTTGTTGGTTTTGTCTTGCCCACTTGTTTCACAGTCATTCCTTGTTTTACTAGTTTATGCCTTATCCTAATTACTGTAATAATTATATTGTTAAAGTTATTGGACTCGCCAGACTTTATGTCTGACCCCCCTTTGTTTCCGGCTCTTTTCTTCCCTACCCCCCTCCCCCAAGGTTCTCAGGGTGGGACTAGTGCTAGTGGAGCTTGATTTGGATCTTTCTCTCTCTCTTTTGGAAGTGCTTGGATTGCTGAAAGTAAAGTTCAGCTCATCTCTTTTATGGCTACTTATGTTGGGGTTATGCTTTTTTACTTTATGTACTCAGAAAATAATTTGTCAAGATGGATATTAAGTGTACTTGGTTTTATTGTTGAGTTTTGATGTTGTTGTAACCAAACTATTTCTCCGCTGCAATAAAAATTGTTTTTAATTTTTCAAGTACCAATATATGTATCTGTCTTGTTATATTCTATTCTATACACCAATAATACTCCATGAAAGTTAATGCATTCCCCTTCAGAGTGACATTAATGGACGTGGGGTGTTACAAACACAGACCCAATGAGATAGCTATTTAAGCTTAGTTTTCACTCATTTCTTAATGGGTTGTATTATAGTTTCATCATGATTCTTTTCTTCAAAGAATTCATCAGTCCAAAGTTTGAAACAAAAACGAAAGAAGACTTTGAGATATTAAATCGACAAGTTTATAATAACTTCATTCCATCAAAACCCATAATTTACAAAGTATATGGTTATGAATCTAAACCACACCCTCGACCTGATTTAGATTTTAGGATATGTTATCCTATTGTGGTCGGCATCCCGTCACTAAGTGGGGATGTAGTCTGTTCGGCTCAATACCAACATAGAGTAATAGTGCATTACCCAAGATCTATTGTCTTATATCGCAACCCATCAAAGAAATATAATTAATAAATTTTATCTCACAAGTAATCTTAAATTACTATTCAAATTCATATTTTTAAGGGTATAAGATAAAACCAAAACTACCTCAAAATTAATCCAATTTTTGTTAAAAAGAACATCAAAACCACTTCAAAAGGTTTAAAATCTGAAAGAAAAAGAAAAGATAGCATTTGAAAAAGTACTATAAAAAGTTTTATCATCAATAAAAATAAGACTGCAGCGTTTAGAAAGCGTTATGAAAAGTTGTGGGCATGTTAAGAGTGTTTTATAAATAATTCAAAGAGAAGACAACGTTTCAGAAGTGGTATGACAAGTTCTGGGTGGTTTATAATAATTTTAAGCTTACAACAGCTATCTATAGCGTTTTAGGCATGCTATGAAAAGTTCTGTTTGTGTTAAAGTACTTTATACTCAATTTAGAAAAAAATGACAGCACTTCAGATATGCTACAGAAAGTTCTGGGTAGTTAAGAATGGTTTAAAATAGATACTGTCACTTTTTAGATGCACTATGAAAAGTTTTGAGCTAGTTAGAATACTTTAGAAGTAATTCAATAAAGACCCCGCTTAAAAAATGCTATAAAAGTTCTATTTTGACACACTTCAACGTTAGAAACATTTAAAAAGCGTTTCAAATTTCAGGAGTGTTTCAAATTTCGGAAATTTAGATTTTTCAGCCAGTTTTTCGGCAAAATGTTTGATGCTATTTCTCTATGATAAAAATAGTTTTTGACTCCAATTTTTTTTACAAAAAGAAGATTTCTTAGTGTACTTAGTTATCGTAAAAAGAAATCCTCAAAATCATTTATTATTTTAATACAAAATTTCAATATCATGAGGCATTTTTACATGTCCATTTCGGGCTTATTTTTACCTGACTTTGCCTTCAGTTTTCAAGTACACAAACGATTGAATTAGAAAACGTGGCTGAAGATGAGGTGGGAGGAGATTGAGACAAAGTGAAGCAAAGACCTCCCTCCTCCATATTGTCAAATCCATGTGAACCACTTTCGGGAAAGGAGAGAGTTTCCAAAGTCGTGATGTTGGTGGCCCTGGACTCGTAATTGATAGTTTCTGATGAATGGAAATAGCTACGGGGCCTACCTATGACTGATTTACCTTACAGGTCCAGAAGGAATTAGATGCTTGGGCACATATTCACCTCTAGTGATAGGACAGATGGATCGAATGGAGCATAGAGGTCAATGGTTGAAGGTGGGGATTAATATGGAGATGGCTTCGAGCCTTCACTGAACGATGGGAATCCCAATTGAGACTAGGAGAGGTGGCCTCATATCTCGTCCTTGGCTCTGGCTCTCCAGAAGCAGAGTATACGGGGACGGCAGATGGATTTGAAGTTGAGGTAAACCTTTAGGTTTCAGCGAAAGAGATTCATTTTGAGATGCAGATAGAATAAATGGTAGGGTTCCAAACCTCATCGAGCACCGAAAGAGAAGGCCTTGTTCTGTAGGGTACATCCCTAGGAAGTGGAGAAATAAAGCCTACCTGCTTAAAGTTGTAGGCCTTTGAGTTAGCTTTCCAAATTGATAAAGAAATCGAAATTTCATCAAGAATTGCAAAAGTTGTGGCCAAAATACCGAACGTCATTTTCAGGGGTTCAAGTCCAATAATTCATTCTTAAATTTCACAACATTTCTTCAAAATATGAAATGAATACATGAACTTAAATAGTTTTCTCACCTTATACTTGCATCTTGATCTTTTATTTGTCCCCTTGGCTTCTCCTAAACTTTTCCTCTTTATCTTATTTTATTTTTGTTTTGTGAATGCATGAAAAGAAGTGAACATTTCCACTCTTTATATAGAAATTTTCAAGGCTAGTTTGGTAATTTAGTTTTGGACACTTGTCCACCTTATCTTCATGCAAGCTTTAGGATGTAGACACACGCCTTCGTAGGTGTCTTTAGATGTTTCTACACAGGGACACCTAATGTGTTTATGTGGCTTTACCTTATTTACTTACAAGACATGTGTACCGTTCATTTGATGACATGTGTCTCTACCATTTCAAGTCATTTTTCATATTCTAGAATGTTTACACATATACCATTTGTATTTTATTTATAAACAATGTGTTATGTATATATTGATACATATATATTTATATATGTATGTATTCATTGTACTTAAATAATTTAATCGAACTGAATTAATATATTCAAAATTTTCTAGATACCTTTTTATACCCGTATTTTTGAGTTAGGCTATTACACTTTACTGTCCTTAGAAAAATATTTCGTCCTCGAAATCTAGGTTTCTAACAATCATGGATAATCTTTATGAATTTCTGACTCCACTTCCCATGATGCTTCGTCTTCGTTATGATGGTTCCATTGAACTTTTACTGAGGGAATTTCTTCATTCTTAATTACTTAACTTTTCTATCAAGAATTCGAACAAGTCTTTCATTGTACTTGGTCCCCTTTTTAACTTCAATGTTGCTTAAATCAATAACATGAGATGGGTCAGAAATATACTTTCGCAACATTGATATGTGAAACACATTATGTATATCTGTTAATTTCTCAGGTAAATCAAGTTCGTATGCAACTTTTCCAATTTTCTTGGTAATACGAAATGATCCGATAAATCTCGGTGATATTTTTGCCTTCTTCTTTCCAAATTGCATTACCCCTCGTACCGGAGAAACCTTAAGAAGGACTTGATCTCCTACTTCGAATTCCAAATTCTTCCTTCTATGATCTGCATAACTCTTTTGCCTACTTTAGGCTGCTTACAATATTTCCCTTATAAAGGAAATCTTCTAGGTTGTTTCCTTTACTAGGTCTGGACCAAGAAGCTCACGATCTCCAACTTCTACCCAACATATTGGCGAACGACAAGGCCTTCCATACAAAGCTTCATGTGGGGCCATACCAATACTTGCATGATAACTATTGTTATATGAAAATTGGATTACTGGTATGTGAGTTTCCCATGTTATTTCAAATTCCATTATACAAGACCTTAACATATCTTTTATGATTCGGTTCACCCTTTCAGTTTGTCTATCTACTTGAGGATGAAAGGTTGTACTCAAGCTTAGTGATGTACCTAGTGCTTTTACAAGACTTCTCCAAAGCCTTGAAGTAAATCGTGAATCTCTGTCTGAAACTATGGTAACTGGTATACCATGTAGTCGAACAGTTTCTTTTAAATAGAGTCTACTCAATTTCTCCATTGAGTAAGTCTTGTTGTAAGGTATGAAATGTGTTGACTTTGTCAAGCGATCCATCACTACCTATATTGCATCATGACCTTGTTTTGGTATTGGTAACCCATTGTTATATGCTCCCATTTCCATTTAGCAATAGGAAGTGGTTGCAGAAGTCCTGCCGATCGTTATTACTCTGCTTTAATTTGTAGGCACATAAGAGATTTTGCCACAAATTCAACAACATCCATCTTCATTTCATTCCACTAAAACTAACGCTTAAGATCCTTAAACATTTTTGTGCTTCCTGGATGTACCGTAAGCCTTGAACGATGTGCTTCACTAAGAATTTCATTTTTCAATTCAGTTTGATTTGGAACACAATGTCGATTTTTGAATCTATAACCACCACCTTTATCAGTATTCCAATCTGTAGGTTTCTTATCCTTCATTTTCATAAAAACTCTTTTAATTCCTTATCTTATTCTTGGGCTTTCAATATTCTACTTAATAGAGTTGGCTGAATTATAAGATTACATAGAAGTACTACTTTGTTAACCATAGCTACATTAATCATCCTTGTGCAAGTGTTCACCTCAGCAAGAGTCTCTAGAGCCCTCCATTCTCTTATCATTAAATGTGCTACCATGCTATAGGTCTTTCGACAATGCATCTGCAACTATATTTGCCTTTCCTGGATGATAATGTAATGTAAAATCATAATCTTTTATAAATTCCATCCAACTTCTTTGTCTCATATTTAATTCCTTTTTAGCGAACAAATATTTCAAACACTTAATGGTCAGAGTAAACGTGGAATTATTCTCCATAAAGGTAATGCCTCCAAAAATTTAGGGCAAACACAATCGCGGCCAATTCTAGGTCATGAGTTGGACAATTAGCTTCACGGGGCTTTAATTGACGAGGGTCATAACCAATTACTTTGTCATCTTGCATTAGTACACATCCGAATCCTTGTCCGCATGCATCAGAATATACTTTATATGGGACTTCACTCCTTGGCAAAGACAAAATTGGTGCCTCGGTCAATCTTTTCTTTAAGATTTCAAATGTTTTCTTACATTTTTCATCCCAAATAAACTTGGTTTCCATACGAGTTAGTTTTGTTAATAGATATTCTATCTTTGAGAAACCTTGAATAAACCTTCGGTAGTAACCTGCTAATACCAGAAAACTTCGAACTTCTGTTGGTGTTGTCGGAGGGTTCCATTTCAACATTATCTCAACCTTTGATGGGTCTACTCCTATTCCATTTTTTGAGAAAACATGTCCAAGAAATTTTACTTCCTCTAACTAGAATTCACATTTACTTAATTTTTCATATAGCTGATGTTGTTTTAGTGTTCGAAGACATAAACGCAAATGGCATTCATGTTGCTTCTTTGTCTTAGAATAGATAAGGATATCATCAATAAACACAATAACAAAATGATCAAGATATGGACGAAACACACGATTCATTAGATCCATGAATACTGTTGGAGCATTGGTAAGACCAAAAAGCATCACAAAGAATTCATAGTGTTCGTATCGTGTTTGGAAAACTGTCTTTGGAATATCTTCTTTTTTTATTCTTAATTGATGATACCCAAATCTTAAGTCAATTTTCGAAAATACGGTAGCTCCTTGGAGTTGATCAAATAAATCGTCGATTTATGGTAATGGATATTTGTTCGTAATTGTTACCTTATTAAGCTCTCAATAATCTATGCATAATTGAAACGTTCCATCGTGCTTCTTCACAAACAACACTGGTGCTCCCCAAGGAGATTTACTAGGTCTAATAAATCCTTCATCCTCCAACTCCTAAATTCGTCTCTTTAATTCTTGATTTTCCATAGGAGACATATGATATGCTGCTTTAGCAATAGGAGTTTTACCAGGGATTAAGTCGATACAAAAATAAATTTCTCTTTTTGGTGGTAACCCTGGTATAAAATACTTCTTTAAATTTCTTTACTATCGGGATTTGGTCCACCATTTGACCCTTATCCTTAATATTGATATGATCAATATATCCAGATATGAAAGCGTTTTCAACTTTATCACACGAGTAAACGAAGGTTTCATGCTCTCGAGTTGTCAAACTTATGGTTTTGTTGTGACAATTCAAGATAGCTTAATACTTTGTAAGCCAATCCATCCCAAAAGTGGTATCAAAATGTTCCATTGGAAAGATAATTAAATTGCCTCTATATCCTTGGCTTCAAAATTAAGGATATAGTTCCTACACATACTCTCAAGTTTAGTTCTCCTTCCTTCTACACTATATACTATCAAATGATTTGATAGTTGCTCAATAGGTAATCCTATCTTAGTAGCAAATATTTCAGCAATAAGAGAATGTGTGGCACCAATATCAAATAAAATTCTAGCTTGAAAGTAAAAAAGAAACACGGTACCTTCTACTTGGGCTTGTTCAGAAATAATCGCATGTACCCGTCCTTGTTGCCCCTATTGTCTTTGCTTGGCTCCTTGCAATTCTGACTAATGTGCCCAGATTCATTGCAATTGTAACATATGATTGCCTTATGTAGTTTGGAGAAATGTGTCCTGTTTCGTTGCACCAATAACATCTTCTTACTTTGTCATGCTCCTTTTATTGTCCCTTCGGTCCTTTACTTCCTCCATTTGGTTTCTTCTTCTTCTCATCTGGTTTCTTTTGATTGTCAGAAAGATTGTTTGGTTTCCTTTTATTTGAAACCTTCCTTTCTTACTGGAACTGAAGAAAGTCTTCTTCCAGATTTAAAGCATCAACAACTACCATTTCATAAGTTTCGCGTCTACCACCAATAACATGCCCTCTTATGGGACGAATTAATCCCTTTGCAAATCTCTTGCATGCTTTTCGGGTGTATCAATTAAATGATTCTCGAATCGGGATAGTGCCTCAAACTTATTTTGATATTGGCTACTAGCATACCTTCTTGAGTAAGATTTTGAAATTTTGTCTCCATCTTCTCCCTTTCATTCTCTGGGAAATACTTATCAAAGAGCTTTTCCTTAAATTCTTCCCATGTCATATGTTCCATTTCATATGGACTAGTTGTTGTTCGAACTAGCTCCCACCAATTTCGAGCTTCTTTTGATAATTGAAAGACAACCAACTTCCTCTTGTCGACTTCATTACATTCCAAAACTTCAAATTTGTCCTCTAGATGTTGAATCCATTGCTCTACCTTAACTGGATCTACATCTCCAATAGATTTGTCAGGTTTCAAACTTTTAAAACGACTTAAAAGGTTGTTTGTTGAAGACATTGAAGAAACTTACTCCATCTGCTTGATAAAAGATGCAAACAATTCAATAGCATTTGTTTGTGCGGAGGACTGAGCCTCTTGACCTTGAGTTGTTGAGTTGTTTTGATTTTCCATGACCTTCTATAAAGAACGTTAGTTATGGTCATGGATGAAATCACCTTTAGTTATAAAGAATATTAATATATCTAAAGACATACTCAAATCATGATCACACAAACATGTTATATTACTTGTTACCTTATTTACAAACAAAATTTTCGGTGTTTATCCACAACATCCCCAAAATATAGATAGTCATTCATACTACTTGATGTGTTAACTAATACTTAACTTCATATTTCATTTTTAATCTATCACTATTATTTTCTTCAATGAAGAAGGGACTGTTTTATTCTTTACTGCTCGAGAAGGTCCAGTGACTTCTTAAGAATAATCATTTGAGTCAACGTCTCAGACTCCTCCTCATTATATTGTTCCACTATTTTATTTGGAAGTCGTTTACGTCTTATATTCCCTCCTTATGGTGGCAATGCTCCTTCTTGCCTTAGAAAATTTAAAGCATCTCCATAATCAGTCCGTTCTGCCAGTTTAATCGCCATCTCAAAGGGTTTCATCTTCTGGCATAGACGATAAAGAATAAGATCTTTTTTTAATCCGTCCTCATAATCGTTAACTCTATAATAGACTTCATTTATTTAATCGAGGAGAATCGTCCTTGCTCTCCTTTTAAGCACATGCTTTTTTGTTGTGCGAATTGCAGCAATTAATCATTCGTTTGTTGTGGTAGTGCACTTAATACCACCCCATGAATCCCCTGTACACCAAGTTTTGTTGCTTTCCATAACATGTAACTGCAAATAGTCATAAGGATGTCAATAATTGTATAAACCTCCTATTCCGGCAAATTAAATCGTGATACTATAATTTTTTCCAAAAGAACCCCTTAAACCTTCGCTCTGATACCAACTATGTAACACCCCTACTCTAGTGCACTTATCCAGAAACGGTGGTGCCATATATAAGCCATGGTGCTAATAGAAGGGTATCACAACTTAACAGAAGCTTGTCGGAATATAAAATCATTCATAGTACATGATTTTAAATGGATGAGCTATTATATAATCATCCCATCATAGAATATGGTTACAAAGATTCAAGAGTCTAAATACTAAATAATTATACATAGCGGTACATAAAAAAGTTAATCCACATAATAAAAGTCTTCACTTCAAAGCATCCAACTAAGCATCTAAACCTAGAATGTTTTAAATGTAGCATCGGGAGCAACACAGACCCAATAAGATAGCTATTTACGCTTAATTTTCATGTCATTTCTTAACGGGTTGTATTACAGTTTCATCATGATTCTTTTCTTTAAGAATTCATCAATCCAAAGTTTAAAATAAAAATCAAGGAAGACTTCGAGATATTAAATTGACAAGTTTATAATAACTTCAAATATATAGTTATGAATCTAATCCACGCCCTCAACTTGGTTAGATTTTAGGATATGTTATCCAATTTCGGTTGACATCCCGTCACTAAGTAGGAATGTACTCTATTCGGCTCAATACCAACATAGAGTAATAGTGCACTACCCAAGATATATTGTTTTATACGCACCCCATCAAAGAAATATAATTAATAAAATGTGTCTCACAAGTAATCTTAAATTACTTTTCAAATTCATATTTTTGAGGGTTTAAGATGAACCCAAACATACCTCTAAATTATTCCAATTTATGTTAAAAAGAACATCAAAACCACTTCATAAAAGTTTAAAATCTAAAAGAAAATGAAAAGATAGCATTTGAAAAAGTATTATAAAAAGTTTCAACATCAATAAAAATAAAACTGCAGCGTTATGATAAGTTGTAGGCATGTTAAGAGTGTTTTATAAATAATTCAGAGAAAAGACAACGTTTCGGAAGTGTTGTGACAAGTTTTGGGTGGTTTATAATGATTTTAGGCTTAAAACAACTATCTCGTTTCAGGCATGCTATGAAAAGTTCTGTTCGTGTTAAAGTACTTTATACTCAATTAAAAGAAAAGACAATGCTTCAAATATGCTACAGAAGGGTCTGGGTAGTTTAGAATGGTTTTAAACAGATACTGCAACGTTTCAGATGCGCTGTGAAAAGTTCTGAGCTAGTTAGAATACTTCATAAATAATTTAGAAAAGGCAGCACTTCAAAAATGCTATAAAAAGTTCCATTTTGACACACTTCTGCGTTAGAAACATTTAAAAAGCGTTTCAAACTTCAGAAGTGTTTCAAAATTTTAAAATTCAGGTTTTCACCCAGTTTTTTGACAAAATGTTTGATGTTATTCTCTATGATAAAAGTTTTTGACTCCAACTTTTTTATAGTCAGAAGCTTTATTAGTCTACTTAATTACCTTAAAAAGAAATCCTTAAAATCATTTATTGATTTAATATAAAAATTTCAATATCATGAGGCATTTTTTACATGTCCATTTCAGGCTGATTTTTACCAGACGTTGCATTCAATTTTCTGGTACACAAACAATCGAAGTAGAAAACGTAGCCCAAGACAAAGTTGTAGGCATTTGAGTTAGCTTTCCAAATTGATAAAGAAATCGAAATTTCATTAAGAATTGCAGAAGTTATGGCCAAAATACTGAGCGTCATTTTCAGGGGTTCAAGTCCAATAATTCATTCTTAAATTTCACAACTTTTCTTCAAAATATGAATTGAATACATGAACTTAAATAGTTTTTATCACCTTATACTTGTATCTTGATCATGTATTTCTCCTCTTGGCTTCTCCTAAACTTCTCCTCTTTATCTTATTTAACTTTTGTTTTTTGAATGCATGAAAAGAAGTGAACATTTCCACCTTTTATATAGAAATTTTCAAGGCTAGTTTGGTAATTTAATTTTGGATACTTGTCCACCTTATCTTCATGCAAGCTTTAGGATGTAGACACATGCCTCCTTAGGTGTCTTTAGATGTTTCCACACATGGACACCTAATGTGTTTATATGTCTTTACCTTATTTACTTACAAGACATGTGTACCGTTCATTTGATGACACATATCTATATCATTTCAAGCCATTTTTCATATTCTAGAATGTGTGAACATTTACCATTTGTATTTTATTTATAAACTATGTCTTTTTTATATATTTATACACATATATTTATATATGTATGTATTCATTATACTCAAATAATTGAATTGGATTGAATTAATATATTCAAAATTTTCTAGAAACTTTTTTCATAATTGGATTTTTTTAGTTAGGTAGTTACATTAGGTGGTGATTTGTAGCGGGGAAGATTCATTTGCAGGCTCAAGTTCATTTGCAGGCTCTCCCAGAATATCAAAATGATCATCACCCAAATTTATGCTTCCAGAGTTATATTTAGAACGAATAGTAGCAGGGGCATGTTCAGCAAATGGAAATTGATTTTCAAAGAACTTAACATCTATAGAAACATAAAAACTTTTACTTTCTAGATAAAAAGATTCTCCAACCTCTCTTACCAAAAGGATATCTAACAAAGACACATTTTCGACTTTGACTTACAAATTTATCTCTTAGCTCGCTGACTATGGGCATAAGATAGAAAACCAAGCACTCGTAATTCATCAAAAATTGGCACATTATCAAATAAAATTTCGTAGGGTGTTTTATTGTGAACAACACTCGATGGTGTTCGACTGATCAAATGAGAAGCTTCCAACGCACGTTTATCACAAATATAAAGAAGAAGATGACTTTGAAAACATAAGGCCCTTGCCACTGTTAAAATATGGCGGTGCTTATGTTTAACTCTGCCATTCTGTTGTGGATTCCCCACACAAGAGGTTTGAAATAAAATCCACTTGAAAGAAAATAATATGTCAAACAATTAAATTCTGTCCCATTATCACTCCAAACAATCTTAATTTTTTGTGCAAATTACAAATCAACCATAGCCAAAAATGACATAAAACATTTTATTCCTCTAGTTTATCAATCAACAAATAAATCCATATAGCTCAAGAAAAATCATCCATAATAGTTAAAAAGTGAAGAGACTCACAAGAATAAACTATATTGTATGGAATCCATAAATCACAATGAACCAATTCTAAAATTCGAGATGCCTTATGATATCTAAGAGAAAGAATCACGAGACTGTTTTGCATGAGAGCACACTTCGCACACCCTATTCAATCTACCACTAGAATTATGTAAGAAAGGTAATGACTTTACTACTTTTTCTGAAGGAAGTCCAAGACGTTGATGCCAAAGTTCCATCAAAAATGAAGAATCATCCACTGATATAGCTTGCACTGTCGGCAGTTGCTTAAAGTAGTAAAGTCCATCTCTTTTTTTCACCTATTCCAATCAGCTTCTCGTATGACTGTCCTGTATAGCACACATACTAGAACAAATTGTACAAAACAGTGCATGTCATTAATGATATGTGTAATCGAAATTAAGTTGCAGTGCAATTTAGGAACATAAAGAACATTTTTAAGGTACAATCCATCCAAGAGCCTCATGTTTCCCTTTTTAGTAGCAATTATTTTTGGGTCATCAGTGAGTCTAAAAGGATATGTGTTAGGAAAATTCTTAGGATCTCTACATAATTAGATTTTAGAAGAGATAAGAAGCCAAAATATGACAAACGAATTCCTTCAAACAAAACATTTATTAATTCACCAAATGATTAGAAGAGAAAGCCTAAAAAATTGAGAAGATATCTCAATTACAAAACAAACAAAAAAATAACTTCTTCCCTTACAACATGCGGGCCTCATACACGACTATTTATAATAGACTTGACAATACATCTTTCTTAAAAAGCCACTGAATGCTTGCATAAATATTTCACATGTAGATTATTTGTAGTCTTTTCTAATGCAATAAGAAAGAGACAATTAGTCACTCCATTCGATCCATAAAATCTTTAAAAAGAGCAACTAATCACTCTAAAAAATTCACCAAGTCTATGAAATAATAAATGAGTTGTATTTATAATTCCATGTAGACTAAAATATCTGGAAGATCCATTTAAATATGGAATATAGTATTACAAAAATCCAACAATCTCCATCTTGATACAATATTCCATAAACTTCATCCAAGCACCTTTTAGAACCTCAACCTCCAATCAGTCTCCAATTTTCCAAAAAAAAAAGTGTTACCATTCCAAATATGACTAACTACCAAACCACCTAATTATGTATGCTCCTAATTGAACATGAATATCACCAATAAATCAGAATCACTGATAATATCAGAATGGCCTCTATGCGGTATTTATGGCTTTACGTCGTTGGCTCTGCCTTGATTTAGACAAATTTCTCCCTTCAACGACAAATTGAGAACTTTCTTCATTATCCATTGTCTTTCAAGTATTTTTAAATATTATTGCTTTCTTTTTTAGCATGCAACACCTTCCTATTATCTTCCCAAACTCTTATGACTCCATCTTAAGCTGAAAAGTTACAACCATTTACCTTCAATTGTCCTACGGAAACAAGATTCTTTGTAATTTCTGGAACATACCTTTACTTCTGTGAGTTTCATCACCCTTCCATCATGAATCTTGAATCTAACAGAGCCTATCCCTTTAACACACAACTCTTTACCATTGGAGGATTCCACTTTAGCACCTTGTTCTTCATATTTAATGAATGCCTTATTTTGATTGCATACGCACTAGAGTCAAGGACCTAACTTACCTTTATTAACAAGTAAAACATTGCCCTTAAATTCCTCATCAACTTTCACCCTATCATAGCTATTTTTTCATTCGTCTCTTTTTATAATGCCTTCATTCTCACCTTCTCCTTTTTAACCTTATAACAAAATCTCAGCTGATGACCAGGTTTCTCACAGTAATAGCAAATGAATTCATTTTTCATATTTGGTCTATTTGATTGTCTTTCCATATTTTGATGATTAACCCTCCTTGCAAGATAAGCCTTCTCAATTGAAGTTTTAATTTATATTGCCTCCTTATCCTTTCCTTCCAAAAGTTTTATCCTCTGCATTTCCCCATTAATTAAGCTACGAACCATTAAACCCATTGAAATGACTACATCCAAATTTAACTTGTTCAATGCAACTACAAGAGTTTCCTAACTTTCCAATAATGAACTCATCAACATCAAAGCTAGCGTCTCATCATCCACCTTGAAATTCACGGCAACCAAATGATTGACAACTGCATGAAAATCATTAAGATGTTGTCCAATTAATCCACCTTCCTTAAGTTTCAGACTTACCAATCTTATCATAAGAAGTACCTTCTTTGTTGCAGAGTTCTTTGCATAAACTCCTTCCAATATCTTCCAAACTGCATAAGCAGATGTTTCATTAGCAACAATACAGAAGACTAAATTATCCAAAAAAAACCACCGAATAGACAGTGCAGCCTTCTTATTTAAAGTCTCCCATTTTGCACCGGACAAATTAATAGGTTTCTCCCCTTTGTTCTCTAATGGTTGATGAAGATCATTAAGATAGAGAAAATCTTCGATCTTCGCCTTCCATAATGCCCAATTTTTCCCATTAAGTTTTTCCATACTTATATTCTCCATAACTAAACCCACTTCAAAGAATATTTGTAGTGGGTTCCAATACCAATCTATTAGGAAAATTCTTAGGATCACTACACAATTAGATTTTAGAAGAGATAAGAAGTGAAAAAAATGACAAAAGAATTCCTCCAAACAAAACCTTTATTAATTCGTCATATGATTACAAGAGAAAGCCTACTCAATCCCAAAACGAAAAAACAACCTTTTTCTCTTACATCATGCATACCTCATACACGACTATTTATAATAAACTTGATAATATATCTTTCTTTAAAACTATTGAATGCTTGCATAAATATTTCCCATGTAGATTTTCTTTTGTAATGCAATAAGAAAGAGGCAACTAATCACTACATTAGATCCATCAAATCTTAAAAAAGCTACTAGTCACTCTCCATAATACACCAAGTCTATGAAATAAGAAATGAGTTATATTCTAATTTCATATAAACTAAGATATCTCAAAGATCTACTTAAATATGGAATATATTATCACAAAAATCCAACAATAGACAACAACATTATGAACATCAAACAAATATGATTTATCCCCGTTACATAATTAGAAGCACCAATATCAATAATCCAATAAATCTTCGAAAACTCACCATGTGAACGATCGGTAAAGGATTGAGTATTACCAAAAATAGTGGCTATAGTCTTCCATTGTTCTGTAGTCCAATTAGGAAGAGAAACAGGAGTGATGTGTTAGATGTAGCACTAGGAGAATTTCTTGGCCCATTGACTGAAGCTCTAACCATAGTGTTGCAACCATCTACTGTCACTGCTCGCATAGTGGTTTCTCTATCACGGCCAGTCGTAAGTGAGTCTGTACCATGACCACCACCTCCTTTTTCGAGCATGAGTTGCTCCTTCAGTGCAAGGTCTATTGCCTCACTATTCTGGATACCCAAGAAGATGAAAACAAGAAACAATGTCATGTCCAGATCAATGACAATGAGAGCACAATAGTCTGGATTTGTCAATCTTATCTGGCTTTTCCTGGCCATGCCCTTCCGGACGAACAACCAAGCCCACCACTTTTAGTAAAGGTTCTCCATCATGGATAATTCCATAAACACATTCTTCTTGAGTAAGTTGTTGATAGGCGCGATCAAGAGAGAAGGCAAAGGTTCTTGAGACAACAAAGTAGTACTTAATTGGGATTAACAATCGGAATTCAAACCCATCAAAAATTGATGAAAACGCTCGTTACTTCGTCATTTTTCATGTTCCTTACACAAAATACATTTGCATTTTCCGCACTTACATGGTATAATAGGTTCATGATTAGCCAATTCATCCCACATAGCCTTTACCTTTCCAAAATATGTAGAAATAGAAATGATCTTGGATTGCTCGCACTTTGCTAAATCAGTTATTCACTATCGAATTCGAAGTCCATTAACAACAAAGAAGCAAGCCCACAATTCATCCCACAAAAGTATAGCGTCATCATAAAAATAAAAAATAGACTTAACCTCTTGATCAGTAGTGTTCACTAGGTAGGAAACAAACATTGAGTGAATTGTAAGCCAATCCTCTGTTGTGAAAGGCGCTTTGGGTTCCGTATTCTTGCCATTGATGAAGCCATATTTCTGGCGGGATCGTAGAGCAAGACGCACAGACCAAGCCCATTCATCATAATTGTTGGGTCGAAGACAAACTGGGATGATGAGATCTCCAAGTTTGTCTTGTGAGCAATGGAAAGGAGGAGTATTATGGTCATTTCGATAAGATATATGTCAAGGTGGAGTTTCACTTATATCATCATCATCACCCATTGTTGGACCTGCATGTTAGCCGTATAGCTCTAATACCATGAAGAAATAGTGAATGGATTGCTTTTTCATTGGTATGTTTTTGTCGTATATAATATAAAAGAACAGAAAAATAGGAAGCTGGAAATGAGGAAATTCATTATAATTTACATCCTAAACTCATGCTTAACCATATATACAAAATATCTCGATAATATCTTAATGCTATGTGATTGGGGATTGCCGCTCCATAAGAAGTGGCCAATTGCTTTGCCAATAATTTGTCTCTAGGTTAGATGCGGATGCAATAAATTGTAAAAACGCATGAAAAAAATATGGGTTTGATTATGGTCATTATGCACGTTTAAGTCAAAATTCATTATACAATGCCAATATTTTCTAAGTAATTTTCTCGAATAGAGGCATACAATACTAATTACAAATTTTAGTAGAGTTTAATGGAATTCCAATGTAAGTAAAAAAGTAGTTGGATTTAAAGCTCAAGATTGTTAGCAGTATCATTTTCATCCACCTTGTTCAAACCAAACTTAATGATGGATAGCTAAACCCTGTTCACTTTAGACCCAAAATAATCTTTGAAATTGTAAACGGAAAGAATGATGGAGTTAATAGACTGTTGATTATGCTTGATAAAAACCATTATATCATCAAAAAACAAAGGGAGTTTATCAGAGGCTCATGACACTCAAGGTGGTAGTCGATTAGCTTGGAAGTCTGGATTGCAACTAATGTTCAAAATCCCAGTTTCCAATTTCATTCCGGTCATGTTGAAAATTTAAACTTTCGGTCCCGTTTCAAAAACTCTAAAAGTTTTGATTTAATTCCGGTTTTCCAATTCCAGTATTATAATTGTAATATAATAGGTTGCCTTCATTAAATCTCTAATTCTTTATTGTAACGATGCTTTAGTAAAAATTCAAATTTACTTGCATGTAAAACCCAATAAAAAAGGCTCGAGTAGATTTAGTAATAAGTTCATTTACAGAAGGAACCTCACAAAAAACGATGTCAAAAAAAAAACGCTGAATTTCTTTACCTCCATTTCTTTCCTCCTCCCTCTCCAACACTCTCTCTACCCATGTTGAATTTTTCGTGCAAAACCTTAGTATCTACGCTCAATATCCTGCTGCGAGTTAGATGCTGGAACACTCAAATTCTCTTGCACCATGATAACCCTAAAATTAGCATATCCCAAAAAATATTGCTGGATACTCAAGTCTCCAGTGTATCCCTAAAATTCTCTTTCATGATGATAACCGTATGTTGTTAATTAATTTTTTTTTCAAGCTTTTCACAAGAAATGGAATTTGACATAAATTTCGGTCCGATCGATGCCGAAACCGGACCAAAATGGACAGGATTCCGGCGTGCCGGACGGAATCTCGAACCATGATTGCAACCTTTCCTAAAGCATTATTATTAGCATTTCCTTGACAAAAAGGAAGACGTGAAAGTAGATGATTACCTTGTCATATACCACTGATAACCTAAAAATAGGCAAATTCTATTTAAACCCAGATATTTGCTGAGTTAACCCAGTAAATTTAATGAAAATTTAAGAGACTAAAATACCCTTTTATTTTTTATACGTAACTTCTTTCTTTTCCTTGTTTGCTCCTTCACTCAGTAAACCCTAAATCATAAAAAAAAATTCAAAATCTCATCCTTTTACATTCAAACACTGGATCATGAAGGTGATGCTACAAATATAAATAAGGCTAATGCGGTATTTTTTTCACTTTTGAACAGTAAAATTTCAGTGTAAACTACCTCAGTTTCGAAGAGGCTTTGAGGTGCGATCGTAATGTTATCCACATACTATGTCTGCGTGGGTATTATAGTTTTCTCATGTAGATGATATGTGATTGATTAACACACTAGAATGGAATCGAAATGCATAAAATTGATTGATTCACGATGATCTGAAAGTATAAAAATCGATTCTAAAAGCACATAAATGGGTTGATTAACGATGATCGATTCTAAAAGCATAAAACTTTCTAGCATACCTCCACTCGACAGTCGATTGATTCACGAAGATCGGAAATTGAGGAAGAACAAATCAACCAATCACAATTTTGGGGAAGAACGGAGAAATCGATTTTATGAAGTTACCGCTATTTTGTTTAGGGTTCTTACACGCACGATGATTATCTGAAGTGAAGGGTACAAGTGGAACAAAGGCAATAAACATGAGTTAACTCAGTAATTTTTTTAAAAAAGATTTCCTAGCCATACTCAGTAAATACATGGGTTTAAATAGAATTTTCCCTAAAAATAACCTAATATATGTCCATTTACTAAAATGGAAAATTTGGCATTTTGAATACATGTTTGGATCCATTGAATGAAAGTTAAAGAGAAATTTATTAGCATCATAGCATAGTATATGGAGTTCCAATTAACTGCATCATAGGCCTTTATTAGGTCGATTTTGACATATAATTTAGGACTCATGTTGACCCTCTTAATAGAACTTGTTCAATTTATATGTTGTTGATGATGCTCCGATCTTCAAGTAAAGAACATTGATTTGGAGAAATCAAACTGGTGATTTGTAGAAATCAAACTGGGTTGCACAAATTTAAGTCCATGCACAAGAATTTTTAAGATACAATTGTAAATACTATTGCAGTAACTAATTGATCTAAATTGGTGGCATGAGTGGGATTATTAATCTTGGGAATTAAACAAATGATAACAGCATTTATTCTAGATAAGGAGTATTACGTTACTTTGAAGAAATTATGGGCCGCCTTAATGAAGTCTTTTTTTGACATATCCCAATAGGATATAAAGAAAGTGGAGTTATAGTCCATCAGCCTACCAGCACTTGATTTAGGAATTGTGAACAAGGCTTTTTTATTTCTTCATCAGAGATATTTTCATTCAAAATGGAAAGGTGGTCTAAATTAAGATTGGGGAAATCAAGATTCGTACAAATAGTGTTGAAATCAGATTGGTCTAAATTAAGATTGGGGAAATCAAGATTCGTACAAATAGTGTTGAAATCAGATTGTTCTTGGAACTAAGGAGGTTGGATAAGTGTCAAACAAAAGCCTGGGCAACACCTTCCTGTCCTTCATAGACTTGATCACGATCATCTAGAATATGTGGAATGAGGCGTTGCCTTGCTTTTGAGTAAATTTTGATAAGATGCTTGCATTTTTATCGTCAAGTTCCTCCCGTTTATCTTTGCATTTTTGCCTAAGCACAATAGTGTTTGCATAACGCATGTGAAGCAGCTGATCAGCTGTCAAGTGTTCCTGCAAAGACAATGAGGATCATGTAGATTATAAATTAATTCAGGTTGTATCTAAGTGAACTGAAGTTGAATATTGGGGGATAAATAAAAATGGTTGCCATAATTTTCCTTACTCTACATTTTGAAGTATAGTTTGGTGGTCTTGGGCTTGGATTAGAGCATGAACATGGGGTTACATTGGAAAAGGGAGGAAGGGTAGGCTTCATTAACAATGTCATGGAAGTATATATGAGCAGTCTAAACCATGCATCAAAGAAATTTGAAGTACATGCTAGGCTTCGTTAACAAGGAAATGGAGGTCAAAGTTTAAAATGAGTGTGGGGAATGGTCAAAAAGAATGGGAGGCAACACATCTTAAATGACCCTTGGCTAAGTAGATAGCTTCTTGGTTCAAGAAAACTCTGTTGAATTTAGAAAAAGTTCGAGCATCAGAACATGACTTGTTATTCCATATGAAGTATAAACCTTTAAATTTGCATTCAAAAACGCTAAAACTGAGTATGGCTTCATTAAGAGGGATGAGGTTAGTTTACATAAGAGGGATTTCACCAATTCAGTTTTCTTCATACAACATATTGTCTCACTCTATAAAAGCAAGCCAAGCCTAGTTGATAGGATTCAATGTATGGAGTATGTTAAGAAAGAATTGTCAAGAAATTGGGTCATTTTGAGCATAAATGAAGGAATTGGAATTGAAAGCTAGCGGAGTGAAGCACTTGGATATGAATGAATTGATCGATCATAGGTAGAGACAGAGGATTGTATACTTTAGGATTCCAATGAATAACCATATGGAGCTTCGGCTGAGTTACGGTAATGTGCCATCTTGGTAAGTTGAGGTTGTTGGCTTATTGGGAGGTATTGACCTTGTATTTCTTTGCTACAGCAAAATTTTTTCTGCAGCTTATGTTAATTAATTATTCTGTATATTTCCTTTATCTTAGAGAAGTCATTTCCTCCCTTAATGTTCCATATTGTAAGTGCGTTGATCATTTGGATTGTGATAGAGACGAGGGAGTGGTGATTGGAGCTTGCTGTAGATCAGAGGATCTAAACACAGCAGAAGTATACTTGATAGTATCTATGTATTGTAACTATAAAGTAACAAAATAAAACAAAACTGAAAATGAAGAGAGAACACAAGGGTTTAACGTGGTTCGGCAATAGCCTACATCCACGGGCAAGAGAGAATGATTTTCATTACCATAGCGGAGAAGAAGAAGGAGAGATACATACAATGTTTTCCCACAAAACACTCATGGCTGCTGGAAAAACACTCACAAATTCACTTCAGTTTTTTTTTTCATAGCTGCTCTCATATTCTCGCACATGCTTTCTGTGTGATACAATACATATAAGTGAGTAGGTACACTTGGGCCTTAACTAATTTCAGCCCACATAAGACATATTGCACCAAAACAATGTATTCAACTGCTGTTGCCTGTTTTAGACTGCACCAAACTCCACAATTCTCCACCTCATATCATGCTCAAACGCATGAGATGATCATATACATAGCGCTCTACTTGCCTCATAATCAGCTACACCAAAATGGCTGCCTACGTACCCAAAGGATCAAGCTGTTGTAGTTCATCTTCATGTCTCAAAACGAGACTTCATAATGTTCCGAAAAACCTCCACCCCATCGGGTATCATACATCAAACATCAAGAACATTAATCAAGTCAAGACAATGCTTGAACTTGACACTAGGAACTACTTTCGTCAACATGTCCGCTGGATTCTCTTTTGTATCAATTTTCACCAACAAAATTTGATTTTCACCCAACACTTCTCGAATGAAATGATAACGCACATCAATGTGCTTTGCTCGAGCATGATGAACTTGATTCTTTGCTAGGTGAATGGCACTCATACTATCACAATGCACAGCAAGTTGATTTTGCACCACTCCTAAGTCATTCAACAAACCATGTAGCCATATAGCCTCTTTGAATGCTTCAGTTACAGCCATATATTCTGCCTCGGTAGTAGACAATGCTATCGTCGATTGCAAAATCGATCTCCAACATATAGGACCACCTGCCAATGTAAACACATATCCAGTAATGGAACGACTCTTATCCAAATCACCCACATAATCCGAGTCTACATATCCAACACATAAATGATTGTTGTTCATGTCTCTCACAAATTCCAAACCCACATCAATAGTTCCCAAAAAATATCTCAAATCCACTTGACCGCATTCCAATGCACTTTTCCATGAGCATGCATGTAACGACTAACCACACTCACGGCATGTGAAATGTCCGGTCGTGTACACACCATCGCATACATAAGACTCCCCACGGCATTAGCATACGGTACATTTGCCATAAATTGAATTTCATCATTAGAAGAAGGACACATAGTTGCATTTAACTTAAAATGAGCAGCCAAAGGTGTACTCACTGTTTTGGTGCTCTCATTAATGCCAAACTTCTTTAATACCTTCTTCAAATATTCCTTTTGAGATAAACACACTTTGCCATTCATCTTGTCTCTATGATTTTCCATGCCAAGAATTTTCTTAGCATCTCCAAGATCCTTCATTTCAAATTCAGCCGACAACCTGCATTTTAATTTGTCAACTTCAGATTTGCAAGCCGATGCAATGAGCATATCATTTACATATAAAAGAAAATAAATGAAAGAACCATCACTTAGCTTTTTCAAATAAACACAATGATCATGGTGGCTTCTAGTGTATGCTTGATCTAACATAAAACGATCAAATCGTTTATACCATTGTCTCGGAGATTGTTTCAATCCATACAATGATCTTTTCAACTTGCACACAAGATCCTCTCCACCAGAAGCTTTGAATCCACTTGGTTGAGACTATAAATTTCCTCCTCTAAGTCGCCATGTAAAAACGCCGTTTTTACATCCATTTGAACAAGATTCAAATCATATTGTGCTACCAAAGCTAACAAAATACGAATAGAGGAGTGTTTCACAACCGGAGAAAACACTTCATTATAATCAATTCCCTCCTTTTGTGCATAGCCTTTTGCAACTTGCCTCGCCTTGTAGCGGACCTCATTCTTCTTTGCACCTTCTTTCTTTGCATATACCCACTTACATCCAATTGTTTTCTTGCCTTTTGGAAGTTTGGTGAGAACCCAAGTGTCATTCTTGTGAAGAGATGCCATTTCTTCACTCATACCCTCTTTCCATTCCTCACATTCAACACTATGAATAGCTTGCATATATGTTTCAGGAATTCCTTCATCATTAACAGACAAAGCTTATGTTACACAATCTCGAAACCATCCCGGTTTCTTGATATCTCTTCTTGGTCAACTAGTAGCAATCGATTCCTGACCATTCCTCTCCGTTTCTACTTCTAAATCATCAGCACTACTCGAATCAGTAGTGTTTTCATCAATTTCAGCATCAAATTCTGTCATTTCAGCAGCAATTTTTGATGTTTCAGGAGCAGTTTTTGACATTTCAGCAGCAGTTTTTGGCCTTTCAGCAACAGTTTTTGACAGTTCAACATCACCTGGAGCTTGCGATACAACATCAAACTTCACACGCTGCACATTTTTGGGACTGTTGGAGCTGTTGGGGCTGCTAGTGCTAATTTCTGTCGATTTAGCAACATTTGACTTCAGCATAACATCTTCATTGAATGTAACATCTTTACTTATGATCATCTTCTTTTCAACAGGATTCCATAGTTTGAATCCTTTGACACCACTCTTTATGCCAACAAATATTGATTCAGTGGCACATACACCAAGCTTGTTGTCCTTCACATGATACCAAGCAGAACAACCAAATACATGAATCATATCATAGTCATAAGCAGGCTTACCATACCATACTTCCATAGGTGTTATTCCTTTTAATGCGGATGAAGGCAACCGATTGATAATGAAACATGCATACGTAACAGCTTCAGACCAAAATGCTTTGCTCAAACCCGAATTTGATAACATACATCGTACTCTCTCTAACAATGAACGATTCATACTTTCCACGACTCCGTTTTGCTGTGGCGTTTCTCTAACAGTAAAATGCCTTTTGATTCCCTCATCTTGACATACTTTGTGAAATGGATCACTTGTGTACTCTCCACCGTTGTCGGAACGAAGCACTTTGAGTTTTCTACCCGTTTGAGTCTCAACGGCTTTCTTCCATCTCACAAATATTTCTAGAACGACACTCTTTTGTCTCATAACATACACCCATACACGCTTAGAATAGTCATCAATAAAGGACACAAACCAATGCTTACCTCCCAAAGATGCATTTTTGGAAGGACCCCATACATCCGAGTGTACATAATCCAAAACACCACTAGATTTATGCATTCCTTTGCTGAAATGAGACCTGGTCTTCTTGCCTTTCACACAATGTTCGCAAAAATCAAGCTTACAAGCAGCAGTTCCTTTCAACAAATTTTGTTGTATTAAAGTATTCAAAGATTTTTCACCCGGATGTGCAAGTCTTATATGCCATAGCATTGTCATTTCTTTAGCTGCAACTTCACTTTGTTCGGCTGTAGCAACATCACCAATCACCGTACTTCCATTCAAGTAATATAAATTATGACGACGTGTACCTTTCATAATGACCATAGCACCAGAAATCACCTTCATAACACCATTTCGACCGTCAAGTCTAAGCCCCTTGGATTCAAGCATTCCTAAAGAAATCAAATTCTTTTTCATACTTGGCACACATCTCACATTTTTCAATTCTCTAATTATCCCATCATGCAACTTTAGCCGAATGCTTCCAATACCCACAATGCAACAAGAATGATGGTTTCCCATCAATACTTCACCTTCAAATTTTGTAAAACTTGAGAAACATTCTCTATTTGGAGTCACATGAAAAGTAGCTCCCGAGTCTAGTACCCACTCATCATCTTCAGCCAAAAGAATTGAAGGCATTGTGATTAAAGAAAAATCTGATTCAGCCCCTACATCTTTGTTGGATTGCACAACGTTTGTTGCGTTTTTCTTTTTCTTGTCTCTCTCCTTCACTTTCGGACAATCTTTAGCCCAATGGCCTTTCTCATGACGCCAGCCACATTCATCTTTAGCCAAACGCCCTTTTCCTTTAGACGGTCCTCTACTTTTATCACGATTTTGGCCAATATTTTTCTTGCGGTCATTTTTCCTACCTCTCGCTACTAGAGTGTCACCACTATCTTCTCTAGAGATGTCATCTCTATGCATCTTATGAAATTCTTCACTACATAATGCGGTGACAACTTCATCATAAGTGAGCTTGTCCTTGCCATGAATCAATGACTTGATTACGGGCTCATATTTCTCCGAAAGAGAATTCACCAAACATATAGCCTTTTCTTCATCCGGAATGACCTCATCATAATTGACAAGCTCGGTTAAAAGCTTATTGAAGGAATCTATATGCTCCGTTAGACTTGCATCCTTCTCCATATTATACAAATTTCTCTTCGAATGAATTCGGTTTGCCACATTTTTCACAAGGTATTTTGCTTCAAGCTTCTCCCACAACACTTTTGGCGAGGTTTCATGTTGATAGTTTACTCTAATATGAGTGTCTAGACATCCTCTAATTGCAGCCAAACAAAGTTGCTGATTCTTCTACCACTGTTTGTCGGACCAGTCATCGGGCTTCTTCGTTCCCAAGCAAGCTTCTAGATCCAAGTGTTCAAGAGCATCGGCCACATCGGTCCTCCATAAGCCAAAGTTATTGGTACCATTGAACTTGTCTACCTCTAACCTTGCTCTATGATAAACTGTTCATTCATCTTTTGGTGCTTGAACAGTTTCAACAGTCTCAGATCGACTCGATTCGCTCATATTCAGCACAAACACCTTTCAGGAATAAACACAAACACCTTCTGTACACTAAAAAAAACACCACCACACCTCCAAAAACTGAAACCGGGTGCTCTGGTACCAATTGTAGATCAGAGGATCTAAACACAACAGAAGTATACTTGATAGTATCTATGTATTGTAACTATAAAGTAACAAAATAAAACAAAACTGAAAATGAAGAGAGAACACAAGGGTTTAACGTGGTTCGGCAATAGCCTACATCCACGGGCAAGAGAGAATGATTCTCATTACCATAGTGGAGAAGAAGAAGGAGAGATACATACAATGTTTTCTCACAAAACACTCATGGCTGCTAGAAAAACACTCACAAATTCATTTCAGTTTTTTTTTTCACAGCTGCTTTCATATTCTCGCACATGCTTTCTGTGTGATATAATACATATATGTGAGTAGGTACACTTGGGCCTTAACTAGTTTCAGCCCACATAAGACATATTGCACCAAAACAATGTATTCGACTGTTGTAGCCTGTTTTAGACTGCACCAAACTCCACACTTGCATGGTGGAGCTTTGCTGCGATAAATGAGGACCGATAGAGAAAGAAAAGGAAGGGTAAGTTACCGGTATAATGTCTTCAAGGGGACACAACATGCCTTTTTCTAGATCTTTTAACTTTCTCGAGTGATCATAGGTGAAAATTTTAGTTTGGCAAGGGAGTTAAGGGAGGAAGTTGGTAGGACATTTATTGGTTGAGATAGAGGAGGTAGGGAAAGGAGTGATGACAGATTGGTGGAGGCCAAAAAGGAGGAGGTTTCCTTAGAACATTGTTGAGAAGATTGAATGAGACAAGATTGAGTGAGAGCCGGTTGGAAGGTGTGTGTTGCATTAATGTGCATGTGCACAAGGTGCATGGGGGACATTTCGTCAGAGCAGTTTGTTTGGGTGAATATGTCAGATGACTGAACATTATAGGCGAAAGTGGTTGTTGATAAGTTGTTTGGATTGGCGATGTACACTGAAGCTAAGATAGTATCGGATGCTAGACGAGTTGCGCTGGTAATTTCGGAGGTTACTGGCTCATCGGAATCGATTGTTTCTTTGGCATGTTTGTCAGTTAAGACAGAAAATTTATGGTATCTACAAAGCTACTACTAGTGGGAATGGTTTGTGGTAGAAAGCAAAGGTTAGTTTGTTTAATTCCGGCGTTAAGAGTAGCATTTTGGACTGGATGCAACGCATGGTTTAGGAAGTGAGATACTAAATTTTATTTATGATGCTCAGTTGTTTGAATAGTGTTTCCACTTTGCATTGCCCATGTTGTTTGATACAAACAGATTGAAGATTAACATGGTTTGGTGGGTCTCCTTTGGGTTGTGTCTGATCTGACATGGAGCCATTTTTGGTTGCCTGAGAAAGTACTACCAGTGTCTGAGAACTTTGCATTGCTTATATATTCAATTCCTTGTATTCTCTCTGAAGATTCGTTAAAGCAAATCACTCCAATAAGGTAACTTGCAATGCAACATATTGCAATCAAGGTCCAAAAAATAAAGGTATTTTAGATCCAAAAAATAAATCGGAACAAATTCTCTTGGGCAGAGTGAATGGATAGATTAGGCTATGTTAAAATAAACATTTTCGCTCTAATTACTAAAGGATGCTTTGCTAGCACTTTCATTCTAAGTTTGTTATCTTCAAAATGGAAAAAAGAAATTTGACCTCGACTCCATTCATATTACCCTAAGTCAAATTTAAATGAAAAATTATAATGGCATAAGATAATGGTTTGTCAAGAAAAAACCCAGTCAAATGACTCTCCATATTTAGTTCTTGATTCAACGACCTTATCTATGCTGCGTTTGTTTTTTGTTAAATGTTCTGAATGCTTGTTCTGAATTATAAATCAGAACTTTTGAAGTTGTTTGTTTTTTGTTGAAGTTCTGAATGAAACCATCAATTCAGACAAAATAATTCAGAACATTTTTAATGCTTAATTTTTATTCTGAATTTTGAATATTGTTTTTTTTGTTCTGAATGCTGAATGCAAACAAACAAATTAGTAATCATTCAGAATTCAGCATTAAGCAATCAACATTCAGACTTCAGAGTTCAGCAATCAGAATTCAGAATTCAGCATTTTAAACAAACGAAGCCTAGACACATAAGATTATATTTTAAAAGTTAGAACTAATTTTTTTAAGTTCTTAGGCAATTTCTTGAAGAGGCTTGAGAACTCACTGTAAGAAGACGAGTGATGCTTTGTTGAACTTAGGTTGCTAGAGAAATAGCTGATAATTGATGTGGCATATGATTCAGAGGTGGCACAATAGGGTTTTAGGTGGTCAACAAAGGGGGTATAAACGGAAGAAGACTGAAAGAGAGGGAGAGGGAGCAAGAGAGGGGTGGGTCGAGATGGTCTCAGAAGAGGTGAGTGATTATATACTAGAGGAGAGATGAAAAATAAAGAAGAGTGGCAGGACAAGATGCAAAACAGGTGGGGGATTTGAATTAGGGGGGAGGTGGGAATGAAAGGAAGCAATTTTGGTGGATGAGGAGATCATGGCTAGAGCTTCAAGCTCGTTTGAAATTGTGACCTAGAAGTTTTCATTATAAAGGAGAATTAATTACATAATTAATTAATAATAAATTATAGAATTTACTAGAGCACACCCCTAATTCTATCATTCTCGTATTTGCAATTAGTTCTGATTAATAAAATATCAACCTCATCCCTTCAATCGGCTTCTTGATTCATCCGGGTCAAGAACTTAGTGAAATGATCTACTATGGTATCCTTGGTATCTACCATTTGAGTCATTGCCTCTTTCTTTGTAATACCCCCAATTTTGGTAGACATTATTCAAGAGATTTAATTTGATAAATTAAAGAAGAAGAATGTATTGAGATGTGATCCGTAATTAGTGGATCATTTGGACTTAGTAACTAACTGATTCAATAAAACATAAAGAGAAGGTTTATGGAAGAGGAAAAGTGGAAAACACGTAGCCTCATATATAAACATAACCTTCCACTCTTTATTCTTTCATTTCCTAAAACCCTAAACTGAATGTAACAACCCTCTCGGAATGGGCCAAAATTCCGACCCAGAAAAGGCGCATTTGAACATATAGCCACTCTAAACGGATTATTGGTTCCTATAAAGATTAACTTAAACTGATATAAAAAGAAGTCTAAAACGAAAATCATAAACTCACATAGCCGATGTGATAAAATATAATAGCATAAATATAAGATGTACCGATTATTTAAAAACCACAATCCAGAACTACAACATGTCTCAAACTTCAAGGTACATCATTATTCATCTCAATTACATAGCAATAATAGAAAATAAGCAATAACCATAATAACTAAATCTTTAAGAGGCTCCTCCTCCTCCAAGAGATCGTTATCCATCCTAAATACTTGTCTCACCTATTGTCTTGGAATGTTAAGAGGATGGAGATCAGAACATAAAGTTTTGGTGAACTAAATACAAATATGTTAAGAAGGCTATTTCCAATATTTGGCAATTGTAAACTTTTCAAGTTATCTCTTCGAAACAAACACACACAAGGCAAACATATAAGGCGAACGTCCTAAAAGTCACTTAATACCTCAAAACTAAATTAAGGATGAGCACCGTTGAGACCAAAAATGGGATAACACCCAGAGAAGTGTGAAAACACCTTTAGATTGCAGAAAAACAAAGCTAAAAGCAGTAATTAACAGAAAAGTAAAGCAGAGTTTATAGTGGTTCAGCCGCTGATTAGGCCTGCATCCACTTTGAATATGCACTTTGATTTCTCTATATTAAGTTACAAGATTTATCTTCAATTACAATGTTTCTCAATGATTTAAAAATGATTTTCCAACTCCAGAGTAGAAACACAATCAAAATCTACGAATACCATGATTATCGGACTTAATCTCGATAATCAAGCTCGGGTGAAGAAGTTCAGTAGTTTCTGGAGAAGAATGATGCTTGAGGTCAACAATGGCAGAGCTTTTGCAGGAGAAAGTCTAACCCTTTTATGTGGGAAGTGGTCTGATATTTATAGGTAGAGGTAGGAGTGTTTGGTAGTTCGTAGTGAAGTGTACACGACCTTATTCATAACGACCTCGATCCATGTCTTGAAGCAAACGACCCATGTCTTTTCTTTCATGGATCGTCAACGATACTTACATCAACGATCCAAGTATAGGAGGTCCATATATAGGCGACCCTATCCACATTCACAAGATTTAATTGACGCAAGCTGTTCACATAGGTTATGGACGACTCATTGTTTCACCGATCCATTTGGTTTGCAACCCGACTCATGCTTTTTAATTCATCAAGCTGATCCGTTGTTCTTGCAACCCATTCCATGTCTTATGTTTGTCTCGAACCGATCTAACATTCACTTCGACCCAGTCCTACTGAAATATGTATTATGGATCGTTCTCTTTTATACTCGGGTCGGGGATCATGGACCGTGTTAACAATTACCCCTCAGAGCACGTTTTTCAAAGAAAACATGTGCTCTAATATGGATCAGAACACGTGACTTATGATGGATCGCAGACAACCTTCCTTGATGGATCGTAAACAACTCATATGATGGATCAGATACCCCCTTTTACAGCTACTATATATTCTCCTTCAGATCCATCCATTCCTCCTTCTATTTTCATTTGTCATAAACAGTTTTTCGATGATCGAATTTTTTCAAGAATATCACTCTGACCCGAAATCTTTGCTTCGCCGTTGACCGAACCACGTTGCCACCACCAATGCAGTTAAAGCCTCGCAACATCCCTACTAAAGCCCATAGCGCCCTTCAACCGCTAAGCTATTTCTATTTAGTGTTGATGAACAGTGATCCGCTTTAAGCCCCGCTATTTTCCTTTACACCCGCTAAATCAACGCTTTTTAGCACTCGCTTAAGCAATATTAATATACGAAGCTTGATTTAACTAGTTCTCTTTTAAAACAAATCAATAAAGTTAGTGTAAAAAGATATTTTTAACATATAAATGTTTAATATGTGGTAAAAAATTATTATGATCATCAATTCTAATGTGTGTAATCATGATATTCTTTGATTTTATTATATAAGATTAATAGATATCAGTTCCTTCAACATAAATGATGTGAGAATGATAATTAGTTAATTTTAAAATACTTACTTTTACATCTAGTGTACCTTTTTGCATGCCCGCTATATCCCTGCTACACCTTTTTGCACCTCCACCGTTGAAGAACCACTATGCGGTTTAACTATATAGGGCACCGCTGTCGACCATCAGAGTGTCTCAATTCTCTCTCGAATTCAACCGCCATCACTGTTTCACCCAATTTGAACCCGTTGGTGGTTGCCCTCTCAGATCTGAACCGTCATAGCTTCTCTGGACTCCGCCGTACTTCTAACACTGATATTCGATCATCCCTAATCATCGCTAGTCACTATAGTGCCGGTTTTCTTCGAGTATTGTGTTGAGTTGGATTTTAGCATATCAGCTATTTTAGGGTTCTAGGATAATGCACGAATTCCTTTGTCAATTGCTTGTTTTGATGATCTATGCTTCAAATTGAACTTGGCGACTTAGGGTTTTTCAGGGCGATAAGTAATTTGATTTTTTGTTGATTGTATGCCTTGGTTGACCGTGATGACTTAGGACTTGTATTGAGTTGATTTTGGAGAGTCCATGATTTGTAGAGTGACAGAATTCGATCACCATTCCCCTTTTTTTACGGGCCGTGTGTTTCGATCGAACTATGGATCGCGACCTCCCATCGATCGCATGGTCGTATGTGTGTCAGATTGATGTTTGTAACTTGAATTGACAGTACTCGATCATGACCTTTCATGGATCGCGTGTTTCGGTTGCACAATGGATCGGGGTTGTGATTCTTTGGTCATTGAGCTTGCTCCGACTGTGGACCACTAGACCCGACCCTGTGTTCTGTGCAACTAAAACGCTTAGCGGTTCTATAGCGGTAGAGGTGCAAAAAGGTGTAGTGGGGGATAAAGCGGGGAAATAACAAGGATATAGAGGAGGCGTAGAAAGGTACATTAAATGTAAAACCAAATATTTTTAAATTAATTAATCATCTTTCTCACATATATATATATATATATATGTACAGAAATCTAATATTACTTAATTTTATATTACAAAATCAAAGAATATCATAGTTATGCAAGTGAGTGTAATTGATTGTTACCATATATTAGGCACTTATTCCTTAAATTTAGCCGTTCGCACTTAATTTACCGAATTTTTAAAAAAGGGAACTAGTCAAATATAGCTCTATACATTAATACTGCTAAGGTGGATGCTAAAAAATTTGATTTAGCAGATGCAGCGGGAATTAGTGGGGCTAAAACAAGATAAACTGTTCATTAGTGCTAAATTGAAATAGCGTAGCGGTTGAAAATCGCTATGGGGTATAGCGGGGATATTGTGGGGCTTTAGCGGGGCTTTAACTGCATAGCCTGTGTTGCACCAAACAGCCTTGATTTGAAATCGGTCGTTAGAGTTGACTTCAAATTGGTTGTTAGAGTTACTGAAGATGGTCCAATTTGAAAATGACCAAATGAGTTAAATTGGCCTCTTTTCGCTAAAGTCCTATAATAAAAAAGCACTTGCACCGCTTTAGGTGAATATTTCGTCGTCGATTGCCCACGTCAACGATGGAATAGTTTATCTGTTAAAAATGAAGTACAACTTACTTTTTGATTTAAATAAAGCATCAAAGAAAATTCGTCTCGTTTAACCATTTATAACTTGTCGAACATCGCTTGCATAGACACAACATTCTAATTTGAATTTGCGATGATGCTTGAGATCCGCTAATCAACACACGCCGACTATAGAATTCAAGCTTCGTCTTCAATAACCTATATAATTTTGCACAACACTTCACATTTTAGGAAATGTGCACCTATAAGTTATTTAAAAACGAGATTCCTTGTGCAGAATGGATATTCGACAAATGACTCGCCATAATTCTGAAGAGGTAATTACTTCTGCTATGACTGGAGCTTCTATTCAAGTTTCTGAGCTTAGAACGTCTACAGCTTCAGGGTCGGAAGTGAATCATCCTTTTCACGTTCCCTATCCTCTTGACAATCCGCCGGAGATAAGCTCCTCAATGCTATGTCAACGTGCTTTTAATCAAGTATGCGCTCAATTTGGTATTCCCGAAAATGACGCAAGATTACCGGGAAATAGGCGATCGTCTGTCCTTTGGCGTTATTGTAGTTAGCAGACATATATGCATGAGTGAGCCATTCCTTCTTTAAATCCGTTCCTACAGATGGTCCTTCGGCGCTTAGCGATTGCCCCTTTTTAGCTGCACCCGAATGGTTATTCCATCTTAATGGGTTGTGTGTGCTTTTTATGAGAACAAAACGCTGTATGGCTACTTTTCTGGACATCTGCTACTTATGCGTATTCAAAAGGAGAAAAGACCATCATTCTATTGTATTCATTGAAGGAGCTCGAAATCGTCGGCTTATTCTTGATTTACAAGATAACGCTTCGGGATTCGTGAACCAATTCTTTTTTTTTTTCAATGCTTGGAGCGCTTTTATGGAACTTGGATGGAAGGAGGTGGGTATATCTATTCAAAGCTCTCAATCTTGTTTTTTTAGGTCTTGATCATCATGCACTAAATTTTCCTTTCCTTTTGCAGAAATGCCATCTCCTATCAAAGACTTTAGTGGTCAATTTACTCTCCAGACTCTGAAGGCTGTTAACGACAAGGAGAGGAGTAAAAAGTTCTTGCTTAAGGAAGAATTCCTTCACCGGTTTGGGTTTCTCGACCCCCTCTCGATATTTTCTTCCTCGAGAGTGTAACACCCGTATTTTCTATAAACATTAAAGTAACGAATTAAAGAATAAATAATTACAAATGTGAGAATTAAGGTAAACGGGTTACGCCATTGCGTTCGTCTCAAAATTCTGCTTAAGATAGAGTCCGAGTTTACGTAAATCGGAATCCGTATGAAGGAGTTATGACCTTAAGAAGATTGAAGAATTTAAATATACAGCTCAAAATAAAGTTCAGAAAATTCAAAATTCAAAATCAGAAGCATAAGCGGGTTGGGAGGGAAATTTCCCGCCCAAGGCCAGGTCGACAAAGAGGTCGACCGAGGTCGACCTCCCCCCATACAGGTCGACCTCCCCCTCGGGTCAGATCTGAAATCTGACGTGTTTTCTCCTGTGACGAATTGTGGTGTCATTAGGGCTTGTGTGGCACGTTTTGGTTGGTTCACTTAGGTTTGAATGGCTTTGATTTGCTCTAGGTTAATCTGACGGCTCCTATTAAATCAATCTTCTATATAAGCAACCTAAATCTAAACCCTAAAGCCATACACAAAATATTCCTAAGACCGTCATGCTGTCAGTACTTAGCCTAGAATAGCCGTCATTCTCCTTCAACTAGAAAGCCAGTAGGAATTGTAAATCAATCTAATTCAACTAAGAGAATTCAACGTCTACAACAAAGGAGAGCTATTCAATTTCAGAATAGAAATACCAGAACTCAAGACTACCCTCCTTTTTGTAAGTCCACTTATCATTTAGACCTAAACGATATTAGAATTGTGACTACATAACTGGATGTAGAACATCGCCTAATGTAAATCTATGCCTATCCTTTTTGTTAAAACTGAATTGATTAAGACCATGACTCTTATCATGTTTGTGATCATGTTGAATGTAATATAATGATAAATGTTAAATGCTTTGAAATAGATCCATATGTTGTATAATTCGTCAATGACATATTATGTTGTATACTTTGGCGATGACATAAATTGGCGATGACATATTATAACTTGACGATGGCATATCATATTGTGTAATTTGGTGATGACATCCACATTGTATAATTTGGCGATGGATATCATATTGTGTAATTTAATGATGACATACCATATTGTCTAATTTGTCGTTGGATATCATATTGTGTAATTTGGCGATGACATTTCATATTGTATAATTTGGCGATGGATATCATATTGTGTAAATTGGCGATGACATACTATGTTGTATAATTTAGTGATGACATTTCATGTCGCATGATTTGGTAATAACACCTATATGTTGTATGACAATTTGGGAATTTTGCTATGTTTATGCAAGTTCAACCATGATCACATATATGACCAAAACTACATGCTAATATGATTAGGTTCATGTTAGATTTGATCCAACTAATTTGCAAAGTTCACAATTACATGCCTAATTTTAAGTTTATGTAGTTCTATGTAAAACCCCTATTTCATGATTCATGTTAAGTAGATCTAAATTTGCAAGTTCATAATTAAATGTATATTGTTCTATCCCATATTCATATGACACATGTGTAGTTAGATCCATATTTTTATGATGTTGGAATTATTACATGTTCCTCTTTTTCCCCTTTTGTGTATAGTTAGGCTATGTATCGAGCCTAACATTTTACGTGATTTATGCGAACGTTTAACGGGGGTAACGTTGGGGGAAAAAAATATGAAATTACATATAATTGGCATATTTGGCTCATGAACACGTAAATGTTTTATGGCATAAAGTGGTATAAATTTTTATACCTAAAATTATGAACTCGATTTAAAAAGAGAAAGTGGGGCTTGACTTGAATGACAATAATTTACATATAAATATAAAGAGGTAAATATGTAAATTAGGAAAGACGAATATGCCTAACCCGAGGTTAGATTGAGTTACAGTGTAAGACTGCCCGGAACCGCCTGACACATCCAGCAACCGTAACAATATATATCTAATGTGGGAGGTTAGTGCATCGAGCCCAAAGGAACCCGAGGTTAGACTGAGTTGCGGTGTAAAACTGCCCGGACCCGACCGACACATCCAGTAACCGCAACAATACCTGTCTAATGTGAGTGGTTGGTGCTTTAATAAATGAATTAAAGCTAAATCAGGAATGGTAGGGTTAAGTTAATTAAGGCAACACTTAACTAATGCAACATGTTAACTAAACTGATGGGTGGGGTTAGGTTAACTTGGACACTTAACCATTTTAATATGTTGACTAGGAAACCCTAGTAACGGGGACCCATTTCAGCAATAACCCACATAGATGTATCATGGCACCCTGAACTAGGCAGGGTGGGGCACGATTACTGAGCTGATTGTAAGCGATCAAAACGACGGCGGTTGGTGCATCAGTGTAGGTTCCGATGGAGTACGGGCGTGCACGTACTCCGAAGTGGAAAAAGCAGGCACTGGGCATCAGTAGTTATACACTGTGCATCTTGAATCGTGTCGGGTTGCCACCATAGGATTTGATACACCCCATGGTGGGACCAGCACAGGTATCTACAATCGAGCGGGGCCGTATGACACAAGTGGTAAACGCGTGCGAGTAGGAGTCGATCAATGAAAAGGGATCACTGGGTTTGAACTCATGATAATGGTTGAAATATCTAGTAGGTGCAGAGAATATGGACATGAGTGCGATAGTATGATTAGTTTATCTGCCTTGTTTATCTTGCCATGTTTATCTTACCTTATCCTATGTTACCTTATTTCCTTGTTATTGTCATGTGTCCAGCTTATTCAAGTCATGGTTCTCTTATCAGTTGACATGCTGAATAATCACTGGACTTACTAGACTTATGTCTGACCCATTTTCTTTCGCTCTCTTTTCTTCCGTTCCCCCCTCCCTCAGGTACCCAGGGAGGGAATAGCTCAGCTTAATTTGGACCATTCATCTTTCCAAGCTTGAAGACTCTGTGATGTATAGCTTGGAACTTCTTATCTTTGGTTATGGTTTTGGACACACTACAACTTAGGGATTTATGCAGTTTTATTGTGTGTTATGCTTCTTTATGTAATAATCAAGACAGAGATTTTGATGCAATGACTTGGAAGTTAGTTTGAAACAGTTTGCTGTAATGTTTTATTACGAACCACGTTTGAAATAGAGTTAGTTTTTCCGCTGCTTATATATGTCTGTCTTGTAAATTATCTGTGTCTTTTACCTATAATGCTCCACCAAAGTTAAGGCATTCCCTTTGTGAGTGACCTTAACAGAGGTGGGGTGTTTCAGAGAGATTTCTCCTGCTTCTCGTTCTACAACCATGGCATCGAATGCCCAACCACTGAAGAATATTTTGCACCGAAAAATTCTGTTGATGAGGCATATTAAAGATGTGTTCGGACCCCGCTGGCGAAGCTGGATCGTCTGCTTAGTCTAAACTTCCTTCCATCGTCGAGGAAGAAATTACGCATCGTAATGGAAAAATTCCTGTAAAGATTGATGAAGAGCTTGAAGAGGGAGAGCTCGCGCGTAAAGGTGATTTTTATGTTATAAGAGGCGACGACAACCCTATGTTTCTAGTCACAACTGAGAGTGAATTCTCTGACATATATGAGGGTTTGAACGACCTCATTGTAACGTTGGGCAAGATTTTCCAGGGTGATATTGTAACGTCCAAACTTACTACATCAGTTTCATGGACACCTTTCGACTTGGCTCATATTCCTCCACCTCAAAAATCCATCTTTAGGATTGTTGCCACTTCGACTCCAAAAACGACGAGTGGTTTGTTGCTCAATGCACGCTAGATTACACATAACACACACTTAAGGCTTTGATTTTGATATCTTGCATGTGTATCTTTCTGTCTCGCCCCAGTATTTCCTTTTTTAAACACTCAACTCTCATTTTCCTTTTTTTCAGGTACTTCTATGAGCCATTAATATCTGGATGACTTCAAACCGTGACAAAGGTTCTTATGATCAGCTGCGTTATGCAATATCTCATTCTTACAGGGAGACTGATGAAGAAAGAAGGGCAAGAAATCCCTAAGAGGAACGGGACTGATGAGATAGGGATGAGCAGAGTAGGAAAGCCCGTGACTATAGTCATGACTGGGGCAGATGGGAGGAAGATGACCAGAAGAAGAGGAAGGAAAGGGATGACAGGGAAAAGGATCATGGTCGGTATGATTTGCACAAATGTGCAAGAGTCGATAAGGATCATGTTCTTATTGTTCATACTTCCACAAGCCTTAACCAATTGCACCTCCAGTTGTTACTTCCCCTCCTATTGACATCAAACAAATCATCCGAAGGCCACCCTACTCTCTCTCCTAGCAGCACCTAGCACACTATCTACACGATTTCCCCATTAGTTCATAAAAGGAGTTCGCTTTAACTTGAATATAAATCCAGTTGAAAGAAAGGTAATGCTTAAGAATATGGAGACAATGAAGGATGATGTCGAGAAGTTGACTAATTGGCAAAATCTAGTTGATGAACTCCAAAGAGACAACAAACTTAATTATGAGGACCTGCTGACTATGGATAATGACAAGGCCAAATGGAACAGAACACTCAAGGCACGCGACACACTCAAGGCACGCGACACCGACATTGAATTTCTTGCCAAGAGGAATGAGGAGATGGAGGCTGAAAATAAGAGGATTAAGTACAAGATTGCAGATGTTGCCTCCTCTCATAAATAAAGGGAACCATGTTAGGTAACTGTCTTAAGGGTGCTTATGCTTCACAGGAGAACGCTGAAGACAGATTGGTCGTGGAGCAGAAAGTTATCGAAACTTATCGAGAGAGCACTGCTAGTGTGCAGAAAAACGTTAATTCTCAGGAGTTAGAAATTTCTTTGCAAATGGCCAGAATGGTGGAAATTGAGCGAGAAAGACATCAAGCCCTTTTAGATAAGGTGACTGCAGAACAAACTCATGTTGAGACCAAGGATGGATTCAGTTCTACTTTATTTGAGTTTTGTATTCTCAGTGTCATGGGGCGAGGAAGCCTTTCTTTCTTGGAAGATAAGTATGCGATTACTTTGGCTGAGGTTTGAGAGGCAATTCTTGCATGGCTCGAGGGCAGCAGTTATACAAAGGAGGAGCTTTTGGAGCATTATTCGGATGATGAATCCTGCGCTGCCCTTGCTAGAGGAAATGAGGAGCTTAGGAAGGAGAGTGCTTTAACAGTCAGAGCCGAATCTTCTAGGGAGCATATCCCAGATCTAGCTGCTACCACTAGGGACACTGCTTCCACTGATGCCAACGTTTCTGATCTCAAGCCTCCTGTTGTGCCTTCCACTGAGCCCACTACCACTACCGGCGAAAAGAAATTGGCTGCTGAAAAACATTCATCGAATAATGATGGCGATGGTGACGACCCAAATACTTATGAGATAAACGTGAGAAGCCCTGTCATCTTAGGTAAAACTGACATTGATCTAGTCCTATCGGACTTCTTATTCACTCCATATGGGTTCAATGAATTCCTTGCTTATTATTCACTTGAATTAGGCTTGGACACCCTGAAGCCTTCTCCTATCGTGCCTGGAGGGACGGGAACTGAAGCTATATTCACTCCTTCTATAATGGTGATGACAAGCACTTTAACTGTTACCCCTCCGCCAGGCGACCCTTCTTTAACTCTCGAGTCTACCCCTGCTTCTGCTTCCCAGCCTGGGTCACAATCGGAGAAGATTGCTGCACTCCATCGTTTAGATGACCCGATTGTCTTATCTGGAAAGGGAATAGAAGATTTTGAAGATCAAGAAGGCAACCCGAAGAGAGACAATAAGGACCATTCAGAGATTCCATCTTCAGGTATCAACTCTCCATCGAAAAGACGCTGGAGGAAACATAGTTCCCATAAGAAGGCACATGTTTCGCCTTCTCTTCACATTCCAGAGGATGATAAAGAAGTTAAAGATGCAAGCAGTCCGTCATTACAGCTCCTTTAACTAGACCTATCAAATTCCCATTAAAGTTGGACCGCTCTTCTAAAGGAAGGAAGAAGAAGAATTGAGACATTTGGCTGCTAATTCTGCTTTATACAACATTCTTGTCTGTAGTTTCTTTTGACCGGTTTTTGTGCGAGTGACGATCCTCGCTTTTGAACTTTGTAAAAACTTGCTTAGTGAAATGAAATTTCTTTTTGTTTGTTGTACTTTAGCTCGTGTATTTCCATGTATTCACTTCTTTGTTGAGTGCAATTGGTTGTGTTGACCCCATATCACATGTCATCATGAACTACAAAATATAGATTGATCAATTTGCAGTGTTTCTTTGATTTTGATTTATGCACTAGAAGTTTCAACTTTGTTGGCGATATCTTTTTGTTTTTTCTAGCATGTTCAGAGCTTTTGAGCTTGCCAGTGCATCAGGAAACCCGACTTTGTTAGTTGATCAAGTGCCTTCTCTTTAGGAGGTCTTTAGTATTTGTGCCCCCACTTGGCGAGGTCTTATATTTTTTTTCCAATATTAAAATCGACATATCGAGCGAATTGATTTTATCGACTTATCGGGTACCCCATGAGAGGTCTTTGGTTTAGCCCAACGTTCGTATCAATCCATCCGATTAAATCAGGCATCAGAAACTTCATCGAGTGCTCCTTGAGAGGTCTTTGATTTAGCCCTGTTGATACACGAGATTTGGATTAATGACAACAAAGAAATGGAGATCATTCACGAACTAAATTCATATACATCGAAGAAATGGAAATCAATGAAGATAGTATTGAAGAAATAAAGGTTGTGTATATATATATATATATATTGAGCCGTGTTAGAATTTATGTTAAAATCTATCCTCAAAGTATAACACGCGTGCACTAAACGATTTTATATATAAATATATATATATATATATGATATATAAAACAGGACGACTGTTCAGTAATTGTCTGAACCAGTCGACTGGTGGAATAGGGACCAGTCGACTGGTCAAACTAATTTCTGACAGTAACGGCTAGTTTCTGAATATCTTTTAAATTTACGATTTTACAATATTTTGTCCAATTGAATGATGAATTACAGACCAGTCGACTGATCCGAAACAGTACTTATTTTTCTTAAAGGTTGCTTTGATTCATGAAGAGATTCCTCTAAATTTCTGAAAGGAAATGGACGTTTCTATTGATCATAACTCTTCATGAAGAATTGCTACCTTTCTACCATAATATAAACACGTCAATCGTGATTTCCAAATTACCAATTCTCTCCGATTCTAATCTAATTTTTGAATTGCATTTTCTATACTCTTGCAATACAAAAGCTTTCATAAATTCAAACACTTGTTGAATCCTTGAATTGATTTAATATCACTTGATTCTGCAAGCAATTTACTTCCTTCAATCTTCACATTCATATCGTACACTCAAGGATAAGATTATAGGAAGGGTATACTTAAACCATTGACTATTCGTGTTGTTTCAAGAACACAAAGCAGAAGTCAAAACTCTTGTAATTGTTGAAGTCCTGTGTTGTTGCTCAGACGAGAGGCATCGTTGTTGGTGCTCGGGTTTACTGACCTATTCCTCTGGGTTAAGAGAGGGCGTTGTTAGTGAATACAAAGAGAAGCTTTGGGACTGGACGTAGAAAGGGAAGTTCGAACCAGTATAAATTCCTGATGTCACTTTACCTTACTTACTGCTTTTTTTATTTACTTATGATACATCATATCAGTCCTTATTTATTTGCATAACTATTGTATATTAGCTAGTTATCCTATCAGTTACATTTCCGATATGTCCATATAAAGATCCTGCTTAAGTCATACACATAGACTCATTTTCATTTCTTATTCTGCTAAAGTCATAAACGCCGACTCATTTTCATTTGGTATCAGATGCTGGTGTTCTAGTGATCATAACAACATCCTAGAACAAATGGCAATAATGAAATCTAGTCAAGGAATTAGAAAGTGGAAGAGCAACAAAGCGGAATCAAGAGTGCAAGTAAGCAAATGTCTTATGGCTAAAGTCAGATCATAATCGGTATGTGTAGATTCATTATATAAAGATCTTTTGTTAGACCATGAAAAATTATTATAAGATTTTAAAACTTTGGGTAAACTCAATATGGCCATTTTAGCTAAGTTAAAAAATTATGAGCAAGAAAATTTCAAATTAAAAGAAGAAATCTTTTTTTATTAAAACAAGCCATATGTTTTGGAAATACCTTAGAAGGGTTTATTTCTCAAAAGGATTTCCTTCAAAAAGAAAATGAGCGATTAGAAGATAAAAAAATGTTCTTTTAAAACAAATCAATCTTTTGCAAAATAGAAATAAATCATTAGAAGATTCTTTATATAATTTTAGTTCTTTAATTTCTTCTCTTGAAAAAGAGAGAGGAACTTTAATTGAAAAGAATTTAGAATCATGTAAACAATATGAGTTTTTAGAGGTAAATAATAATATTTTGCAAAATGAAATTTCTAACTCAAAAGAAAATTTTGAAAAATTACAATCTTCTTTAGATAACTCAAAATCTCAATTTTTTGGTCCTAAAACTGAGAATGGTACTTCAAAACAGAAGGATTCTGAATTATATAAGGAAATTGATGATTTAAAAAATAACAAAATTTCTTTTGTAATTGTCAATCGCAACTTTGGGAGCAAATTTAATAAATGTACAAGTAAGTTTGCAAAATATAATAAAGGTCAAAATGATTTAAATATGATCTTATCTAGATCTCGACCTTTACATGACAAAAATGGTTTACATTATAATCATAGAAGTAGTACTAGATATGCTTTTATGTACAATAAGAATATTACTACTAGTACTAGTGCACATCCAAGATATAATTATTCTAGAAATTCAAATACTTCAATGACTAGAGATCTGTATAATAGATCTAGAAGTGAGAAAAGAAATACTAATAGAAGTTATTTAGGTATTTGGGTTCCTGTAAATTGGAAAAACAGAGAAAAATACATCGATAATTATTTTAATTCGGTAGTTAATAATGAAGATTTCATTTTTAAAGGTTCCGTTAAACCCTCTTGAGTATGGTTACCTTCATCTAACCCTTGGACCCAAACGAAACAAGTGGGTACCAAAGTATATACATCATATTTTTTTTGCAGGTACACCACAAAAAGGAGAAGGATATTCAGTTCTCTAAATATCTGTGAAAAACTCAGCTTGTCGAAAAAGCACATGATTCAATGTCTCCTAAAGGTGCTTTAATTATTTATAAAATCAATGACTATTATTTATCAAAGTATTTATTCTTTTTAATCGATGACAAAGGGGGAGAAATGTGTCGTTGTATATTTCATATGTACTAACATTTTGTTACAAGAAAACGGTAAGTATATCTTATGAACTAACAAAATGTTGCAGAAAGCTTTTAGATAGGGGGAAATAAAAATATATTAATGCATACCTTCAGGAGGAGCTACTCAATATCTCAAACATATATGCAAGGTGTTGTCATCAATCAAAAAGGGGGAGAATGTTGATACATGAGATTTCGATTAATGACAACAAAGAAATGGAGATCATTGACGAACTAAATTCATATACATTGAAGAAATGGAAATAAATGAAGATCTTATTGAAGAAATAGAGATTATGTTTATATATATACTGAGTCGTATTAGAATTTATGTTAAAATCTATCCTCAAAGTATAACATGAGTGAACAAAATGATTTTATATATAAATATATATATGATATATAAAACAGGCTGACTGCTCAGTAATTGTCTGAACCAGTCGACTGGTGGAACAGGGACCAGTCGACTGGTCAGACTAATTTCTGATAGTAACGGCTAGTTTCTGAATATTTTTCAAATATACGATTTTACAATATTTTGACCAGTTGACTGATGAATTACAGACCAGTCGACTGATCCGAAAAAGTACTTATTTTTTCTAAAAGGTTGCTTTGATTCATGAAGAGAATCCTCTTCATTTCTGAAAGGAAACGGACGTTTCTGTTGATCATAACTCTTCATAAAGAATTGCTACCTTTCTACCATTATATAAACACATCAATCGTGATATCCAAATTACCAATTCTCTCCGATTCTTATCTAATTTCTAAATTGCATTTTCTATACTCTTGCAATACAAAAGCTTTCATAAATTCAAAAACTTCTTGAATCCTTGAATTGATTTAATATCACTTGATTCAACAAGAAATTTACTTCCTTCAATCTTCGTATTCTGATCATATACTCGAGGACAAGATTATAGGAAGGGTGTACTTAAACTGTTGACTATTCGTGTTGTTTCAAGAACACAAAGCAGAAGTCAAAACTCTTGCAATTATTGAAATCCTGTGTTGTTGCTCAAGCGAGAGGCATCCTTGTTGGGGCTCGGGTGTACTGAACTGTTCCTTCGGCTTAAGAGAGGGCGTTGTTAGTGAATTCCAAAGAGGAGCTTCGGGACTGGACATAGGGCGGGAAGTCCAAACCAGCATAAAATTCCTGGTGTCACTTTACCTTACTTACTGCTTTTTTATTTACTTGTGAAACATCATATCAGTGCTTATTTATTTGCATAACTATTGTATATTGGCTAGTTAGCTTATCATTTACATTTCCGCTATATCCATATAAAGATCCTGCTTAAGTCATACACATCGACTCATTTTCAAGCCCAACGTTCATCTCAATCTGGCCGAGTCAATCAAGGGTCGGAGACTTCATCGGGTGCCTTCGGAGAGTCTTTGGTTTAGCCAAACTTCATTGATGTATCGAGCGAATCAATTTTATCAACTTATCGGGTTCCCCTGGAGAGGTCATTGGTTTAGCCCAGTGTTCCTCTCAATCCGACCGAGCAAATTAGACATCAGAGACTTCATCGGGTGCCCCCGGAGAGGTATTTGGTTTAGCCTAACTTCATCGACGTATTGAGAAAATCGATTTTATCGACTTATCGGGTGCCCCCAGAGAGGTATTTGGTTTAGCCAGACGTTCATCTCAATTTAGTCGAGTCAATCAGGCGTCAGAGACTTCATCGGTGCCTTGCTTAGTTAGATCTTTTCCCTTTGTTCTTGCTTACCCTATTTTTTGCCACTTGACTTTTAATGACTCCCCTCTTCGATCCGTAAGGCGATGTGCTACGTCCTTGCATATATGTTAATCGATGTTTATGGCACTCAACACCTTGGACGTCTTTGTCTAAATGTCATGGAGGGGTCGCCAAGTCTTATCGGGTCTTGAGCAACCAAGCGCTCTTCGGATAGCCGGCAGTATTAAATCGATTTTTTTTAGTAATTTTTGAATTATTTAACAAAAATTTGCAAATATATGACCGAGATAAGTAGGTGCAAACTTTTGTTAATCGAGATGATGTAGCAAATGCTCAATTACAATTCACCCTTTAAATATGGGCGGCTTATATTTGCAAGGAAAATTACAACAATTTTCACAAGAATTGAGCAATGCTTTAAGTAAAGTATTGACGCAAATGGTCACTATTCCATTCTCTAGGTATCGGAACACCATCAACCATTGTCAACTTGAATGTGCCATCGAAGAGCTTTTGGATGATGATATAGGGTCCTTCCCAGTTAGTCCCAGATACTCTAGTGCCAGTCATCACCCGTTTTAATACGAGGTCTCCAACTTCAAAAGTTCTCTATCAGACCTTGGTGTTGAAGTGCGTGGCTATTCTCTTTTTGTGCTGCAATCTGAAGCCCGGCTTTGTCTCTTTTCTCTTCCAGCTAAGCAAGTGCTTTTAATTGTAGCTGCTTATTTTTTTTCTTGATTGAAGTGAATTATTCAATGAGTAGGAACTTCCAATTTTACGGGGAACATTTCTTCGGAGCCAAATGCCAAAAGAGAATGGTGTATGCACAGTTGCAGATTTGTGATTCGTATGATATGCCCATAGTGCAAGTGGAAGCTCATCTACCTAACCACCTTTGGCTCTTTCCATTCGCTTTTTGATGGTTAATTGGATAATTGATTCACTGCCTCCATTTCCCATTTGCTTGCGGATGGGACACAGCTGTGAAGTATTTTGTACTTTGCACAGAAATTCTTGAATTCTTCACTCTCAAACTGAGTTCCATTATCCATAATTATCTTTTGAGGTACACCAAACCTGCAAATAATATTTTTCAACACTAAGTTAATTACTTTCTTTGACAGATAAACTTCCATGGTCTTGCCAATTTGTGACTTAAGCATTGCGTTAACAAGTTGCTGGAAAGTTGACCCAGCGTTTTTCAACCCAAATGGCATGACTTTATAATAGTACAGTCCAACATCTGTGATAAAGATTGTGTTCTCTTGGTCTGACACTTGCATCATTATTTGATTGTATCCCGAATAAGCGCCCATAAGTGATAGAAATTCGAGCCCTGCTGCCAAATCTACCAACTGATCAATTCTAGGCAACTAAAAGCTATCCTTGGGGAATGCCAAATTGAGATCTGAATAGTATATGCATACACGCCATTTTCCATTAGGTTTCTTCACAAGGACAGGATTGGATACCCAATCTGGATACATGGACTCTCTTATGAAATGATTTTCCATCAATCTATCCACTTCTTCTTTTAGAACCATTGATCTTTCCGGACCTTCGATTCTTCTCTTCTACTTTACAGGCGAGACGGGAGGGTCTATATTCAATGCATGAGCTGGCACTTCCAAAGATATGCCACATATGTCGTCATGACTCCAGGCAAACACATCCAAATTAGCCTCCAGAAAAATAATCAATTCCTTTTGCAAATTTTGACCCAATTAAGACCCGATATTCAAGACTTGATTAGGATCTTTTTGATGAACTGCAATAGATATCATAATCTCCGTAGGCACTGTTTGGTTATCCCATGCACTATTTTATCGAGTATCCATTTCCTTTTGAGCCCCACTATGCTCACTAGTGCAGGGACTAGGCTTTAGTTGCTATAAGAAAGGTTCACGATTGCGGAGAGGGATCTCCACACTCTTTCCTGTATCCTTCTTCTTAGCTTACCTTAATTCAGTGATGTAACATTTCCTAACAGTATTCTGATTTCCTCTTACAACACTAACACCTTTCTCCATGGGAAACTTCATTATTAAACACCATGATGCTAGTACAATTTTGAAATCAGCCAAAGCGGGACTTCCCAGGGATGCATTATAAGCTGAAACTTCATCCACAAGCACAAAAGTTTGTTTCAAAACAGCTTTCTTCTCTCCTTCTCCTAACTCTACAAGCAAGTCAATCATTCCAATTGGTTGCTTTGGCTCGCCTGTGAACCCTTAGATTTTCATTTGACAAGCTTGCAGGTTGGTTATTGAAAGATTCATCAGACTGAATGTTTTTTCGAAAAAGGACACTGGCAAAAGCACTACAATCAACTAGCACTCTTTTTACTATTATCGGAACGATTCCAACTGTAACTACCGTCGGGTCAAGGGTTGGAGCTACCACGCCTTCTGAATCTTTCTCTCTGAACACAATGTCATCATGAGAAGTTTTCTATTGCTTTACGGGAACGGTGTTATTATGGATCAAGCATATTTCTTCTCTCGAAATATACTTCAGAGCATTCACATATCTCTTCATCTCCCTCAACTCTTATCTGCTGGATGAGGACCACCGGATATGGTATTGATCACCGGTCTTGCATTGTGTTGTGTTGGAGCTCTATCACTCAGACCTGGCTGATTGGCGGGTGCACTTTGCCCTTGAGGAGCTGGAGAAGGATCTGCAACTTGCGGTTTTTTAACATAATGTTACAACATATTCTGCTTCATCAAATCCTCAATCAAGCTTTTTAAATGTCGACATTCATTAGTGTTATGACTAGGCTGGTTATAAAAGTGGTAGAATCTTCTAGAATTAGCTGATTTATCTCCTTATCTTAATGGCGGTGGATTCAGAGAATATCCTGCATCCTTGGTTGTAAAGATAATGTTCTCTAGGGTATCACATAGAGAGGTCAACTCTTCAGATCTAAAAAACTAAGCCTCTTGCCATTCTTCCTTTGTTTCTCTTCTTTCCCCCTTTTTTTCCCTCCGGCATCCTTTTTATTGCTCTGAGTATCATCACCTTTCTTGTCTTCCACCGTATTACTTCCGGTCATATTCTGGGTGGTAGAAGGGACTTCTTCCAACCTCATGAACTCTTCATCCTTTTATAGAATTTTTCGAGTGAGTTGGGTTGTTTCATCTCTACCCACTTTCCAACTCAGTGCTTTTATCCACAACTCGAACCAATGCCATTAGTATCATTCTAGGCTCCGGATTACTAACCTCTGTCACAACAGTATTGAAGTGATTAAGAAAAGCCTTCACCGACTCTCTTGGGTTCTGACTCGGTCCTTACAGTGACATGATATCTTTATTTTTTGAGGTATATAATCGAAATTTCTCCTTAAACTTCCTTGCCAAATCTAAGAATTGATCTATGGATTTTGGCGGTAGTTTAGTGAACCATAACGAGGCTACTCCTTCTAGATAGATGGGGAAGTAAAGACACTTGATCTCGTTTGTCGCCTTTGCACCATTCACATGCCACTCATATTTAAACAAAAACAGATTGGGATCACTGATTCCATTATATGCCGGCATGGTTGGAGGGACAAACTTCTTCGAAAATTCAGCATGTCGAATCCTTTTAGCGAAAGGAGTCTTGCTTGGAGCAAAGTGCTACTCACTTTCATCTTTCTTCCTAGCCAAACTTTCTTTCATAATTTGCTTGATGATTCCTGAAATGTACACCTCATCATTGCATTGTTCCACAGGGAGGACGCCAGTCCTTTTCCCAGATGCTTGTCTAGGCAAGTGATTATGGTTAGAGAACTGAGGCCATGTACCTGTAGCTTGGGGAGGTGCCCCTCAGGTGGGACTTGCAGTTTTTTGAGAAGCATCTGCTATGCTAAATGATTTTCTCGAGAATGGGATAATTTAAGCACATCAGCATTCACCTTGGAGTTTTCAATATCGATGTCATTCCTACCACTTGATACTGACATTTTATCCGACTCATCTACTTCCTTGACATGGAAACCACGGTTCTCTTCTTCACCCCAGTTTCTTCCCTGATTAGGTCCGATATTCCTCTTGGAGGCATATGAAGCAGAGGAATATGCATTTTCTTCAAAGTCAATCTCAACTCTGCGATATACAGGATTGGTTTGACTGGCTAGGATAGCGTCAAGTTTATTCATCAAAACATTATTTGTTGCTTTTAGAACAACATCAAATTCTCCTTGAGTTACACCACCTCTCGGAGTCTGAGCAATGTTCGGATTGTTAGTTCAGGGAGAGAATGTGGGATCATCAACAACATTCCCAGAAAGTCTTGAAGATGTACTATTCTTCTTCGAAGGATCCATAATGTCAAATAACCTTCTAGTCTTAACAGAAATCCTTTCAATGAACCTGACTTTCAGACCTTGTGAATCTATAGTGAAAGAACAGGCTTCAAAGCTTCCAAATCAAGGCTCCTAACCTTGTGGTTGTGGGTTCGAGCTCCACTGTTGGCGCCAAAATGTTAACACCAAAAATGGGCTAACACCTAGAGAGGTGTGAAAACACCTTTCGATTGCAGAAAAACAAAGCTAAAAGCAATAATTAACAGAAAAGTAAAGAATAAAGGGAGTTTATAGTGGTTTAGCCTCTAATTAGACTTACATTCACTTTGAATATGCACTTTATTGATTTCTACATATCAAGTTACAAGACTGATCTTCAATTACAATGATTCTCAATGATTTACAAATGATATTCGAACTCCATAGTAGAAACACACTCAAAATCCATGAATATCAATGATTATTGGACTTAATCTCAATAATCAAGATCAGTGAAGAAGATCGGTAATTTATCGAGAAGAATGATGCTTGAGATCAACTATGGAAGAGCTTTGGTGGAAGAAAATCTAACCCCTTTTATGTAGGAAGTTGTCTATATTTATAGGCGGGGGTAGGAGTGTTCGGGAATTCATAGTGAAGTGTACACGACCTTATTTATAACGACTTGTGATGTGACGACCGTTCATAACCCCTGCACTAAACAAGAGGAATAATGCGCTGAAAAGTGTGCCAAGTGGCTATGTACGATCATCAAAGTAGGTAAACAACATCGGAACCTGTTGTACAACTCACATCGCAAGGATAAAATAAAATAGAACATATACAACAGGTAATAGTAGTGAAGCATCATATAAAAAACTTTTGAAACTTTCACAACATCCTGAAAGATTATCCAAACATCATAGGAAATATCAGGGTTTGTACATAAAACCTTACAACAACACTCATAGAGCACTAAACAGCGGAAATAGAAATACTAGATAGTAATAAAACTGGTATGTCAGCCTCCTGCTCGCCTCCGCATAGCAGCGTCGTCCTTAATAATCACCTATAATCTGCTACTTAGTATTCCCATCAACAACCGGATGAACATCCCAAGGTAATAAGAGGAGACATAAAAATGTTGAATAACGAGATTTTGATCGATGTCAACGAACAAAGCTACTATGGGAATTGAATCATAAAGATAAGGTTTTTATATATATACATTGAGTCATGTTGGAATTATGTTAAAATCTATCCTCAAGTATACACGAATGTGGTAATCAAAGTTATATATAAATATATATTTATAAAGTCATCAAAAAGCCAGAAATATACCAAAATTGGCCTACCAGCCGACTGGTAGGAAATGGACCAGTCGACTGGCACTTATTTTGGTATATAATGACTAGTTTTAAAATTTTTTTATATACGTTTTAATTTTACCAGTCAACTGATGATTTTTAACCAGTCGACTGATTCAACCCAGATTTTATTTTCTGAAGAGTTGCCTCCATTCATGAAGAGATTCCTCTTCGTTAATCAAAGGAAATGGACATATCTTTTTATGGAAACTATTCATGAATGTTTGCTACTCTTAGACTATTATATAAACAACTTCAATCATGTTTTACAAGAACTTAATCTTTCCGAATTTTACTGATTTTTCTGATCATCATTCTAAACTCTCCATTTACATTCTTTGCAATTAAAAGCTCTCCAATTTCAATACTTGTTGAATCAGTGAATCATATTAATATCATTTGATTCAACAAGTAAATTTTACTTCCTTAAATCATCGCATTCAAAGCATATACTCGAGGATCAGATTATAGGAAGGTTGTACTTAAAATATTGTCTATCCGGTGTTGATTCGAGAACACAAATCAGAAATCAAAATCTTGTAATTGTTGAAAACCTGTGTAGTTACTCAGGAAAGAGGCATCTTTGTTGGGGCTCGGGTAGTACTGACCTATTCGTCCAGGTTGAGAGACGGCGTTGTTAGTGAATTCTGAAGAGGAGCTTCGGGAATGGACGTAGGGTGAGAAGTCTGAACCAGTATAAAAATTCCTGGTGTCTTTTTAACTTACTTTGCATTTTATTATTTGAGATATATCATATTAAGCTCTATTTATTTGCATAACTATTGTAGAATCAACTAGTTATTTATATTCCGCAATATCCATATAGAAAGATCCTTAAGTCGTATTCACACCAACTGTTCAATTGGTATCAGAGCAAGGCTATCATATAACTTTAAAACCGTTATTTGATAATTATATAATATGGATAGTAAGAATAGCATTAGCAATAACACCGGATATTCTGAAGGCCAATCAACGGCTAAACCACCCTTCTTTAATGGCATGAATTATAGTTACCGGGCTACTAGAATGAGAATATACATGCAAGCTAAGAGCTATGATGCATGGAATATTACTCGAAAAGAATATACATCACCTACTACTGCATACACTGAATGGTCAAACGCTGAGAAAAATGAGGCTACTGCAAATGCTAAGGCCATGAATATGCTATATTGTGTACTTGATAGAAATGAGTTCAATCAGAATTTTATGTGCAACACTGCATATGAAATCTTGAGAACACTTAAGATTACTCATGAAGGCACTAACAAAGTTAAACAAAGTGAAATTTCTATGCTAAAAAATCAGTTTCAAAATTTTAAAATGAATGAGAGTGAATCCATAAATGATATGTATTCACGTTTTCAAAATATTTATCATTTATTATTAGGACTAGAAGAAAAATATTCTGACTTTGACATAGTTTCAAAAAATTTAAATTCTTTAACCGATGAATGGGAGAGAAAAGTATTGGCGATTGAAGAAGCTAATGATCTCTCTGTCATGAAACCAGAAGAATTAATCGGTAATCTAATTTCATATGAAGTGAACTTACAGGCAAAGAAAGCACAGGGACAAGATAAGAAGAATTTAGCTTTCCATGCAGGAAAAAGAAGATTCCGATTCAGATGAAGAAGATATAACATTTATTGCTAATTTTTTTAGAAAATTTATAAAATACCGAAAAAGTCGAAGAAAAAATATAAAAAAGAATTCATTAAAAGAACCTGATCTAGCTTTAGTAGAATTTTTAACTGTCACAAGACCGGACACTATCAAAAGAACTGTCTAGAACTGAAGAGAAATCGCAAAAGTGAAAAATCAAAGAAACGAGGTTTTTCAGTCACTTGGGATAATTCGGACTCATCTTCTGAAAGTGATAGCGACAGTGGTAGTGAGCAAGCAAATGTGTGTTTTATGGCTAAAGACAACTATGTAAGTGATTTTAGATTGATGAATTAGTAGAAATAAATACGGAAATTTTAGAATCTAAAAAAATGTTTTAAAGAAAATTTAAACAAGCTAATGAAGACAAAAATAAAGCTGAATTTGAGAGAGACTTTTTGAAAGATGAAAAAGAAATCTTAAAAGATGAAATTAGAAGATTACAAGATTCTCTTTTAAATGCAAATTCTCAAATTTCTTTGTTAAATCATGAAATAGAAATTCAAAAGAATAAAAATGATTTATTACTTTCTAAAAATCACGATTTGAATAATAAAGTTAAATTATAGAATTAGAAAATTCTAGTTTAATAACTAAATTAGAAAATATTTCTAAAAACGTAAATAATTTTAACAAGGATAGAGAGAATTTATCTAAAATTTTAGAAAATTCTCAATGGGTTTTTATTAAAAATGGACTTGGATATGATAATAAAATAAATTCAAAAAGGAAATCCAGATTTGAAAATTCTAACAATATACCGAGAATTTCTAATAGAAAATTAAATACTTCTACTAAAAAAATATTCAGAAAATATTAGTATATGGATTCCTAAAACGAATAATATTCTTATTAGTAATAAATATATTAAAAACTTTTTAGATACGGGTCATTATAATAGTGATTATTTTTTTAGAAAGGAACCTAAGCCCCCTTGGGTTTGGCTTCCTAAGACTTAACCCTTAAGACCCTAATGGAGGAAGTGGGTATCAATGAAATTTTTTTGAATTATTTTTTGCAGGTTCCACTTCACAAAAACAGAGGAAAATGGATACTGGATAGTGGTTGCTCAAAACACATGACAGGAGACAAGGAAATGCTAACAAATATAACTTACTCAAAAGGAGGAACTGTCACATTTGGAGACAATTCCAACGGATACATCATTGGCAAAGGCGATGTGAACAATTAGTATATCTAATTCACCTCTTATTTCGGATGTTTTATTAGTTAAAAATTTAAAACACAATTTATTAAGTATAAGTCAATTGTGTGATAAAGGTTTTAAAATAACATTTTCCGAAAATAAATGTAGTATATTTAATTCAAACCAAAATTTTATTTTCGAAGGAAATCGAGATAAAAATATTTATATTTTAAATATGACAATTAATAATAATCCGAACATGTGTTTATTAGCCAAAGATAATGATCCTTGGTTATGGCACAAACGATTTTGTCACATTAACTTTAAATCCATTAACAAATTATCTAAAAATGATCTTGTAAGAGGTTTACCAAAAATAAAATTCAAAACTGAAAATTTATGCGATTCTTGTCAACTCGGAAAATTACAAAATCCTCTTTTAAATCGAAAAAGGTTATATCGATCTTACAACCACTTGAATTATTACATATGGATTTATTCGAACCAACTCAAGTTCAGTTCATAAATCATAGTAGATATGTGTTTGTAATTGTTGATGATTTTTGAAGATATACTTGGACTATGTTTTTATGGTATAAAAGCGATACTTTTGATATTTTTAAGAATTTTGTCAAGCAAATTCAGAACTTAACCAATTTAAAAATAAAGAATGTACGAAGTGACCATGGAGGAGAATTTGAAAATGAGAAATTTGATTTATTTTGTCAAAAGAAAGGAATTTTTCATAACTTTTCATTTCCTAGAACTCCACAACAAAATGGAGTTGTAGAATGTAAGAATAGAACTTTACAAGAATGTGCTAGAACATTATTAAATAGAAGTACGTTACCAAAACATTTTTGGGCTGAAGCAGTCGCAACAGCTTGCTATGTTTTGAACCGTGTTTCCATTCGACCACTTACTAAGAACACTTCATATGAGCTTTTTACTGGTAGAAAACCAAATATATCTTCTTTCAAAGTTTTTGGTTTGAAATTTTTTGTTTTAAATAAAAAAGATCAGCTTAAAAAATTCGATTCAAAATCTGATGAAGGAATATTCTTAGGATATTCTGAGCATAGTAAATCTTCATATTTTTAATGAAAGAACTGGTAAAATCGAAGAATCACTTCATGCATCATTTGACGAAAATATTATTCAAAATTCTTTAAATTCAGATACTCTGAAAAATAATCCTTTACGTGATGAAGATATTGAAATATACAGAGAAGATGAAAACATTATTCATAATAATATAGACAATAATGCTACAGAATTACAAGATAATTTCAATAATCAAATTACTCCTGCTAATGAAGTTCGATCTCCACCAAGAATATTAAGAGATTATCCAACTCAAAATATCATTGGAGAAATAACTTCAAACTTAAGGACAAGAAGTCAACTTAATTAAGTAAGTAATGTGGCCTTTTTATCAAATATCGAACCCAAAAATCCTAAAGAAGCATCAGCAGATGAAAATTGGATAATCACCAAGCAAGAAGAACTAAACTAGCTTGAACGTAATGTAGAATGGGAATTAGTTCCAAGACCAAATGATCAAACTGTTACTGTAACAAAATGGGTTTACAAAAATAAAGCAGATGAATTAGGTAATATCACTAGAAATAAAGCGAGAATTGTTGCACAAGGTTACAATCAAGAAGAAGGCATAGATTATGAAGAAACCTTTGCACCAATTGCCCAACTAGAAGCAATTCTAATACTATTAGCATGCGTTTGTCATCATAATTTTAAATTATATCAAACGAACGTTAAAAGCGCTTTCTTAAATGGCTACATTAAAGAACAAGTAGATGTTGACCATCCTCCACTATTTGCTCATGAAAAATATCCTGATCATGTTTATAAACTGAAAAAGGCATTATATGGATTGAAACAAGCACCTCGTGCTTGGTATGAACGTCTTAAAACATATTTGACAGACTCAGGATTTCAAAATTGGAAAGGTTGGTCAGACACTTTTTATTAAGAAAGATCATAAAGATATTCTAATAGTTCAAATATATGTAGATGATTTTATTTTTGGTTCAACAAATGATCAATTATGTCAAAAATTCTCAAAAATAATGACCAATGAATTTGAAATGTCACATATGGGAGAACTTTCTTACTTTTTGGGATTACAAATCAAGCAATTACCAAATCGAATTTTTATCAATCGAGAAAAATATTGTACCAATTTAATAAAATGCTTTAGAATGGAAAACACTTCAAGTAAACCTACACCAATGAGTACATCGACACATTTAGATAAAGATGAAAATGGCAAAAATGTTGATCAAAAGTTATATAGAAGCATGATAGCTTCACTTTTGTATTTAACTGCGAGTAGACCAGATATTATGATGAGTGTTTGCTTATGTGCCCGATTTCAAGCTAATCCAAAAAGTCTCATTTAAGAGCAGTTAAACGAATATTACGATATCTAAGCAGTACAAAAGACTTTGGACTCTTCTATCCAAAATAATGTTCCTTTGAATTAGTGTCATATAGCGATGCTGATTTTGGAGGATCACGAACAGATCGTAAGAGTACAAGTGGAACATGTCACTTTATTGGTAAATCACTGATATCTTTGTTTAGCAAGAAACACAACTGTGTTTCATTGTCAACATACGAAGCTGAATACATATCTGCTACACTAGCTTGTGCTCAGGTATTATATATGCAGCAAACACTAAAAGATTTTAATGTAAATTTGTCAAATTCTATAATATATTGTGACAATACAAGTGCAATAAATTTATCTAAGAATCCGGTAAATCATTCCAGAACTAAACACAATGATATCAGACATCATTTCTTGAGAGATAATATTGAAAAACAAACAGTTAATTTAGAACTTGTTAACTCAGAAAATCAAATTGCTGATATCTTCACTAAACCCCTTCTAGAGAATTCCTTCATTAAACCCCGACATGAGTTAGGGATTGTATCATTTAAAGATCTCTAAAAACGTTCTTCGATTACTTTGTACTTATAATGTCTTAATCTCTTTTTAATCGATGACAAAGGGGGAGAAAAATATCTCTCATGCTATCTATTTTATATACCATTGTTATGTTTCCATGCTATTATACAATTGCATTTCCATATTATTGGAAAATTGTGCTAACACTTGTGAATGCAGGATTCAAATGGTAAGTATATAAAATATATGAACTAACAAATTTTTGTAGAAATTCAGAGGGAGCTATACATTCAGGGGGAGAAAAATTAAAGTGTTGTCATCAATCAAAAAGGGGGAGAATGTTGGATAATGAGATTTTGATCGATGTCAACGAACAAAGCTACTATGGGAATTGAATCATAAATATAAGGTTATATATATGTATATATACACACACACACACATTGAGTCATGTTAGAATTATGTTAAAATCTATCCTCGAGTATACACGAATGTGCTAATCAAAGTTATATATAAATATATATTTATAAAGCCATCAAAAAGCCAGAAATATACAAAAACTGGCCTACCGGTCGATTGGTAGGAAATGGACCAGTCGACTGGTTGACCTATTTTGGTATATAACGGCTAGTTTTAAATTTTTTATATATACGTTTTAATTCTACCAGTCAACTGATGATTTTTAACCAGTCGACTGATTCAAACCAGATTTTATTTTCTGAAGAGTTGCTTTCATTCATGAAGAGATTCCTCTTCGTTAATCAAAGGAAATGGACATATCTTTTTATGGAAACTATTCATGAATGTTTGCTACTCTTAGACTATTATATAAACAACTTCAATCAAGTTTTACAAGAACTTAATCTTTCCGAATTTTACTGATTTTTCTGATCATCATTCTAAACTCTCCATTTACATTCTTTGCAATTAAAAGCTCTCCAATTTCAATACTTGTTGAATATGTGAATCATATTAATATCATTTGATTCAACAAGTAAATTTTACTTCCTTAAATCTTTGCATTTAGAGCATATACTCGAGGATTAGATTATAGGAAGTTTGTACTTAAAATATTGGCTATCCGTGTTGATTCGAGAATACAAATCAGAAGTCAAACTCTTGTAATTGTTGAAACCTTAGTAGATGCTCAGGCAAGAGGGATCCTTGTTGGGGCTCGGGTGTACTGACCTATTCCTCCGGGTTAATAGAGGGCGATATTAGTGAATTCCGAAGAGGAGCTTCAGGATGGACGTAGGGCGGGAAGTCCAAACCAGTATAAAAATTACTGGTGTGTTTTTAACTTACATTGCATTTTATTATTTGTGATATATCATATTAGGGTCTATTTATTTGCATAACTATTGTAGAATCAACTAGTTAGTATCACATTTGTATTCCGCAATATCCATATAGAAAGATCCTTAAGTCATGTTCACACCGACTGTTCAATTGGTATCAGAGCAAGGCTATCATATAAGCGTAAAACTGTTATTTGATAATTATATAATATGGATAGTAAGACTAGCATTAGCAATAACACCGGATATTCTGAAGGCCAATCAACGGCTAAACCACCCTTCTTTAATGGCATGAATTATAGTTACCGGGCTACTAGAATGAGAATATACATGGAAACTAATAACTATGATGCATGGAATATTACTTAAAAAAGAATATACATTACCTACTATTGCATACACTAAATGGTCAAACGCTGAGAAAAATGAAGCTACTGCAAATGCTAAGGCCATGAATATGCTACATTGTGCACTTGATAGAAATGAGTTCAATCGGAATAGTATGTGCAACACTGCATATGAAATCTGGAGAACACTTAAGATTACTCATGAAGGCACTAACAAAGTTAAACAAAGTAAAATTTCTACGCTTAAAAATCAGTTTCAAAATTTGAAAATAAATAAGAACGAATCCATAAATGATATGTATTCACGTTTTCAAAATATTTATCATTTATTATTAGGACTAGGAGAAAAATATTCCAACTTTGACATAATTTCAAAAAATTTAAATTCTTTAACTGATGAATGGGAGAGAAAAGTGTTAGCGATTGAAGAAGCTAATGATCTCTCTGCCATGAAACCGGAAGAATTAATCAGTAATCTAGTGTCATATGAAGTGAACTTGCAGGCAAAGAAAGCACAGGTAGAAGATAAGAAGAATTTAACTTTCAATGCAGAAAAAGAAGATTCCGATACAGGTGAAGAAGATATAACATTTGTTGCTAAAAAATTTAGAAAATTTTTAAAATACCGAAAGAGGCGAAAAAAAAATATAAAGAAGAATTCATCAAAAGAACCTGATCAAGCTTTAGTAGAATGTTTTAACTGTCACATGACCAGACGCTATCGAAAGAACAGTCCAGAACTAAAGAGAAATCACAAAAGTGAAAAATCAAAGAAACGAGCTTTTTCAGTCACTTGGGATAATTCGGACTCATCTTCTGAAAGTGATTACGACAGTGATAGTGAGCAAGCAAATGTGTGCTTTATGGCTAAAGACAACTATGTAAGTGATTTTACTTTTGATGAATTAGTAGAAATAAATACGGAAATTTTAGAATCTAGAAAAATGTTTAAAAGAAAATTTAAACAAGCTAACGAAGACAAAAACAAAGCTTAATTTGAGAAAGACCTTTTGAAAGATGAAAAAGAAATCTTAAAACATGAATTTAGAAGATTAAAAAATTCTCTTTCAAATGAAAATTCTCAAATTTCTTTGTTAAGTCATGAAATAGAAATTCAAAAGAGTAAAAATGATTTACTGCTTTCTGAAAATCACGATTTGAATAATAAAGTTAAAATTATAGAATTAGAAAATTCTAGTTTAATAACTAAATTAGAAAATATTTCTAAAAATGTAAATAATTTTGACAAGGGTAGAGAGAATTTATCTAAAATTTCAGAAAATTCTCAATCGGTTTTTAATAAAAAAGGACTTGGATATGATAATAAAATAAATTCAAAAAGGAAATCCAGTTTTGAAAATTCTAACAATATACTGAGAATTTCTAATAGAAAATTAAATACTTCTACAAAGAAAAAAATTATTCGGAAAATATTAGTATATGGATTCCTAAAAGAAATAATATTCTTATTAGGAATAAATATATTAAAAACTTTTTAGATACGATTCATTATAATAGTGATTATTTTTTTAAAAAGGAACCTAAGCCCCCTTGAGTTTGGCTTCCTAAGACTTAACCCTTATGACCCTAACGGAGGAAGTGGGTACCAATGAAATTTTTCTGAATTATTTTTCGCAGGTTCCACTTCACAAAAACAGAGGAAAATTGATACTAGATAGTGGTTGCTCAAAACACATGACAGGAGACAAGGAAATGCTAACAAATATTACTTACTCAAAAGGAGGAACTGTCACATTTGGAGATAATTCCAACGGATACATCATCGGCAAAGGCAATGTGAGCAATTACGGTATATCTAATTCACCTCTTATTACGGATGTTTTATTAGTTAAGAATTTAAAACACAATTTATTAAGCATAAGTCAATTGTGTGATAAAGATTTTAAAATAACATTTTTCCGAAATAAATGTAGTATATTTGATTCAAACCAAAATCTTATTTTCGAAGGAAATCAAGATAAAAATATTTATATTTTAAATATGACAATTAATAATAATCCGAACATGTGTTTATTAGCCAAAGAAAATGATCTTTGGTTATGGCACAAATGATTTTGTCACATTAACTTTAAATCCATTAACAAATTATCTAAAAATGATCTTGTAAGAGGTTTACCTAAAATAAAATTCAAAACTGAAAATTTATGCGATGCTTGTCAACTTAGAAAATTAACAAAATCCTCTTTCAAATCTAAAAAGGTTATATCAACCTTACAACCACATGAATTATTTCATACGGATTTATTCGGACCAACTCAAGTTCAGTCCATAAATCATAGTAGATATGTGTTTGTAATTGTTGATGATTTTTCAAGATATACTTGGACTATGTTTTTATGGAATAAAAGCGATACTTTTGATATTTTCAAGAATTTTGTCAAGCAAATTCAGAACTTAGCTAATATAAAAATAAATAATATACGAAGTGACCATGGAGGAGAATTTGAAAATGAGAAATTTGATTTATTTTGTCAAAAGAAAGGAAATTTTCATTTCATTTCCTAGAACTCCACAACAAAATGGAGTTGTAGAACGTAAGAATAGAACTTTACAAGAATGTGCTAGAACATTATTAAATAAAAGTACATTACCAAAACATTTTTGGGCTGAAGCAGTTGCAAAAGCTTGCTATGTTTTGAATCGTGTTTCCATTCGACCACTTACCAAAAACACTCCATATGAGCTTTTTACCGGTAGAAAACCAGATATAACTTATTTCAAAGCTTTTGGTTCGAAATGTTTAGTTTTAAATTCATAAGATCAGCTTGAAAAATTCGATTCAAAATATGATGAAGGAATCTTTTTGTGGAAACTATTCGTGAACGTTTGCTACTCTTAGACTATTATATAAACAACTTCAATCGTGTTTTACAAGAACTTAATCTTTTCGAATTTTACTGATTTTTCTGATCATCATTCTAAACTCTCTATTTACATTCTTTGCAATTAAAAGCTCTCCAATTTCAATACTTGTTGAATCTGTGAATCATATTAATATCATTTGATTCAATAAGTAAATTTTACTTCCTTAAATCTTCGCATTTAAAGCATATACTAAAGGATCAGATTATAGGAAGGTCGTACTTAAAATATTGGCTATCCGTGTTGATTCGAGAACAAAAATCAGAAGTCAAACTTTTGTAATCGTTGAGGACCTATGTAGTTTCTCAGGAAAGAGGCATCCTTGTTGGGTCTCGGATGTGCTGACCTATTCCTCCGGCTTAAGAGAGGGTGTTGTTAGTCAACTCTGAAGAGGAGCTTCGGGACTGGACGTAGGGCGGGAAGTCCGAACCAGTATAAAAATTCTTGGTGTCTTTTTAACTTTACTGCATTTTATTATTTGTGATATATCATATTAAGATCTATTTATTTGCATAACTATTATAGAATCAACTAGTTAGTATCACATTTATATTCCGCAATATCCATATAGAAAGACCCTTAAGTCGTATTCACCCCGACATTTCAAAAACCTTGAGTTAGACAGCAGTCTTAGTGAGCGATAAAACAACTAACAAACTTCAACAATGAAGGTATATGAAAATGGATAGATAAGCATATTAATTTATCCACAACACCAGAGAAGAACTTAACCCTATCTTCCCCACATCGGACAGTGGTAGCCTTTACCATAAACAATTCAACCATATATCCATGGAAACCAAAACACCCATTCAAACATGCCAAAGCACTCATAACACCCAGATTATATGTATCTCATGTAAACCATCCTAATCGAATTCAACATCCCTCAAGCACAAGCCCTAGAGGACTAAACAAATATAAAACAAGCACTCAAGAAACATCTCCTTCGACGTTGGACAATCTGCATGAGACGGTTCAAACAAGGCAACTTGTCAACCATGACAGACTCTGGATATCACCGCCATTCCTGCTTCGAAACAATCGTTAATCGTATGACGACCAACCTTGCCATATGTCAAGGGCTAATGCTAACCCCATTTCTAGCATAAACTCCATATGCCTTTCAATGATATGTATGTGTGTCCAACCTTGACAACTAGGCCTTTCAACGATACCCAGGTTACTCAACCTACAACCGGTCTTTTATGTGCTCCTATCGTACCCCTACTTTGAGCCTGCTAGAACTTACGACAACGATAATCTCTCAGCCTTCTCATCTCTAGTCATCCAACTCGACGACTTTTCATAGCTCAAGCAAACTTCTCAAGCAACCATTATCCACTAATTCACGACCTCTGAGTTGTCAACTCATTCGTTGTTCTATGCAGATCAACGAACACCTTTCAACACTTCAAACCTTCCTACTTGAATTTACTTCGAAGTCACATCATCACCGATCCAATTACATCACTGCGCTGCGACAAGGGTTCGGGGGGTTTCCCCCAAAAAATATTCTTTCAGACCATGCTTTGTTTCATATTAAATCACACAAAGTTTTGGGAATAGAATTTACAATCGTGCCATGTTGTGACATGTCCTTCCCATAATATGGCTTCTAATTCTCTAATGCATGGTTCCACATGAAAAGTTCATGATCGATTGATATGCTCAATCCACGAACGAACGACATGCTAACATATCACCGACCGACAGACATGCAATGATTTTACAAACCGATCCGGAGACACAACCGACCTGAGGACACCGATCGGCCTCTATAGCATTGAGAACGATCGGCCACAATGGTGTACGACTGATCCAATATCATGATGTATCAATTTTTGAACCGCGTTGACAACGGGGTTAACATTTGCCCCTCGAAGCTTGTATTTTTTACTTGTGAAAAATATGTGCTTCGAAATGAACGTTGTTGTTGATATATTTTGCAATAAGATTCAGTTGCATCTTTTATTTGCTATGGCAAATCATGCTTTGAATTCATATGCTTCATGTCACCTGATATGTAATTAAAAGAAGGGGTTGCACGATTTCAGACTTACACTTCACCATAAACTATCCATATCGATAGCAGATTAGTTAATCATTAAAAATGACTTATAGCAAATTTATTTTGAATTGAATAAAGGTTTACATAGGACCATTTTTATTCAACGGTTTAAAACTCATCAAATATTATTTGCACAAATACGATATTCTAATTCGAATTCGTATCAACGCTTAAAATCAACTAATCGACTTAGCAGACTATAGATTTCAAATATTATCGTTTAAATGACTTATATGAAGGTATATTATATTTCACATTTGAGAAATATGTATTTGTGATTTTTTTTTTGCCTCTTCTTTGAGAGGCTTTGATATCCGTGCCTCTGCTTAAGAGGTTGTAATTAGTCTACATTATGGGAAGTACTTTGATTTCATGCCCCTGATTGGACTGAAATCCAACACTTGTTGTGTCTGAGATTTTCAAACACTACGCAAGTTAACAGGTTAAATTCGAACTCCACCTGTAATCTGGCTTGGTTAATTCAGGTATTGGAGATTTTCGTTACTCAATGATATTGATTAATCCAAGCTTCGATAGATTCAGAAGGTGTGCCCCTAGGGAGGACTTTGGTTATAAGCCCAATATTTGTCGTTTTCAGATTAGGTGCTTCCTGACACTGATGATCAATTGGGTGCCCCCGGAGAGGACTTTGGTTTCTGATTTTTCACATCTGGTATTTCATATGCTATGCAAATGAATTGGCACTCTTCACATATGAGATTCCAGATGCTACGCAAGTGGATCGATCATTCTTCACATCTGGGGATTCCAGATGCTACGCAAATGAATTGGCACTCCACACATCTGAGATTCCAGATGTTACACAAGTTGATCGATCATTCTTCACATTTGGGGATTTCAGATGCTACGCAAATGGTTTTCATTCTTCACATCTGATATTTCAGATGCTACGCAAATGGTTTTCATTCTTCGCATACGATATTTCAGATGCTACGCAAATGGTTTTCATTCTTCACATCTGGGGATTCCAGATGCTACGTAAATGAATTGAGTGGCTGTTATATCATTTCATGGGGTGGCCATCAGTCCCTTTGTTGGATGCTTGACTTGACATGCTGTCCTGATTTAGGAACTGAAGCTCTGAACCTCTCACTTAGGGAAGTTCCCCTTCAACAAAAGTTACAGCTCTCGTATTTGTTTGCCGTGGTGTTTGTTCGTTGTTTGGATCTTTGCGACTTTCCAATTCACTTTTCAAGGCAGTGGTTTGTCTATTTTTGCATTTGTGCATGTTGATATTTACAGCATTCGGCTCTTGAACTAGCATTGTTGGGGTCGCGATGCTACAGGAATAAACGCTCGACAAAAGGCATACAATATAAAATCATCTATTAAGAAAGTTTCGATTTGACATATAATTCTACAAGCAAGAAATTCATTCAGACAGATATAGTTTTTAGTCGTAGAGCTAATGTTCAGTGCATCACTTGCACTTATTACAGACTATTTACAAGAAGTTTCGAATATAACAGAAAGTAAAACATGAAGTAAAGTGTGAACTAAAGCAGGAAATAGAGCATGAAGCAAAGTGGTTGTGATGTTGATCGCTTATTCTGATCCATTAAAGTAGAAGCACAATCTACGGTTATCATCAGTTCATGATCAGTCTTGGCATGATTTGAGCGGAAGCTACGTTGCTTGGACCAGACTGGTCATTTGATGCCATTTGCCCCTGGGGGGTCGCAGAAGGATTCATGGCCTACGGATTCTTCACATACTGATGAAGCCTATTTTTCTTGATCAATTCCTCAATGAGGTTCTTTAGGTGTCGGCACTCATTAGTGTTATGGCTAGACTGGTTGTGAAATCTGCAGAATTTTCCTGAGTTTGCTGCTTTGTCGCTTATCCTTATTGGATTTGGCTCTGCATACTCTTCAGAATTCTTTGTTGAAAGATATATATTTTCAGGAGTGTCATTCAAAGGCGTCAACTCTGATGAGTTGAAAAGGCGAGACTTCTTATTATCCTTGTTGTCGTTCCCATTATTGGCACGCTTCTGCCCCTGAGTGTTCTTCTGATTATACTGAGCAACAACATTTTTGGGAGCTTCAAGAAGCGGGTTAGTATCAATAATCTAAAGAGGTACAGAATTAGCGTCGACTCTTATGTACTCCTCTGTTTTTTATAGAATTTGTCAAGCGTGTTTGGTTCTTTAATTTTAATCCACTTACCAAATTCGCTCTTTTCATCTATGGCACCAATTAAGGACATTAAGATCATGCGAGGCTTAGGATTTCCTACTTCGGCCAAAGCATTATGGATTCTCCTGAGGAAGGCTTTAACAGACTCTCCTGGATTTTGCTTCATCCATGTTAGAGAAATAACGTCTTTAGCCTTGGTAGCTTGTTACCTGAACTGCTCCTTGAATTTCAGAGTCAAATCACCAAATAAATCGATGGATTTGGGTGGCAGTCTTGTGAACCATAACGATGTGACACTTTCTAGATAAAGAGGGAAGCATAAGCATTTGATCTCGTCCATTGCCTTGGTCCCATTCATGTGTCACTCTTATTTGTATAGGAAGTGATTCGGATCAAAAGTCCCGTTGTACGGAGGCAGGGTAGGATGAGTGAACTTTTTGGGGAATTCAGCCTTGCGGATCCTCTTTGTGAATGGATTTTTGCCTAGGGAGAAGTCCCATTTCCTTTTACTATCCTTGCGAGGCATGTTATCTTTCATGATTTGCTTTACCATATCCGCGATAAATTCCTTTGAGTTGTGTCATTCCGGGGAGCGGACTTCGATCTCTTTTCCGAATGCTCATCGTGGCGATCGATCACGTTTAGAGGATATAGGTCTTTTACTTCCACTATGGGAAGCGGCCCCTTGATGGGACTTGTAACTCATCGATTATTTCGATCAGAATGGTTTTTAGCTTTCAGCTTGCAATCTTCAATATTAGTGTTGTCTTTGTTAACAAATCCTTCCAAGTTGTCATTATCAGGATCGGAGGTTGATGAATTTACATTCTCTTCATGGTTGACATGGATTTTCGGAGGAGGAGCGGGATTTGCTTAAGCATTTAGGAGAGCACTCATTTTATCCATTAAAGCCTGATTAGCATCCAACAAAGTTTTATTAGCATTGATTAAGGTTTTATTGGAAGTTTCCATTCGTTTAATCGAGTTAGTGACGACGACATCTAATTCAGCTTTAGTCACTCCAGCTCTGGGCATTGAATTTTCTCCAACTTCAAAGAGGTTGGTGAGTGGGGTAGTTTCATGATTAGCAACGTTGTCATTTTCTTTGTCGGCTTTACTTGCGACCTTCTTTGATTTAGCCATGATCTCAGACAAGGCTTTGAATTTTGATGAGAATTCATCGGTTGGTCTAGATCGAAGACTTGCGGGATCTATGGTAGAAGTAGGGCTTAGAACTCCAATGGTAGGCTCTTAAGATTGAGAGAAGTGCGAACGCGGCCCTATGGCGGGCGCCAAATGTTTGAATCAAAAATGGTTCAAACATCAAAGGTGTGAAATCACACTTCACCAAACAGTATGCAAAATGAAAATGGGACCACAAATACAAATGTAAGTAAAAAAGTAGAAAACGCAAGAATTTTTATAGTGATTCGATCTTAGGAAAGATCTACGTCCACTTTTGAAATGATCTTCATTATCATGGAGAAAATTACATATGGTCACTACAAAAGAAATCTGACTTCCATACGCCAATTTGGCGTAGGGACGGCGTAGGGAATCAAATTTCCCTACGCCATCCCTACGCCAAAGAAGAAGTTGGAAAACAGCTCGTCGCAAAAATTTCCTTACGCTTACATCCCTACGCCATCCCTACGCCAAGTTCCCTACGCCTGCATTCCTACGCCAAGTTCCAAACGCCTCCCTTATGCCAAGTTCCCTACGCCTTCCCTACGCCAAGTTCCCTACGCATTTCCTACGCCTAATTCCATACATTTTCCTTACTCATTCCATATTCCATATCCATTCCCTATGCCACAGTACACTAGAATTCAATATGGTTCTTTTATACTTATCTTCATCTACCACACATATCATAATAAAATTTAATAAAACCGAACACATGCAAAATATAACAATATATATTAATAAAAACATTGATACATAATGGATATCATGGTCAAATTGCCATAAACTTGCTACAGATAAAGTTGCTACATAACTCAAACATACTTGTTTCATATAATTCAAACATCATATAATGTACCTTATACAAATAGACCGTCAAACCCACTGCCAAAATAAGAACATTACATGAAATCGGGTTGTTGGAGATTTGAAATTTAGGAACAACTTGTGCAAAACGGGTAGTATATGAAAGGCTTACCTTGGCAAATCTGCATGGGATGATGAAGAAACAGCCGAACTAACAATTTTACACCCACGGTGCGTGTGCGACTGTCGGAGTGAGGACATAAGGTGTACAATTTGTGGAATCTACTACAGTATAGTTGCTTGTTCGTCTAGTGCCAGAAATTGTTGGGAATGGGTCCCTTCAATGTAAGTTGGTCCTGAAATGGTGACAGGAATGAGAAAGAGTCTCTGAGACATTTTATTGCACCATCAAATGTTTTAACACAGAATGCAGATAGTAAAAATCACGGCAAGAGCCTCAATCACACATACATTTCCATAACATGTACATATTCACAAATGAAGAAAGAGTCATCTTATATATTAACTACTCTACTACGCTTCCTTGTTACTACAAGTAAAGTAAACTGTTTGCACAGAATTTTAACCAAAACAAACACAAGTTTCATTTACTGTGGAACTTAAAACCAAAACAAACACAAAAACGAAAAAAACATAACAAAACCAACAAGAAAAAAAAAACGACACAGATTCGTCAAATATACCTGTCACGGCATCTAGCGGGTATGTAACTTTTGAGATGATTGATGACTTTGGGAGACTTGACAAATGAAACTGCAATGAAATCTACACCGTCAGCAATCCCAAAGTCTATGTCCAACCAATCCTGTATAGTAGAAGAAAAATCATAATAGATTGAATCCCTGTCATAGACTACTCATTCAGTTGATATATGCATGTCATTAAGGAACTCCCATTTTGGCCCATTCCTGTTGTTTAGTACAACATAGAGTTTTGCAAGGTCTAATTCATTTCAATATGCCCAAACGCACAGCATATGGCTCATTAATTCATGGCCACAACGCCCATGTAAATAATTTTCTCAAACGCACAACATATGGCTCAAAAGCTCCATCAGTGATCTATATGATGTATTACCCTATAAGCCAATTTTCTCGTGCTTTGATTGTCATGTATTACCCATTTAAATAACTTCTAAAACACTAATTAGTTCTAGTATTCCTTGTGCTGATTGCCTTTATACAACCTCATGATCATAAACATTATTTTAGTTTTTTTTACAATAAAAATAATATATTTACAAGAAATATTTTGAGACCTATTCAACAATACAAATCAATGCAGAGGATAATATATCCTAACATAGTCATTCTTACCTAAAGAAAACTTATCAGCACCCTGTCTTATTTATGTAGTGGGGAGCAAAAAGAGATGCGTGTGAGGTAACACAAACTGATGCGCACTGGCGTACACCACATCGCTGCAACCTGGGCTCAAGCGCATGCCTTCACATCACCAGCCTTCAACAGTAAAATATTGCATCATCCACAAACTGCATTACACAATCACCTGCATTTCATCACAAAACAGTACCATTATCATTCCAGCAGACACAGTGCTTATACTTGAACCATTAAAACCATACACCCATAAATTACAACAAGTGAATCACCCTAAACCTTCCTGACTCTCCTCCATTATCTGAATGTACCACTCCATCATCCATTTCAAACATACAGCCTTGACCACCAATCTATACATCATACCTCCATCCTAGTCTCAAAAAAACATCCCAAACATCACTTCCTCCTCGGATTCCTCTTGCTCCACTCTCATATTCATCCAAAGATCCCACACTTCCCCTGTACCATTCCAAACTCCATCTCAAACTTCCCTAAGCACCTCCCTTCCCAACTGCTAAAGCTTCTGCCTGCAAACAAACCCTACCATTCCATTACTAACCCAACCTGAAGCTAAATCAACCACCAAAATTCAACATGACATCTCCAGACTCAAAAGCCGCCACCATTAACTATGACCGACCAACCTCAACAATCCACAGCTGAACCACCAGAAACTGTCGCGCCAACCTCCTCCTGTCGAAACTTTCTCCAACCGCCTCCTATGAAAATCCGATAACAAAACACTCCTCGCGCTTCCTGCTTTGACAAAATTGACGGCGGCGGCACGAGTAAGGAAGACGGGCGGCGGCGCGAGTAGAGGGGGAGGTGCAAGCCGCGGTGGAAGGCAGGTGCGGCGAGGTGGTAAAGGCAGGCAGGTGCGGCGATTCAATATTTTAGGTTTTTTTTCTTTAATCTGATTGGATGGAATGGAACGATAGAATGGAAAAAAAAAGAAAGCGGTTATTTTTAATGAATGAACGGGTTTGGTCATTTGACGTGGACCGTAATTTCAGAACCCGTAAAGATTTCTACACGGTCCCTACACCATTCAAATATTTTCACGTTTTCCCTACGCCGCGCCTACGCCGCGTAGGGATGGCGTAGGGAATTCTGAGTTGGAAAACTGCCCTTTTTTTTGTAGTGGTGTCATCTCGTACATCTCATTTATATAATTGGCTCATTCTCTTTACATTGATTCTTCATTTTCGCCCTCTTTTAGCTTCAGATCTCACTTGAACTCATAGAGGAATGGATTAGATCTCGCAGATTGTGAAAGTTATCTAATAGATCTTTAATCACTTTGGCGCGTAGATGCTTTTCCTTGATTCCGTGATGAAGTTTGTGTTAGATCCGTGCTTTTAGAGAAGATTAATGGCGGTTGTAGAGCATTAGAATTGAGTTTGGGTCATTTTGGATGGATAATGGATGTGATTTGATCTTCATGTTGTCGGAGGAAGAAGGTGTGAGCTTAGAAAGCCATTAGTGGAGTTTGAGAAGCTTTAGAATGATAGGGAGATGATTTGGGCAAGAATCCATCCCTTGAGTGGTTGAGAAGTGGGGTATTTATAGGTCAAGTTTAAAGGTAGGGGCATTGCTGTAATTATAACGTGCAGGGTACCGATCAGTATTTGTCAATATTTACGGAACTGCCACTGGGTTATAGCTGTAAATAGTTGTCATTGGATATCGATTTGGTAGGATACCGATTGGTCATGATTCTGGGGCATCGATCGGTTAGATATTCAGCACTGATCACCTATTACGTGCGTATTCTGTCCGCCTATTATAATCTTGCCTGAACACATGCCTTCCAGTTTGTCATGCAGATTAAAATATAGTAATGCAAAATTACAACTGCGCCATTAGTCCATGAATAATGTCGTTCGCCTTATATTTGAAACCAAACCCTATGCTGTATAATCATTGCTGAAACAAGCTTGGACCAATCCAATCTTTTGCATAATATCATATACGCTAGGTATTGAACTGACCATGGAGTGCCGTGCTCCTTTGCTGACCTCTACATCGAATTGCCGTGCACGTATATAGCTTACGGTGGTAACATAAATCATTGATCCATGGAGTGCAATATACACAAGATAATATTACCGTTCCTTTATTAATACATGGCACGCTACTCATATTTAATATGCGATTACTTCACTCCTGCTTCATTTGTTTGATCTTCGTGCTTTGCATTAGTATGATATATTAAAGAACGATCTAAGCTGCTCTCACGTATAGTCCATGTCTCACTTGTATGTAACCTTGAACCAATCAGTTGCACAGCATGCCTCAGAGTCGTGTAACATTGTATGTGATGCAACGCATGAACATATTTTGCATATCGTTCCATTAAGATCACGTGGAGATGCTTTGTTATATTAAATCACACAAAGTTTTGGGAACAGAATTTACAATTGTGCCATGTTGCGACGGGTCCTTCCTATAATATGGCTTCTAATTCTCTAATGCATGGTTCCATATGCCAAGTTCATGATCGATCGATATGCTCAATCCACGACCGAACGACATGCTAACATATCACCTACCGACCAGCATGCAATGATTTTACAAACCGATCCGAAGACACAACCAATCCGATGACACCGACCAGTCTTTATAGCATTGAGAAGGATTGACCACATTGGTGTACGACTGATCCAATATCATGATGTATCGATTTTTGAACCGCGTTGACAACGGGGTTAACACTCTTAGGACCCTAATGGAGGAAGTAGGTACTAATGTTATTTATATTTTTTGCAGTTACTTATACAAAAGATAGGAAAATGGATTTTAGACAGATGTTTTCAAAGAACAAGAGAGGAATTAAGATACGTTAACAAATATCGTCTATTCAGATGGAAGAACCGTAACTTTTGGTGATAATTCAAAAGGATATATAGTGGAAAAAGGACACGTTTATAATGATGGTATATCTAAAACTCCTCTCATTACAAATATTTCGTTTGTTGAAAATTTGAAACATAATTTACTAAGCATTAGCCAACTCTATGACAATGGATTTTTAGCATCATTTAAAAAAACTCAATGCATACTAGATATAAACAAATTAATAAAAACATTACCAAAAATAGATTGAAAAATTAATGATTTATGCGATGTAGGTCAATTAGGTAAATTAATGGGATCATCGTTCATATCTAAAAATGAAATATTAATATTACAACCCCTTGAATTGTTGCATTTAAAATTTTCTAGATCCTATGCAAGTTCAATCAATAAATCATAGAATATATGTTTTTGTAATTGTTGATGAATTTTCAACTATACATGGGGAATTTTTCTAAAACACAACAGTAATACTTTAGAAAATTTTATAATATTTGCTAAGAAATTCATAATTTCAAAAGTTTGAAAATAAAAAACATATAAGAGGTCATGGCGGAGAACTGATAAAAATTAATTTGAAAATTGTCATAATAAAAAGGGGATTTATCATAATTCTTTGTTTTTAAGACTTCCACAACAAAATGGAGTTATAGAAAGGAGAAACCGCATTTACAAGAATTTGCTAGCCTCTTATTAAATAGTAGCACATTACCAAAAAAATTGGACATAAGTTGTAACGACTGCTTGTATTTTTTAAAATCGTGTTTTTATCAGACCATTAACTAACAATACTCTGCATGAATCATTTAATGGAAATAAACATCACGTCTAATATTTTAAATTTTTTATTTCAATATGTTATGGTTTTAATGCAGAAACCAACTCAGTAAATTTGATCCAGAATCCAATCAATGAACCATTATTTGATATTCAAAGAGAAGTAAAGTGTATAAAATATACAATAAAATAACCAAAACTATTGAAGAAACACTTCATGTATCATTTGATGTAAAAAATTTGTACAAAAATAATATAAATAAAAATGATGAAATAACATATAAACAGCTTTGATAAAATAATATGATATTATTGAACACAACTTTAAAAATAATATTGAGAATATATGCAATAATAATAATTTACCGAGCATAGATGACTTACATTCACGACTATGGATATTAAGAAATCATTTTATTGTTAATGTTATCGGTGAAATAAATTCAAAAGTAAGAAGAAGAAGTTAATTTAATTAAATGAATCATGTTGTATTTTTATCTAATATAGAGCATAAAAATATTAAAGAATCATCGACCGATGATTATTGGATTTTAGCTATGACAGAAGAGATGAATCATTTTGAATGAAATGAAGTTTGAAACTTAGTTCCTCGACCAAGTGAAATGACCCGCTTCCTTGACCTCCAAAAATCGACAGTATAACACCCATAGTACTTACATGCTGCAAAACCAAGTACTAAAGGAGAAAATTATTTGTGGTATGAAAAACTAGAAAGAAAGTAGAAAGAACATAACCTTACACGGCGGAAAAATATGTGTGTAAATATATTTTTTATCATAAAGTTGTTGCAGTGGAAAATGTAATCATACCTATCACCGTGTTTATTAATGTCAGCCATGACAGTTATAGAACTTGTCCTCACAATTGTTGAATGAAACTAAAGAAGGGAATCAAAGACATCTCCAGATTCTTCAGCCGCAAGATCCATCTAATTAATCCAAGTAAAACTTGTGCTATTAGGCTACTTGAAGAAAATAGGAGCACCTCGAGTTTAAGGAAGAAATAACTCGAGGTCTATCATGAGATTACTGTGAGAGCTTAAGCCTATCATTTTAAAAATAATGGCATCCCTTAAGACCATCACCACACATAAATATGGAAAGAGTTTATGGAATTGATGACGAGGTTGAAGGACACAGAGACAACGTTGAATGAGCAAAGTACGCAAAAACATTGCTTTGAGGAAGGACAAGAATCGAATGACTATGTAGTGGAACGAATTTAGGAGCTAGAGAGTTCCTACTCCAAAGCACCAACCAGTAGAAGCCTCATTGTCATCATGAAGGAGTGAAGAAGCAACAAGGCCTCAACAACAGTTCACTAGACCCGAACTGTCCAACAAGTCTGATTCGGTAGGCTCCTGATTCGGCATGTTGAATTGGCTCGACAATGCTGAGCCGTCTAGTGCCAAGTGGAAGCATATCGAACTCACTTCCCTGCCGAACTGGAGCCCCCGCAAAGCTCATGATGCCCCTAACACCACTCATGCTCCATTTATTTCTCCCTCACGTCATGTGTTGATCGGGACAACAAGGGAAATGGGAGTACTGCTCGAACTCAGGCGATGTTGCAAGAAAGGGTAGTAGAGAAGGCTTGATGGGAAGAGAAATCGGAATTGTAGAACATCTTCAGCGCTCATGATTTGACCGCCATGGTGATGAGGATTATGAACGACAGTCCAGACTATAATAATGAAGATTGGAGAATAGATTGCAGCTGTACTCCATTCACAGATGACCTCCTATAGGCTGAGTTCCCACGAAGATTCAACTAACTACAGATGAACCATTACTCAGACAGGACTGAACTTCGCCAACATATTACGAGATATACTTAGTTCATGAACTTGACTGCAGCACCGAATGCTATAAATTCAAAGCGTTCCTAATCTAGCTTAATGGAGACATACTTATGTGGTTCACTTTTTTGCCTCCTAAATCGGTGCCGAACTTCAAAGATTTAGGATAGAAGTTCTTAAATCAATTTCGATTACATGCCTCTAAGTCTAAACATGTCACGTCCCTCTCGTGCGTGAATCAGTTATGTGGAGAGGCACTCAAAGGCTATCTCTAGTGCTTCAATACGGCTGTTACCGAGATTAGCAATTTGAATCCAAAAACGATATTGATGGCATTGGTCAATGGGTTGATCCATAGACTGACTTTGAAAAATATTTGACTAGAATCCTCCCTCGACCCTTGAGCAATTTTACAAGAAAGTCATTGTTCAATTGCGGATTAAAGAGGCCAACAGGATTCAGAAGAGGAGAGCAAGTGAAGTGGTGAATGAAGGCGTACAGAGAAATGTGGCAGTTAAGAACATCAGAGAGAATTCTGGGTAAGTTAGAGTGAATATAGAAAATCGAAACAAACACAATATAATCATCATAGAAACAACAACGGAGGAGGTCCTAATCGGAAGGGGGATGCCAAGAAGTGATCCCGATTCCAAACTTTCGACAACTATACGCCTTTAAATGATACGCTGGAGGATATTTATATAGGTACATGTAACACAATGCACTACATAATTCCACCTCCGCGAGAGTTGATTGAGAAGGATGCTTAAAGCATAAAATTATATTTTTTTAATGAGTTCTACATCCATTTAATTGACGAGTGTCGTCATCTCAGGGAAATCGTGGAGAAACTTATTCGAGAAGGAAAATTAAACGAGTATAAGGTGAACCCTCGAGAAAAGGGCCACGGGATTTCGTACCCCAAAAGGCAATGTCACGAGCTCCTCGAGCCACCTCCTAACCACAGAACAAAGGAACTGTAATAAATACTATTATCGGATGATTACATCCTGCGGACTTTAGCCGTCGAACTATGAAGCAGTATGCTAATGCAATAATACATGTTGAGACTAATGAGTGTGGCGCAACATATTGCTCCGGTAAGAGAGTAGAGGGCAAGGACATATGATAGTGTTTTCCGCGGTCGTGATGCTAAAAAGGTATAATCCTCAACCATTGATCCACTTATGATATCGGCCATAATTGGGCCAATATTGTTATGGATGGACCTAATTGACTATGGAAGTTCCGTAAACATCTTATTTAAATGAGTCTACGAGCAGATATTGCTAGAGGCTAAAGACATGATGTCATGCAACGGTAAAGTTCAAGGCTTCAATAGGATAGCAATATACTGGTAGGGATGGTTGAATTGTCGGTTGAATTAGTAAGGGGGACCATTAGAGAGTGTGGATCCTCCCTTTCTTGTTGTGTATGTTAACTCTCCATATAATGCTTTCTTGGGCCGACCGGCCCTTTCAAAATTTGGAGCATGCGTCCATGGTGATTACTCTTGAAATTTGCGATAGGGAATGGAGTCAGAACTGTGAGGGGAGACCAAGTAACATGACAAGCGTGCTACTTAACTAAATGAAAGGATGTCCACGCCAAAGAGAAGGGAAAAGGTGTTGATGATTCCCTTCTCATCCGGGAACTGTTCTCATAATAAGTAAAGAGGTCCTGGCCTAGACAGTCCAGCCACCAATTCAAATATATTGATCCATGGAATGAATATGAACCGAGATATCAATGGGCGACTCTCGATGAGTCGACGATGGCGATTTAGATTGATAAAAACAACCACACTAAGGTCTTGAAAATCGGATCCCACCTTGGAACCCTCCAAAAAAGGGGAAAACTTGATGTGTTTTCATGGACCCATGCTGACATGTTTAGGATTTCACCGTATATCTTGTACCATTCACTAAACATCGACCAAAAATATGTACCAGTGAAGCAGAAGAGATGTATGCTCAATGTACAAAGGTCATCAGCTTTGAAGTAAGAAGTTGAAAGATTAAAGGGAAATGGGTTCATTCGAGATTTACTTCACCCTAAATGGATATCAAATCCAGTTCTTGTAAAGAAGCCAAACGGGAATTGACATATGTGCATCAGTTTCTCTGACTTGAATAAAGCCTGCCCCAACGATAACTTTCCACTTCCCAGAATCGACCAGCTCGTGGACTCGACGGTTGGAAATGCACTCCTCTCCTTAATGGATGCTTACTCTAGGTACAATCAGATTCCAATGTATGTGTCGGGCCAAGAACAAACTATATTTATACTTGGGTTGTATTGCTATGTGGTCATGCCATTTGGATTGCAGAATGCTAGAGCAACATATCAACGGTTTATTAACTGTATGTTCTGGAACCCATTAGAAAAGTTAATGGTGTTGTATATTAATGATATGGTTGTGAAGTCGAGACAATCGGCTAATCATGTGGACGATCTCGTGTAAATGTTCAGTATTATCCATTAATATGGGATGAAGCCAAACCCTTTGAAATTCTCCTTCGGCGTTGCAGTAGGGAAATTCTTGGGTTTCATTGTCATCCCTCGAGGCATCGATGTCAACCCTGATCAGATTAAAGTAATATGATACATTCAGGTGTCTTTGAAGATCAGATACATGCAAAGCCTGAATGGGAAAGTAGCAGCCTTGAGCAGATTCATATCCAGGGCTATCGACAAGTGCATTCCTTTCTTCGACTTAATAAAGAGAGGTACATACAACTTCACTTGGACGCCTGACTACCTTCCAGAACCTGGTAAACCATTTGGAGAGACCTCCATTTATGTCAAATTCAGTTAATAATGAGGGCTTATTCGTGTATTTGGCAGTATCAATGCATGCAATCAGCACAACACTCGTTCGTGAAGAGAATCAGATTCAATGGTCGATTTATTATGTAAGAAAAAGTTTGATAGGTGCGGAACTCAACTACTCCAGACTCCAAAAGCTTGCTTATAGCATTTTGATGGCCTTAAGAAAGCTTCAACATTATTTCTAGGCTCATCCCATTAAAGTGTATACTGACCAATAGCTATGAAATGTCCTAAAATGACCTGAGGCGTCTAGAAGGCAACTCAAATGGAATATCAAACTTAGTCAGCTCGGTGTTGCATTTATCCCTTGGTGAGCGATTTAGGGATAGGGACTAATAGACTTTACAGTACAATTTACAACTCCAAATGATAATGAAGTAGAGACTGATCAATTAACTATCATTTGGAAGTTATATACAGATGGATCCTGAAACGATTGATGTACTGGCACGAGAGTTGTTTTATTAACTCCTGAGGAACATCCTATCTATCATGCACTAAGAATGGAATTTCTAGCTACCAATAATGAAGTTCTGTATGAAACCTTGATAGTTGGGCTAAAGCTCGCAAAAGAATTGGAGTAAAAGAAGTTGACATTTTCTGTGATTCGTAGTTTGTTGTATTTTAGATCAAGAAGGAATTCCAGACAAATGGGGCATGAATTGCCACCTATTTCAATCTAGTGGAAGAGCTATAGACTTATTGGACTACTACAACATCTTTTACAACATGCGAGAGCGAAATGAGAAAGCTAAATATTTGGCAAAGCTGCCTAGTTCGGACAATCCAGTACCAACAGAGTCAATCCCACTAGAAACATCGACGATACCCAACATTGATCAGATGGAAATTGATGAGGCGCTGGATATTGAATCGAAAAGAGAATTATGGATGACTCATATAAAGAACTTTCTCATGCATGGAACGCTTCTTGATCGAAAGAACAAAAAGCATGTTATTGTACGTAATGCTTTAAGATACATCATTTAGGGAGACACTTTGTACTAAAAGGGTTTCTCAGTTCCTTTGCTCTGGTGTATAGATAACGACAACGGAAAATGTGTGTTGAGAAGTGCACGAGGGAGAATGTAGTGACCATACTAGAGGGAAACTTCGAAAAAAGAGATACTCGGTATGGCTTTCTGGCCTACCATTAACCGATATGCGACTGATTATTCATGATGTTGTGACAATGCTAGAGGTTTGCAAGGATTTCCATAGCTCCGTCGAATCAACTCACCAAAGTGGTTGGTCCTTGGCCGTTAGCATTATGGTGGTAGACATTATTGGTAGTCTTCTGATATCAAAAGTTGGAGTAAAGTATGAGATCATGACGGTTGATTATTTTACAAAGTGGGATGAAACTTAACCAATGACCACGATCTCAACAAAGCGGGTGATCAACCTCATCGTCAGAAACATCATATTTCGATTTGAGCTTGCTAGGACTACTGATAATGGGACCCAGTTCGATAGCTCAAAATTTAGAAAACTTTGTCAGCGATATTATATCAAGAAAAGATATATTCAGTTGCAGACCCATAATAAAACGGACAAGTCAAAGCTGTGAAAAAGATTATCAAGTCCATTTTGAAAAGTGGTTAGAGTTGGATAGAGGCAAATGGGCTGCTGAAATACCCTTAGCACTTTGGGAATATCGGATAATCCATAAGTCAGTGACCGTGTGACGGCCCGCCCCAAACCAACCGACATTTCCCTGAAATGAATTTTGCCAATGCCCGACTAGCATGCGATGGTCATCAAAAAGGAAAGGGTTTTGAAACTATGAATTAACAAAGAACCTGTAGTATATATCACAACGCATGAAATAAAATATAATAATAACATAATTGACATTAAACAGGCGAGATATTGCATAAGCTGAAATCTAAACCATCATAGCAGTAGAACCCAAAGTATAGCTTCTGATCCAAACCATCATTATTACAACTTCAAAATACTGTCTCAAAAGCAAAATACAAAAGTTACACTACTAATGCCCAAAGTAGTGACCAGCAACAACACAGGGAGAATATATGTAAATAGTACGTGGAAGCCTACTGCTCGTCTCTACATAGCTACTTGTGCATAACTACCTGACATGTCTCTAGTCTGCTCATTTAGGATCACCCAGAGTAATAAGAAGAGACATAAAACTCGGGGTCAGACAAAAGTCATGTATGGGCGATATCAGCAAAATAAAACAATAACAAGTATAAATAATCATACCTGTGCCTGGACCTGCAACCAAAGAGTTAGCACAATAAGATGTACATTACTCTAAGGTAACACTAGCATGTAGTGTAAAAATGGGAGTGTGCGTGTCATGGTGATAGCAAACATAAAACATAGTAATCATCCTCACTCTCTCACTCAGTGCATAAAGCATACAATATCCACCGCTTTGATCACCAAATCTATTGGGGCCATGATGGCAACTCCGTACAACTATTGCTATGACCATACTTCCCTGGTCTATAATCAATAACCCTACCCAGTCCACACATCCCTGGATCTAGGTTAAGGGCCAACCAGTCCACTGGTCGGGGTCCTCTTCGGGGTCGGTTCGCGGCTCGTGACCCCCCTGGTTCGTGACCACCCCCCGATTCGTGACCACCCCTCCGGTTCGTGACACCCTCCGCCGGTTCGTGAGTCCTCATATTGGAGAAGTTCCTGACCATCATCTTGGAGCGGTTCATGGCCATCTTCTTAGGGCAGTTCGTGAGACATACCCCCTTCAGGAATCGAAGTTCTCCTGGGCGGTTCGTGAGGCATACCCCCTTCAAGAACCAGCTTTCTGCAGTTTTTCTAGCAAGCTAATTTCACCAAATGATGGCGTTTACAACCATTCTAACCTTACTATGAAGTCATAAAACATACCAAAACAACAGTAGTAACATGTAGAATCAACCAAAAACACCAAAATATCAATCACATGAAATATTTTAGATCAAATATACCCAAAAAGCATGATTTCCCCCTTAATCCTCTTAAGCATGTTTTAACTATAAGATTAACAAACTTAATCCAAATTAACCCAAATTTTCACTAGTGACATAAAATAATATTTTAGTATTTCTACATATTTTTCCAAATTTTTATGATGCATAATGTCACTAATTATCGCTAATCACCCCTAATTACCGTAATTAGCGAATAAAAATGCAAATCACTCACTTAGACACAAATGAAATCTTAGATCTGAAACTTTACTATTATGGCATGAATTCCAATGTATAGCAGCAACTCTATCTCTGATTTGATACTAATTTGACTTGGTTTGGTGTTAATTTGACCAATTAGTGGTTAAAAAGCGATTAGGAAGGGATTAGAATGAGATTTGAAAGATGAAGGTCATTGCTAGGGTTCAAGGAAGGTCATTGCTAGGGTTTAACATCAGAAATTTTGCACTAAAGTTCCAAGAACTTAGTCAAGACTTAGTGCTTACGGCATTCGATCCATCGCCTAGCACAACCTCCCTGCTAAGATGTTGAACCTGTCAGTTCTTATGTTCCATAGCTTGCTGAATACTTTCATTATAACTCGGTTACCCGAGAAGGGATAGGAAATCTTGTATCTTCTATGCTTGAAATTGTAAAAGAAGACAATATCGTTGAAGTTGGGTCTCGCTTTAGATGCTCTCCATAAATTATGTAGAAGCAGAAGAGATATACATACAAACTAGGATGTAGTTACATGGGTGCCAATTCCATGTGACGAAGAAAGTTGATAATGAAAGGGCTGAAAGGAGGCATACGTCCCACCGTGCACATCTGCCTACTAATCATCAAGTATCCCTCTAGAGGGGTGTGTGGTGTCGCTCAAAGTTGGCACTTGAATATTGTCAAACGGTTTCCTGTGCTTCGCACGTAGCCTTCTTAATTTCATTTCATCCATGTTGTTAGGACAAGAATCAGTATGGTTCACTGGGAAGACGAATTTAACAAAAGTATCAATTGCTCCTTCCTCCCCAACCTTTTCTTCCTCTCCAGATGCAAACCCTTCTTCGAAAGATGAGGTGATAGGCTTTCCAACATGTGGTTGAACTTCAAACTAAGGGTCCTCATCCAAGTTGGTGTCCGAATTGGGAACTATCTCGGGATATTTTGGAAGTGGTTCTCCTCTTCTAGCTTCTGAGGCTCTAGTAGGGTATATTCCAGATACCATAGCTGTGCTAACCAAGAAATGCCATTTGTTAGAGCGATTTACCCGAACCCTCTGTTTATGTACTAGTGCAGTGCATGCAATAAAAGCTATGTGAATGTAGTAAGATAAATACAACATTAGAACCATTTAGATTTGGTTGTTCAAAGTTATGTTAGTTTCATGTGCAAGTATTGGTAGGCTCTATCCTAACTGTCTTGATGTTCGATCAAGGGTTGATTCAATTATTATTACTTTCGAAGTTGTAGCGATTGCCAAATTTAGTTGAAATGTCAAAATTGGATTTCAGATTATGTGATTCCGGATTGGGCTACCTTAGCTCGACCTACTCCGGCTTGACTCCCCATGATGGGTCGACCAAGCCTAGTTGAACACCTTAACAGTGCAACATTTCTCCAATCCTCCATTTCAACTCGACTTCGCCAACCCAAGGTTTTGTATGATTCTGCAGCTTCCTTCTTTGGCTCGACCATGCCGACAAAAATACTAAAATGCTTCATTTCCTTTTCTCCTCAATTCCACTGACGTCGTAGATACCCCATCTCTTCTTATTGTTCACTGTCTTCTCCAATTTGCTACTTCAACCCGAATAGAAGCACAAAATCCATTTTACCAACCCTAAATCATCTTGATCCCCGTGCTTCACTATTCTTCACCTTGTAATATCGTTGAGATGTCAAATCCTCCACCAATCCCATATACCATAATGGGTTCAACAAAAATCAGATTGAGACATAATAATTAGTGCAAGATGGAGAATCAGGGTTGATTTGTGTAAATTCGTGAGATAAACAAATTAAAAACCCACCTAAGTCAAGGTTTAATTTGAGAACCGAAGAGTTCAATAGCAGTGGACCGGATCGAGTAAGGTTATAGGAAACTTGAGTTAACCTCGGTTCGGCAAAGATAAAAGCAAAAGTAAAATAATGAAGCGAGCCTAATATATACAGAGAAAAACAAAGGTGTTTCGCCTTCTACCAATGTGATTTGTTGGCTTGACTACCTAGAAAAACTTACCAAAAAGGGAGAAAAGAAGAGAATGATAGAGAAGATGGAAGAACTCTGCTTGATCATTTTAGGAATTGGTCGATGACTATAAGCGTTAGCTCGAGTATGACCCATAGTTTGGCTTCACATTGCGCTCGATGTGTACGAAAAGACGACATCATTTAATAACGACCTGTGTGTGCAATCATATGGTGAACCAAAGAGGCGACATATCTCGACTACGAAATTGGTATATTCAACCTCTTGATTCAACGAAGTTTGAATATTTACCTATGTCTTCCGATTTATTCAATTAATGACTTTTTCTCAGTGGGTACCATTGGGGAAAGTATGAAGCATGACTAGCTATTTATACAGGATGGGAGAATTTAAGTGTCACAATTATTAAAAAAGACATGACTATTCACCATTATTTCCCTCAAGACAGATAACATCTCTAGGAGGTACAACTCAACAGGTTTAGAGAAATTCCCGTCTTCGACGCAATGTACTTTGGAGGGCAAGGTGTTGACCTACCTTTCATCAAGGCCATCAAGAATCATATCCAAGCATTCAAGGCACGGTTCGTGCACTTCCATATGCAAGGGATCGAATGAAGCAAATTACTCAAGGCTACAAAGTCCAGGTCGGCCAACTTCGGTCCGGGTCGACCAACCTTCAAGTTGGCCAACATCGGGTCGTTAAAGAATGTGGAAGCAACTTCAGATTAGCATGAATCCAGCTCGCCTATGCCGACTAGGAATACGCAGAACCAAAAATATCTTCCAAAGACTAGTTCCTCTGCATCATGACCAAGCCACACGCTCCTACAACATCAGATTGGCTACAACGTGTCCCTACCGACCTAGAGGCCAATATCTCCTATAAATAGCCTCCCAAAGCTTCAAGAAAAGGACTTTTGGACTTTTCTAAGTTTTCTTACAACTTACATTCACTATGTACTCGGGATTTGGATGATATCAAACTGTTGTACTAATCTTATATTAATATTATAAAGAATGTCATTAAGCAGATGTAGGCAGCTCATAGTCGAACCACTATAAACTCTTGCGTGTGATTTCGTCTTATTTTCCATTCATATTCTTCAACTTATCTCTTCATATAATTTATTGGGGTGTTTGTGCCACTTTTTGGCATAGAAAAACATTAGACATAGAAGTTAACATAGTTTAATCACAAATGGAATGGTATAAGTTTCTTGGTCAAATTTCGTCGTTTGGCCAAATTCTACTGTTGAAACTAATAAATAACTAATTTAACTAATATCAAAATTTGGAATGTTACAGACATGCTTATTTAGATCGCCTCCAAAGCATGTTGACATTCTAGACAACAACAATCCATATGCCTTCCATGGACAGAGTTGATTGTACATGTTATAAAATTATGGAGTGAAGCTTTTCGTTTCTCGCTACGAGAAATCGAATGACAATCCCACCACAATCCAAATCCACAACGACTTCCATCGAACCAAAGACATAGTTCATGACATGAAAATGTACATTGCTTCAATTTTGATGCATTCCACAATATCAATAAGGATGCATAGATCTCTTCGACATGGCTCCGATGACATCAATTTTATAATTTTTTGTTGTTGAGAACATGGTTAAATCTTAATTTCAATATAAGCAAGAGAGGTAGACATTAAAAAAATAATGGGGCAGTAATGAAAATCCAGGGAGTGATAAGAAAATAGTAGCCGACCAATCAGAAGTTAGGTTGTAGGATAATTTAATATTATATTTATTTGGATTCCCAATTTAAGTGGATATGCTTCTTGAGTTCATACGATAAAATTGTGCATTCGATCACTATGAAACTCGATCCCATGCATCAACTCCCTGTTATTGTTCCAATGGTGTAAATTTCGTTGCTATATGAGATTGTGTCCCTGAATGACACTTTTTGCATATTTCGTGATGATTTTGACTATCAAATCATCCGATCTCAAATATAATGATTCTTATACTTTTTCTTCACGTAACAAACCATCCGAACTCAATGGAAATAGTCTCTAGCCTTGATTCGATCACATGTTAAAAGAAAGATTTTGGAATCATTAAATAATTAAGGATTAATATTTAAATAACTATTTTAAATTTAACTACTAGAAAATATGGGGCTTCACAATTGTAATCAATTAGAGTGGAAGACACATCATTGGAATTACTAAAAATAGTAATAGCAAATCTGATCATTATCTATTTCGTGCTTGCATCTTTCCCCACTGCATGACCAAAGGCATGACTTTTCTGTTTGATAAAAATCAACGGATGGTTAACAATCTAATTGCGGATTGGACATATTCCCTTAACCAGATGTTGACCCAATAGAAATTCATCATCTCTTAGCCATATGGAGACTGAAATTTGAAAACTGTCAGAAATAGACATCGTGACGTTTTGGTCTCCAGAGATAATTATCAAATGTGACGATTTTTCTTTTATCACCGTAGAGCCAACTAAATCAATCCATATCTGAAGATGGCCTCAAATCCTGATATTTGAATCACATTTTAGAATAAAAAAGAATATTGTACTCCATGTCATTATTGTTGACAAAATGCGTTTATTAGTAAGGAAATTTTCGTTAAGACCAAATAAGACAATCGAACCAATTAAATTATTTTTGTTTGTTTGCTTTGTTTTTAAACCAGATTGATTTGTAGTCGGTCTGCAAAATAATTTATTCTAGTTATTGGTTTAACCAAACTAACTGAACTTTTATTAAATAATTAAAACTACTAATTTTTTAGGTTAAATTGTTGTTTAAATAAACTATGGTTATCATAAACTTATCCAAATTACTAATAAAAAGTATAAAAATGATATATCAAGAATACTTATTGTATATTCATGTTTTTTTAGCAAAATTAGATGGTGATATTACGGTCATACTACTGTTATATAAAAATAAATGTAGATGTTTTGCATATGCACATGATAGCAGAACTAGAATTGTAATGCACATACCACTACTTACATGAAAAAAACAAAAGAACATGAGTTAGATTGATTTGTCTAAGCTTTTAATAGGAATAAAAAACTAGCCCCTTTGTCATTATTGATGTCAGCATTAGTTCATGGGCCAATGACGTGCCTAAGGACCGAGAAGTAGGTTGCAAATCTGGGATCATAAGACCATCATAGTGAGCTAGCTATAAAGGATTTCGTGTCCTAAAATTTTTATATAAAAAGTTTCCAGTTACACTGACCATTAATGCTATACGTAGTTAATGAAATACCATCTCCGCCATTAGCATGATACCCAAGTTTTCTTTATTCCTCATTTTCTCCTAATATAATATGAAAGCTACCTATTAACTGTCCTTTTAGTTCATTCCCCAAAAGAAATTTGAGCCCACATGTCTTATCCTATCGCTTGGCCCAACAGCCGAAAGTGCCGTCAAAATTAGGGCTGTTACGGTAACGGTAAATTTACCATTACCATACCATTACCAATCGATCGGTAACCATTTTTGATTGAAATCGGTATACTAGTTAAAACGGTACGGTAACGGTAAATTTACCATTTTTAACGGTAAATTATCGGTAATGTTTTTTCAAAACCAGCGGTAACGGTAATTTACCAGTTAATTCAAAACCTAAGTATACTCATCTGATATGCTTTATAACATGCACATAGAACCAAATAAATGATTGTATTTAGTTCAATAATCAAATGAAATAATTCCATATACACTTATTTTCTTTTTCATTTATGTTTTTTTATAAACTAACACTACATATAGTATAATAAAGATGCACTGTATACAAAAAATATGTTAAGATATAAACTTTGTTAGACAAACGGTAATTTACCATTACCAGTGTAACGGTTACCAGATTATCGGTATACCAATCATCGGTATACCAGTCGATCGGTAATGGTAACGGTAAGCAATTCTGGCTTACCAGTAAAAACGGTATGGTAACGGTATTTGCGAAACGGTAACGGTAACCGTTACCATAACAGCCCCAGTCAAAATACACAGGAACCTAGCCTGCGAGAAGTCGCATAAGTGTAGCCACGACTCGTCTGAGCTGCCCAATAATCATCTCAACTTTGGGGATCGGTACAGACCTCACTACCCAACTTCGTATCCCCATGTATACAAGGATCTTGAATCCCAAGCCTAGCATCTCCTCAAAACTCTTTCACCTCATATTTCGTATCCCGCTTCGCCCTAGCTTTTCATATCCCCGAAGCGTCTTCAATTTGTATCCCGGCCTACCCTTATATTTTTATCCCAAGACAAGCCATCTCCATGAAATCACTAACTCTCAAACTCAGTATACCGGAGTACGAAATATCTCCTTCATGAAATCCTAACTACCTGGATCGATAAAGTGGGATGCGCAAGCTCAAAGAAGAAGAGATGCAACACCCTTGGAAATCGATAACTCCCAGACTCGGTATGCTTAGATACAAAATATGAAAAGCAGATCCATCAACTCCTAACTATTTGGATGGTATTCTAGGATACGAATTCCCAGTTATGAAATAAGGCCGACATGGAAATTTAGACAAACTCAAAACATGAAGATAAGGAAGTGAGACCCATGGATTCGCATCGATCCCGAGGTATGAAAACTGGCCTATGGTCCCCACCTACTGTTTGCTTCCTACATGCCTACTTTACCTATAAATACGCCTCACTCTCCGGCATGAATAGGGTTAGATCTTGTTTTGCTTCATGCACTCATGGCTTCCTAAGAGAGAGATAACTCTCCTACAACTCCTAATCACCTTCCATCACTCTATGAAGAAGAAGTACCTTCTCCTTGGATACTTGGATTATTTTGGACTATCTTGGCATTTCGGGAAGAAGGGATAAAACCCATTATGGAACCTCCTTGCCACCATATCCATGGTAGCCTTATGAGAACATACCAGCCTCTCAATTCCTACTTAACTTGACTTGGTCTCAGGAACTCGTGAAGGCTTCTCCTTCCACTTCCACGCATTTGGATCATGAAGCATAGCCTCCTACCTTCCTCTCCAAGCATAGCACTCGGGATTGCTTACTATAACAATTGGAATTACCACTACTCTTGTACATTCAAATACAGATTCCATATTGTAACTTGTAAAAGTAAAGTAATAAAATACCAAACTTTCAGAGTGGCTGTAGGCTTAGAAAACCTGAAGCATTATAAATACTATGTGGCTTTTCTTTAGCGTTTTCCCCTACATGTTTACATCCCATATCTCCCAATTTAAATTTTGGACAATTATTTTCACTACCGTCGAAATCTCGAGCGTTGGCGACCACTTTTGACTGTCAACATTTTGGCATGCCAGAAAGAGGTTAAACGTACCAACAATTGACGTTCTGCTACTTCTACTGAGAAAATAAGAACTTCACCTTTCCTACCATTCAATCTTCGAGACTTGGAGTGCTACTTAAGTCTTTCAAAACTTACCTGCCAAGTCTACCGATAATGGAGATAAAAGGAAAAAACACGATAGTTGGACCTTCCACGATTGATCCTCAATCAAAACCCCTATTAGCTCGATCCATTGAAGTTCCAACCAATGAAAATATCGCTACTACCTCTAATCTCTTAAAGAACCCTCGATAAACAAATCAACAAAGATAATTGATTGACAGAACGACTTCAACAGCATGCTCGACGAGACATCCTTTGCCTTCAAATTGATTTGGTCATTCAACCTCCTCCGACTTATGTCTCTCTAAGCTCAATTCCCACTTCACACCCCAATATCCATCATCGTGAATGCTCTTGACTTGAGCATAATCTCGACCAAAGGATTAAAGCTCAACCCATCACTCGACGGGATCGACCTATCGTAAACTAGAACTTTTCGCATATGCTTCATGTAACTAACAAAGCCCAAGTTCCCACTTATCGACTTCTACAAATTCAAAATTTTGAAGTCGAAGATTCTCGAGATAAAGACAACATCTATTCAAGAAAACGTCAAGTCTATACACTCCCAAGTCAAATCATGACTGCTGTAATCTAACAAAGATTTAGACTCCAGATCTCAGCAACTTTGTTCACGGAATAATGAAAGAACCTCGGGGTCACGTCACCGACGATTAGGAAACCAGCGCGAGACATAACCCTTTCACCAAAGATCTACTCAATGTCGAATTACATGCACATTTCCGTAGGCCTTAAACAGAAGAATATAAGGGGAAATTCGACCCTCGAGACATCATAAATTGATATGAATCATCCATGGAGTCTTCTCATGCTGCAGACGTTGTAAAGTGCAAGTGCTTCCTCGTCTTTCTCGAAGGCATACCTCTTTTATGGTTCACTCGACTTCCGCCAAGAACCATTTTGACCTTCGGCCAATTGGCTAGGGACTTAATCGAGCAATTGCGCACGGACATCTGCCAAAGCACCGATGAAACCCTGATGTGCTACCTCGAGAGATTTGATAATGCATAGGAGGATGTCCAAGACTTGAGTCCCCAGACTATCTTAGCCTAACTTACCAAGGGTGTACTTCCCAATTTTGAATTTGGAGCATGGTTTAACCGAACACAACCGTAGATTTTGGAAATCATCTACGGAAAAGACAACCATTTCCTACACTAAGAAGAAGCACAAAGGAATTAAGCTTCTAGCTTCGACAACCTACTTCAAGACGAAGTCCAAATCTCCAACGACTCTAGTCCTAATGTTCCACAAAAACCTACTCAAGCTAGCAACATTGGAGGCAAGTCACAATAAGAAGAGATAACGTCCTAGACTTCCTTCTTTCCGTAGCTACACTCTGCTCAACGACTCCAACGAGAACATTTATCTTGAGACCCACAATACTCTAAACAACAAGAAGCCAAAGCCTAGGGATCTGTCGCATGAACCAAAATAATTTGCATTGTTGGTTCCATAGCGTCCATGGATACGACACAAATGAGTGTTCCCACTTGCATGACAACATTGAAAAAATCGTCCGCAAGGAATGCTCGATCAGTACACATGAGGTCCCCCTCACGAAAATTAAGATCCATCCAACGCTCACCAAGAATTTCAACCAACCCGGACGTTGCTTAGTAGCTAGATCCCATGGGATCATCCTTTGGACTCAGCAAGGCTGTAGCCGCTATAAGTAGTTCAGACATCAATGTCCTACTTTATGACTCATCTTACTTGAGTTACACCTAGTATGAACATAGTTGTTTTCATTTCTAGAGCATTTCGTTTGTATGTTTAAATTTTGACAAGTAGCTTGAGTTGTCTTTTAACTAAGTTGTAATCCTTGTAAGAAGTATAAAAAGTTTAGCCCCAGCCTTCGAGATTCATCAGTGGATCGTCGAACCACCACTGCTAAAAATACACTAAGACGAACGGACTTGACCCAACCAAACTTTGCTTTGGCATACTCAGGCGGCGGTCTATTGACACCACTTAAGCTTCACATGCCTCGAGCTAATCAAGAGTGAAGCGACCAAGAATTTTGCATGCGTCGAGCCAATCAAGAGTGAAATTCACCTATTTAAACTTCACATGCCTCGAGCCAATCGAGAGTGAAGCAACTAAGAACTTTGCATGCCTCGAGCCAATCGAGAGAGAAATTTTCTCATCTAAGCTTCACATGCCTCTAGCTAATCGAACATGAAGCGAGAAATAACTTACATGCCTCGAGCTAATCGGGAGCAAAGTTCACCTATTAAAGCTTCATATTCCTTGAGCCAATCGAGAGTGAAGCAATGACAAACTCTGCATGACTTGAGCTACTCAAGAGTGGATTTTTGACCGACCATAATCTAAGTACAAACCTAAGTCGCATTACACTAGTGCAACCCTTAGAAAGTGTAAAAAGCACTGGGCTGCTTGGAATGACAATACCGATGATGTAGTGGTCCCTGAGGTCGTCACCGTAGATACTGGCTCGTGACCCATTCCTAGCTCTTCCTCCCTTGTCGGAGATGAAACAAGAATGGAAACCAAGTCATCTTATCGAAAGGACACCTCCTCTTCATTACATCATGGCCTCTTGCCTAGGCACTACCGGAGACACACCCATGGAAGTAGGCCCAAGGGCGCTTATCCTCCACCAGTTCCTACAACCTCCTACGTCAATGCAATAGTTTATGAGGTTGTCACCAGCGAAATTAGTTTGCGATTCATTCCAACTTTCCCTTCTTTGTTGGAGATGAAACAAGGATGAGATGCAAACCCTTATTCTCCAATCGACACCTCGTCTTCGTCTCGTCACAGCTATTCGCATCCGCCTGAGCTCTGGCCACCTTCCAATCAAATGGGGGAGCATTGGGAAGCACTATCGAAGGTATATACAACATAGAGCAAGACTGGGGGAACATCATCTCCACCAGTCCTCATCCTCACCACAACCATCTTCTCTGCGGACCGTGGAGCGACCTTTGGGAAGCGAACCCACCACATGGAGAAGATGGTCCAAAAATGAAGTCTTAGCACCATGAAAGTCGCATGCAACATCCCTCAAGGCTGAAATTCCTTACCAACGAATATCCTAGAATGCAGTGCCCCCATTTAGTTTTATGAATAAAACCAGCGTCACAACTAACTTCTGGTGCAATACTTGTAACGAATCACGACCACGACGTGATTGGATTAAGAAGTCGAATCATGGAATTGACGACTCAACTATATATCCACATCTTGTATGCACATTCGAGTTGCCAGTCCTGACGAGTTCGATTCTCGAGCGTCATGCTAGTCGGTTGCATTACATTCAACTTCAATCCTAATTCAATCGTGCGACATTGCATGACAACCCATGCTCACAAAATCGAACTCGGGCTCGAAGAAAATAATATAACTTCTTACTCCCAGAAAACAGGAAAATTAGCTAAGCCCCTAGTGTATGAAGCCAAGAATTCGTATTTCCATGTACTTGCTGTCGATTCTCTTGTATTCTCTACCCGATCTTCGAAATCCCAAATTCTCAAGGCTCCTCAAACAAACTCGTGTCTAAGTGTAACGCCAAGTCAATTTACGTGGTTACAATATTAGAAATGTAAAAAGTGCTTGAACACTTAGAATGATATGTGATGAAAGAAAACAAAACTTTTACTCACATGTCAAATTATAACTTTTTATCAATGATACGATGTACATCACAACTACATCGTGCTTCCAAAAAGCAAGGATCGTTCTCTCAAATTTTATCAGCCTACAAAAACAAAACATATCTACAACTATCACTTGGAAGAGTCATTTTTTTCCTTTTCCTCTTCTAAGACTCGGTCTCGGGTAGCTCATCCTTCTTATTCCTCTTCCTCTTCAACTCTTCATATCAGGACTGTTGCTCTTTCGGTGGAGTTATGGGGGAGGGGTGAGGCCTAAACTCATATCCACCACCCAGGGCTGCAGGGAGGATCCACTCTTCCTCTACTTCGCTCGGGATATCAAAGGTTCTAATTTCGGGAAGGGCGCCTTCAACAGAACAACGAAAGCTTCAACAAGAGCTCCCAAAGTTAAAGCTTCTCGTTCTTTTTTGAGCTTTTCTAGCTTCCCTCTCGGCTTTCTTCTTCGACATCTGACCTGCCTTCAGGATTTCTTCCTCCAAAGGCTTCATTTTCTTTATCTCCTCTTTGGCTCTCTTCTGGGAGGCCTCGTCCTCCACATTCTTCCTCACCTACTCCTGAGCTTTGACCCTGGACTCCTCGTCCACTTTTTTCTTTGATTCAAGCTCGTCAAACCTCATTGGTAGTTGGGTTTTTGTTCTTTGACTATATCATGCATGGTCTTCCCAACTGCCTCTGTCTGCCCCATCATTTGGACTTCTGCACCTTGATGGTCCTTGACTTCCGCATTTACTTTACTGAAGCCATCCAACCTAAACTCTCCCATTCCCAGATCAAACCCCTCGAGGAAACCGTGCTCTTCCTCCATTTGCCTTTTGTAGGCATCCGATCTGTCTCTGTCTCGGCGGTCGTCATTATTTCAATCTCGGTCGTTGACCCTTCCTAGAGGTATCTACACATTGGAGATAAACAAATTCATTTACTTCTACTTTGATGTCATCCCTTTGGATACCATCAAGAAAGTAGATATACCTTCTGGCATCTATTATGTGGCGCCCCATGACGTTAAGCGTTCAGTAGTTGGATGACGCACAATTGGAGCAGGTGCGTATGGCCACCCGCGAAATTGGCAGGAGTGGATTGCTGTCGTTGGGGAACGACTTATGAGCTAATATAATTCTCTCGGTTACAAATGTTTTTCCCCTTCTTAGCAACATGTCTTTCTGCCTTCTCCGCCGTGACATCTTCCTCTAGAAGTTTATTTCCTTCCGCCAAAACCCGACATTCATCCTCCACCACCAACTTAGCCTCATCTATGGTCCCCACTCTAGCTGTAGCAGCTTAATCCTCAACCAGCTTCTCTCAAGCCAAAGCCTTGTTTCATCCGTAGTCATGGACCAATGATAGCCCAGGTGTCAATGTGCTTTGTCAAAAAAAAACCATACCATCGGCTCCATATCCCTCTCTACCTCCTATAGAACCACCCTGACTTATTTTCTAAGATCTTAATGCTAAGACTCATACTTGGCTCTAATTCCATCAATATGGCTGAGCACCTCTTTATTTGAAGCTTCTTCTACCTCCTTCTTCTTTCTGGCCTTCTCGAGCTTGGTGCGATTCCTATTAAGCATTTTCCTGAATTCCTCATTCCCTTTCTTTAAGTGTTAGGACTCTTCATTATCCTTTCGGAGCCGTTCATTCTACTCTGCCAACGCCTGGCTGTCCCCTCTCAATTGCTACGCAGTCTTATTCTTATCCTGCAGCCCGCGGTTCACTTCTTTATAATGGGCACTATTTCTCATGTGTTATTTCTCCAAGTTGGTGGCACAGGTTGACGCAGAGGCTAACACATCTTTATAATGGGCACTAGCCTCTTCCATTACCATATTCGTCTCCTCCAACTCCTTTATCATAGCATGTATTTGGCAACAGAGGGATAGCAAATAAAGTGTTACTTGAATACGTAGAAATAGATGTGACTTGAGACCAAGTTTTACCTATCTCCTTATCCTGATTCGTGACACTCTCCTTGTCAAGAATGAGGGCGATCTCTAAGCCTTGAATTTTAGAGTTCTTTTTTTATCAACTTCGAGAGTTTCTTCGTGTATTTGTACATTTACCGATATTGATAGTAGGCGGCATACACACACCTGCAGCCAAACATCTTCGTCGTCCTAGCATGGGATTGGGCTTATGTCGGGTAACCATACAAGCTCCTCGAAGTAGAAGTAGAAGCTGAGAAATAACTTCTTCAGTATCGCCTTCCTCTCCTTCGGGCTCAACTCTAAGATTGTTGACATGTCGAGTAGCACCGGGCCCCGGCCTCCTACATCTCTTCCTTCACTTCCTCACCATACCTTACCAGACCTAATCCATCCTACGTCTGCCACCACCAGTGCGGGATTTGGTGCATAAGAAGGTGGGACAATCGCAACTTGCTGCATCATGCCAAACATTTCAGCCCCACTCCTTGCATTCGTTGGTCTCGTGCCTACTGGAAAGGCTCTTAGTCCGGGGAGTGTTCTCGATGGTGATAGTTATATTAAGATCCATTTGATTTCTTCTTTGTGCACAGTCCTGTTCTTACATTGAAATCACCCATCACATCTTTCTTCGGCCATCGAGAATGTATCGAACCATGACCCTTATCACCTTCCTGAGACATAGTACCTGCATGAAGCAAACTCTGAGTCAATTTGAACATCTAACACATACGAATCAAGTGTTGCACTGTGCAATGTTTGTGGGTGTATGTATCCTAAGTGTTCAGCCCATAGGCCCAATGTTTGCTTGCTTGAAAGGTTAATTTCATCAATACCCGGCAATAAGCTCTCAACATCATCTCTGCTTATCCTAAACGAAGATGTCTCTATTGGAACCTTATCCAGATCTTTGAACTAATTTTCAGCCTCTATTGACACGACGGTCACAGAGGTCGTTACTGGAGAACTTGCTTCAAAAGCCTCTCTCGGCCTCGCCTCCTCGGTCAGAGAATGTAACAACCCGGAATTTTGGAACCAATTTAAAAATTATTTTTAATATAAATTTGTGTGAATTTACGATCAGATTTCAAAATTCGATTATTTAAAGCTGATTTGAGCAGTTTACAAAAGAACATTATTGAGACGACCTCGGATTTCGGCGGAACTTTTTTTATTGAATATGTAGCATCGAATAAATGTAGAATTCCAAATTTTGTAATTTTTGGAGCTAATATGTGGGTGTGCGAGAATAAAACGTACGCTAAAATTGCATGTTGAAATTAAACTAAAACGCGATCAAAAAATAAAACGGAAGGTCAAACGAACTTGGAATTCGATGAAACTTTTCCGTTGGATCCGGAATTATGTTTATTGTTAGAATCTAAAATCTTGTGACAAATGGAATTAATATGTGGTCGTGCGATCAAAAGAAGTGGACACGAACTAGCACCGTTATATAAACATTGAACTAAAAAGCTTAAAATGAAGCGGCGACAATCCAATGGGCCAAGGTGTTTTTCTTCCGACTCACCAAATCGCTCCCCTCAACAATTCGCATAAGTGGATGGAAAAAATGTTGAAAACCCCCTCCTTTCTCTTTTATTTCATCTTCCTTTCTTTTTACGTTTTCCTCCTTCCACATTACTTCCTCCTCTCTAATGGCCTCCACCTCCCACGCACCTGCCACCTAACTACTGCACCACCTTCACCCACCACCCTCTCTGCCTACCCAGCAGCCCAGCCCACCCTTCGCTGGTCATGGGGCTCCATTCCACAAAACTCCAAAAACATCTCATTTTGTCACTTTTTGTGCTCTCCCCCTTCCAAGATCCAATTTTTACACCTTCTACCCCTCTACCGAGCCACACCACAGCCCCATAGGCCCCACCACCACGCTTTCCAGCTCAGACCAGTGGAGATCGTGGGTCGCACAAATGAAAAAGGCCCCATTTCTCCCTCCGTTTAGTTTCGAACTTCCAGATCTACTAAATTTGCAAGTTAGAGTGTGTTAGCTAGTTGTTCGAGCCCCATATGCCACTAGGAAGTCGTGTAGGAGCCCGACAAGTGTCGTTGGAGCTGTAGCAGTGTTAGCATCAAGTTGACATGTCTGCATTCCTTCCAAGCAAAGATTGGAAGAGTGGAAATCATCGGTGAGAAATCAAAACTCACTTATAAAAATGCTAGATTAATAATTAACTATTCCGGTTAATTAACTTGAGTTATATGATGAGTGTTGGTTAATAATAAAAATTTATTATGATGCTAGTTAATAGTTAGTGTTATGATATTTTTCGTCAACACCAGGGATAGGTCTAAGGAGATGGACCTAAGGGAAAAATATGATTATTTAGTGCCCATAAGCTTGAGTTAGTTCATCGTGTCCTAGATATCAAGGTCTTAAGCATGGAGATCAGTTACTCTTCCCTCAAAGGGTGAGTATCACGCTTACGAGACTCAACAACCAATAGTTACCTTGGGATAAGGGTTCCCTAAGCATAACACAAGATAGAAAGCTAAACTGTTCATAAAAGGGAGTTTTCCAATGATCTTGAGAAAGGGTTAGGACTTGTGTAAAACACCTTTGTTGTGTAGAAAGCATAAGGTAATATGTAAAGGAAGTAGCCAAGCAACTTATAAGAACTAAGATAAGTGTTGATTCACTCTTTATTGCTCATTGACTTGAGTACACAAGTGTTTACAAAGAAAATCCCCAAACTGATTTAGAAATTAGGGTTTACTCTATAAGAAAAGAATATAAGATTGAGGAATGTGAATCCAGCCCCGAAAATGTGACCCTTATGGGCTTATTTATAGGCAAACCGGGACTTCTTTTGTCATTGGGTCAGCAGAAGCCTCTTTCGAGTGTGGTAGCTAGGTGTCGGCTGCCCTTTACCTTTCGATTCTGGTTGCCTTTGTTTTGACCGTTCCTTTGGCATTATTAATGAGCATAACCGAGCGTTCAGTGTGTCGGTCTCAGCTCTCGGAAAACAGGTCTCGGACTTTGGGATCTTCTCTTCTATGTTACTTCGTCCTCTCCTATCTATACCAAGCCCGTTGGTATAGATAGATTTAAGAAAGGCTTTCGTCTTTTGTTCATAAGCTTCTGGTCTTGTCTTCAAGTCTTCATAGTATTAGTGTTCGTGCTTCAACTTCTCAGATTCTGGGAACCGTCACCGCTTTCGGTATCGACACTAGGCAAGTTAACGTGGATGGCTCTTCTTTTTATATGCTTTAATTTGCTTTTGATGAATTTCTGGAAAGAATTTCAGTCATCTAGAAGGATGCTTTCAGTGTATTACTTGTTGATTTCTGAAGTTGTCCCTTGGTGGATATTAAGCTTAGGTCCCGATAACTGACTTTCGGAAGGTTACTCTTCTGTTTCGGCTTCTTGGGCCTTTGGCTCCTTCATCTCCTTTTGTATCGGCATTAATCAAGTTAATGCCGATAGCTCTTTCATCTCCCTGTACTTTTCATAATACTTCTTGTCAAGTCATTTGTCTCGGATCATATGCTTTTGCCCTTTCTTTCCCATTCACCTCCCTCTTAGGGTGATTGACTTTCGGAACTGAATTCACGCTAGTTTTCCTCCATTTCGTCTTTACCTTGTCGGTATCCCTTTTTCTTGTTGGTTCCAAGTTTTCTCCTTCTAGGACGGTGACGGTTGTATGTTGTTCCAATTGCTTCTTTTCTGCTTTCAGCTTTGTCCTTGTGTCGGGTCTTATGCTAGTGGCGATTTGATACCCTTTTACAGGTAGCCTTTTCCTTATTTGAATTTGATAGTAACATTTCCCCCTCCCCCGCTTGTGATAGGGTAGTTTTGACTTTTCAAGTCGATGCCTTTTGGTCTTCGTACTGTACTATTCTGAGCACACAGGGCTTTCAATTTCAACATTTTGGGTCAGATCTGACCTGTTGAATCAATCTTGCTTGTTCGGCTGAGATTAAAGGAGAATTTGGCATAAATACCCTTTTCTCTTCTTTTTTCCATTTTCACTTGCGAATCATACTGCTCAAATATGGTTACTGTTCTTTAATATATTTTTTGAGCTTTTCAGAATTTTAAATATGATTGTAAGTATTTATGTTTCAACTGTGAGCGGGAATCTAAATTATGCTTTTAACCTGATTAGGAAGATGATTAGGGTTCTCATGTATTTAGCGTGAGTTAAATAATGATGATAGTTTAATTGATGATTAATGGTGGAAAAAATAAGTTACCTATTTCCCCAAATATATTTTTGAGGTTAAAAATGCAAAGTTGCATGCAAAAAGTTACTTTCGGTAGGAGTGAATTTAATATCACTCTCGTTAACCCATTTTGCCTTCGATTTTGCTGACACCTATATTTGTTTTTATTTAGCTCTCGATCCAGTGGCAGTCGGTTTGGCGTGAAGATATCGCCGAAAGCACTGTTGCCTTTCGATTTTAGTGCCGGTAAAATTTTGAAGCTTCTTATTGAAGCATTTTGTTCTTGATTTCACCTGCACCAGATTTTGAGACAAAACAGGTTTTTGGTGGTGATACTGAGCCATTTGGTTTCTGTTGAACTATTACCAAATATTATCGAGAATTTCCCTCTTTCGACACCTGCATTCCATTCTTTTGGCCTTATCATCGGAATAGTTAGTTTGATCATCACCGAAGACCTAACGGTTTCTTAGCGTATGTCACCTATGCATAGGCCTTGTCAATATTAATTCTTATGATCCACTAAATGTTTTACAACTCAAAATTCTAGTATCAGCAAGGTTTTTTAATGTTGTCACACACTTATGTATACTACTTGCATGCTTATGTAAGAGAAAATGGTACTAATGTATATATTATGGCATGAAATCACCTGACAACATTATGTCTACGGAGCAACATGCTAGCGATTCCAAGCCAGGTAAATCTGCTATGTCTCGTCCTAAGAATAGTCATCTCGCAATGTTCTTTTATTAATTCCCACGAAGAGGTGAAGGTTATCCTCCAAAGTTTTGGTATGACTGGTGTTGATACCAATCCTGTTTCTCCTCAAGATACCATTCAAAAATCCTTCGGAGAGATACTTTGAATATACTGCCATTTACATCTGGCATGGAGGTTTCTTTCCTTTCCTAGAGTTTGTATCCATATTACTGCGCCACTTGGGGATTGTCCCTATTCAGCTTTCCTCAAACACATATACCCTTCTTTTATGCTTGGAAATCTTAGCGCTCGAGTCAGGTCAGTCCTCCCTTGATTTCAATCTTCTACGGGTTTTTTCTTCGCTTAGCCAAAGTGTCAGATTCGTTTATTCTTCAACCTAGTCCTACGAAGAAATGGGTCAGCAATCCCATCAATAAGTCTAAAGATTGAAAAAAACAGTTTTTCTATATCTGGTGTCCTCCTGGTGTATCGGGAACTTTCATTAATCCTAGTAAGTTTCTCATCTTTCCCTCAAATCTTCTATTTCTTTATCATGTTCCATCATTTATTGCTTCTTTCCATCTTTCATCCCTAAAAAGAAAAAGTTAGAGGAAGAAGAAACCCAGGCTATTGATGCTCTTTGAATGGTATCTGAAGAATTAGGACGACGTTCTGTTCTGTTGACTTTGGATATGTAGCATCTCAGAAATTTTTCGACACTTGAATCTAGAAATTTATACATTTCTTTGTCCAACTCAAGTATCGAAAACCCGGAAAATTTATAGAAGAAATTAGAGGGTGAGATAAGAAAGAAAAAAATATTAGAATAGAAGAATAAGAAGAAGAATCACAACATAGAGTCTCACATTGCAGCGGAACAAAATATAATACATAAATAAACTTTATAGAGAACTCTGAAATAAACTTACAATCATCAGAGTACATCAATACAACTGGACAGTTATAATAGCATGTCCGCATGTATAACACACAGCGGAATAATAACAGTATAACATCATACGTCTGAACTCTTTCTGCTCATCTTTGGACTTCACAACATCCGATAACCTAAACCTGTACAACCCGGTCTAACCCAAGCATTTACAAAACACCGGGTCAGTCTGGTGGACCAGAGTGAGAAAACTCGCTAAGTTTATAATATCATCCAATTTGATTTTAAAGTTCAAAATCCTTTTGAAAGAAAAGGATAATCGTAAGAACAAATACACACATAAATACGGACGGTTTTTACCTTACGATAACCCAAAACAGTTTTGAAAACAATATCTTGTTCTGATATTATAATAGTGTCTAAATACAAATAAATAGAATCTAGCAGAACGCTTGCAACTTATGTTCCACATATATAGTATACGAACAAAACCGCGGGCGCTTATTGAAGATTGGATTCTGACTATGACAAGGTATGGAACCACTTGCCGATAGTGTATCTCTAGAGGCGAATACACTGGGTTCAATAAGAACGTCTTGCAACCTAGCCACACATGACCGACCACTCATTTCGTTTGAGTGTATCGAATGTATATCACCAACGGTTGGGAGCTACCCACCGTTTCTCGAAAAGGGACAGCATTGATAGATTAACGAAGCAAAAGGAACTTCTCTAGATAGGTGATTATACACCCTAATAGGTGCGACCCATATAGCCATGTTGCCTGCTCGATTTTTTTTCATTTCCCGGTTGAAGAGGCTTGAGGTTATAATCGACTTTTGAAACATCTGGCCACCGTTCACATTGTCCATACAAGTCATCCAGGAACAGGATGAACCGAAGGCACCCTTCTACCGCATCCTAGGAATCACCCTATAGATTAGTAGCGAGTAGTCCTTGCAATCCATAGATTTCAATCCTGACAGAGTCATTGTCAGAATATCTCTAGGGATCAGCTAGAGAAATCCAACAATAGTCCTTACATTCATGAAGATTTACGGTCTTCAATTTCTCCATCTCGATCGGCATCGGATATCTTCTTCGTTTTCGTTTCTGTTGGTTGGAATGGTTTTCGAATATAAATTCGATCCCGATCTTTCCATACAAACAATGCATTGGGTATGATTTTGATAGTCAGTTATTTAACTACCAAAATAAACAATCATCAAAATGAAACAGATCCATTGCTTTATTATATTGCATCACTTGGCCTTTAAAAATAGTGTATTAGTTTTAATATATTAAAGGTCACAAATCATTTATTTATGTAAATATTCTCAAATCATTTCATTTATATACTTAAGGAAATATCTAGATTCTATCATTAATTATTATTCAGTCATTTGCTACTTATCTTCTATCATTTGGAAAATCGATTTAACTTATCTTCGTAAACAATCGTTATGGTATCACTCTTGGTTTTTTTATTTTATCCCATGATCGTTACTTCATTTTTCAGAACAAACTCATTCCAAATCTCGTCTTCTTATATTTTCACAAATATCTTTTATCTTTCCCTTTACTATGAAAATAACATTTCATATTCTTAAGTCCCTTTTATTTCCTTTTTATTTCGAAATCCCATTATATATTTTCAAGTTCTTCAACTAATATTGTGTCATTATTTCTCAAAATAATTTAATTCTAACATCTTTTTTATTACAACTAATGTCATCTTTCGATAATCCTGAAGTCGTTCAAGTTGGGATCTTCTAATTACCTCTCAGACCTTGATCAACAACGTTCTTATCTTAAGATGATATCAGTTGCAATACCAAAACCACATTTTCATTTCCAATATCAAAACAAATCCCATTTTTATCACATCTTGATGAAAACTCATCTTTTAATTAATATAGCGAATCTATATCGTATATTTGTAATTCAACTCCTTCTAATTTTATATTCATATCAATTTCAAATCTTCATTAGATTAATATTCAAAAATCAGTTATCTCAGGTAATTCACAGGTAAGTTATAATCTAGACTTTCAAATCCTGGCTTTTACTTTATTCAAATGTCATTCCTAACAACCCATTTCAATAGTGTATATATATATATATCCAATAGAAATTCGGGTTTATAACTTCACAAAATTTTGGGTATCACCAATCCGATAAAGTCTCAATAAGAATTTTCTTCAAACCACAATATAAATTTATTTTATTTTATCATTACTATAATTCATTTTTAAAATATCATTTTATTACAAATAGGCCTTATCGTTTCATAAACCCCCTTATTCCTTTTAATCCCAAGATCTCCACTTTGATCATCATTTAACAAATATCAGCATTTAAAAATGGTATAATTATTCATTAACTATTTTCATTAAATTAATAACTAATTACATAATTCAATTTCGAGTAATATAGTTGACTTATCAACTCTACACATGATTAACTCATTAATCAAATCTCAGTTCGTCTTTCCATTTAAATTAATTTCAAATTAAATTAATTTAAATAATTCCATTGAATACTGTTAAATAAATAATAATCAAATCCATATAATCTCATTTTAAATTGCTTCTTAAAAATAATTAACCTCGGTTATTAAACATCACATTAATATCCGCTCACTCGCTAATTAGTCTTGTAAATATAAGAATCGTCTTTATAAGATCACTTAATAATTGATATGAGGCACATGCTTCAAACACGGATATATTTTGGTATCAAAAATGGTAATCGGTGTTTAAAATAATCAATGTATATATGTTTGTTTTATTTCCTTTTTATAAACCCAATTAAAATAATATATTAAAAATCTATATTCAGTTATAAATAAATTTCATAACTTCATTTCTATCGATTTACCTGACGGTAAATCAAATTTATAAAACAGTGTATGATTTTCCATTTGCTATTAATTCCTTAACAAATATTACCCACTGGTTAATGATCAAACAAATGTTGAATTTGGGTTTAACAATCAATAACCAATTCAATAATCCAATCATATGGGTTCAACTGTTCATACAATGATGATAAACAATAAATTTAACTGATAATGGTCAACTAATAACAACCATTCAAGCATCCAGTTTAATTTAATGCGTTTATATTGTTATAAACGTAACCAATAAGATAGGTTACCTTGTTTGGAAATAAATCGTTAAATATAACGATGTCATTTCATTTAAATTAAACAATGTTTAATTTAAATAATCGATATAACAATATTTAACATCTAAACAATCATCAAATCAACAAATAATTAGCAAACGTAGCATACAAATAATAAACCCAACTTATAATAATTATAAGCGGGAGAACTGAGTGAGTTTAACTCACCTTGGTTTCTGTTCGTTTTGATAGCGACTGATTTTAGTGGAATTAAACTTACGTTTAATTTAACTAAAAGTTCTGGTGCTTTTGTCTCCATCCCAATCAGTTCCAGATCGTCGGATTTCGTTACTGCGTTTCCAGCACACCTTGTTTTGTTTAATCCGTTTCTATAAATTTTCTGGTTCAAGACTCTTTGGCAAAAAGGCTGATCACTCTTGTATTCTTCCCATTTATAATTAACGGCCCAAGATATTTAACCCATAAGCATAGTAATTCCTTTCTTCCATTGTGTACTACTTTCAAAACCCGCATAGTTTCTGTCTCATTTCTCTGTTCTCGTTAATTCTTTTTTTTGTTTGGGCTTTATAACTCAGCCCAATGCCCCACGTAAAAGCTTCTACGCTAATGCACTAATAACACAATGTATAATGTCCCTTCCTACTTTTGAAAATATAAATCACCAGCTCCATGTATTTTGAACTCCCCCCAAAATTGATCACTCTATTCTCTATTAAAACTGAAACCATTCACACCGTTCCCTCCTACTATTTAAAGCCCGTCTTTGCACCCCTTCGTTCTGGTATGTACCGCACCTACCCACCAAGTCTTCTCACTGCATGAAGCCGAATAGTCTTCAACGTTCCCTTTTCCTTCCCACATACTTTTACCCTACTTTCCGTATACGTCTTCGGCCATCCACAACACACCCCGACGCCGCCATTCACCTCCCCCACTGGAGCAGCACCCATTTGCACCCACTTACGGCCACCTGCAAGCGACGTCGGTCCCCTTTCCTTCCACCAGCGAGAACCCACACATGAATCGCCACCCCCATCCCCCTTTTTTTGCGAAAGATAAATGCATATTATTGTTATTATTATTATTTTCTTCAAAAGCCATTATGCTGTCGTTTTCCCCTAAGCTGAATGAAATGAGGTTAGCACGGTATTTATAGCTTTGAAAGCCTTGGAATGCACGGTTCGTAATACCTTGGCTGTGAAGGAATCAGCCTGTAGGATGGATAGGCATGCGGTTCAGGTCTTGCAGTGAAGTGAAAATCGAGGGGACTTTAGCTGTGTTGATATTTCACTTCGTTGATAAGTGAGTTAGATAGGCTGCTCTGTTCTCTTATTTCGTTACAGTGTGCTACCAAAACATAGGGTATGAGAAAGTGGGCTATTCAATATAGGTCTGCCTTGTAGAATAGTAGGTGGCTTGTTTAATCCTTTTCTTTCACTTCAGTTAGCCGGTGCCCATTTTCAATGTCTGCGAATCCATGTTCTCCGATATACGTTGATTTTACCACTCAAGCATGTTCTGATTTGAAGAAAATAACAGGCTAGCTGGGTTAGTATGAAGGTAGAGTAGCTGTGGAATGGGTTGGCTTGAGGTCTCTCCATGATGTGTACTAAATCCTAGCTATGTTTGCATATAGCGTAGATGCAATGTTTAGGGCATCATGTGCATTTCTTTTTAGGTGTAGAATAGATAAATATTTTCTCTGTCGAATTTTTGGTATAATTTGATACAGAATTGCACATGGTTGTAAATGTTTTGTAAAGATTTGATTTTCCCCTATGAGATGAGAATATGGGCGACAACAATGTTCAGCCTTTTGCCATGTGCTGATGTATATTTAGATATGTGTTCTTTGGGAAAGATGAATTTGGTAGGTGGAAGGAAATAGGATGTAGCAGTATGGGCATGTGCACTTCATTGCTTTTCTTTTATAAATAGTGCCTACGGTTTAAGTAGAAGAGATATGACAGCTTGCCGATGCAATTGAAGTAGTGATCTAAAGAATTCGTATATTGCTGTGGCATATAGACCAGTTCAGCAACTTATTGAGGAAGACAAGACGTGAGAAAGTAGGACAACACCATATGAGTTCCCTTAACTTAGAAGGCTTCATACAAGCTAAATCCAAAAGTAGGTGCCTCTGTTGCTTAAGATGTTGCAAGTATGAAGGAGTTAAGAAAATGGAAGGAAATGTATGTAGAGGGTGGCAACAGAAAGAAGGCACCATTTGGTTTTAACAATCAATAGTGATGCGGAAGAGAAGCACACTATTTCAAAATGTTGATTTCATATGATTATTTAATCTACCGGATTATATAAAATTTTGTTCATGTCCGAGCCGTTACGGATAGAAATAAAAATATGATCGTGTCCAGCGATGTAACCCGATCTCAAAAATATAATAATATCGGTAGGTTAACTTATATTGTGAAACCCCAAAATGCTGATACAGGGTGTAAAATACCCCAAATAAAAAGTTGCTTATTTTACGAATTAAAAATTACAGTAAAATTCTAAAAATTAAATTATGACTACGCCTCAAAGGTCTTGTCCAAATTCGAATCCAATATTTAATTATATTAAATAAACTGCCATGGCTTATAAATGATTCCACAACGACTATTTTAAATTTTGATTTGGACATAACTTACAATCTATAAGGTGAAATTTCTATTTTTCTTTTCTATTAGAAAAATATAATCAAATCGATCCTAACGTTTCTTGTTTCACAGAATTCCGACTTATAACGGATTCTGTATATTTATTTGAAGTTCAAATCGTAAATTACGAACTACCGCGTCGTTTCGACTTCGTTTTAAATTACATATAAATATAACATTTAATTGCCATTTAATAACGAATTCAATATTAAAATCCCTTAATATTATAAATAAAATATTTAAAATAAATTTAAATATTTAGAGAAAAATCCAGGTCGTTACATTCTTCCCCCTTAAAAGAATTTCGTCCCCGAAATTGCTATGTTAGGAAAATGGTTCAAACCCAATTTTTTTTAAAAAATAATTATTTAAAATATTATCAAAAATAGAACTTCAAAAACTTTATGAAAAATTCGCCAGCACCTCCTCTGTACAGTTCGATCCAAACAACTACAAACGTCACTTCGTGCAGCACATTGGTCAAAAGAAACAAAGCCAAGCGACTTCCCAACTCAGGAGTATAAAACCAATCACCCAAATCAGTAATATTAAGGTTTACCTTATTTTCGGGCAACCCGTACTCTAGTTATGAGGAAAATCAACTAACAGCTCTTCCGCTTCCCAACCTGCACTTTACCCAATACCTAAATCATTTCAATTTCACTTCATATTGATTTTATCTGAATTCATTATACTAAAATTTATTTCTTTAGTTTTAATTCATTAAATTGTTAATCAATTTTAAATTCAACCAACCTATTGTTCAACAGCCAAACAAACAATTCACAGTCAACAGCTCAATCATTCCATATTTAACTTATTTTTAAGTTAAATCCTGATTTATTTAATTTCATGTTAAAATTCTCTTTTACGCATTCTTCTGATTATATTAAACCCTTTTAATTTATAATCCAATTTGAATTCTCATTCAAATCAACCAAACATACCAATATCAATAATTTAATAAAATTATTTCTTTTCTATATGAAAAATATATTTTGAGCAAAATTATTTCATTTACCCACTTTACAAGACAATATCGTGTCAATTCCCAGTTCAACTTGAACCGATCAAAAAACACAATACAAAACATTTGTATATAAAATTTACAAATATGCTCTCGTATATATAAACACTCATTCTTGATCTAGGGTATCACTAACCCCATCTCTATCGAGGTACACCACAGAGCCAAGGTTATTCCAAAACCATTGCTCTGATACCAACTATAGCGTCCCGGAAAATTTTTGACACTTGAATCCAGACATTTATAAATTCCTTTGTCTAACTCAAGTATCGAAAACCCGGAAAACTAATAGAAGAAATTAGAGGGTGAGTTAAGAAAGAAATATTAGAATAGAAGAATGAGAAGAAGAATCACAACATAGAGTCTCACATTGCAGCGAAACAAAATATAATACATAAATAAACTTTATAGATAACTTTGAAATAAACTTACAATCATCAGAGTACATCAATAGAACTGGACAGTTATAATAGCATATCCTCATGTATAACACACCGCGGAATAATAACAATATAACATCATACGTCTGAACTCTTTCAGCTCGTCTTTGGACTTCACAATATCCGATAACCCGAACCTGTACAACCCAGTCTAACCAGAGCATATACAAAACACTGGGTCAGTCTGGTGGACCAGAGTGAGAAAACTCGCTAAGTTTATAATATCATCCAAGTTGGTTTTAAAGTTCAAAATCCTTTTGAAAGAAAAGGATAATCATAAGAGCAAATCCACACATAAATACGAACGGTTTTTACCTTACGATAACCCAAAACAGTTTTGAAAACAATATCTTGTTCTGATATTATAATAGTGTCTAAATACAAATAAATAGAATCTAGCAGAACGCTTGCATCTCACGTTCCACATATATAACATACAAACAAAACCGTAGGTGCTTATTGAAGATTGGATTCCGACTATGACAAGGTATGGACCACTTGCCGATAATGTATCTCTAGAGGAGAATACACTGGGTTCAACAAGAACGTCTTGCCACCCGGCCACACATGACCGACCACTCATTTCTCTTGAGTGTATCGAATGTATATCACCAATGGTTGGGAGCTACCCACCGTTTCCCGAAAAGGGATAGCATTGATAGATTAACGAAGCAAAAGGAATTTCTCTAGATAGGCGATTATGCACCCTAATGGGTGCAACCCACATAGCCATGCTGCCTGCCCGATTATTGTCATTTCCCGGTTGATGAGGCTTGAGGTTATAATCGACTTTTGAAACATCTGACCACCGTTCACATCGTCCATACAAGTCATCCAGGAACAGGTTGAACCGAAGGCACCCTCCTACCGCATCCTGGAAATCACCCTGTAGATCAGTAGCAAGTAGTCCTTGCAGTCCGTAGATTTCAATCCTGACAGAATCATTGTCAGAATATCTCTAGGGATCAGATAGAGAAATCCAAAAATAGTGCTTCCATTCATGAAGATTTACGGTCTTCAATTTCTCCATCTCGACAAGCATCAGATATCTTCTTCGTTTTCGTTTCTGTTGGTCGGAATGGTTTTCGAATATAAATTCGATCCCGGTCTTTCAATACCAACAATGCATTGGGTATGATTTTTATAGTCAGTTATTTAACAATCAAAATAAACAATCATCAAAATGAAACAAATCAATTGCTTTATTATATAGCATCACTTAGCCTTTAAAAATAGTGTATCAGTTTTAATATATTAAAGGTTTCAAATCATTTATTTATGGAAATATTCTTAAATCATTTCATTTATATACTTAAGGAAATATCTAGATTCTATCGTTAAATATTATTCAGTCATTTGCTACTTATCTTCTATCATTTGGAAAATCGATTTAACTTATCATCGTAAACCATCATTATGATATCTCTCTTGATTTTGTTATTTTATCCCTTGATCTTTACTTCCCTTTTCAGAACAAACTCATTCCAAATCTCGTCTTTTTGTATTTTCACAAATCTCTTTTCTCTCTCCCTTTACTATGAAAATAACATTTCATATTCTCAAGTCCCTTTTATTTCCTTTTTATTTCGAAATCACATTATATATTTTCAAGTTCTTCAACTAATATTGCGTCATTATTTCTCAAACTAATTTACTTCTAACATCTTTATTATTACAACTAATGTCATCTTTCGATAATCTTGAAGTCGTTCAAGTTGGGGTCTTCTAATTACCTCTCAGACCTTGATCAACAACATTCTTATCTTAAGATGATATCAGTTGCAATACCAAAACCACATATTCATTTCCAATATCAAAACAAATCCCATTTTATCATATCTTGATGA